>CM056055.1:48528436-49728436 GCA_029574335.1 Rana kukunoris
GCTTAATACATTTACTAAGCTAGAAAAGACAAAAAAATAAAAATACAAAATCAATAAAAAACACTGGGAGCATACTATCAAATGGAATAGATAGAATATGTTTTTGCATTAAAATAATAATAATAATCCCAAACTAGGATATTGGCTCAGCATATTAAACACAAGGTAAAATCTTTACCTGTTCATTAGAGAATCTTTCAGCAAGAGATACTGGGTTCTTTACCAGTTCTATGCCATCAGCAAGAGACAATGCAGGGAAGCAAAACCAATAATAAAAACGATACTTCTTCAAGTCCTACAGAGAGAAAAAAAAAAAGTAAAAACAGAAGCACGTGAAAATGCAAATAGCAATCAAATTCCCAAGTATTTCATTCAAATAATGTATTCACCCTTGATGATTCCCCACTAAGGCACCCAATTCTGACATCCTGAAATTTGTTTCCTTCTGCAATTAAATTACTTGATGTTTTCCCAAATCTTAAATACAATTTTGGGCTGTACTGACAATTTACCACAATGTGTACCAGATCTACATTTATGGATTGGTAAAATCAAGTAATTATGCCTATGGGTTCATATTTAGAATCTATTAGAGTTTTCTTTTCATTTGCATGGATGGTTAAGTAAAAATAGGATAGCTAGATAAATCCACATACAGTAACGCTTTATCCATATGTTCTGCTTGTTCTTCTTGTGCAGTCTTTCTCAACATTTTTAACACAGAGAAAACCTTGAATTAATGTTCTGGTCTCAGGGAAGCCCTGCTAATGGTTACACCTACAGCTCATGATACATTAGTGCGATAGCCAGCGGGAAGAATGTTCCTTACACTTGTGGTCATTGGGAGGAATCCACCCTTTACCCCCTTACAGATATCTTAAAAGATCAATGAGGTCAGAGGAACTTATCGGAGAGAAAGAAATTGCTTTGTCGTCAAGGAATGTTAAAGTATAACTAAAGGCAAAACTTTGAAGACAGATTAGAACGCTTGTCAGTTTTTATTGCAGTCTATGCCCCCGTTAAGAAGATTCACCCTCTCGATCTGTCCTTTTTACCATTATCAATGAAAGTGAATGTAAAAGAAAGATAAATACGGTATCTATCTATCCCTTTCTTCCCATAGACATGTCAATACAATAATGCTTCTCAAAAGTGTTGAAGCTCCAAGTGTGGTTGCTCAGCAGAGACATTTGATTTTTTAACCCAGGATGCCAACAATGATCTGGTAGAATGTGCTGTGATCCTCAGGGGACAAGGCTTGCCGACAAGCCAAAAAGCGCATTGACTATTGCAAATCCATTGTGCTTCTGCGGCATGGAATGACCTTCTACCTTGGAGCAGATTGAACAGGACACTCTTTTTCCTGAAGTTCCTGATACGCTCAACGTATACATCTACATAAGTCCAAGTGATTCAAATTCTACTAGGGGTCCTGGCAAAACGAATGTACGACTACAACCCGAGTTCTGTGGAATTCAGTGATCATCTTAGGAAGGAAAGCTAGATCTTTTCTTAGAATGATCGTCTTAAAGAAGGCTTAAAAAAGGTACTGCAACTAAAAAAGCTAAGATTTCCGTGATTAAGTGAGCTGAAGTGATGGCCATCTGGAAAGACAGTTACGAGTCAAGTGTGGAAGCCGTTTTAAACTCTCAAATCTTGTATTTCCAGCAGATGGGCAGAACCATCTCCGTAAACCATCCTAGGGAAAGATTCATGAAAAATACTACAACCATTTTTAATGTCAACTACCTCACTGTTTTATAGCATCAAACGGTAAAAGGTAGAACTGCACTTTAAAATTTTCTAATAAAATCAACTCTTCCAACAGTGCAGCTGATAAAATCAGCCACTTAATGTAGCCAGTAACCTTTTTATATGCAAGGTCAAACAGTGGCAACCATTTTGAATCACAGCCTCTGGTTCCACGTCTCTGTAGCTACCTCTTTCTGAATAACTCATTAAAACTTTTTGTTGACTGATATTTTCAAGCAGGAAACTGATAGGAATTGTCAGGAGGTAACAAAAAATCTCACAGATTACTATGAAAACATTTATGAAGTGATTTGTCAAGGAATAACCTTTGCAGAACAGAACAGCTGCTGCCCTAGGGAACCTCCACATTGAGGTTCATCATTTCATCTACAAAAAAAAAAAAACAGACTGAATAAATTAGGAGATGAGGATACAGCTCTCTGCGATTTTCACAAAATTAAAAGGCTGGTTGTACCCTAGTTGATCTATGGATCAACTTGGTACATTTAACCTGCCCATTGATGATTTGCATCTTTGCCAGTTCAGCAGGAACTTTAGGCAGGGGCCCCCTGGAGCAGAGAACCGGGGAGGGGGGGGGGGGGGGGGGACTGATGAAAAAATCTTTTCTCTCCTGACGCGAGATAAGCAGGGGGGCTTGAAAAAAAAAAAAGGGGGGAGGAGGGCCAGCCGGGCCTGTAAGGGGACCATCGAGCCCCTTACAGGTGTAATGACTGTACCCCCCTGATAGCGGCCCTGCTTCTAGGTATTTATTATTTCTCATAGAGATCACCCCCTGACAATGCCTTTATCTGCTTGTCTCCTTAGAAGTAGCTCTGTCTATACATTTTCCAGAGTAAGAATCTACAGTAGTTCCTAGATCAAGATGCTTCTCAGTAATGACACATCATGCAAATCCTAGTGCGGGGGTCAGCAACCTATGGATCGCAAACAGGTGACTGGTAGATCGCAGACTGGGCTTGCTGACCAACTGCACTCTCCCTCTTATCCCAGGTAGCAATCTCGAGTCCCTCAATCGGTCCAAATACCAAATACCACCAAAAGAAAGCTCTATTTGTGGGGAAAAAAAAAAAAAGGACGCCAATTTTGTTTGGGAGCCACATCGCACGACCGCGCAAATTGTCAGTTAAAGCGACGCAGTGCCGAATCGCAAAAACTGGCCAGGTCCTTTAGCTGCCTTAAAGTCCGGGTCTTAAGTGGTTAATATATTTTCTAATTTCTATTGTGAATAAAATATGGGATTATGAGATTTGCAAACCATTGCATTCTGCCTTTATGTAGATTTTACACAGCGTTCCAATTTTTGGGAGAATTGGAGTTGTACTGTACATGTCATAGCAGACAAAGGCTGATCATACAATAATGCATTTCCAAAAGTTCAGTAATCAAGTTTAAGGTTCCATTCACACCTGGGTGTCCCAAAATCAATAGCAGCAAAATGAGGGGCGCGCTTGCGATGCCATTACTTCTAATAGCACCCCAACCGCGGTGCGATTCTGCTGCACAATAAATTATGTTGCAATTGGGGCAACACTGTTGTCCAAAAGAAACTCCTGCTCCTTTCTGAGTGAAAAGCGTTGTAATTTGGTGCGATTCCAGTGCGATTTGTTGTGCAACAAGATCGCACCGAGATTGGGATGCCATTAAAACGGCTGGCGTGTTTTGCTGCTATTCTGGAGCACCCAAGTTTGAATGGTGCCTTAGTGTTTCAATGCAAACTGCTTCTCTCAGACCATCTCCCCACCAGCTCTGTAAGTTGAAAGACAATACAAGAGCAATTACACTTTAGGCTGGGTTCACATAAGAGCACGTAGCGGCTAACAGGAGTTCGGTGCATCCTCGTTCACTGTTATAGGTCCGATTTCAGCCTGAATTTTTGTTTGAATTCAAACTTGAAAAAAGGACCAAAAGATGCACAGGGCTCCTGTGCAAATCACACCAGAGCCACTGCGGAGATATGTGAACCAGCTCCATAGAGAGCCGGTCACAATCTCCTGCTGTGCGAATTGGATGCAGGGGAAACCGCATCCAATTCGCACTAGTGTGAACCCAGCCTTAATGGACTAACCCATCTGTCCTCAGCCCTCCTCCCAGACTATCTCCAATACTGGCCTGCCTAAATGGGGCAGCAGCAAAAGCGGGGGGGGGGGTTGGAGTACACAAAATACTTAAAGAAGCTGGACATCAGTAGGAAATATTGAGCAGAATGTATAACATAACACATAGGCTGTGTGCACTATCCTCCGCTAAAATAAAATGGGTTTAAAAAGAGAACGTAATTTTTATACATGTGAACAGAAATGAGATGTAAATAAAAGTACTTACTGCAAATGTCAACAGGATAAATTTATTAAGAAGCACAGGCTCCTGAAGAGCAGCTCCAGACTTTATTGCTTCCCATATCTGAAAAATGCCAACAGCTTAGAATAGAAACTTATTTTTGTATTGCATGCGGTATGCATATAATCAAGGTGTAAAAAAAGGAACCTTTCAGTGGCAATAAATTCACATAAAACCACATGTATAAATTAATTCAGAGGGGCAGTCTTTAAGATCACAATACACATTACAATCTGACTATACAATCTTTGATCTCCTTTAATGTTGCCTAATCTATGCAATATAAAGAGCCAAGTATGAATTCAATTTATTTTCAGTCAGACAGATTTCTGCACACTTATTTATAACACAACCCAAGATAACACTAAATGGACTTCTGACTGTAAAATGACCACGGTAATCATGGCTGCTGATCCCTGACACTGTGGTCAGTTCATGTGCCTCCATCATGTTTCACATACACTTTAAAATTGCTAATAAAAATTTCTCTTTGCCAGCCAAAGATTAGTTGCAATAATAAGTATTGGTTGAAAATTCCTACTTATGATATTTCATATATATTGCAACTTTTAAGTTTATAGGTATGGCTTTTGTAATTTGGCGTGATATGGCTTCCATTTTGGAACACTGTAATGCCACGTACACACGGTCGTTTCAACCGATGAAAACAGACCGATGGATTTTTTCTAGGGTTGTCCCGATACCACTTTTTTAGGACCGAGTACAAGTACCGATACTTTTTTTCCATATACTTGCCGATACTGAATACCGATACTTTATTTAAATGTCATGTGACAGTTTTCAAACCCCCCCCCCCCCGAACCCTACCAGACAACACGCCCTCAACATGCCTGGGGGATGGGGTTCTATATGGGAAAACCCTTGGCTGATGGCAGAGATGAGTCACTTGCTGATGGCAGGACGACGGCTGCCAGGTTCTTAACAACCAATGACTCATCTCTGCTAGCTAACAGCAGGGAGGAGTCAAAACATAATATGCCCAAAAACGCCTTAAGCCCTCGTTCACATTGAACACGGCTTTACATTTAAAAATGCAAAGCCGCATTTCACTGTGACTTTGGGTCCGATTTGAAAGACATCTGTGCGGCTCCATGCACAGATGTCCATTGAAGTAGCACCTGAAATCGGCAAAAGTAGTGCAGGGACTACTTTTGCAAACTGATGCGGTGCCGCAAAGTTGGCATCGCACTGATTGGAACAGTCCACTGCTGGCAATAGGCTATCAAATCGCATGACAAATCGCTTCAATGTGAAAAGGGCTTAAACACATCCAAACGCAAAGAAGTTGCACTTCATAATTGCACTAAAAAAATTAGATGAAATTGCAGCTGCACTAGTGAGGAGAAAATCCTAACAGAGCCCCAGATAGCAATAAAACTTAAAAGGGTTCACAGGTTTTATTCCTTACCAACTTTGTCTCAATGTTTGGCTTGGACTTACACATTTCATTTCCATCTCAGATCAAAAACAGAATTATAAAATATAGGCGACATGATCATTTGAAGTTCAATACAATGACAGTTTGATGTCAAATATATAGTCTACTAAATAAGGAAATTTCCTGATAAATTCACCAAGGTGTAAGGAGTTCATGGTGTGCATCACTTCACATCTTGGGTTACAGTGCTGACAAATCTGCCATTCTATTATTTAGTGATACCATCATTCCTACCATAAGAAAAATAGAACAGCAATTTACAGTAGATACCATCTTGGCTATCAAAAAAAAAACACAACTGTGCAGGCCTTTTCCTGTGCAGAATGATGCATATGTATGTGTGCAGGGCTGTTACAGTGAACCTATACTTAAAGTGTAAGTACACCATAAAAAATATTTTTCCGTACATTTGGAATTATGCCTTACTTTAAAGTGGATGTAAACCCGATTCATGAAATTTGAGCAGGGGACATATATCTGCAGTATTTTATCCCTTTTTTTTTTTCCCCCAAATTGTTTTTATTAAGGTATTTTCAATGTTGTTGAGAAACAATACATGGCCATAGGGGCACACCCCCGGCCAAACAGTGCACGTAGCGACGCGCACACAAAAAAAAACAAAAAAACAAAATAATTAGTTACAGCGGATGTCGCCTCGCTGTATACGAGCATTGCTCAGAATTTGGGCTACCAAGCAGTAGAATGCTTCAATAGGGCTGGTCATCTCCCTATGATACAGAGAAGATTTATTCTAGATTTTTGGTACAATGGAGAGTTTTATATTCAACGTAAGGGAGTGGCGATGGGGGCCAAATTTGCCCCAAGCCTGGCAAACATTTTCATGGCCCAGTGGGAGGAGGATGTCGTCTATGCGTTTAATCGACCCGAGATAGTTCTCTGGGTTCGATACATAGACGACATTCTCCTCTTATGGAAGGGTGACCGTACATCTCTGGATGGATTCATGTCCACTTTAAATCAGAACGAAGTGGGCATTAGTCTGAGCTATGAATCCAGTTTCTCTAATATCCATTTTTTGGATTTGGAGATCTTCGTCCAGGATAACAAAATAGTCACCAAAACCTTTTTTAAAGAGCACCGACCGGAATGGATACATTCCGGTCGACAGTTGCCACCATCCTGCCTGGCTCACGTCAGTACCCAAAAGCCAACTCCTTCGGATCAGGCGCAACTGTTCGAACAATGAGGACTTCCAACTACAGGCACAAACTTTAAAACTAAGATTTCTTGATAAGGGTTATTCCAGCTGTGCGGTAGATAAAGAGATCAATAGAATCTCACAAATTGATCGAACCAACTTGACTAGAGAAAAACCTAAGATCACACAGAACGCAAAGTTCAGGAATTCCTTTTTCACCACCTTCTCCACACAATATAAACAAATTAGGGCCATCATTGAAAGACACTGGAGGATACTGAAAGGAGATAACATTTTGGGACCCTCACTTCCAGATCGGGCCGGAATTACTTATAGGGGTGCCACTTCTCTTAAGAACCAAATAGCTCCTAACAGCCCAGATCCCCCCCATCAAGCCATCCTTCTTTCCCCTCTCCAAGGGATATCACCCTTGCAGAAAATGTTCTGTTTGCATCAACAACATATATGGGAGAAAGAAAACTACTTGTTTCAGGTCCACACAAACGGGAATTGAATACCCCATGAAACATTTTTTCACGTGTGCCACAACTCATATTGTGTACTTGATCACCTGCCCTTGTGGGAAGCAGTATGTAGGGCGCACAATACGCAGTTTTTCCACAAGGGTAGGTGAACATGTGACCAAGATCATCAAGGGCCACGATAACCACACAGTACCCAGGCATTTTCTGGAACGACACAACAAAAATTTACAAGGCACAAGCTTTCAAATTATTGATAAATTTGTGCCTCACTGGAGAGGAGACCCTAAACAGGAAGTTTATTGGATTTACCAATTAAAAAGTTATTTTCCACACGGTTTAAATGTGGAATGGGATATAAATGCCTTCATTAATCAGGCATAGGCATTCCATCCATTTATCCCAGGGATTTTTTATGGCGTCATATTTTCTTACATATCCGTTTTATTTTTATTTTAAGGTGTTATGCCATGACCATATTATGGACACATGGGCCCTTCCCCAGAGCTCTTTAGTCTTCTAGATACACGCATGTTTTACTCCACATGCCAGCTTGAGACATTCCATTGTGGCTATATTACACGTACTTTTGTTTATTATGTTCCTTTATAACGATTTTATAGATCCGATTACGATTTTCCATGTCTAATATTCTATATTGTTCATGTTTAATGCTTGAAGTATCCTATTGGGTCTATTATTTTGATATCATGTTTAATTAGTATTTTACTGTTGAACAAATAGGTTTTTCAGGTGTAATACCCATCTGTTTAGATTAAATATAGCATCTTCACTCCCCAATGATATGGAGATAGATCTAGGGTGTTTTTTCCTAAAATGTCCACAAGAGGGGGCATTGATACATATACAGATCTGTGTTGTGGCTATATGCCCCAGGTGTTTGAAGTTGTTCCATTAAACCCGGTCAGCGCGTTCCGACCTTACTGAGGGGGGTGGCGTCACTGGTTGACGGGGCTGACGTTCTGATTTACCGTCGAAACATGCGCTATCATGAGGCGTGGAACGCATCGTGAAGCGCATTTGACGCACAACGTGAATATCACGCGTGCGCGTATGACGTCATCACGCCCGGAAGTTACGACGGATCTGCGCACTGTCCTCCTATTGGAGTAACAGTGGACCAACGGGAGGAGACTCTTCAACACAGGGACTAGTGAGCCTGCATCACACAAGCCTTACCATAGGCTGCTAATGCCTCGCCCCTCCCTTTAGGGACATGGAGCGCATAATATGGCCAAACATGCTTGATTGGAACGCACGCCGCCGCCTCTCAAAGGGGGGAGCGATTATCTCGAACAGGTGGGTTTCATCTTATTTTTAATATATATATATATGTGCAGGAGATGTTGTGGGCCAAGCTATCACCCCAGTAGAAGTCTACAGGAGACGAAACCGGTCGGGTACGCTGGGTTCATTCCCAATATCTTGCACATTTTTTACATACTCCTACCCATTCCATTGGGGTAGTGGAGCGATTGTGCATTTATTATTCCGAGTTGTGTATTTTTATTGTGACCAGTTTTTTCAATTTTTGGATTGGAGTGAGACATATTGCTGTGAGATTGCTCATTTTTTATAATTTTAATTAAACTTTTTTACACTATGAGAGTTTTTTCTCTCTTTTCTTTGGGTATGATAACCTATTGATTGGTTACATCACTTTTGGGTTCACGGAGCCATAACTTTGCACCCCTGGATTGCGAGTACCATTTGATACCTCTGAAAGCCTCTCAGATCTTGGAAAGACCGTTTGATGACACCACACAGAGGATAAAGGGAAGACAGCCTTCAATCTGTCCATGCCTTTGAGACCCTCCACCGTATGGTGAGTTACGGGTCCACAGAATCTGGTAAGAGTATTTCACCATTTTCATATTACCAAGATGTTGGATTGTATTCTCTGAAGTATCTGAACTTAATTGTGTCTACTGAGAGAGGAATTGACACCATTGTGACCCACAGATTGACCATCTCAAGCGTTGTCTATTCAGAGGACTAATTTCTACTCGCAACCTTATACACTGTGTTATATATTTTGTTTAAACGTTAGTATTGTGATTACAGACTAATATTTATACTTTAGCCCGAGTTTGAAAAAGCTTGTGACCTTGATTCACATTGAATGTATTTTATATTCACGTATATGTTCACATTTTGGTTTGGCTGACCATCACCATCTATAGTGAGAGATATATATATATATATATATACACACACAATTTTTTTTGCACTTTTGTGATTATACAGATCATTCGAATACGAGACACCTTTGTCACTATTGGGAAGTGGGACACTCAGCCCCTGTCTCCAATATCCACTTCACAAGTGGAATTATTTCACTTTTGGCGCTACACTTATCTTTTTCACACATTTTTTTACAACTTTCTTTGTTGTGCTGGCTGCCTATTCTTTATAATAGGGTTTGCGCAATATTTATACACACATATTTTTTTTTAAATAAGGAACAAACAAAACAAAACAGTTAACCTCACACAATAACACTAGGCATGTCTAGCTGAACACTACCTAAACACCTCTCAGGTTACACGTGTCAGGAATACAAAAGGAGCTATCACATCTTGCAGAACCTCTTCCCAATCGTCAGTTACTGAATTGGAAGCTACAGGGGCCCTTGGGAATGAGTACGGTCATTACATTATCTATGCATCACCTCCTTTTACTAGATCAGAATATGGGTCAAAACTCCAAGTGTTACAGGTGGATACTAATGCAGTCTCTCTGAGCTACTCCCAAAGGGGCTAAGCGTCTGTTGTGGATTCCGAGTCTGTCCACAGGTGCCAGACTTATTCATATTTTTTGGGGCATCCTCGGGACAAATACATCGCTTTGTAGAGGGGTATAGTTGCATTAACCATCTGCTTCCATGCGTTCAAAGTGGGAGGGGTAGATGACTTCCACTTGAAGACTACGGCTTTCCTTGCGTAGAAAAGAAGGATACCTATAAGGGTGCGTGTTGCTTTGGCAAGTGCCAATTGCTCCACCAGGCCGAGGATGCAGACACTAAGGCCGCGTACACACGTCTGAGAACCTTGTCGGGCTAAACTCATCATTCCGCCCGACGAGGTTCCCGATGAGCGGTCGAAAAGGTCGAGCCAAACTTCCTTATTGAACAACGAGGAAAAAGAGAGTATGCTCTCTATTTTGGCTCGACGAGCTTCCCGACGGGACGCTCGTCGAAAATGTACACACGACCGATTTTCTCGGCAGAATATGTCTCCCAGCGAGCTTCTCGCTGGATTCTGCCGAGAAGCTCGGTCGTGTGTACGGGGCCTTAGTGTTAGGGGAATAGGGATGGTAGTTAAGCCATGGATACATTTTGTTATCCCTTTTCAATGAGAGAAGTCTTATAGCTCACTTCTGAACAGTTACTCTGTTATCAGCCTGAGAACTCCTGAAATTTTTTGACTTTTTAGACAAAAGCAGAGAGAATCTTTTGTCAAAGAAGGTTGCTAAAATAGATTAGCAGAGAGCAGCTCCTATTACAAAACACCTCTGAGTGTCTCTGCCTATAATGAGAGGGGGTGTGTGTTTTTCCTCCAATTAGCAATTTTAGCTATCTTGGCTGTATGCCCAGACATCACACTCTGTGTTAACCAAGCAGAGAAAATTTAACAAGATCTGAACTTTCTAAACAGTATATAAATGTAAAGACAGCAGATATAAATATAAAACTTATGTAGGGAGTGTTGGTTAATTTCAGGGTATCATCTGAGGCTGTTCACTTCACTGGGTGTATGGAGGGTTTACATCCACTTTAACGGTTTCTTTGACAGCGCTAATTAACAGGTACTCTGGTAGCAAGATCGTTGCACTAAAGTTCCAAAACATTAATGTTTTTCAGAACCACAATAAGGCTTCACCATTCCTGTTTCTTTATCCTATTTTATAGTAAATCAAATAGACAAAGTGGGAACAAGCAAATATCTCACTGCAGGAGTCCCTGAACAACATACCTTTAAGATTTCACCTTAAAACGTAAATCACATTTAGGCAGAAAGGTCATATACATAATTTCCATATTTACTGGTTACATGCTTCTTGGAGATATCCATTCTTCTTAATGACCTATTGAATCTACTCTAAATAAAATAGGGAGCCTTTTTAAAATGATTTTATGGTGTTCCTTAAATGATAAATACAAGTAAAAATGAGGTAGATAGCTAGCCAAAAGCAGATTACCTCATTGGCTGCTTGGTCCAGCAAAGCCTTCTTATCATGTGACTTGAAGGAGTCCAAAGTATTTGTGTTGTAAAGACAACCAACTGCAGGACAGCAGCGTGCTGGTGTAGGTGCATTCCTAGAATTACAAAACAAAAAAAAAGTATAAAAGACAGTTCAGCGTTCGAAAGTGTCTAAAAAAAAAACCCTTATCAACTGATTAGAATCTCCTTTTAATTCTCAAATACGCACTGGTTAGGAACCAATTTCACAATTTTTTTTTTTCCTTTGGGATGGACTTTTTTCAATCAGATTCACTATGCTACTATGATAATTAAAAAGCTCAATTCACAAAGTTAACACGTAGTTATTTTTAGCTTAAAGGGGTTGTTGGGCCACTCCAACATGTATGCACCATCAGCACTGTCTCCTATTGTAGCGTCCCCCTCTATGTAGGATTTATAAAAATAAAATGCTGTAGATACCGAATTTCAGAACCGAGTTAGCGATCACATGACTGGCCAGAACTCTCCTTTCCTCCTCTGACAGATGCAGTGGGAGGGGCCAAGATACCCCCTGCTGTCACAGGGCAGGAGAGAGCCGACCGGACATGTGACCACTAACTCTGCTCTGAAATTAGGTATCTACAGCATTTATTTTAATAAATCATACACAGGGGGGGATAACTACAAAAAGGAGGCAGTGCTGATGGTGTACACATGTTAAGAGTTATTCAAGCAGCGGGGGGGGGGGGGCTATACTGTTACAAGCTGACAGACAGGGAGGGGGAAGGGGGCAGGAGCAGAGAGCAGGCTGCAGATTATGGAGGCACATAAACTGACCACAGTGTCAAGGATCAGCAGCCATGGTTACCGTGGTCAGTTTATATGGAGAGGGAAAAAACTATCAGAATCAGACAGTTTTTTTTGTTGTAGGTGTTACAGGGGGGGGGGGGGGATGATACAGGACAAGCACTGTGCTGTATTAAATGCTTTAAAGGAGCAGGATCAATTTTTTTTTTTTTTTATGGGTTAACAAACGCTTTAATTTAATGAGATTTGAAAATTACAGGCACATGGTTTAAAGTAAAGATTATTTTCCTTGCGTAAAAAAAACGTAGCTCATAAAACAAAAAAAATGCTAGGAGTTAGTATCTTGAAACATACAAAGAAGTTTTTCCTCTTGATCCCAGCAGTTTTTTGTTACACAGGAAATCATGCTGGAATCATGCTGTGCCAAATCTGGAAAAACCCTCAGACTCATGCGTATTTTATGATGAGATCTCAAACTAAAAATCCAGGTTAGGTGTTTGTTCTTGTAACATGTCTTTTATTCAACAAACACGAAGGTCAGTCGATTTATACAGTATATTAAAAATACATGACTATTTGAAAATTAAACCACGTAATGGAATTTTTGGTTTACCTGTTACCTGAAATAGATCTGGAAATTGCTAGTCTCTTAATCACAGATGGAACCGCTGAGAGGCTAGTTAATTTTTTTTGGGCAGACTGCACAGACATGACAATCAACTAAGACACTAGCCAAAAACAACTGAAGCCTTGCCCAATTCAGAGGGTTATGCTTAGGAGGCCATGTCTGTTTTTTGTCAGTGTTCAATCAACTGAACGTGGCAGCATAACCCTATTGTAATGCAGATGACCATACCCTGTGCATTGGGATGTATGATTAAGAAAAGATATTCTAAACTTACATGTCAAAGGCACTGAATTCCAGGGTAAGACGGGTTGGAAGACCTGTAGGATCCCCTGAAAAAAAAAAAAAAGAACATGACAGCATAAGACAGATTATGGTGTTTACAATGCACATATTCTGAGTAACCACTGTTATATCAACCTTAAAAAATGAAACCATTGAATGAAATGCCTTCCCTAGTCCCTCTTTCGCGGCTCCATTATTCAAACTTGGGCATGTGCGCATATGAGTCACTAGTGTCTTTCAGGTATCTAGGACTTGGCAGAGACCGGCAGTGCATCTGTGCAGGCATGGTAGATTTCTTCATGTGCGCACAAACCTTGATAGCTTCTGGTTGATTGCAAATATACTGCCTGGCGACATTTGTGTGCATGTGCAAAAATTGTCCGCACTTGTGCCTACACAGTTGTGGCTTAGTAACATATTGTCTCCTGAGATAGCTGTGAAGTAGCAATCCCAGGAGGCAGCAGTGTCTGACCTAGGCTGGAAACCAGGAAGTGCTACCTTGCAACACAAAAAATATTCCGAACACTAAAAATGTTAATTATTTTAACAATTTGCATCTAAAAGCACAAGTAATGGTTACAGATATCATCATGGTATTCAACCAAAAATACCCGCGTTCATACTCCAAAAACAGCGTTTAACTGTTAATAAACCTTGGTATACAGCACTGTATACTAAGGTTTATTATCATTTCAAAGAATGCCTCGAATGTACCAGTTTTGGGAAACCGTTAAATCAATGGGTGAAGTTCCACTTTAAAACAAATCTTTTGAGAAGAAAAATAAAAAAATAGATTTCCCTTGCTGTAATAGATATACTCCTGCAGTTATAATGCCCCGCCTGCCACCCCACAAAGTAGCGCAAAAGGCCATGGTGAAGTAAGTGGAAGACAAATGTGCAGCAAACAAAGCACAGCCTGTATATGCAATGAGCAAATATGGCTCCCATATTACCGCATATATCCACAGAAACAGACTTTCAATACAAAAACACAGAGGTCCCCACCTCCCCGGGCCACATCCTGGTCCCAGCCTGTGGCCCATTTGGAATCGGGCCGCACAGCAGGAATTTTATGGGAACGAAGCGCTGCCGGAGTGCTTTCTCAGCGGTGGTGGGGGGCAGTGTGGTACGCGGTTCAGCACATCACACAGCTAACTTTTTTTGTTTTGTACAAACTTCATTTGAAGTGTACAAAACGTACACTTAATTTGGGCAATGTACAGCAGCGTGATGTGCTGTGCTACTGTATATTGCAATTCGGCATAGTGTGCTGAAATAAAATGCAGCATTTCTGCATTTTATTGCAGCGTGCTGCAGCAAAGCCTTATGCTGCATTACAGTGTGAATGGCACACATAAGAAACAATTGTTTCCTGTGGTCTTGCAGTGACAGACGTTTTACAATGCAGTAACATTTCTGTCACCGCACACCGTGTGAATTAGTCCTTGTGAATAACTGGCATCAAATGTAGAGCTTGAAGGACACCGCCACTCGCTGGTTCTTCTTTTTAAGGACTTTGTTTGCCCATTTTTATTAAAAGAAGTTCAAAACAAAATCAAAGGTTTTTCCTTGCAGGGGGTTTTCACCATCCATACTGGTAATGATAAATTCAGCCTCCTGGCTTATACATACAGCAGTGCTGCTCAGGCCTTCCACTTTAGGCTCTCGTCTGGCTCCTACAGACTTTTCCATTGGCAACATCGTCCATTTAGATAGCAGCCCTTCATTGCTCTGATCCTCAGACTTGGATCTCAGGCGTCCCCAGCGCACACCTGCACTCCCAGGCTTACCCAGCGCACACCTGCACTCCCAGGCTTACCCAGCGCACACCTGCACTCCTAGGCTTCCCCAGCGCACACCTGCACTCCCAGGCTTCCCCAGCGCACACCTGCACTCATCAGGAGGGTGGAGCCCAGAACCCTGACCCTACCATCGGGCCCACACACGCTTGAACAATCAGTGTGATGGTGAGTCTCAAAACTCAAACCCAGGACTGGGGATTTCATTTCACCCGGATCTCTAAGAAATCCCCGGGCTCCAGGTCCCAAAGTGGACTTTAGTAGATATTGAGGAAACTGAAAAGCCAGTTTTCTCCCAAACAAGCAAATACAATGGAGCCCCTCAGCCTGCCTGGTTGAGAATCCTGCATTCATAACAGTAAAATCAGTCTATATATGCAGTAAAGCATGCTTGTTATACTCACTGTGGAACCTAGAGGAGTTAATCCTCTATTGTGCAAAAAGGCTGTTTAGTCCTATATGCACAGATGCTCCCTTTCAAGCATTGACTCCAAAACATGTCAGTAGGGTTGTCCCGATACCACTTTTTTAGGACCGAGTACAAGTACCGATCCTTTTTTTCATGTACTCGCCAATACCGAATACCGATACTTTTTTTTAAATGTGTCCCCAAATGCAGCCATGTCCCCCCACATATATCCAGCCATGTCCCCCCACATATATCCAGCCATGTCCCCATACCTAGAAGATGATGATGATGATGATGCCACCGCGTTAATCCCCGTGCGGGAACATTACAGGCAGCTTTCGTTTGAATTGTTGTAATCCCCGCCGCGCCGTGTATAGACACTCCCCCTTGCTCGGGATTGGACAGATCTGTCCAATCCCGAGCAAGGGGGAGTGTCTATACACGGCGGGGATTACAACTATTCAAACGTAAGCTGCCTGTAATGTTCCCGCACATGGATTAACGCGGTGGCGTTTCGGCGGCGGTTGGCGGGGGGGGGGGGGGCTTAAGTATTCTATTCAGGCATACAAGTACAAGTACTCCCGCAAATATTCGGTATCGGTACAACCCTACATGTCAGGATAAAACAAAGTTACTGGAGTCAGTCTGCACATGCTCAGTTTGGTGTGTATTGCTAGAGAGTTCTTTTCTTAGGAGAGTGCATGTGATCAGCACAGGGCCAATTAGCACTGTCCAGACGAGTCCTGCATCCTGATAGGTCAGCCAGTGCAGTATGAAAATACCTCCTACAAGCTTTAACCAGGCACTGATAGAAGTAACAAGACTGCTATATACTGCTGTTGAGAAAAGCTATTTTGCCATTTAGATTTACTAAAATGATTGCATTTCATGTTCTGTGTACTGTTGTGGAGCAGATATAGTGAATGCAGGGTCCTGGGTTTAGTAACATTTTAAATCGAAAAAGGAAAATCTGTATCAGTGAACCTGTGTGTGGACCACATTTAAACGCTATATGCATGTGAACATTTGCATACGTAAAACAAACCAGCGCAAATGTACCTCAACTGGCCTGCTCAGGGCCTAATTTCACCACTATTTACTTGTGTGTTGGCCCTAAATGGTGAGTGCATCCTAAGCAACGAAGAATGCTAGTTGGCAAGAGCTGCCTGGGTTCCTAGCAACCAATTGGGACAATATAGTTGCATAAGTGTGTACAGACAAGGTTTTGGTAGCAAAAGCCTACATAAAATATAGGTGGTCCCCGGGTTACGAACCCGTAAGGGACTTTCCTCCAGTTTGTAATCCGGAAATGTTAGTAAGTCACGCATGCGTAGAACAACAGTTACGGACATTTCCGATGTTCCGTCGAATGCCATTCTGAACATGCGCATCCAATTACGGACATTTCCGATATTTTCCAAGGCTCCGTCTGGGCTCTTATACCAAAACAATTAGTCTTGGTCTGCTGCAAGCAAATACCAGCAGGGCAAGGCCAGCATTAGAATTCCATCACTATAACGGACATTTAGTATGATCATGAAAAATTCAAAACACATTCTCACCGTTGTAATAATGACCCTTGATGACCTTGGCCGATTCATCTAGTCGGTATTCATTGAGTTTTTTCTGAGTGAGTTCATGCCAAAATCCAGCATCAAGAGCGCTAGTGAAGGGGACAAACTGAAGCTTTGTGGTGCCAGAAGCCAGCTGGTCACCTCCGCGTTGTGTTTCAGACGCCATTGCTAGGTAACAATCTATTGCAAGGAAAGCAGAAGGGAACACATAACATTGACATTTTTTATATTTTGTGATAGAACAGTTTAGATTTATTTATGTATGTATGTATGTATGTATGTATGTATGTATGTATGTATGTATGTATGTATGTATGTATGGCTCTTCTTTCCTATAAAAATGTGCCTTTGCCAAGAGATTCATCCACCGTGATGAGCCACACTTCACATCCTTAACTACTTATGAATGCATGCGATGTAAATCGATCATCGTAATAGAAAACCATTTGGGTTTTTCTATTTTAAGAAGACTGCTGTGGCGGTTTGATTTTTAGAATCATTCCTGAAAACCGGATAGCGAAACTGTGGACTTTTTTTTTTTATACCCTCCCCCTCTTCCCTGCATGCCGTGCAGCTTTCTTGTTTTATCATTTGATGTTTTCTACCCCAATAACGTAAAGAAAACTGGTTTCAGATACAACCAAGACTTTACTGACGTAAAAGCCACTTAACAGTGATTGACTGAAATCAGGTCTATCTAGACAAGCGAAAGGCAACAAGGGGCCCTCCAGCTGTTGTGGAACTACTACTTCCCATGAGGCATTGCAAGGCTGGCAGTTACAATTAATCCGAGGCATGATGGAACTTGTAGTGCTGCAACAGCTGGGAGCACCCCAGGTTGCCTACCCCTGACCTAGACTAAAAAAAATAAATGTTTTTTAAATATATATATATATATATATATATATATATATATATATATATATATATATATATATATATGGGTTGTCCCGATACCACTTTTTTAGGACCGAGTACAAGTACCGATACTTTTTTTCATGTACTTGCCGATACCGAATACCGATACTTTTGTCAAATGTCATGTGACAGTTTTCAAACCACAATACAGACTAAGGATATTTTCTTTAGAATTATGAAGAATTCTAACTCAAGACATTATAAAATAATAAAAATGAGTAAAAATGAATAAAAATGTTTTATTTTCTTGTCACGCAGTAGTAAAAAACTCAAAGAATTTTCACAGAACATGTTGATAAATACAAAAAAAGTATTCTATTTAGGTATCGGGAGCATTTGCGCGAGTACAAGTACTCCCGCAAATACTCGGTATCGGTCCCCATACCGATACTAGTATCGGTGTCTGGACAACCCTAATATATATGAAAAAATATATATTTTAAATTGAAAAAAAAAAAAAAAAACAATAATACAAATAAAATAAAAATACTGGACACCCAATCTCTGCTGTCCTACCAACAAATCCACTGATCTACTGACACCATCCACATTTTAATATATTTTAGAGCGTATTCAGAAGCGGGTTTTTGCCATCCGGGACCTCTGGGCCCTTTAATAAAAAAAAGAAACCTCTGGGCCCTTTAATAAGAAATGTATGTATGTATGTGTATATATGTATATATATATATATATATATATATACACACACACAAAAAAAAAAGGAAGGATGATTGCCATCCAAAAATAAAAATGTATATAAAAAAAGGGGTTTGTCACATGGGGCCCTGGGGACCTCTGAGCCCTTTCTCATATATATATATATATATATATATATATTAGGGCTGTGCAAATTAACTTTTAATCGATCGATTAATCTTTAATTTTTTTGATCGATCAAAATCTTTTTGATCGATTAAAACTCTTTTGATTGGTACTCATCTCTCCGCCGGCTTCTGGGCCTTCAGGGAGTTCTGTTGGAGATCCGGTAATGTCACGGACACCGGTGGGGCTTGCCGTGTCCATCTGAAGGGCTCCTTTGCTGTGCCTTCATATCTGCATGCCGGGGGGACCTTACTATCTGCCACATGCAAGGGTTGTTACACTTCCCTCTATCAACCTGGGATTCTACAACCATCCATTGGGAGTTGTGATAATTCCCTTCATGGGACATCTACATGCCGACGGACTGATGTTAACTTCTCCTCACCTGGATTCAGCAGTGGTATTGTTGTACACATTTTTATACCAGTATCATACTTGGCTACATGTTATTATGACTGTTTTTGGTACCGTTTGGTAATACTCGCACCATTTTTACAGTTTATGTAGCTACATCGATTTTATCTCCAGTGCAATATTTATTGTGTTACCTACTTGAAGACTATAAAAGTTTTAATGCTATTCCCATCGAGCGATGCCTTTGTGTGTTTTTTTGTATCCTGCTATCCATTTTTCCAGTGGTTGGTAGCTGCACTGGGAATCTCTATGTGCGTAGTAATTAATCGAAATTAGTCGATTAATCGATTAAAAAAAAAAACGATTAATCGAACACAAAAATTTTGATCAGTAACAGCCCTAATATATATATATATATATAAAATTTATGAAAGGGCTCAGAGGTCCCCAGGGCCCTATTTTTTATATAAATTTTTATTTTTGTTTATATATTTTTTTAAAGGGCCCAACCCCCCTTTTTTTTATAAAAAAAATTAAATGTTTTTTATACTATATTATATATATATATATATAAAAAAAAAAAATAGTATAAAAAACATTACATTTTTTTTATTAAAAAAAAGGGAGGTTGCCATCCGGGGTCCTGGGGACCTCTGGGCCCTTTAATAATAATGTTTATATATATATATATATATATATATATATATATATATATATATACATACACACACACACATATATATAAAAATATTAAAATAATTTTATTTATTTTTTTAAATAAAAAAAAAGGGGGGGTTGTCATCCAGGCCTGAGGGCCTCTGGGCCTTTGAGGACCTCCGAACCTCTAAAAAATAAAATTGGCCCTTTAATAAAAAATAAAATAAAAAATTACATTTTTTTTTTTAAAATAAAAAAAGAGGGGTTGCTATCTGGGATCCTGGGGGCCTCTGGACCCCCGGGCCCCTTACATGTGTACTGCCTGTACCCCCCCTTATGGCAGCCCTGCACACATACATATCAGAACAGAAGATTTTTCTGCATAGCTCTGGCAGAAAAATGCTGCTTATTTTCATAAGCCTGTGTGTATGAGGCCTCAAACCAAATGGAAATTATGATCTAATCAAAATCATTACCATGTGTGCTGGATAAAACATCTACATTAAAAGTCTACTGAAACTTGAAATCTTCCAATCAGATTGCAGTGTGTGTGTGTGGGCACCAGCAAGGATCTGGGCAATCTGTCACTTCCTAGCTGGAGTAGAACTACAAGCTCTGCAGGTGCTTCTGCACTTGTAGTCCCACAATAAGTGGAGGGGAACAGGTGAGCTGCCCCTGAGGGGACCACAGCAGAATACACGATGCACCACGAGCTAAACCCCCAGCAGAGGATGAGAGATGGAGGGAGAAATGTGTAATTACCGGTCTATTAGCTCCACTCACAGGCTCTGTCTCATAGCAGCTCACTCAGTGCACTCCCTCTGTCTCCTCTGCAGCCTGTACACAGGGCTACTTCCGGGTGTGCAGCTGTCATGTGACCCGAAGCTGTCATGTGACAACGGCAGCTCCTCTGGGACAAGCCACCTGACCTGTAGTGTGTACAGTGGGTGGGAGGGGGTGTAAACAGAAGCAGGGGTGCGTGGCAACCAATAAGCTTTAATGTATATTCTTGCATTGCAGTTTAAATCCAACTTTAAATATTTAGCTTCTGTAGTAGGAGATTTACTAAAACTGGTGCAGCTCTGCATAGTGACCAATCAGCTTCCAGGTTTTATTGTCAAAGCTTTATACAAAGAGCTAAAGTTAGAAGCTGATTGGCTAATATGCACAGCTGCACCAGATTCTGTGTGCACCAGTTTTAGTAAATCTCCCCACTGTGTCCATAAATAGTAAACTCATAAATATACAGCGTTCAAATGATATAAACAATACAGCTCACAGTGTCAAAACTCCAATGTTGCGTGTTTCACAAATGAATCTTCATATACAAATATATGAAACAAATGAGGCCCTGTTCACATCTGGCGGTTTTAGGATCTCCGGAAATTCTGCCTGCGATCCCAAATCGCTCTGTAATAGTAGCCAAAACTCTCCACGAGTGGGTGGGTGCCATTCGTTTGTAAGCCCTGTTCACACCTGAGCAACGCTTTTTTGGTTTTGAGCTGCACCATTCACTTTAAATGTTTCTCCCTCTGCTTTAAAAATATGCCAAAGTTCACAGACAGGGGCGTATGGCTCTGCTTGTTTTGCCGCAATTTTTGTGCATTTTGTCACACAGAAATTACGGCAAAATCGCACCACATTTGGGTAAGGTGACCAGATTTTTAAAATGAAATCCGGGGACATTTTTTTTTTCACTAGTAATGGAGGCAGTCAGTGATTCTCTGCCCGTCACCGCCCGCCTCACAGCCTGTCAAGGCCCCGGCTACTACTGGGTGGGGAGGGGAGGAAGATCATTCCACCAGGGGAGGCAAGGAGATAAACAGGCAGGCGGCTGGCCGGGACTTGAGCCAAGGCAGAAGAACATGCGAGCGAAGCTGAATGGGCACCCGAAACTGAAGAAATATTCCCTCCGCTCCGACCAGCACATGATCATCAGAAAGGGGCACAGATAGTGGAAAAAATACACCACCCTAAGCGGCGGAGCGGAGGGGTGTAATTCAGAATTATAATTTATTTTTATTCTGCACTGACTGTCTTTGAAATTGCCCCAGTCCCTGTTCAAATCCAATCCAGGGACAAAATCGGGGACAGACTTGGTCAGGGGACAGTGTCCTTAATCCGGGGACTGTCCCCTGAAACCGGGGATGTCTGGTCACCCTACATTTGGGATGACATTAACTAATAAAGGCACTGCAAGCATGTCACACCTTTTGTTGCGATTCTGGAATCGCAGGCAGAATTGCGTGATTCTGTCCACTATTCCAATATGCTCAAATGGGAACTGGGCCTTTATGGCATCTAAATGCAGTGAGGTTTTGATGAAGTTGTCACGTGATAAATCTTGCTGCAATTATGGTAGGGTGACCAGACATCCCCGGTTCCTGGGGACAGTCCCCGGATTGATGACACTGTCCCCGGACCAAGTCTGTCCCCAGATTGGATTTAAACAGGGGCTGGGGCAATTTCAAAGACAGTCAGTGCAGAATAAAAAATAAAATTAGAATTACCCCGCACACACACCACTCCACCGCACCTACTAGCTTAGGGGTGTATTTTTTTCCATTATCTGTGCCCCTTTCTGATGATCATGTGCTGGTCGGAGCGGAGGGAATATTTCTTCAGTTTCGGTTGCATGCCCATTCTTCTGCCTTGGCTCAAGTCCCGGTCAGCCACCTGCCTGCTTATCTCCTTGCCTTCACTGGTGGAGTGATCTTCCTCCGCTCCCCACCCAGTAGTAGCCATGGGCCCGGAGAGTAAGACTTGACAGGCTGTGAGGCGGGCGGAGACGGAGATGGGCATAGATTGGCTGATTGCCGCCATTACTAGTAAAAAAAAAATATGTCCCCGGATTTCATTTTAAAAATCTGGTCACCTTAAATTATAGCAAACCGCATCATGTGAAGCTTGTTGGCCAAAAAGGAGCAGGAGTTTCTTTTGGGTGACAAGCTTTGTGTGATGCGGTTTGCCGAGATCGCAGCAAGATTTATAGCGTGACAAAACTGTAGAACTGCACCTCGTTTAGGTGTCATTAAAAATAAATGGCATCCAAACATGTGTGGTATATTTTGCCACTATTGCAGTGCAATTTGAGATCGTGGGCAGAATAGCAAGCATTCTGCCCAAGATTCCAAAACATCAGATATGAAGGGGACCTGAATCTCCCCCCTTCCAGTGTACAATGTTAATTTGTGCTTAGTGTTGCAATTCACTAAAATTGTGCTCTACAAACTTCTCCATTCCTTTTCATATTGTGAGATCCAAACACCACTTCATCAATCATCCTCAACCATGACAAAGAACTCACCAGATATAATGACCCTATGCCAGTGATGGTGAACCATAGCACTCCAGATGTTTTGGAACTACAATTCCCATGATGCCAGACATCCCAAGTCTCCCACATTTCTGCTGCGGCTCCCGATATCCCTGCTGCAGGGCCGATCCTAGATGGTCCCCTACTGGGCCGCCATCAGGAATTATGGTGCCCCTTACACAGCTTCAGGCATGGGCCCCCTGGAGCAGAGAACCGGGGGGGGGGGGGTGCTGCCATCTGAACTTTACAAAAAAAGACATAAAGAAAAATATATCGAAAAAAAAAGGGTGGTAGCCATCCGGGGGCCCTGGGGACCTCTGGGCCCGTTAATAAAAAATAAATAAAAATATATATATATATATATATATAAAAAAGAAATAAACATTTAGAAAACAAAAAACAAAACAAGGGGGTTGCCTGGGGACCTCTGGGCCCTTTAATAAAAATAAAATAAAAAAATATATAATCAAAAATAACATGGGGCCCTGGGGACCTCTAAACCGTTTAATAAATATATATATATATATATATATATATATATATATATATATATATATATATATATATTATATATATATATATATTATATATATATATATATATATATATATATATATATATATATACTGTATATATATATATATAAATGTAAGACATTTTTATAAGAAAAAAGGTTCTCATCTGGGGCCCTCTGGGCCTTTTAATAATAATAATAAATGTATGTATATTTATATGTATATAAAAAATAAAAATAAAAGAAATAAAAAAATATATAAAAATTATTTATTTTTTATAAAAAAAAGGGGGGTTGTCATCTGGAGCCCTGGGGATCTCCGGGCCCCTGGGGACCTCCGGACTGCTAAAAAAAAGAAAAAGAAAAAAAATGTGCCCTTTAATAAAAAATAAAATTAATAGAATATTAAAAAATATATTTTTTTATAAAAAAAAAAAAGAAAAAAAGAGGGGGGGGTTACCATCTGGGGCCTTGTGGGCCTCCAGGCACCTGGGCACCTCCGGACCCCTAAAAATATATATATATAAAAAATTTTTAGGGGGTTCCCATCCGGGGCCCCTTACAGGTGTACTGCCTGTACCCCCCTGATGGCGGCCCTGGTTCCCTGGTTCACAGCTAGGAATGGCGGGAGGGACAGCTGTGAACAGCAATCTCAATGTATAGCTTTTTAACTGACAGCCGCTTCTTCTTCTCTCCCTCCCGTGGCTGTCGGCTAAAAAGCTCAAACCCCTGGTTGTTCCCCGTGTCCTCCTCTGGCCACTCCTTTGGCCCCCTGTCCTTCTTCAGCCCCCCTCCGTGTCATCCTCTGCCCCCCATCTCTCCTGCGACTGCCTGTCCTCCCTCCCGTTGCCTCCAGCCGCCTTCTCTCCTCTTCTCTCCTGCCGGCTGCGGGGTTGTGTCAGGATGTCATTTACCGCGTAAACGGTTTACTCTGCATCAGTTTATGAATAAAGAGAAGCCACTGCCTCCTCTCCATACATCTTCAATGCTGAGAAAAGGACTGGGAAATCTGTGTCCTCAGTCCCTTTCTCTCTCTCAAAGGGGAAATGTCAGGGGCCTGAAATGAGTTTGCCACCTCCCTGAAATTAGTTTTTGCAGGTAGGGATGTCTGCATCCTGCCCACCAGTAAGGTAATCACTTCTTTTGTTGTATAGTATTGCCAGCAACACAAGTCCTAATGAAAACCTGCAAACCCAGAATTAGCATCCATGTTAAGAGCCTGTCTTCTGACCAACTGGTAGAGACTAGTGCCTTTTACTATTCCTCAGCTTGCCCCTGGTTCCTGGGATCATTATACAGTTCCATCATCGGCACCTTTTCTCACGATGCATATTTAAACAGTTTTTTATCTTGTTCATCCTTACCTTTGTTTCCCCTGCAGAAATAAATCATTACAACAGCAATGTGCTGTTAGTTCTTATAATGCGTGATCGGAAATTCCAACAGCAAATGTTTGATGTGAGCTTTTGGTCAGAAATTCCGACCGTGTATAGGCTCCATCGGACATTTCACAACAAAAATTTGAGAGCTGGTTCTCCAGTTTTTCGACAACAAAAGTTTGTCTGTATTCAATTCTGATGCACAAATATCCTACTCATGCTCGGAATCAATTTGACGCATGCTCAGAATAACTGAACTTCATTTTTCTCGGCTCGTCGTAGTGTTGTACGTCAGGGCTTGAAAATTCAGCTTGCCCGCTCCCCAAATGCAAGGGTACATTTCTTTCTGGCGAGCACAGTAATGCCCTGCACATTTATGGATAGAGCGGGTGGCTTGCAATGTGATCCTTAGGCCCCGGGGATCGATTTGCATTCCACTTGCACTCCAAGCCTCATTTTAAGGCCGATTTTCATTTTTCGACTTCCGGCTTCTTCGGCATCGCCATAACACTGGCAGAGCCGCTGAGGAGACAGGTGCAGGAGAGGTCCAATCTCTTACGCTGAGGGAGACACAAGGAGAGGTCCACTCTCCACCGCCGTGGCGTACACGTGAAGTCTGCCAACGGTGCACATCCCTACCCGCCAGCTTAAGGTAAATCTGTAAGTGACCTAGGAACACTAATTTAAGAGGGACTCTCTGGGGACCCTGATGTAAGGGAAGGCTTTCTGGGTACCCTGATGTAAGGGGAGGCTCACTGGGGACCCTGATGTAAGAGGAGGCTCTCTGGGGACCCTGATGTAGGGGGGTTCTTAGGAGACCCTGATGTAAGGGGAGGCTCTCTGGGGACCCTGATGTAAGGGGAGGCTCTCTGGGGACCCTGATGTAAGGGGAAGCTCTCTGGGGACCCTGATGTAAGGGGGGGCTCTCTGGGGACACTGATGTAAGGAAAGGCTTTCTGGGGACCCTGATGTAAGGAGAGGCTCTCTGTGGACCCTGATGTAAGGGGATGTTTTTTAGGGACCCTGATGTAAGGGGAGGCTCTCTGGGGACCCTGATGTAAGGGGCGCTCTCTTTTTCTAAAGAAAATTTTTATTTCATAAGCTTTAAGGCCTCGTACACACGATCAAATCTGTCTGCTGGAAACGGTCGGCCCGACCGTCCCAGCAAACAGATTTGACCGTGTGTACGGGCAAGCCGACGGATTTGGCCACCCGACAGATTTCAAAGCATGCTTTGAAATCTGTCGGCTGGGAACCTGTCCGCCCGACATGTCTGCTGGTTAGTATGCTAACCAGCAGACATGTCTTCTCGCACACGCGCCGAATGATTTTGACGCATGCGCGGAAGTGTTTTACTGCCTGGTGCGGTGACGTGGCGGCGTCAACGTCACCGCCACGTCACCGACACGTCAGCGCGCTGTCTGCTGGCGGGGATTTTGGTTTGCTCGTGTGTACACGCGAGCAATCCAAAATCCAAGCAGACAGATCCGTTCAAATCGGTCGGTCCGACTGATTTGAACAGATTGATTGCCTCGTGTGTACGAGGCCTAAGGGGGCGAGGTTGGGGGACTGACCTGGGCAAGGTTTGGTGGGGAAACTGGTGGAGAGTAAGGTTTTTGCCTGGCTAGTAGGTCTAGACTTGAAATTTTAAGCCCTGTAATGTACGTCACTGCGTTCTTGATGGTCGGAATTTCCAACAACATTTGTCTGACCGTGTGTATGCAACACAAGTTTGAGCCAACATCTGTCGGAAAAAAATCCAAGGTAACTCTCTGTTGAATGAGGTTTCTTTGACTGTATTCAGCCAAAAGCTTAAAACATTTTTAAATGGATTAATAAATCAACAAGTAAATAAAAATGGTCACTCTCCTTAATCAATTCCCAGGTCCTAAATATATTGGATGACCTGAATGACATTTGTGTTTGCTGCGTTACTGAGCATGAAATACATATTAAAACTTTTAAAAAAGTTGTCTTCATGCTTATTTCTGTCTATACAAACCTGACTTCAACTCATCCTAATGTTACACTAACAATTTGTGCAAACAGATTATTTTTTCCTTTGTGTGACATTGTAATGTTGAAAGGGAAAAATGCTCCCTGAAATTAAATTTTGAGCTTTAGAATAGAACAAGAATGGAAAAAATGATGACCAACAGATGAACAGTAAGCAGTACACTGCTGTTTTGGTTTTGATTGAATGGTTATGGTGGATAATAAAATAATGGTAACAAAAGCATAAAGAGTAAAACATAAATGATGAAAAGATACAAATGTAGCAACCCTGGGCCAGATTCAGGTAGAATCGGCTTACTCTGCGGCGGCGTAACGTATTACATTTACATTACACCGCCGCAAGTTTTACGGGTAAGTGCTTGATTCACAAAGCACTTGCCTGTAAAGTTGCGGCGGCGTAGCGTAAATCCGCCCGGCGCAAGCCCGCCTAATTCAAATGGGGCGGAGACCATTTAAATTAGGCGCGTTCCCGCCCTGAACGTATTGCGCATGCTCCGTCCCTAAAATTTCCCGACGTGCATTGCGCTAAATGACGTCGCAAGGACGTCATTGGTTTCGACGTTAACGTAAATGGCGTCCAGCGCCATTTACAGACGACTTACGCAAACGACGTGAAATTTCAAATTTCGACGCGGGAACGACAGCCATACTTAACATCGGCTAGACCACCTAGGGGGCATGTTTATCTTTACGACGCGTATCTCTACGGAAACAACGTAAATTTACAGCGACGGGCAAAGCGTACGTTCGTGAATCGGCGTAACTAGTAATTTGCATAGTCTATGCCGACCGCAATGGAATCGCCATCTAGCGGCCGGCCTAGAATTGCAGCCTAAGATCCGACGGTGTAAGTCACTTACACCTGTCAGATCTTAGGGAGATCTATGCGTAACCTGATTCTATGAATCAGGCGCATAGATACGACCTTCGTATCTCAGAGATCTCTTTTATGAATCTGGATCCCTGCTCTTTTCAGTTGTGTCTCCTATGCAGTGTTTCTCAACAATTTGCATGCACAATATCAAGGTACCCCATTCTAAAATGTAAAAAACTGAACAAATAGTTTTACATATTGAAGCAACATCCACACATGTAGCACACCTAATGTTAGAGGTGATTTAAAGGGGTTGTAAAGATTTGTTTTTTATTTTCTAAATAGGTTCCTTTAAGCTAGTGCATTGTTGGCTCACTTACCGTTTCCTTCAATTTCCCTTCTAAATGTTTTTTTTCTTTGTTTTCTTTGTCTGAATTTCTCACTTCCTGTTCCTCCTTAGTAAGCTGTTCAGTAAGCTGTTCTGGCTGACTAACCCCTGCTCGGATGATGGTGTGAAGTTTACTGAGGAGAAACAGGAAGTGAGAAATTCAGACAAAGAAAGAAAACATTTAGAAGGGAAATCGTAAGAAAAGGTAAGTGAACCAACAATGCACTAGCTTAAAGGAACCTATTTAGAAAATAAAAAACAAACCTTTACAACCCCTTTAATCTTCCAAAGCAAATACACCTTTGCAGACTGGTTCTGAATAGTATTCCAGCGTTTCTATTCTTCTTCAGTTTCCCTCACTCAGCAAATGTAACCCAAGTGCTGACAGAGAGGGGCATGAGGGGAAAACAAGGATGCTCTGCAGGCCACCGACATGCTTCTTATCAACCGGTGATCTCATTGGTTGTTAGGATGCCAGCGGCTAGATGGTTGGAATGGTGCACAATGAAAACATGTGGCTTTGTGTAACTAAAAGGTAGGATTGATTCAGCCACTGGCTTGTGTTTGGGCAATATTTAGGCATTTTGCCAAGACACCTGATGGCACCCTGCTTGAAAAAGGCTGCTCTAATGAATGAAATAGATTTTGCTCCTAGGCTGAAATCAATCTGAGCTGGTATTTACCTTTTTCTGGGTTCTGTAGGTTTTCACTAAGCCTGGTGAATTGATTACTTCAGCCTGCTGTTGGAAGGAGGTTCCAGTAATCAGTGTGGGAGGAATTAGACACTAGGTCATGAATATTTATCCCTGATGATATTGTTTAAAGATATGGTCTGGGAAGATGATACGTGTTTGGGAGCATCTTTCCAGAACTCTCTTTTCCTTGGGGCTTTTTACCTAGGAGGAGACCTGTGTGAAGAACTACTGTAAGGGCCTGACCTCAGTATAAGCCATGTGCTGAGGGTCCAAGATACCAAACGTACACACCATCGGACCAAAATCCCCTCGGACCAGAACGTGATGACGTAGAACACAACGACGTGATGAAAAAACAAAGTTCAATGCTTCCAAGCATGCGTCGACTTGATTCTGAGCATGCACGGGATTTTGGTCCGATGATTTTGTGTACTAACCATCGAACCTGTCCGACAGACAGGTTTCCAGCGGACAGGTTTCAAAGCATGTTTTGAAACTTTTGTCCACTGGAAAATGGTCCGATGTTCGATCGTGTGTACACGGCCTTACTCTAAGGACTCTTGTCCTCCTGCACAAAACTTCAATGTGCAATGCTAGTTTCTCTGCCCCATCATCTTCACATTACACCAGGGATCACTCTGAATGGTCCCGACTCGAGTGCTTGCTGAACTTACTGACTTGTTAATAGGCCAGGGGCCTGCAATACCCCTTCTTGTGGCCTAATTGTTTAGCAGCTTGAGTTTGTTGGTGGACTACTGATCCCAGGTAGCCTGACTTGCAAATCAGGCCACATTGATTTGACACAAAACCCCACAGTCTGTTCTCTGGCCTTGCACCCGACGGGTTCGGCCGAACTTCGGAAAAAAGTCTGGGTTCGGCCGAACTTCGGAAAAAAGTCTGGGTTCGGCCGAACTTCGGAAAAAAGTCTGGGTTCTGGACCTGAACTTGACCCGAACTTGACCCCGAACCCCATTGAAGTCAATGGGGACCAGAACTTTTGAGTACTAAAATGTCTCTAAAAAAGTAATGGAAAGGGCTAGAGGGCTGCAAATGGCAGCAAAATGTTGGTAAGAGCATGGCAAGTATTCTGCAAACAAATGTGGATAAGGAAATAACTTAAAATAACATAAAATACATTAAAAAAATAAAACTAAATCTTGACCTAGGAGGACGAGGTTCATATGGAGTAGGAGTTTGAGGTGGCGGTGGATGCCGCGGTGTAGGTGGAAGCGGCGGTGGAGGAGGACGAGGTAGCCAACACAGATTTTTGTTTTTAATTTATTAATTTTTTAAATTAGGGTACACCCCAAAAGAGTGAGAAAGATCAGAAATACAAGAATGGCTGGGTAAGGCCAGTATACATGTCTATTCTGCACAGGGTACGGACAAGTCCTGTGGGATCCATGCCTGGTTCATTTTTAATGAACGTGAGCTTGTCCACATTGGCTCTGGACAGACGGCTGCGCTTGTCTGTGATAACGCCCCCTGCCATGCTAAATACACGTTCAGATAATACACTGGCTGCAGGGCAGGCAAGAACCTCCAATGCGTAAAGGGCAAGCTCAGGCCATGTGCCCAATTTGGAGATCCAGAAGTTTAAGGGGGCAGACCCGTCATTCAGTACGTGTAGGCGTGTGCACACATACTGCTCCACCATGTTGATGAAATGCTGCCTCCTGCTAAGACGTTCCATATCAGCTGGTGGTGCTGGTTGTTGTGGCGTGCTGACAAAGCTTTTCCACATTTCGGCCATGCTAACCCTGCCTTCTGAGGTTCTGGTGGTAATCCGGCTGCGTTGGCGACCTCTTCCTCCTCCTCTGCCTTCACCTTGTGCTTCCACTGTGCCCCCGCTGTCAGGTGGGAATTCCAGCAGCAGCGCGTCTACCAGCGTGTGCTTGTACTTGCGCATCTTCCGATCACGCTCCAGTGAGGGAATTAACGACGGTACATCGTCCTTGTAACAGGGATCCAGCAGCGTGGCCACCCAGTAATCAGCACCTGTTAAAATGTGGGCAACTCGGCGGTCGTTGCGGAGACACTGCAGCATATAATCGCTCATGTGTGCCAGGCTGCCCAGAGGCAACGAAAAGCTGTCCTCTGTGGGAGGTGTATCGTCTGTGTCCTTTGTATCCCCCCAGCCACGCACCAGTGATGGCCATGAGCTGGTCTGGGTGCCACCCTGCTGTGATAATGGTTCCTCCTCCTCCTCCATCTCCTCATCCTCATCCAGAACTGTGCCCTTGCTGGACAATTGTGTACCTGGCGTTTGTTGATGCAGGAACCCACCCTCGGAGCCACTTGTGAATAATTGCCCTGAAAGCCTTGGAAATTATCCCGATTCCTCCTTCTCCTCCTCCTCCTACTCCTGTGCCACATCCTCTTCCATCACCGCCCGAAGTGTTTTTTCAAGGAGGCATAGAACTGGTATAGTAACGCTGAGAACCGCGTCATCGGCACTGGCCATGTTGGTGGAGTACTCGAAACAGCGCAACAAGGCACACAGATCTCGCATGGAGGCCCAGTTATTGGTGGTGAAGTGGTTTTGTTACGCAGAGCGACTCACGCGTGCATGCTGCAGCTGAGACTCCACTATCGCCTGCTGCTGCTCGCACAGTCTGGCCAGCATGTGCAAGGTGGAGTTCCACCTTGTGGGCACATCACATATGAGTCGGTGAGCGGGAAGGCCGAAGTTACGCTGCAGCGCTGACAGGTGAGCAGCAGCAGGGTGAGAACGCCGAAAGTGTGCACAGACGGCCCGCACTTTCTGCAGCAGCTGTGGTATATCGGGGTAACTTTTAAGGAACCTCTGCACCACCAAATTTAGCACATGCGTCGGCAATGGATGTGCGTCAAACCGGTTAGGTCCAGAGCTGCTACGAGATTTCGCCCATTATCGCACACCACCAGGCCCGGCTTGAGGCTCACTGCCGCCAACCACTCATCGGTCTGTTGTTCCATGTCCCTCCACAACTCCTGCGCGGTGTGGGTTTTTTCCCCCAAACAGGAAAGTTTTAAAACTGCCTGCTGTCGTTTACCCATGGCCGTGCTGAAGTTGGTGGTGAATGTGTTACGCTGACCGGATCAGGAGGCTGTAGAGGATGAGGAAGCGGAGTAGGAGGAGTTAGCAACAGGAGGCAAACTGAAGCGCCCTGCAATCCTCGATGGTGAAAGGACATGCGCCAAACTGCAATCCGCCTCAGGCCCAGCCGCCACTGCATTTACCCAGTGCGCTGTTAGCGAGATATAACGTCCCTGACCATGCTTACTGGTCCACGTATCCGTAGTTAGGTGGACCTTGCCACAGATGGCCTTGCGCTGTGCACACCTGATTTTGTTCCCCACTTGGTTGTACAGGGAAGGGATGGCTTGCCTGGAAAAGTAGTGGCGGCTGGGCACGACGTACTGTGGGACAGCCAATGCCATCAGGCTTTTAAAACTCTGTGTCATTCCACCAGGAATGACAGCATTTCAAAGGCCAGGAATTTTGAAATGCTGGCATTCAGGGCCAGGGATCGCGGGTGGGTAGGGGGGTACTTCCTCTTCCGCTCCAGTGTTTGGGAGATAGAGAGCTGAACGCTTCCATGGGACATTGTGGAGATCTTTGGTGACCCAGGTGGTAGTGTTGCTGGCAGATCCTCTGTTTGTGGGGTGGCAGGTGCCACTGTCACTACAGAGGTGGATGGAGAGGCCGAGACTGAAGCAGAAGAGGAAGCAGGAGGAGCCAAAGACCTTTCTTGGTTTTTGAGGTGTCTACGCCACTGCAGCTCGTGCTTTCCACTTAGATGCCTGGTCATGCAGGTTGTGCTCAGGTTGAGAACGTTTATGCCTCGCTTCAGGCTCTGATTGCACAGTGTGCAAACCACTCGTGTCTTGTCATCAGCACATTGTGTGAAGAACTGACACGCTAGGGAACTCCTTGGACCTGGCTTTGGTGTGCTCGGTTCCTTGCTGCGTTGGGCAGTAGCAGGCGTACTGTCTAAGGCCATCAACCTCCGGGCCGCGGACCAGTACCGGTCCGTGGCCTGTTGTCGAGCGGGCCGCTATCAGAGCAGGAGGTGAGCCCTGTCACGGACCGCAGCATGTAGCAGCCTGTATGTCCTGTGTGTATTCTGTAATTTTTCCCGAGCAGCCGACAATGTCAGCCTATTGGCAAGGCAAGGGGTGGGACGGCTGAAGATCGTGACAGAGAGCGAGAGCTGCCAAACTTATATTAACAAGCGGGAGATTGCCCACTTGTTACTATGAAGAGTCTCTCGCTTCCTGTCACGATCTGCAGCCGTCCCGCCCCCTGCCTTGCCAATAGGCTGACATTGTCGGCCGCTCGGGAGATATTACAGAATACACATTGGACATACAGGCTGCTACATGCTGCGGTCCGCGACAGGGCTCACCTCTTGCTGAAACATGAATGAAAAGACATAGGCTGCAGGGGAGGCAGCGATTGAAATTGGCAATATGCAGACAGTACTGTGATTGGAGGGGGGGATGCATAACTGCAGGGAGGACTAGGATTTGGGAAGGGAGGTGCATTAATGCAGGGAGGACTGTGATGGGGACCATGAGTGCAGGGACTGCTGTGATGGGGACCATGACTGCAGGGACTGCTGTGATGGCGACCATGACTGCAGGGACTACTGTGATGGGGACCATGACTGCAGGCACTGCTGTGATGGGGACCATGACTGCTGTGATGGGGGCCCATGACTGCAGGGACTGCTGTGATGGGGGGCCATGACTGCAGGGAGGACTGTGATGGGGGGCCATGACTGCAGGGAGGACTGTTATGGGGGGCCATGACTGCAGGGAGGACTGTGATGGGGGGCCATGACTGCAGGGAGGACTGTGATGGGGGGCCATGACTGCAGGGAGGACTGTGATGGGGGCCATGACTGCAGGGAGGAGGACTGTGATGGGTCCATGACTGCAGGGAGGACTGTGATGGGGGTCCATGACTGCAGGGAGGACTGTGATGGGGGACCATGACTGAAGGGAGGACTGTGATGGGGGACCATGACTGAAGGGAGGACTGTCATGTGGGGCCATGACTGCAAAAGAGCACTGTGATATAAAGGGGAGTGTAATCCTTACAGTGCAGGCCCCTTCATATTACAGTGCAGTGTGAGTTGTAACACTCTGCAAACCACTCACCTTCCTTATATGACGTCACCCACCCCCCTTCCCACCAGGTCCTGAAACAAGTGGCTTCACCAAAAGTGGTCCCTGGTGCCACAAAGGTTGGGGACCACTGGTCTAGGGGACGGACGCTCCGCTTTTTCACCGTGCTCCCTCTTCTGCTGTGCTGGTGGCTCTGTGTGACCACCGCCTCTTCCTCCGAAATACACAGGTCACCTGCATGACGTTGATTCCATGTGGGGTCGAGGACCTCATCGTCCTCCACATCATCTTCCACACAGTCTTCACCCCTACTCTATTTGTCCGTCTGCACAATTGTGAAAGCAGCAGCAGTTGCCAACTGTGTTTCTTCATCATCCGAGACGTGCTGTGATGGTCCCCCCATGTACTTATTTTGAAACATAAGTGGTTGGGCATCGGTGCACTCAATCTCTTCCACTTCTGGGGCAGGGCTAGGTGGATGGCCCTGGGAAACCCTGCTAACAGAGTCATCAAAAAGAAGAGACTGCTGCATGATTTGGGGCTCAGACTGCTTGGCTGATTTGCAAGGGGGTAAGATGAAAGACTGATGGACATCGGCTGCAGGTGCCAACTCTTTCAGCACAAGACTGGTTGGGAGACAAAGTGATGGAAATGGAGGCACTGTCAGCAACCCAATCTACTATCACCTGTACTGCTCCTAGCCTCAACATTCGTACAGCCGGATTAGGCCCGACCAAATACTGCTACAGGCTCTGTCGCCTACTCGCACCTGAGAAAGGTGTTTCACTTGTGCGTGTAGCTGGCACAGATCGACCACATGCTTTACCTGCAACAGGAGCCCCACCAGCAGCACCACCACGACCAGGGCCACGTCCCTTATTTGACATTCTCCTCATATTTCTCAAATGTAGGATCTTGCCCTAAATGAGTGTTTTTTGAATAGCACAATAGAAAAACAGTATCTAAAGGGTGTATCTCACACGTACAGATATGCAGGAAACGCCCCAAAAAAAATTATTTGCCCTAAATGGGTGTTTTTTGAATAGCACAATAGAAAAACAGTATCTAAAGGTACAGATATGGTGGAAACACTGCAAATTTTTTTTTTGTCGTAAATGGATGTTTTTTGAATAGCACAATAGAAAAAAAGTATCTAAAGGGTGTATCTCACAGTAACATATGCAGTGCTGGTGTGATTTGATTTCTGAAACAGGACTGACTGACTCCTATATAATTCTCTCCCTAAATATAAAAGCAGCAAAATTTCTCCCTAAAATATCTCAAGCAGAGTGACTTGCTGTGCTATGTAGATCGCTGACTAATTGGATTTCTGAAGCAGGACTGAGTCTGACTCCTATGTTATTCTCTCCCTCAGAGCAGCATCAGCGCCAGCCTTTCCCTACCCTATCTAAAGCAGAGTGACGTGATGTGCTGTGTGCCTCTAGCTTTTATAGAGGCTGGGTCACATGCTGCACTGGCCAATCACAGCAATGCCATTAGTAGGCATGGCTGTGATGGCTTCTAGGTCACACAAGCATGCCAATACATTGCCGAACACCGAACTTGAACCCGAACTTACAGTAAATTGTTCGGGTTCGGGTCCGGGTACCAAAAATCCAAAAGTCCGGTACGAACCCGAACTTTACATTTGGGGTTCGCTCAACCCTAGTACTGACTGCTTCTCCAGCTCCTCTGTTACAGGACACCTCCTCCATGCATGTGTAAGGATGAGGCTTCCTCCCAGCTCCTGTTGGGCCAATACAAAATGGAACATATTTGTGAAGTGGAAGGAAAATGATTAATGGTTTTCAAAATTGTTTTCAAATGAATATTTGTATACAGCCCCCCTGAATCAATACTTTGTAGAACCACCTTTTGCTGCGATTACAGCTGCAATTCTTTTGGGTATGTCTCTACCAGCTTTGCACATCTAGAGAGTGACATTTTTGCCAATTCTTTGCAGAATAGCTTAAAATCTGTCAGATTGGAAGGAGAGCGTCTGTGAACAGTAATTTTCTTGTCTTGCCACAGATTCTCAATAGGATTTAGATCTGGACTTTGACTGTGCCATATCAACACATGAATATTCTTTGATATAAACCATTCCATTGTAGCTCTGGCTGTATGTTTAGGGTAGTTGTCCTGCTGAAAGGTGAATCTCATACCCAGTCTTTTACAGACTCTAACAGGTTTGCCCTGTATTTGGCTCCATGCATCTTCCCATCAACTCTGACCAGCTTCCCTGTCCCTGCTAAAGAAAATCATCCCCACAACATGTTGCTGCCACCACCATGTTTTATGGTGGGGATGGTGTGTTCCGGGTGATGTGCAGTGTTAGTTTTTCGCCACACATAGCATTTTGCTTTTAGGCCAAAAAAGTTGAATTTTGGTCTCATCTGACCAGAGCACCTTCTTCCACATGTTTGCTGTGTCCCACACATGGCTTCTCACAAACTGAAAATGGGACTTCTTATGACTTTTTTCAACAATGGCTTTCTTATTGCCACTTTTCCATAAAGCCCAGATTTGTGGAGTGCACGACTAATAGTTGTCCTGTGGACAGATTCTCCCACCTGAGCTGTGGATCTCTGCAGCTCCTCTAGAGTTACCACGGGCCTCTTGGCTGCTTCTTTGATTAATGCTCTCCTTGCCCGGCCTGTCAGTTTAGGTGGACGGCCATGTCTTGGTAGGTTTGCAGTTGTGCCATACTCTTTTCATTTTCATATGATGGATTGAACAGTGCTCCCTGAGATGTTTAACCACTTAAGACCCGGACCAAAATGCAGGTAAAGGACCTTGCCCCTTTTTGCGATTCGGCACTGCGTAATTTTAACTGACAATTGCGCGGTCGTGCGACGTGGCTCCCAAACAAAATTGGCGTCCTTTTTTCCCCACAAATAGAGCTTTCTTTTGGTGGTATTTGATCACCTCTGTGGTTTTTATTTTTTGCGCTATAAACAAAAATAGAGCGACAATTTAAAAAAAAATGCAATATTTTTTACTTTTTGCTATAATAAATATCCCCCAAAAATATATAAAAAAAACATTTTTTTCCTCAGTTTAGGCCGATACGTATTCTTCTACGTATTCGTTGGTTTTCGCAAAATTTATAGCGTTTACAAAATAAGGGATAGTTTTATTGCATTTTTATTAATTTTTTTTTTTTTACTACTAATAGCGGCGATCAGCGATTTTTTTCGTGACTGCGACAATATGGGGGACACTTCGGACAATTTTGACACATTTTTGGGACAATTGTCATTTTCACAGCAAAAAATGCATTTAAATTGCATTGTTTACTGTGGAAATGACAGTTGCAGTTTGGGAGTTAACCACAGGTGGCGCTGTAGGAGATGTGTGACCTATGTGTTGTGTTTACAACTGTAGGGGGGTGTGGCTGTAGGTGTGACGTCATCGATCGCGTACCCCTATTACAGGGATGACGCGATCGATGCTACGGCCACAGAGAAGCACGGGGAAGCCGTGTGTACACACGGCTCTCCCCGTTCTTCCACTCCAGGGACGGATCGCCGCACTGCAGCGGCGATCGGGTCCGCGAATCCCGCGGTCCCGGTCCTGGAGCTTCGGACCGGGTCGCGGGAGCGCGCCCGAGACCCAGGACTGGGTACTAAAATCAACGTATATATACGTTGATGTGCCCAGCCGTGCCATTCTGCCGACGTAAATGTGCAGTAGGCGGTCCTTAAGTGGTTAAAGCTTGGGATATTTTTTTATAATCTAACCCTGCTTTAACCACTTAAGCCCCTGACCATTTTGTAGCTAAAGGACCAGGCCCCTTTTTGAGATTCGGCACTGTGTCGCTTTAACTGATAATTGTGTGGTCGTGCGCCGTGGCTCCCAATCAAAATTGATGTCCTTTTTTTCAATAAATAGAGCTTTCTTTTGGTGGTATTTGATCACCTCTGCGGTTTTTATTTTTTGCGCTATAAACAAAAATAGAGCGATAATTTAAAAAAAATATCAATATTTTTTACTTTTTGCTATAATAAATATCCCCCAAAAATATATATATAAAAAAATGTTTTCCTCAGTTTAGGCCGATACGTATTTTTTCTACATATTTTTGGTAAAAAATCGCAATAAGCATTTATTGATTGGTTTGGGCAAAAGTTATAAAATCTACAAAATAGAGGATAGTTTTATGGCATTTGTATTAATCATTTTTTTTACTAGTAATGGCGGCGATCATCGATTATTATCGTGACTGCGACATTATGGCGCACACATTGGACACTAGGGAGTAATTCCTAGGGAGTAATTACTACGCTGTGGGGGTGTGGCTTGGTGTGTGACATCACAGTCACACTAGGAAGAACGGGGAAAAGTTTGTTTACACTTACCTCTCCCCGTTCTTCAGCCCTGTGAACTGATCACGGGACACCAGCGGCGATTGGGTCCACGGGTCCCGCAGGCGCGGTCATGGAGCTCAGGACCAGGTCATGAGCGTGCCGCGTGAAGGGGTCCTTAAGTGTTTAAACTTCTCCACAACTTTATCCCTGACTTGTCTGGTGTGTTTCTTGGCATTCATGATGCTCTTTGTTTACTAAGGTTCTCTAACTAAGCCCTGAGGGTTTCACAAACCAGTTGTATTTATACTGAGATTAAATTACACACAGGTGGGGGGCGTGTTCAAGATGGCACAATGAGTGGTCGCAGGAGAGAGAGCTCCGCCGGGATCCGAGGCTTCTTTCCACTTCCCGGGCACATACCGACACTGAACTGCGGCTGACACCTTCCCCATGCACCGCTGCTCCTCCTGGACTCAAAAAGGACAGGGTAAGAAACTTGTTTTCCCCCCGATATCAGAGGAACCCCCCCCCCCTGGCTCTGGAGCAAACCCTGCTGCCACAGTCTGGTCTGGTGGAGGTGTTAGCTGCCATAGCCAAATGCCATAAGTCAGTCACATCCCTCACCACAAAGGTGGATGCTGTCCAGCTGGATCTGGGGCTTATCAGAATGGACATGGAAAAGATGAGGGCAAAAATCTCCTCTGCTGAACAGCGTGTGTCTTACACTGAAGACATAGTGGGGGAACAAACTGCAGAGCTACGCACGCTGTAAGTGCATTGGAGTACAAAGCTGAATATGCCGAGAACCGTAATAGGAGGAACAACCTCAGGATTATAGGTCTGGCAGAGGGTGTAGAGGGCCCTAACCCGACCGTTTTTGTGGAAAAGTTCCTGCGTGATCTTTTGCTCTCTGCCCAATTGTCGCTATTTTATGCAGTGGAGAGGGCCCATCGTATCCCCCCCAAGCCGGGGCCACCAGGAACGCCACCCCGCACTTTTATCCTTAAGTTTTTAAACTTTAGAGACTGGGATGAGGTGCTCAGGGCGGCCAGGGTACATGGAGCTCTGACGCACCACAACAGCAAAATGCTGATTTTACCTGATTACTCTGTGGAAACACAGAAACTGAAATGCTCCTTTGATCAAGTTAAGGCAGCCTTGCGGCTAAAAAGGATTAAGTATAGTGTCCTATTCCCTGCACGCTTACATGTTCAAGATGGCGAATCCACACGTGGATCTGCATGGTTTGACTCCCTGCCTCCACACCGCTGAGGATGATGACCTTACTCTCCTGTGCAAATGTCCCTGATGTATAAGACAGCACCTACTTCACTTGTCTGTCGGCCTTTCAAGGGCAGACATCTTCTTTACTTTTGTTTTGCAGTGGCGGATGCTGAGAGCAATCTTCCCCCACCATGGGATCTATTTGCCAGACCTTGTTTTGTCCCTGTACCTGTTGTGCCTTGTGTGCCTTTTAGTTTGCAACACTGTGGGTACTTTGCTGAATTTCAGCTTGCATTACATACTATGCTGGTGCTGCCTTTTCCTATGCCAGCCTTACTGGACAGAAAATAATTAAATCAACTCACTGTGCTGAACTGTTCTGCACTTTCTGAAAGGAGGATCTCTGCTTAACTTTACTGCTCTTGTGGCGGACTCTGGTGTTCTATTTGTGGTAATATAGGCTCATCACTTATTCAAAACTGAGGCTACCACTGAGTGATGTGTTTCCCCTGTGCTTTATCCTACATGACCGCCCTGGAGAGTGATACTTGCCGCCATACTGGACTTCTCCTGCATGGATCCTTGCTGCTAGGGGTGCCTCCTGCTCCTTTCTTTCATGCACCCCAATTGGGCTGTTTTTTTGTTTATTATGTGGTTGACTTAACATATATGTTTTTTTCTTTTTTTTTTCCATAAGCGACGGAGCCTCTCTCACTTCACGCAAACAGTCCTATCCCAGTGTGAGGTTACATCCACTGGCTCATGCCCCCTAGCATTGGGTGTATTATGTTTGGGGTTCTAGGCATTCCTTGGTTGGGGGGAGGGGGATGCGGGGAGGGAAGGGATTCTGTTGGGTCTGGTAATGTTTTTTGTTGTAAAAACTCAATGGGGAAAAGTGTAGTGCTATATTCATTGCCGAGCTTGCTGTGTCCGGGGCTGGGATGCTGCCCTTGCAAGCTTTCTTACTTGGTCCAATATCACATACTCCCCATATGTGTAATATAATTTAGTGGAATTTGCGGGGCCTAAACTCTGCGGTTAAACGTTCCTTGGTATTTAGGTTCCTCCACAAGCATAACCCACATCTCTGTATCCTACAGGAAACATACCTGTAGGGGCATAAGACTATTTGCCTTAAAAAAACATGGGTGGGACAAAATTATCACACCACCTATTCCACTTATGCTCGTGGGGTCAGTATCTTAGTTTGGAAATCTCTGCCATTTAGGCCTATTGAAATTAAGATGGAAATGGAGGGCAGGTATCTATACCTGTAGGAAAAAACAAAATATCCCCCAAAGGGTGGGACTTTACAAGTGACCAATAACGAAGTAACAACTGTAAAAAAAGTAGCAAATTTTTATTAATTGTACATAGTATACCAAAAATATGTACATCATGAATACAAATCATTCAAATACGTAATTGAACAGGAAACATAAGGCTGCTTAGAGTCACACCCAACAGCTGTTTTGGAAAGTCTCCCTTCTTCAGGGGATTTATAGACAATAAGATCAAAGATATCTAAAAGATAAATACACAATTTACATTAATACAGATCATTTCAAATACACACAACAAGGGGAAAAAAAGGAAAGGGGGGGGGGGGGCTTACTTAAAAATAAAAGTATTCCATGTGTCCAAGAATGTGTGTGGCTCAAGATGTAATTGAGAAGCAACAAGAATATGGCTCGCTGTCACAGGGCCGGGTCAAAGGCAGAAATCCAAAGAGGGTCCAACTCAAGTGAAAGCAATCAAGCTGACAATCATATCCACTCCCATCGGAATCTGAATAGAGCATAATGGGCAAAATTGCATAAGGCTAAAATATAAACCAAAAACATATACTAAGCTTTTTTGGGGGGGAGTAGGGGCTTCAGGAGGAGTGGGACTTCCTGTCCCACTTCCTCCTTCTGCCGAGGGGCTGGTAAGGCAATTAAGCTTAATCGCCTTATTGCAGCCCCTCCCCTAGGCGATCGCCTAGGACAGTGACAGGTCCTTGACGATCGCCTGTCCAATCAGTGGCGGGCCGCGCCGTGTGCGCATGCGCAGTACCGCTCGCGCATGCGCAGTGGGTGCCAGGCCGTGAAGCCGAAGACGCTGGGACGTGGAGCAGGTAAGTGAATGTTTATTAAAAGCCAGCAGCTACACTTTTTGTAGCTGCTGACTTTTAATAAACATACATTTTGGCTGGAACACCCCTTTAACAGTTGCACTGCATGTCTGCTTTGCTGTTCAACCGTGTTGTTGGCTTAAGTTCCTGTCTGCAGTGTGCTACGTTTACCTTCCTGTGTACCGTTTTTGGCTCGTCCCTGACTTCTCCTGTTTGCCTGTGACCCTGACCTTTTGCCTGTCCCTCGGTTACCCTTCTCTGCCTGTTGCCCTGACCTTGGCTTACCCATCACTATCGCTTGTCCTGGTTGCTGCTTCCCCTCTCTCCCTGCAGAGCATGACCTAGGGGATCCCAGGGGTCGCAACCTGGATCCAGCTGCGGCTAAGGCCACCCTCACCACTAGAGGCTCTGGTGAACACAAAGCTGGGTCTTAGACTCCGCGCCCTGGGGAATCTTGGGTTCAGGCTTTCTCTCTGATAGCAGCAGTCGGCTATAGGGTTTACTACCCTGTGGTGCATCCCTGACCCCAACAGGGTGCACTTGTCACCTGGCCACAGGTGACCTGACACCCGCCTCTGGCGATTCTCCAGGTTTTGGTCATCGGAGGAACAGTTGCAGGAGCCTATGACCGTCTCCATATGTAACTACTGGACTGACAACGAAACTTCTTCCTCCCCCACGGTACTCTGGGACTAAATTCTGGGCTAGAGGGGAATATATCAGTAATATTTTGCGCATCAAGAGGGAGAAAGCTAGAACCCTGGTGGAACTGGAGGAGAGAGCAACAACACTGGAGGCAGAGTTTGTCTCCATTTCTGATGATGCCCACTACCTACCTACCTTCTGCTGCCAGACAGGAGGAGACGGAAAGGGCACTTTTGTACTCAGTTTAATTTGTGTTTGAGTTTGGAGGGAAAAACTGTAAACTTGTGGCATGGCTGGCTAGGGGTGCTACCCCTTATACTCCCATTAGCTCCATTAGGGATGGTGACTTCCAACTGTTTACTGCACCTTCTAATATTAACAAACGGTTTTGTGATTTTTTTGAGGAACTATACGCCTCCAGGGTGAACTTTTCGGACTCTGACCTCTCCTCTTTTCTTGACTCTGTATCTTTTCCAGTTTTAACCCTGGCTGCCAGGGAGGGGCTAGAGGCTGATATCACCTTGGAGGAGGTGTAGGCTGCTGTGAGTGGGCTGAAGGGAGGAAAGGCCCCTGGAGCAGATGGCATACCATCCGAATTTTATGCCACCTTTACAGAATTCCTATCCACTGACAAAGCTGCTTAGTAAGTTTGCTTCCCTGGAGGTCTTGTCTGACTCCATGAATGAGGCTGTAATAGTGCTGGTCCCTAAGCCGGGTAAGGACCCCCTCGACTGCTCATCCTACAGGCCCATCTCTTTACTGAATGTAGATGCCAAGATCTTTGCTAAGATCTTGGCTAACAGACTGACCCAATTAATTGAGGACTTGATCGATATAGACCAGACAGTCTGTCTGGAGGCATGCTGCCTGGGCTCACTCGCTGGGCTCCGTGGTTTTGCCTACAGGGGACCCGGGGTGTACGAGACCATGCCAGGCCCTACCAGGGCAACATAGAGGATGTGGACTGCTGCCCGACGGTGGTTTAAACAACCGCATCAATGGTCACCAGCGCACCCTCTGTGGGGGAACCCCAGCCTGCCACATTTACGTACTATTCCAGATCTTCGGGTGGGCCAGGTATGGCATTATTACCCTGGGCCAAGTTGTGCCCCGGGGCACCCTGCTACCCTTTGCAGACCTGAAGGCTACATATGACCTACCACACTGGATGCAATTCAGATATATGCAAGTGCGTCATACCATTAGGGCTCAATTCCTGAGTTTTCCTCTCCTCCAGGCTGATCCCATTGAAGAACTCCTGGTACCTGGTGACCTGCTCAAACCTCTTTCCACACTTTACAGTGCACTCCTGGGCATTGACTCCCCCAAGCTAGATAGATTGTGGGAGGCATGGCACAGAGACATACCTTCACTGGATAGGGAGGGATGGAACGACTATGGCCCCAAACTGGTCATTTCCTATAGGGACAAGCTCATTCAGGTTAAGTTTCTGCACAGGGTTTACTTTACACCACAGAGGCTGCACCAAAACTTCACTGATAGGAACCCCGAGTGCCACAGATGTACGGTGCAAGTTGGCACGTTCCTGCATATGTTGCCCCTACTGGGAGTGCATGGGAACGAGCAAAGTTCCCATCACTCCAAATGGTTGATCTCTTACCTGCTATTCTACACAAAAAAGAGATACTTCTTAAATGGATTGAGCCCGTCCGTCTCCTCCTGGAAGGCACAGATTAAAGCTGCCGTTTCCATGTATAGGATTACATACCAAAACCCGAGGCTGCCAATGGAAATACGAGAAAGTTTGGGCCCCTTGAACGTCCGCTTAAGTAGACCCGCGACAGTCAAGCATCTGGTTTGGTGACATTGGTAATACGAGACAGCAGAGGGAGGTGAATGCCTATGCCCCTTACACTGCATATGTGTGTTAAAGTGTTTGCAATGTTCTCACCCATTTGTAGGTATGTGGATTACAATGCTATGCTCTGTTCTGTATCTAGTGGATATGTTGTAATTTTTCCTACGTGACAACAATAAAGCACCTTTGTCTGTTAAAAAAAAAAAAAAAAATTACACACAGGTGGTCTATGTTAGGTGAATTCCGAAGGCAATGGTTACACTACATTTTAGATAGGGGTATCAGAGTAAAGGGGGCTGAATACAAATGCACGCCACACTTTTCAGATATTTATTTGAAAAAAAATAAAAAATTATAATTTCCCTTCCACTTCACAATTATGTGCCACTTTGTGTTGGTCTATCACATAAAATCCCAATAAAATACATTTACATTTTTGGTTGTAACATGACAAAATGTGGAACATTTCAAGGGGTATGAATACTTTTTCAAGGCAATGTAGGTAGGGTTTGTCATCTGGACCTTGGAAGAGGGATCTTTGCCCATAGACTTAGGTATTTTTCTCTCCTTACAGAGGGACAGAAATCAGATTCAGGAGCATGGAAATACTATTACTGCTCTCAGAGTCACATATTTTTTTGGGCTGTCCAGTGTTTTTCAGTATTCCGTTTAGAGGTTGCTCTCATTGGGCCTATCACTGATTAAGTATATATACAGTGGGCCAGATTCTCAAAAGAGATACGACGGTATATCGCAGGAAACACTGTCGTATCTCTGTTTTTTTTACTGGGTATCTATGCGTGTGATTCCTAGAATCACTTACGCATAGATACAGTAAAGATCTGACAGGTGTAAAACACTTACACCGTCGGATCGTAGACGTTATTACTTTTCTGGCCGCTAGGTGGCCTTTATGTTGTTTTCTCATTTGCCTATGCAAATGAGCCTAATACGCCAATTCCCGAAAGTTTTTACGCCTCCCCGTCGTCGTTTACGTCGTTTCCGTAAGCGTAAACCTACCCCTGCTATATGAGGGGTAGGTTTACGAAGTTCCGTTGTTGCCATGTTATGTATGGCGTCGGGTCAGCATCGTCTTTTTCCATCGGTTACGTCGTTTTACTAAGTCGTTCGCGAATAGGGCATTGCGTAAGTGACGATCACGTCGTTTTGACGTCGGTTTCGACAACGCTTTCAGGTGTGAGCTGGAGCATGCGCACTGGGCTTTTTTCCTGGCCGGCACATTAATTTAAATACAAGCCGTCCCCTTTGAATTATGCGGGGATACGCAGGGCCATTTACACTACGCAGCCGCAAACTACGGAGCAAGTGCTTTGGGAATACGGCACTTGGGACAGGAAGGAGAATCCAATTATTTCCAGCGGCTTGCTAGCACTTTACCTTCACTGGAGAGATTCATCCTATTCAATTGTCCTGGTTATCACTATCACTGTGAAGCCCTGTGCACACGACTGGTTTTCCTGCCAGGAAAACTGCCAAGAGAGCTTTTGGCTGGAAAAACCGGACGTGTGTATGCTTCCTCGCAAAAAAAAAAGACCGCTCCAACCCTCTTCTCCTCCCGTCCCACATCCACCCCCCCCCCCCCCAGGTCCAGCTCAATCTCCCTCTATTATCTCCTCCCTATATCTCATATAGGGAGCCCATATCGTCCGATACCTCAAATCTTGATCTTTCATTGTCATAGTAAGATTCTCCATTTGTTGAATTTCGGCGTTTCTGCTGAACCACTGTATACTGGATGGGGGGCTCTCCTTTTTCCACATGGCAGGGATACACGCCATAGCGGCTGTAAGAAGGTATCCAAGCACTGAGTTTTTATATTTTTCCATTGATATAGGAATATCAAATAGTAAAATAGTTTCCGGTCTGTCTACTAGAAACATTCCTGTTATTCTTTTAGTAGTTTCTATAACCATTCTCCAGAATTCTTTAGTTTTCTCATATTCCCCAAAAAATCGGTATTAATGTTCCCTCTGCTGTCACCTCCAACAGACATCTGTCGTCTGGGGGTAGATTCAATGTAGTACAAATGGAGTTCTATGTTCTATTCTGGTTAGAACTTTATACCCTCCCTCTTGGTATCTACTCGCTACTGATGCCTTATAATTAAATACCAAAATCCGGTCTCTTTGCTCTTAAGAAAATGTTATCCCCAGATCTTTCTCCCATGCCTGCAGGAATATAAGTTCTTGGGGTGTCTCTGAGTTTATTAATATTCCATAAAAATATGATAGCGAGTGTCTAAGGCCGCGTACACACGATGAGATATGTCCGCTCAAACTTGTCTGAAGGACCGTTTAGAGCGGACATGTGTCATCGGATTTTGGTCCGATGGCGTGTACACACCATCGGATCAAAATCCCTGCTGGCAGACAGCGTGGTGACGTGGCGGTGACGTTGACGCCGCCACGTCACCGCACCAGGAAGTAAAAAACTTCCACGCATGCGTCGAATCCATTCGACACATGTGCGGGCAGATATGTCCGCTGGTTAGTGTACTAACCAGCGGACATATCTGACGGACATGTCTCCGGCGGACAAATTTTAAAGCATGCTTTAAAATTTGTCTGCCGGTCAGACATGTCCGCTAGCCCATACACACGATCTGATTTGTCTGCTGAAACGGTCCGTCGGACCAGTTTCAACGGACAAATTCGATCGTGTGTACGCGGCCTTAGAGGATTTCCCCTCAAACACATCTGTTCAAATTTTGACAATGCTCTAATTTCTGTAAATACCCTTGCCTTCGTTCGTATAAACGCTTCTAATTGCATCATTTGGAGAAAATCCAATTCTGGTTTTACCTCTCTTTCAATTTCTCTCCTCGTCATCCATCAGTTTCCTCTTGAAAAGTCGCGCCTATCGTCGGGTGTTTTTTTTTTATCTCTGACGTTATTTCCGCTTCCACAATCCAAACAAGGCCTTCCAGCGGTATATCCACCGTCACCTGTTCCATCTTTATCCAGGGTTTCTTATTGAGCCCACACCACTCCATTACTCTAACTAAATGAGATGCTTCTTGACAGTTTACTGGGTCCGGGAACCCAATTCCTCCTTCTCCTTTCGGTAGCGACAGAATACTCTACAGCGTACTCTAACCGGTTTCCCAGCCCATGTGAATTTCAAAAACCTTGACCTCAGATCTCTTAGATAACTTGTGGGAATTTTAATCTGTATTAAATACAAGATTCTCGGTAGCACATTCATCTTTAATATATTTCTCCGCCTGAACCATGTAAACATTTCTTTATCCCATCTTAGTAAATCTAGTTTAATCTGTCTCCTCAATGGTACATAATTAAGTTTGAATAATTTATTTAAATTCCTCGATATTTTAGTCCCTAAGTAACCAAAAATAGGTAGAAAAATACGTATCGGCCTAAACTGGGGACATTTTTTTTTTTATATATCTTTTTTGGTGGTATGTATTATAGCAAAAAAATAAAAAAATATTGAATTTTTTTCAAAATTGTCACCCTATTTTTGTTTATAGCGCAAAGAATAAAAACCGCAGAGGTGATCAGATACCACCAAAAGAAAGCTCTAGTTGTGGGAAAAAAAATACGCCAATTTTGTCTGGGAGCCACGTCGCAAGACCGCGCAATTGTCAGTTAAAGCAACGTAGTGCCGAATCACAAAAAGGGGCAAGGTCCTTAACCTGCATATTAGTGACTTCAGAATTACACAGAGTGGCAATGACGTAAGTAACGTAACGTTCTGGTACCCTCCAGCACATGCTATAAATGAAAGTGGTATTATAGAAGACCATGCATTAAAATGCAAGGTTTGCTTATGTTGGAAGCTCCCACCCCCTAAAAAATTATTTAATAAAAGCAATAGGGTGATAAAACATTTAAAGAAATACGTAGCAAATACCTATCTCACACCCTATCTCACACCCCAATTTCTGGCCACTTCCTGTAGGCATCAAGCATATAGCTGGGCCTTGACGCTTAATCCTGGTAAAGCTCGGGATCCTGCAAAATGCTTTAAGAATGTACAGGAGTGCATTCTTTTGGGATATGGGGTCCTTAGCTTTTTAAGGATTTTGCTGGAAAATTCGCAGTGAAATTACCTTTGCCTAAGCAAGCGTGCTGGAAGCCGAAGTAGGGTATGTATTTTTTTTACGTTTTTCTTTCATTCGATTTTCTATCGGACCATTATGCAGGTTAAGGACCTTGCCCCTTTTTGCGATTTGGCACTGCGTCGCTTTAACTGACAATTGCGCGGTCGTGCGACGTGGCTCCCAAACAAAATTGGTGTCCTTTTTCTTCCCACATATAGAGCTTTCTTTTGGTGGTATTTGATCACCTCACCCTAGAGTGACAATTTTGAAAAAAATATCTATATTTTTAACTTTTTGCTATAATAAATATCCCCAAAAAAGATATAAAAAAATATATTTTTTCCTCAGTTCAGGCCGATACGTATTTTTCTACATATTTTTGGTAAAAAAATCGCAATAAGCGTTTATCGATTGGTTTGTGCAATTTCTAGCGTTTACAAAATAGGGTAGAGTTTTATGGCATTTTTAATAATCATTTTTTTTTAATCAATGGCCCATCAATGGTTTATAATGAGAGGCCCAATAATGGATATCAATGGGAACACCAGTACCATTGATGGTGTCAGAGAGCGGAATGGCATCTCATCATTGGTGCCAGTTGATGGAATAGTAAGACCAAGGGCCAGATAAAGGCAAGCATAGGTCCACATCCTGCCCCCGAGCCACAGATTGGAGACCACACCTTTAAAGCAACAGAATTCTTTAAAAACAACGTAATATTGTATTGATGTATTCAGCAAAGTAAGACAAAAGAACAGTAGTGTGCTGCAACCACTATTCACCAACCAGAGTTCAGATTTCAGCACCCTATGCCAACCAAGAATCTACAACCCTTTTAGAGCTTAATTTTGATGGCCTAATATGGGTTACAGCTCAAATTTGTTCTCTGTATTGCTTAATATGTTTGGTAATACTCTTTCCACTGTATACACACATCATCTAGAACACCGGAAAAAAATAAGGAATGGAATAGTACCGCTAAAGTTGACTTGACACAATGGCAGCCATTTTGGGGAAAGAGACAATATTCGGTCTGTGTATTTATTAAGATGCAGTGACACCAAAGAGGCACAGAGTGGTAACCCGACAGGTCCTCTTTAATTATTTGAAATTACAACATAAATATACATAGCAAAATTACAAATCAATTACAAAATTACAAATCAACAAACGTTTATCTGCTGTCAGGAAACAGGTTTTAACATATATTATATACTATAAACCTTGAATAGTGTGAAAACAATTACAGCTTACTGGGTCATATTAGGTAAAAACTTACATCTGAAGATATTTTATTACAATATAGATGTAACCATCCAATATATTTTAACAAGGTGACTCAAGGCCGCGTACACACGATCGGTCAAAACCGATGAAAACGGACTGAAGGTCCGTTTCATCGGTCCAAACCGATTGTGTGTGTGGGCCCCATCGGTCAGTTATCCTTCGGTCAAAAAAAAAAAATAGAACTTGCTTTAAAATTTAACCGATGGACGCCTAACCGATAGGTCAAAACCGATCGTTAGTACGCACGAGCATCGGTTAAAAATCCACGCATGCTCAGAATCAAGTCGACGCATGCTTGGAAGCATTAAACTTAATTTTTTTCAGCACATCGTTGTGTTTTACGTCACCGCGTCTGACCCGATCGGTTATTTAACCGATGGTGTGTAGGCACATCAGACCATCAGTCAGCTTCATCGGTTAACCGATGAAAATGGTCCTTCAGTCCGTTTTCATCCATTTTGACCGATCGTGTGCACGCGGCCTTACACAACTAAATAAACAGGACATTCAATACTCCACTTTGTGTTTACTTTTTTTTGTATAGTTTTATTTATTTATTAATTTAGCTTTGGAAAGACTATGTCCTTATACTGGCTTTTTATATTACTTGGGGAAAATGGTCCTTCAGTCCGTTTTCATCCATTTTGACCGATCGTGTGCACGCGGCCTTACACAACTAAATAAACAGGACATTCAATACTCCACTTTGTGTTTACTTTTTTTTGTATAGTTTTATTTATTTATTAATTTAGCTTTGGAAAGACTATGTCCTTATACTGGCTTTTTATATTACTTGGGGACTCTGGCAGTGAGAAGATATATATACAACCCTGCACCAACCCTAATACAAAAAATATTTCACTGAATCACTTTATATATAAATCACTTTGTATGCATATTTTTTGAGAATTAATGACTATATTGAGCACATTGATATGAGCAGTAGATTGGTTGGAAACATCACTTAATAACATAGATTGATTGAGTATTTATAGATATATTGATTATCTATTGTGCACATTAATGTGATATATATTTTTTGTATTAGGGTTGGTGTAGCTACCTATTTGTATATATATATTTTACATTTTTTATACTATAAATAGTGGAAAACTGTGGCCGTAGCAAACCTCACATGTAGAATTTTTGTCTAAAATCACTGAGCATTACTGTTTTGCGCCGGTGACACACATTACACAGTGAGAGCTATATAGCTGGATTTGTGCAGCTATTTTGAGAATTCTGTCTTTTGCATTTGCCATTTTATTACTAGTCAGGTATGCAGATAAACACTGGATTTCCTTGGAGTTTAGAATGAATACACTAAACACCCTATTTTTGGATTGTGACCCCCATCTCTGTCCCCACTCATCGTCTGCACAGGAAGTGAAGGGAAATCTTTATGGTGAAGGCATAGGTAGTAGTAGTAAATACAGAGGGCCAGATTCAGAAATAATTAGATTCCCGCAGAGTATCAGAGATACTCTACGCCGCCGTACTTTACCTGGCTCTAGGAGGAATTCAGAGAGATTTTGGCCCGTAAGGTACGGCGGCGTAGTGTATTTCTCCCGGCGGAATCAAACTACGCGATTAGGGGGCGTGAGGCATTTAAATTAAGTGCGTCCCAGTGGCGATCGAACTGCGCATGTTCCGTTCAGAAATTTCCGTGCCGTGCGTTGCGTGAAATCACGTCGTTACGTCATTTTTTTTTGAGTAGCGTCGTTTATGGACATTCCTATTCCCGGACGACTTACGCAAAAAATTAAAAAAAAATTGAAAGTCGCCGCGGGAACGACGGCCATACTTAACATGGGCCGCGTAACGTTAGACCAGCTAATAGCTGGTTTAACTTTACGTAGTGAAAAAATGACGTACGCGATTGCGAACGACGCTCGTAACTTCGTGGATCGCCGGAAAAAGCTCATTTGCATACCCCGACGCTGAAAACGACGCAAACTCCACCCAGCGGCCGCAAAAAGATTGCAGCGTAGATCCGAAGGCGTACAAAGACGTAAGCCTGTCAGATCGAAGCCCAACGCCGCTGTATCATGGTTTGAGGATTCAAACTAGTGATACGGCGCGCAAAATTTGAAATTACTCCTGTCTAACACCAGTTAGACAGGTGTAATGGCTCTCTGAATCTGGCCCAGAGATTCTAACCCTTTCCACTCAGATGTCTGGAATTTTTAGAGCCTGAAATACGCCTCAGTGTGAAAGGGACCTAAAGGTTTTCTGTCAATGGGTGCATTTTTGGAACGTTTCTAATTAACTTTTATTGATGGAATAACTTAAATAACGCCTGAAATAATTCTGCCCCAGCATTCTCAATGTGAAAGCCAGAGGGATTTCACACTGAGGCGATGCGCTGGCGGGAGGAAAAAAAATCTCCTGCAAGCAGCATCTTTGGAGCGGTGAAGGAGCGGTGCATATACCGCTCCTTCAAATTGAAATCAATGGGACACCGCGGTAATACCGCCCGCAAACTGTGGCTGTAGCCGCGGTTTGAGGGCGGTATTAACACTTTTTTGGCCGCTACCTGGAGTTCAAAACCGCACCGCTAGCGGCCGAATATCGCGGTAAATATCATGGTGAATACCGCCACGGCACCTCCAAAGATGTAGGGTTTTCTTTTACTTTCACTTTCAATAAAAAAAATTTTTTTTAAAGATATTTTTATTGAATTTTTCACAAGAACCGACAACACAACACACAAAAAACATTAAAATAACACAGAACATACATAGGCAACAGTTTGCTCCTTAATCACTCCATACCATTGTCAACAGCATACATATAAAGAAGTCATAAGTCAGAGTAGAGTCATAAGTCAAAATATAAAGGCATTATTACCACTTCGTGGGACTGCATATTAAGATTGTTCTAGCAAAGGGAGGCTACACCACCAATACTGCTTTTCACGGCTGAATAGGAAATAGGGTCAGGGGGCTAGCCAGCCATCTGCCCCAAATCTTATAGAATTACTTATTTATTTTCCTAATTTCAAAAGTGAGTTTGTAAAGCGGGAGGGCGTCATTGACTAGTTTCAACCATAGGCCCTTTGTCGGGGGCCTCCGCCTCCTTCCAGGTCAGAAGGATGGATTTCTTAGCATAGAAGTATAGGCCTCAAAGCAATTTTTTGACCTGGGAGGGAACAGCGAGGTCACCAAAGACCCCCAACAGACAGTTGTTAAGGTCCAGTATATTGGGGAGCCCCGAAGCAGAAGAGAGGAAGGATCCTATATTTCTCCAGAAGTCTTGTATGATGGGGCAACTCCAAAAGCAGTGGATAAAATCAGCCACCTGTCCACATCCACGGAAACAATCCGCCGAGGCCAGTATGCCCATTCTGGGCATCCTGGCCGGGGTCAAGTGCGATTTGATGAAATTTTTTTAGTTGAGTTACCCTGTCTCTGGAGGCTATAACAGAGGTCTTTAAAGTATCACAGAACTCAGTCCAGTCATCTTCCGTCATAGTAATATCTAGGGATTCCCACTTGCTCTGTGCCACCTTAAATCTAGGATTAGAGTTCACCGTTAGGGCTAAGTAATAGAGATGAGTTTTGTTCGGTCTGGGGAACGCAAAAGCTTTTCTAGGTCAGGAATCGCAAGTGGACTGTTCAAGGAGCCAAACTGGGCTCACGCGGCTTGTCTTCACTAGTAATAAAAGAATAAATAATTGGGGGAAAGAGTAAAGTCGCCTCTCAACTGGGGAAAGGACTTAAAGCCTTCTGAGGTATATAGATGGCATAGGTATTTAATCCCTTTGGATATCCATCTCTGAGGGTCAGGTAAAGAATTAAATTCTGGAAGTGATGTATTGAACCATAGCAGATTATTTGGAGAGGTCGCCCAGGAACCCGGGGCATGTTTGAGAGTCACTGTTTTAAACAGGGACAATGATGTTTGCAGCACAGTCAGTCCCGGTCCTAGGGGGTGCGCCCGCGATAGACAATGTTGTGTAATGTCTCGAACGATGTGACCATAGCCCCTTCAGTAGTAGAACACGCATTATTGGAGTCAGGGTGTAACCAGTCATGAATATTCACCAGTTGGGAAGCTTGGTAGTAGAGGTAAAAGTCAGGGAAAGCCAGTCCTGCCAAATGGGAGGGTAGTCTAAGTGTTTCCAGTGCTACTCTAGGGGCCTTACCATTCCACAGGAATGCTATACAGATCGAGTTAATGCTCTTAAACAATGTTTTAAGGATTTTGCATGGGGCATTAGCTAAGACATACAGTAATTTAGGTAGGTATATCATCTTTAAGACATTGGCCCGTCCCATCAGATCTAGAGGTAAGTCTTTCCACTGCTTAGTCTGAGACTGCAGCTGTAGTAGCACAGGGCTCAGATTATTGGCAATATACAGGGACAGTGGCAACTGGACCACAACTCCCAGATATCTAAACGAGGTGGCCACCAACAATTTAGAGTCTGAATGGATTTGAAGAGTAGGTGACCGATCTATGGGATAGATAATGGCTTTCTCCCAATTCACTCTGAATCCCGAGAATTCCCTGAAGTCAGACACCATTTTTAACACATTAGCTAGTGAGTCTTGGGCATCTGCTAAATACACCAGCGTATCGTCAGCATATAGCGAGATTTGCTCCTCTATACCATTGATGGGCAATCCCCTAAAAAGTGGGGAAATGCATATCCTAATAGCAAGAGGTTCCATGGCCAGGGCGAATAGCAAGGGTGACAACGGACACCCCTGCCTGGTTCCCCTAGTAATTCAGAAGGTCTCCGTAATTTGCGAGTTGATACGAATACGAGCAAGCGGCATGGTATAGAGGAGTCTAATCCAGGCAACCATACGAGGGCGAAAACCGTACATCTGCAAGACCCGGAACAGGTATGGCCATTCCACACTGTCAAAAGCCTTGGACACCATGACCCGAGTCAGGAGGCAGTCGTGTACATATGACAGGTTATGAAACAGTTTGCGTATGTTCATTCTGGTCGACCTGCCCGGAATAAAACCACCCTGATCACTTCCCACCAAGTGAGCAATCACTTTGTTCAGATGATTCGCCAGGGCTTTAGCCAGAATTTTTGCATCTACATTTATAAGGGATATAGGACGGTATGAGTCACATTTCAACGGGTCCTCTCTGGGGTTGAGGAGTAGATCAATCAATACTTCTCTCATCGAGGGGGGTAGCACCACTTCCTGTAATGCTTCATTATAAGTCTTAAATAGTAGAGGGGCAAGAAGGTGCTGAAACTGCCTATACCATTCCACTGGGAACCCGTCTAATCCTGGTGATTTATGAGCCGGCATCTGTGAAATTGCAAGTGACAGTTCTTCCACAGACAGCGGCTGAGTAGTCAGCCCTGGAGGTGTAAAGGTCACGGTAAAATGAGAGAAAGGCCTCTGTTATATCCTGAGGGACATCACTAATGTGGTTCGCTGTGATTGATATCCTATGGATAGAGATAGGGGTACTCTCCGCTCTTGTAATATACGCGAGTAAGCGACTCGCCTTGTTACCATGTTCAAATGTCTTTTGTGTAACATAGAGCATGCGTTTTTTAGTCAAGTCTAACAACCTAAGTTTGTACTTTCTACGATTATGGAGCCATGAGGCCAACGTACTGTATCTGCGTTGGGACATTTAGAGTATTCAGCCTCGGATAACACCATATCCTGTTCAAGTTCATTAGTGTGCAGTTGATTGTTCTTATGCAATATACCCGTAATTGACATAAAGGATCCTCTCAGCACTGCCTTGGAGGCCTCCCAGGCAGTGCCGATACCAGTTGAGTCCTGATTGAGGGTCCAATAGGAGTTTAACCTCCAGGCCCTAGGGCCTGATTTTGGCAGGAGGAGGAGACTGACCATTAGGGGGGCATGGTCTGATATACCTCTGGGTAAGTATGTGACCGAATGCACAAAAGATAGTACATTTGATGGAGCAAATGCCATATCTATGCGGGACATAGTGTGGAATGAGTCCGAATGACAGGAAAATTGCCTGTAATCCGGGTGTTTCCAACACCACAGTTCCGTAAGAGAGTAAACCTGAGTCCAATCAATAAATGAGGGGGAATGGTCTGCCCCCACCCCACAGACGGTCCACAGATGGGTCAAGTACAGCGTTAAAGTCACCCACAAAAAGTAGGGGACCAGGAGACCTAGGTAATAGCATTAGTGACAATTTGGAAAGAACCTCTGGTGAAATCGGCGGAGGGATATATACGTTTACCAACGTAAAGATTAAAAAAGCTATACGAAGAGTAAGTACAACAAAATGACCCGCCGGATCTGTTTGTACACTCAGAATCTCAGCCCCTAGAGCCTTAGCTATCAAGACCGAGACCCCTCTTGAGTAATTGGAGTAGGTGGCATGATACTGGAGGGCTAACCAGGGACGTTTAAGATATTTCAGCGTAGGGCCCGTAAGGTGCGTCTCCTAAAGACAGATAATATGAGGCTTGTGTTTTTTCAAATAGGAAAACATCAGGGACCGCTTGTGAGGTGAATTCAGCCCTCTAACATTCCAAGAAATAATTTTAACTGTGTCAGCCATGAGTATGTACATTTAGCATATGAGTATAGCAGTAGTAAACAGTCATTGCAGCACCCCACATATTGCAAAACTCGCAATATAGTTGACATTTGTAGCATATCCATAGTAAAAAATAATAATAGTAACATACAGGAGCAAACTTATCCTTTAACTTCCAAAGTGGGCGGACATTCCCTGCCGAACAATCCTGTGGGAAAGCCTCCTGAACCCCCTACCCACCCCCCTCCCTGCTCTACCAACCCCAACATAGCGAGCATTGGATCCCAAAACGATATCCCACTCCCTTCAGTAACTGTCATGGAAGGAAACCGAGAGTCCCGTGGCCACGCCACCTATTGGTAATGGGGAGAGTGGCAGTTCCATGTAAGCTCACAGATGTATTATAATCGTCCCTGAGGTAGGATCAAAAAGGAATATGTTTCATAAAAGGCACAACAGTGAACAGTGCATGTGGCAGTATTTCAACAGTACCTTACATGTAATGCAACCAGCATTACCGACCTGGATCATAGCAGAATCAACGATCAAACAGTGGTTTGGGCTTCTCCTGTGGGACTGCAACAAGCATATGACAATACAAAGGGGGGCCATTCAGGCCCAAAGAAAGGGGATAGCCAATCTAACCAGACCTCCAACATTCAAAGGGCATGCCCCCTCCCCCAATATCATCCGAGCAACCAGGGCCAAACTCGCCAGGGCCCATCTCCCAAGGGATCACTCAGGAAAAAAGAAGGGGCGAGAAAAAAAAAGGGGGGGGGGTGGTGGTGGTGGGGTGTAAATAGGAACTTCCAAGCCTTCGGTCGCAGGATCAGTTGGGGCGATGCCGGGAGCGTTTTCCAAATCTTGCATCCAGCCAGGCCATAGCTTCTTTAGGACAGGTGCAAAAGTGAGCTTTTCCTTCATGGATGATTCTCAATTTAGCCGGGAACAGCATCGCATAGGGAAGACCTTCGTTGCGGAGACGGTCTTTCACTGCAGCAAAGGATACATGTTGGCGTTGCACTTCAGCTGAGAAATGTTGTTGCCATTGAACTTGAGGGGGCCCTTTTCTCTTGCCAGGCGTAGAATAGCCACCTTATCCCTGAAGTTTAGAAATTTAGCAATGAGGGATCTTGGGGGGGGGGGGGGTTGTGGAGCACGTGGCGGGGTGCGATGTGCCTGCTCAATTTCAAAGGTTCTGGAGAATTCCTCCATCCCAAAAGCGTCACGCAGCCATTGGTGCAAGAACCTTTCTGGACGGGACCCCTCCGATTTTTCTGGGAACCCCACAAAACGAAGGTTGTTCCTTCTGGAACGGTTCTCCAAATCATCCAGCTTGGCCCTTAGGGCCCCTAACTCATCCGTGGCCGTGCGCATAGTAGCAGACAGGGGGTGCACTACATCTTCCAGTGAACTGATCCGGCCTTCTACCTCCCCGGTCCTATCCCTTAAATTTTGGACATCTTGTTTTAACCTCCCTGGCGTTATGATTCTGTCTGGAATTTTGTACCAAAAGCGTTGCAATTGTTTTGCAAGGAAATGTGGTGTTATGTATTATAGGCCTGCAATTCTTAGTAAGTACTTACTTAAATCTATCTAAACAAGAGTCTAATAGGCATCCCGGGTATGATTTTTTTTTTTTTTTTTTTTATTAAAAATTATAATATAATAAATAATTATAAAAAATTATAACAAATAATAATATAATTATAGTAAAAATTATTCAATAATGTAATCAAATTAAAATCACTGAAATTTGCTCAGTTGCAGAATTTTTGCTGTCATAATTTTTTTTTTTTATGACGAATTTCCCCACAGATCGCTATCGCTAAATTCTGCAAGTGATTATAATTTATTATCGCTGTTTTTTAGCTGCTCTAAAACAATTTTTGCCATAAAGGGACACTTTTGGTTGCTATGGGCAATCTACAGTTTGCAGGGAGAAAGAAAAGTTTTTATTATATAAAATTACATGCAGGGCACTGGGCAGACCACTAGGGACATGGGGGGTGTGTATTTTTTACATACAGTACTGTAATCTATAAGATTACATTGTACTGTATGTAAAGTGTTTGTTTACATTTTTGAATTTGGCGCCGTTCTCCGTCCCCGTGCGACGTAACGTCGCAGGGAACGGAGCTCGGCGGCACACGGGGACGCTGTGTGAATCAAGCGAGCACCCGCTCGCTCACACAGCGGGGATGCATCGCTGGATCCAGGGAGAAGGTAAGTAAACAGTCTCTGGATTCTGCGAGGCGAGCCCGTGTCTGACACGGGATCAACAATAGTAGCAGCAAATTTTTACCCCGTGTCAGACACGGGAAAAACGCCAAGGAGGTTAAGAGGGAAAAGTCAATATGTATGGTTTCCATTTGCATGGTGAGGGATGTTTTAACATCCTTAATGGCCACCATGATCTCTGCCAGTGTAGGTTCAGCAGCCGTGGGGGGGCTCAGGGATGTGAGGTCCTCCGAGTATCCCAGGGATTCAGAGGAGCTAGATGTTTCAGCCTGGATGCGGAATAGGGCAGGAACAGAGCCACTAACCCCCTGATATGAGTCCTGGGCTGCAGATGGAGTAGGCTGCTGCGCGGCCACGTGTGCTGCTGGAGGATCGGCACCATCTTGCCTCTGGGACCGGGTCCGCTGCTCCGCCGCGGATTGGGGTGCTGAGGGCCCGTATTTGTTGACCATCATGCCTGGATCGGATGCCCGCAGTCCTAAGGATCAGATCGGTGCCTTTTGGAGCCAAATCGGGTACAGGATGCCTTCAGGATGGCTGTGAGAAGCAGGAGCTAAGGTCTCACGCTGCCTCTCTCATGGAGTCCCGGCCACGCCCCCCTTCACTTTTAATGATAATGGTAAGCAGGACAAATAGAGAGGGAGAATCTCCTTAATGGGGGCACAGACAACAATACAAACTGACAAGTTATGTGGACAAGCTGGCGGACATAGCGATTCAGACACTTTCTGAACTTGAGCAGCAGGATAGTGTGTCCACCCTCTCTATGGTTTCACTGGGGCATGTACATAGTTACATAGTAACTACCATATCCTTTTTTGTGGTGGTTTTCAAACGCTTCTCTTTTTTTTCTGTTTTTCATTGCAGAATCACATAAAAGGGTCTGTTACCTCCCACCCTGATCCAATTTATTATTTTGTACTGTGTTTCTGGGTACCGTTTTCCCCCCAAAAAAAAGGTGTTCGAAAAATGATTACGCAAATACTGTGCGAGATAAAAAGTTGCAATGACCGCCATTTTATTCCCTAGGGTGTTTGATAAAAAAAAACATATATATAGTGTTTGGGGGTTCTGAGTAATATTCTAGCACAAAAAAATATGATTTTTGCATGAGAGAAGTGCCAAAATAGGCCCGGTATGGAGGTGGTTAAGTAACTTACTGCTGACCAGTAAGCAAACATGCAAATCACAATGTCCATCTATACATATTTATATAGCAGTTGTAGATAGATGTTTAAAAGGCTACTAGTCCCCACTCACTGCTTTAGAAGGTTAGTTAAATTAAGTTTTGCTATATACTTCAGAAAACTTGATGCGTTTAAACCTCCCCACACACACACATAAATGCTTTACACCAGTCAAGATCCAGTGTTCATCTGCAATGTTGACAAGCTTCTACTACACTCAAGCGAGAAAACCTTATGCTGCGTACACACGGTTGTTCATTTTAAAAAACGACGTTGCCTACACACCATCTTTTTCTGAAAATGCTCTAGCAAAGCGCGGTTACGTACAACACGTACGACGGCACTCTGTTCCATTCAAGCTCGCGTCATAACTTGCTTCTGAGCATGCGCGGGTTTAAAAACATTGTTTTAGCCCACACACAATCATTTTTTATGACACAAAAAACGACATTTTGAAAAACGACATAAAAAATTGAAGCAGATTCGAATTTTTTTTTGGTCGTTTTTCAGAAGACAAAAAACGTCGTAAAGCCCACACACGATCATTTTAAATGACGTTTTTTAAAACGTTGTTTTATTTCATCCCAAAAACGACTGTGTGTATGCGGCATAAGGCCTTAAATACATATAGGAGGAATATAAAAGCAAGGGAGGGATTTTGCCTTCTGTACCTATTTACTCATGAAATACCAGTTTTGGGTAAGCTTACCCTTGAACAAAGCTCCTGAATACACTGTTCCACCCAAAGCCAACCCTGACAATTACAGATTACACGTTTGTGCAATTCATTGTGTCGTGTGTTCCACAGCCTCATGCTGATTGGTAGAACCAACTCAGTTCGTTTTGTTGGAAATATTGAACAACTAAGGATTTCCGTAGGATGGTGAACCTGGATTCCACATGCAGGAGCCATCTTTCTGTTGGATACATGCAAGATTTTGTGATTCGTCTTCATTCAAATTGCACTCGTTTGGTGCACTGGTATCACAAGATTCTGAATAACAATCCGTAATCTAAGAGAAAACCATTGCAAGCAAATCTGTTATTTACTTTCTTAATTCACAAACTGAATGCAAATAAATTAATTTAATTGTATAACTCCTATTCATCTGCTACATAGACTGTGGAGAAGTTCTGTACTTAAGAAAACCTTTCCTGAGAGGTGGTAAGCTACCATAGTTGGCCTCGAATTCTATAAATGCTTAGCTATCATGTAATGATTCAATACCCAATATACCACAAAAATCCTCCTGCGCTCTGGTGTATCGCCAAACTGGGTGTATCAGTATGGTATAAAGGCAAAGTCTTAAGTCTTGCAGCCCTCCACAGAACAAAGGGTGTTCATATGGCTAAAATGAAAAAGAAAAGAAAGGAGGGCGCACCGACCTTGTGCATTACCACTTATACGTTTTAATAAACACAAAATAAAAAGCAATGGTCCTACTTACAAACATTCAGTAGTAAGCGCATTTAAAACAGCTAAAACTGGACCTCACGGCACCTGCCAGTCAGACCCTTGACACCAATGTAGCTGACGGGTTTCTGGGGCGTACCCCCTTCCTCAAAGCCTAGGTGGTCTGTGATCATCACAGCCTAGGTGGCTGTTTTAAATGCGCTTACTACTGAATGTTTGTAAGTAGGACCATTGCTTTTTATTTTGTGTTTATTAAGACGTATAAGTGGTAATGCACAAGGTCGGTGCGCCCTCCTTTCTTTTCTTTTTCATGATTCAATACCCCACATTGTATGTCTGTCTTTGAGTGATACTTACTGTAACTTGAGTCTTTCCTTCCTACACATGTCAGACCTTTGTGAAACTACATAAAATATATCTCTTATCCATCATTTATATGGTATTGATTCAAAATAAAACCCAGAGCATTAGATTCATCTTAATATTTTTTCTCTTCTGTCCATCTCCAGGTTATCTCAGAGACTAATCTTTCTGACCATATCTTTTTACACTACACTTACTAACAGTCCTTTACAGAATAAATTCAAAATGTAACTTACAATATCTAAAATATTATACTATCCCTTTTAATGGGTTTTATAAAGTTTTACATTACATACACATTTCAAGGTCAAGTAGTTTGATCTTAAAAAATACAAAGGGGCCTAAAGATTGCTGGTAACAGAGTAATACTTTAATGTAATATAGCCATCATTATAATTGATTTAGTCTCATTAGAGAGCAGGAAAAAGCCAAGAACAAGATAAGAAAGCCAAAAGATCTAATAAGTAGAGTAGAGAGAAGTAGAAGGGGAAGAGGTCTGAGGAGATGGCGTCTGTTTATTTTTTAAGTTGACCAAAGCGTCACGGGGTCTATATTTAGCTTGTTTTGCCATCTTATACTGTTTCTCTTATTTTCATCTATCCACCTGTGCCCTTTAATTTTCTGCTGACCCCCAGCTTTTAGTTATTCTAATATCATATCTTGACCCAAAAACAAAAATGTAATATGTAGCACCCATCCCAATTCTAGGGGACGCTTTTTCAAATTTAGGGGAAGTCAGGGCCAGTACTTGGGCCCAGACCTGTTTGATTAACCCAAATGTGCTTCTGTTGTGGCTGTGGTACTGCTTGGTAGCTCCTCTTGTTGCCTGCAGGTGGTGTTGCCACCCTGGCCTTATGTTGGAACACAGGTGTGCCGTGGTGTGTTGGGTGTCCCTTCTCGGCAGCGGTACAGTGGGCGTGGTGACCCCGCTGTGCATGCTGGGGAGGGGTACTTAAGGGACAGACGCTGTGGCAAACCTAGCCACTTCTGGAACGCTGGACGTTACATGTCAAAAGGTTGTCTGTATTATATGCTATGTATTCTGCTGGGTCTTATGTGGGCATAGTAATTCATATGCTGGCAGCCGTAAGCCACTAGCATTCAGTACTTAGTTTTATGTTGCCCAATCAGTGTTCGGCAGTTTTAAACCGAACTCCCACAACACATAACCCCAGACCCCAGCTATCAACCGACTTTTCCCTTGTGCAGCAATGCCTGATGGGAGAATTATCCAAACTGTTAAGTTCCCCATCTGGTCCTCCCTGTATTACCCCTGTTAAATCTATTTGGCTGTTTGGAAACCCCTTGCATGGGGAATTCTATAAATATGGAAGCCTGTGAATAAAAAGTCAGTTGACTCTCAGAGCTGTGTGTTGTCCGGTTACTGGGGAGATTTGGGACATTGCCTTACTTGTCAATGCTGACTGTGGATTTACCCTAGTTACCAGCGGAGATCGTGGAGTTTAATATTGTACTCCGCTACATTTGGTGGCAAGCGACGGGATCCAACCTTACAGCCAATAAGCGCAATTCGTGCAATGTGAACTACCGATGTAAATGGAGACGGATTATTCTAGGCTAAAGCGGCAGACATTAAAGGAACTGCTAGAAGCCAGGGGTAAGGTAGCCAGCAACAAATCCAAAGCTGTACTAACTGCCGAGCTGATGGAGGGAGACAGAGCCCGCAGTGCTACACCACCAGCAGCCATGGAAGAAACCCTCTACCAGAGAGAAATGAGGACCAGGCTGGAATTTTTGCCACAGCCTATATCAGATGCCATGCTGCACATGGTAATGGCGAATGTGCAGGAGTACGTGATGGCACACAGTCCGCAGTATACACAATCTCGAGCAGAATCCACTACTGGGTCACTCTACAACCAGGTAAAACCCAAAATTCCCTATCATGCCTTTAAAATGTTTTGCGAGGAGAAGGATGAGATTGATGGGTATTTACAGGATTTTGAGAGACTGTGTGATTTACATGACTTGGAACGGACAGTATGGGTCCCATTGCTAGCAGGCAAGCTGGCAGGTCGGGCAGCAGAAGCATATCGCGCTGTACCCAGTGAGGACAGCAAGGATTATGATAAAGTGAAGCGAGCGATATTAGAGAGATACGCCATTACTCCAGAGGCATACCGGCGCAAGTTTAGAAACCTGCGCAAACCAGAGAAGGATTCACATGCTGAATGGGCACACAAGCTGGACCAAGCTTCCCAAGGGTGGATACAAGCCAGCCAAGCCACTACTATGGAGGAATTGAGACAGTTAATGCTGTTGGAGCAATTCTTCAATGGTTTGTCCCCAGAGGCACAAGAATGGGTGCGAGACAGGAAACCTCTCACCCTAACCGAAGCGGCTCGATTAGCGGATCAGCATTTTGATGCGAGGAGACATCATGGGCCTCTAACCAAGAGTTATCCTCGACCCACGGGACCAACTAGTACTCTACCAACCCCCGCTCTCACAGCCTCCCCTTTTCGTCCATCCCAAAGGACTTTACCACCACCCTCTAGATATAACAGACGTGCCAACATCCAATGCCACACCTGCAAACAGTGGGGACATATGGCACGCGAGTGCACCCAAAACCGGGGCAGACCTGCCTGGAACCAAGGCCGACCGAACCCGGCACCAAGGGCTGCTGCCCAGCATTTTGATGCGAGGAGACATCATGGGCCCCTAACCAAGAGTTATCCTCGACCCACGGGACCACCCAGTACTCTACCAACCCCCGCTCTCACAGCCTCCCCTTTTCGTCAATTCCAAGGGACTTTACCACCACCCTCCAGATATAACGGACGTGCCAACACCCAATGCCACACCTGCAAACAGTGGGGACATATGGCACGCGAGTGCACCCAAAACCGGGGCAGACCTGCCTGGAACCAAGGCCGACCGAACCCGGCACCAAGGGCTGCTGCCCATCATTATCAACGGGAGCTGGCCACTCAAGAGATGTTGAGCATTCCAGCGGAAGAACCCCTGGGAATCTTGCATGAGGTGATGACAGTCCGAGCCACGGATAACCGGCAGCATCATCGACAGCTGGTGACCTTGGAGGGAAAAGAAGTCCAGGGGCTTCGGGATTCAGGAGCTACTTTAACCTTGATAGCACCCCATTTGGTCCCTGACTCGGCACACACTGGTGGATCCGTGGCAGTACGAGTGGCAGGGGGAGCAGTGTACCGACTACCCACTGCCAAAGTACATTTGGATTGGGGTGTGGGAGGGGGGACGGTAGAAGTGGGCCTCATGCAAAATTTACCAGCAGATGTTATGCTGGGAAATGACTTGGGTCAGATGACCTCTGCTTTTGTACCCCAGGCCCCATACCAGGAAGCCCATCCAGTGACCACACGGCAACAGGCTCGCACCACGGTTCCACCGACACACTGTAAGGCTCCGACGCTTCAATGTTTGGATTGGGAGCAGTGCTGAGCCAAGTGGGAGCCGATGGCGGAGAACACCCCGTAGCTTACCCGAGTCGAAAGTTATTGCCACGAGAAGTAAGCTACGCCACTATTGAGAAGGAATGCCTGGCCGTGGTGTGGGCCCTCAAAAAGTTGCAGCTGTATTTGTATGGACAACCTTTTTCGCTACTCACAGATCACAACTCGTTGGTGTGGCTAAACCGTGTGGCGGGAGACAATGCCCGGCTGCTCCGCTGGAGTTTGGCGCTGCAGCCGTTTGACTTTACAATCCACTACCAAAACGGTAACGCCGACTGGTTATCTAGACAAACTGAACTTGAAAAGTGATCTGTGAGTACTTCCCCGGACATCCCCAAGCCGATCCGTTGGGATCAGACTGTGTATGCCGGCTTGGTTCTGGGGGAGCATTGTGGCAAACCTAGCCACTTCTGGAACGCTGGACGTTACATGTCAAAAGGTTGTCTGTATTATATGCTATGTATTCTGCTGGGTCTTATGTGGGCATAGTAATTCATATGCTGGCAGCCGTAAGCCACTAGCATTCAGTACTTAGTTTTATGTTGCCCAATCAGTGTTCGGCAGTTTTAAACCGAACTCCCACAACACATAACCCCAGACCCCAGCTATCAACCGACTTTTCCCTTGTGCAGCAATGCCTGATGGGAGAATTATCCAAACTGTTAAGTTCCCCATCTGGTCCTCCCTGTATTACCCCTGTTAAATCTATTTGGCTGTTTGGAAACCCCTTGCATGGGGAATTCTATAAATATGGAAGCCTGTGAATAAAAAGTCAGTTGACTCTCAGAGCTGTGTGTTGTCCGGTTACTGGGGAGATTTGGGACATTGCCTTACTTGTCAATGCTGACTGTGGATTTACCCTAGTTACCAGCGGAGATCGTGGAGTTTAATATTGTACTCCGCTACAGACGCCATTGATCGGAGTTCTTCTGCGCTGCGGGCCCTCCTGACACGAGGGGTGCGTGTGTGTGAGCCCGACTTCGGGGGCCACGTTGGCCCAGAGTGATTCTGCTGTTGAGTAGGCCCAGCTACGCTAGCTGAGGCCTACAATCCTAAAGGGGGATCCCAAGCTGTCTGTCTACAAGGGAGGCGACAACCAACAAGGCACCCTTCACCTATAGGGACTAATGCCACTGGGCTTCCATATATACACAGCAACGGTGCTCCAAAAAACCTCCCTCTGTGAAATAACCCAGGACTTCCTGAGTTATTACCATTAGGATTGTCCATATCGGATCTACTGGAGCCACTTTTGGTTTTTTTATTATTAAAAAACTGTCCCACATCGGGATCTCCTGTGCTCTTGGACACCCAAAGCTATGCATATTAAGTTCGAGGGGATCTCACTCTGAGCCCAAAAAAAAGGGAAGATCCGTGACACCAAGGGATTGTCCTACTCGTTTTTTTAAAACGATCGAGAACCTACAACCATACACTCCTGTGGCCCCTGATGATGGTCTTTTGCTTGTTCACAAGACCAGAAACACGTCGGGCATTTTTTACCGCCTCCTGAAGAGTGTTTTTATTCTTTATGTTGTTTTACACTGGGTATTTTTTGTTCTAATTTTTTCTTTTTTACACGGGGTACACCTTTGTCCCTGGTGTTATTTATCTGTTTGTTTGTTTAATAGTTGTACCTGCTCCAGTGCATATACACCTTGATATTCAAGGCTTACTCTGTGAACAAGTGTCAATCTAATTTTGTTCGGTCCACTCAATAAACAATTTTTTCATCCAATTCGAAGTTTGGCCTTAAAAGTCCCATTCTGGGGGTATCCTTTCTTTCTTCATATTACCAGGGATGTGGCCATTCCTCTAGTGTATGGACCTATGAACTCCATTCTATATATTACTGCATAACCATGACACTTTCGACGTCAACAACATTTAAGCACCTACTGCTTCAACATGCTTTTTTGATGATCCTGCAATGCTTTGGTGATGCTTCAATGTTGCTTTGGTGGGGCTTTTTTAAGCTTTAATGAAGCTTGGCAGATGCCCTGTGTGTGTTAATATCTCATACTTGCAATTTCTCCAGAGCAAAGCAAAGCTAAAGCTGAATTAAAACCTCTCAAAAGCTGCAGGTGCTTCAATAGAGCATTGTAATAGACTTCTATGGAGGCTTTGAAGATGTTTTGAAGCACCCCATGTCACTTTAGTGGTGCTTCAGGGCACCACCGAAGCATTGCAGAAGCATCAAAAACACATCAAAAAGCATGTTGAAGTAGTAGGAGCTTTAATGTGTGTTGATGTGTGTAAACAAGCCCTTACTACTTTGTAAATGTGTTTCCTGAGTAGAAATGTTAGAGATAGAGTGGAAGGTATTACACTTACCTTACAGGCACATCCCATTTGATAAAAGCCTCTGATACCCCTTAATTGGAAAGCTGTCACTTGATTCCAAGGTATAGCAAGGCCACATAGACCGATGAAGAGTTTGTTTTCGTGTAAGTAGCCTTACAGAAATAAATAACAATGTTATACTTTGGCAGGGAAGTTGACATTACAGACATTTTAGAATACATGCAACCAGACAGTAGAAGCCCAGTGATTAATGTATATGATCTAGTAGTATGGGATATAAATAATCTTTTTTTTTTTAAATCAGAAAAATAATTTATTGTACCAAGACAATGAAACATGACATACAGACACATTATAAAGGTTCAAAAAAAAGAAAAGGACAAAATGAAACATACACAGTCCATATGGTATATCATAGGAAGCGATATGACAATCAAGGCACTTACATACATCAACTAGGATTAGACTTTACCGGGTAGGCAGGTGTAACCCTACCCCCCAGCACAACTACCTATGTGGCCAACGGGCCTCAACCAAAACTTTACCACCCACAGTCTACCTAGAGAATCCAAACCCGTTCCTACCCACCAACATACAGGGCCTAAGATACACGTTGCAGTTAATACCTGGAACCCGCACAGACTATTCTTAACGCGGAGGTGCTTCCTATACCTGCAATAGCCTAGACATCACCAGTTGTGGGGGTGCTAGTCCCGGGGTGCCCAACCAGGGTCCCCAAATAGAATCAAATTTCCGGGCGGCATTTCTATGTTGATAGGTATAGTACTCTCTGATAAGGATGAAATTGACTTGTTCAATCCACTGTTTTCTGGTCGGGGCATGTGGAGACAACCAAAATCTAGCTATGAGTTTTCTGGCTATATATAGAAGTCTAATCACCGCAATATTAGCTGGAGGGGGGTAGACCTCTTCCTCCACTGCACCCAGTACACATATTAGGGGGTCCAACGGGACCCGAACTTGGAAAACAGAGGAAATAATCTCTGTAACAGTACCCCAGAACCGATGCAGTTTTGGACAGCGCCACATGAGATGAACAAGTGAACCCTCCTCCCCACAACGTTTTGGACATAAGGAAGAATCCCTCCTACCCCAACGGAATAACTGGATAGGCGTGCGATATGCTCTATGTAGCAAAAATAAATGAGACAGCCTGTGAGACTGTGAGACTGACGTAAGAGGTCCTGCCTGTAGACATATGTCCCAAGTTTCCCCATTAATATCACCTAGGTCCTCCATCCATCCTCTCTTACACGGTAAAGTCGCTGAGTCTTGGGTGGACAGCAGAAGGGTGGAGTATGCATAAGAGATCAGGCCTTTCCTGTCCTTGCCAAAGAATATATCCCTGACCAAGCGGTGGCTAGACAAGTGGAGCACAGAAATCCGGCCCTGGGCCTGTAAAGCGTGTCGGAGCTGCAGGTACCTATAGAACTGAGACCTAGGGAGATCAAATTCATCCTGTAAATTCTGAAAAGATTTGAATACGTTTTGCTGATAAAGTTGAGCAATACGGTGAATACCAGCCTGTCTCCAGAGCAGAAAACCATCTAGTTTATAGACTTCCGCCAAATTAGGATTGTCCCATAGAGGGGTTTCTGCCAGAAAACCTGCAATATTTAGAGTTGACCTCACCAGGGACCAGAGTTTCTTAAGGAGAATCACAGTAGGCGCTGTCCGTGGCAGGTGTGGAAATCCCGCCTCCAGACATGCCAAAATCGACGCATCCTGAGCTCCCATACGTAATAAAGTATCAATGGAATCACGTTCTTCGATTTGCCCCATCCCGCACAGATGCTGCAATTGAGAGGCTAAAAAATAGAATTTAGGGTTAGGAACTGCCGCTCCTCCCTGATCCTTGCTATACTGTAATGTGGAAAGTCGGATACGAGCAGATTTCTTCTTCCAAATTAATGATCTGAACAGAGTATCTATCCGAGCAAACCATCTACGGGGGATCCATTGAGGAGAATTATGCATAATGTATAACAGTTGGGGGCCCCACACCATCTTAATTAAATTCATCCTACCTATAACGGACAATGGGAGTTTACACCAGGTGTTACAGGTTGTTTGCAATCTATGAAAAAGGGGTAAGAGATTGTCCTCTAAGTACGTCCGCGGGTTAACTGCTACCTGAATTCCCAAATACTTAAAGGATAGGACCACTTTTAAAGATCCGGTGGCATCCGGCAACAAAGCAAATGAGCCATCCACAGGTAGGAGGACAGATTTGTTCCAGTTTATTGAAAAGCCTGACAAGGAACCGAAAAGTTTAATCAGCCCCATAGCAGCCGGAAGAGACTTATCGACATCCCCCAAATATAACAATGTATCGTCCGCGTAAAGGGAAATCTTCTCCTCACATGTGCCTCTGTTAAAGCCAGTAACCGAAGGGGATAAATAATCTTTACATCAGTCACTTTGCTGAATTCTTATTTTTTTGGCAATTTAACCAGTTATTGATTGCAAAAACAAACAAATAAACAAAGGCAGTGCCATTAAGAGCCGATTCACACTGGGGCGACTCGTCAGCCGGCTGAGCCGGCTGACGAGTCGCGTCCCATTCAATGTAATAGAACCCTTCTAATAGGAGCGACGCAAGTCGCTCCGACTTAGAAAAAAATTCCTGCACAACTTTGTGGGCAGCTCGGGGCGACCTGCATTGACTTTTATACAGAAGTAGTTTTGCTGGTCACCTCTGAAGTCATCCTCAGTCGTGCCGCGGGAGTGTGAACCGGCTCTTAGGGTTATAAACAAACAGATCAAAAAGCAGCAGCTGGCAAAATCAATTAGACAAATTGTATACAAATATATAAAACTACATTGCTACACTAAAAGTGACCAGTAAGTATTAAAACAAGTGTGTCTTGATAAGTAAAGAATGAAAAATTAAAATAAAATAAAAATAATAGTCCCAAATAAGTCCAAATCGGTGAAAAATGTAATGTGCACAGATCTTTCTATTATGATGTTCTCAACACCAAAGTGTGCCACCACGTGAATAAAGAGGACTCTTACCAGAACATATGGATCCTTTATACAAAAAAAGGCATAAAAGCATGTGAATTAATCTGCCATTTGTAGGAACTTGCATCACCTCCAAATCTCCAAATTGCTATTTGTGCCTCCCAAGCCCAGACTGTCTCTGGTCAGTCCCAGAATGATGTTACCCTGCTCACCAGTGGAAAACAATCCTATAGTTATTGAGGCTGACCTGTCCGTGTACCTGCACTGGTGGCCCCTCGCCAGGTTCCGATTTCCTTCCCTCACCAGGTTCCGATTCCCCTCCCTCACCAAACACAGTGTAACGTCTCACCGCTAACTTTGCATTAAGTACAGTTATACTTCTTTCCCAGTCAACTCTTATCCGTTACTTCCTTCCCAAACCTTCTTCCTGAAGAGTCTCTCACTTGAAGTTCAACTATAGTTACTTCCTTCTTTCTGATTAGCCTGAGACTTCCTGTTAAGTGGTTGGGCGGCCTATTTAAGCTGCTAGCACTGACCAGGAAGTGTTCCTTTGTTTTGCTGACACAACGCCCTGTCAGTTGGGTATCCAGACGCACCTGCTCTGAACTTCAAGCTTCCTGACCTGGACCAGGAGACTCCACTGTCTGCTTCACCAGCCTTACCTGTCTGGACCCTTGGAGCCTGACCCTATGCCTGCATCATGCACTTCAGTATCGCAAGTACCTTGTTTAATGCAATGTATTCTCTGCTGACCCTGATGGCGGAGTTTCGTCTCTGCTGACCCTGATGGCGGAGTTTCGTCTCTGCTGACCCTGATGGCGGAGTTTCGTCTCTGCTGACCCTCATGGCGGAGTTTCGTATCTGCTGACCCTCATGGCGGAGTCTCGTCTCTGCTGACCCTTACTGTCCTGTGAACCGTGCTACCTTGCTAAATTATGTATGCTAAATTATGCCAGGAATTACTGCAACCATAGCCTCTCTATGTAAATGGATTCTGCCATGATTTCTACATTCTAAAGTCACCAAGTATAAATGGAAGTCTTTCATGCCTATGTACCTCCTTCTCAAATGTTACTGTGTGCACATATACTGCTTATTACTTTGAGGACTTTACCGTTAAGTTTTATTACATGCCACGCATGCTCGGCTACTTCTGCATTTAACTAGAGCCTGGTCTGTAGTTTCCAAGTATTAGTGGAACGCTGCTTTCACGCCATTCCCTCAACACTGCTGCACTGCGACCAGTCCATTACTCTTGAGGCATACGGCGCTAATACTATTTACCCTGCTATTAGAGTTTGTATTTGTATCCAGTATTCGTGCAACCTCACTCCCCAGGGTATTACCCTAGTGAGCCTGAACTATAGTATCAGTTCTACCTGGACTTTACACTTATATTTGTTTTGAGTTTTCACTGGCGCCTATGAAGGAATATGCGCCATATTTCTTAACTGAGACTGTGATGCTAGGATCCCAAACTCTCTGCACAAAAGAGAGTGAAACCTGGGTCCGAAACTGAGAAGTCTCCGCAGTTGAGATCCTAATTCTCAAATCGTATCCGGCGTAACGTTACACACAGACAGAAGCAGAAATTCATTGAGGGGGGAAGAGCTGAGCCCGATGCGGGACTCTACGTGCAGGTGTAGGGAAAGGTCAGCCTCAATGACTCTCACAATCGAATTGTTGTCCACTGGGCAAGTAAGTCACATGGGACTGACTGGAGACAGCCTGGGCTTGGGAGGCGCAAAAAACAGCAATGTGGAGATTTGGAGGTGATACAAGTTCCTACAGATGGTATATTAATTCACAGGCTTTCATGACTCTTTTTGTATAAAAGGTCCATATGATCTGGTAAGAGTCGTATTTATTCAAGGTGGTGACACGCTTCAGTGTTGAGAACATCAGAATAGAAAGATCCCTTCACATCACATTTTTCACTGATTTGGAACTATTTGGAACTATTATTTTTATTTTCATTTTTCATTCTTTATTTATGAAGACACACTTGTTTTCATTTTTACTGGTCCCGTTTAGCATGGCATTGTAGTAATATAGCTTCATTAAGGCTTCATCTACACAGCATGTTTTTTCAACTTTCCTAGAAGCCTAAAGCATTTTTGCAGAAAAAACACCTGATGCTTGTAAACGTGTCTAACGCTTAACACGCCTAGCATTAGCATGCGTTTAGACACGTTTACAAGCATCAAGTGTTACTTTCTGCCCAAATTCTGCTGCTCCTGGACACACTGGCAGAGAGTTTTTTTTTCCTGCCTCTAAACCTTCATGACAATAAATGCTGCTAAAAGTCTATGGGCCAGATTCAGGAAAGGTTACGCTGGCGGATCGAGTGATCCGCCAGCCTAACTGTGGCTTTGAGCTGGCGTTTCTGTTTTCTGTAACCAGAAAATAAGAAACGCCGGGTTGAAGTTCCGATGCGAGCAGCGTAACTGAGTTTCGCCATCGCATCGTTACTTCAACTTAAAAATGGCGCCGGGGGCGTTCCCGCCGATTTACGCTCCAAAAATATGTTAATGAGCGGAAATCGGCAATTCACGATCGAAATCCGGCGCGACGCAATGACGATACGACGTTTCCGGACGGGATACGCGGCGCATAGATATACCTACATGGGGTTGGAGTATCCTATGTTAGGTATAGGCGTCGTCATCGCGTCGGGAAAAAAAAAAAAAACGTCGCTTGCGTAAAACGGTCATGAATGGGAATGTGACGTCATTGACGTTCATTCACAGATTTTGGAGCATGCGCACGGGGATGTTTTGACACTCGACGCATGCGCAGTACGTTGGCGGCGGGATCACGCGTAGTTAGCATACTACACGCCCCGTACCCGCTACATTTGAATTCCGCCGGCTCATTTGTGATGCGCTGCCGCAACTTTAGGAGCAAGTGCTTCGTGAATGACAGCACTTGCTCCTAAAATTTCGGCAGCGCAACGCAAATCAGAAGCGTTACTCCAGAGCAAAGATGCTCTGGAATACGTGAATCTGGCCCTATATGTGCATGGACACATAGGCTACCATGCAGGGGAGTTTAGAGGCAGGAGAAAAAAAAACAGACGCTCCAAAGGAGCAGCTGCAAAAATGTCCTGTGTGCATAAGGCCTAAAAACAGTGAAACAGTTAAAACATTCGTTTTAGGTTACCTTTATACATTCAATACTTTAATGAAAGTGACAGAAATTGTCTAAAACAAAGACTTGTGTAGCCAGCATAAGAATCTGTGTTTAGGAAAAAATCCTCCCTTTGTAACAAATAACCAAGGGAAAAGTCAGACTTTAGAATGGTAGTTTTTATAGAGGGCAGTGAACTTTGTAGGTAAATACTACCAATGAAACCCCATCAATTGCATTAAGTGATTTAGTGCACCAGCCAGCAGGTTATTAAAAATAATGTTTTATATATTTTTTTAATATTATTTTGTATACAGTATTTGTTTTACAGATAAACCTTGAATGTACAACAAAGATTCTTAAGAGATTTAAGAGCACAGCAGGGCAGTTTACTTTGAAGCTCCTTTTGTCTGATTGACTCAACTATCTGTTAAGGGATGACTCATTAATGTCATAACGAAAGGAAACAACAGAAAAAAGGCAGAAAAACTAAGTATGCCTCTGAGAACATATGACACAAGATATTTAAAACTCAAAATATTTTTATTGGATATACAAATCATTTAAAAGAACGCCTATCGGCATTAAAACATGAACATTTATACCAAACCGTGCAAATCATCATAGTACATTTCGTAGGAACATGGAAGATCAAATGTGTGATCAATGGTGGATTAGTTACTGCGTTTTGTGGGGCCGCTCGCTTCCTCATGACCACACAAATACAAACAGTATATAGTTCTTAACTGAAAACAAAAACATATACAGGTGATACTCGAAAAATTAGAATAGTTCATTTATTTCACTAATGCATCAATAAAATGTGAAACTAATATATGAGATAGACTCATTACATGCAAAGCATGAAAGTTCAAGCCGTGATTTGTCATATTTGTGATGATTATGGCTTACAGCTCATGAAAACCCCAAATCCACAATCCCAGGGAATTAGAATATTGTTAAAAGGTGCAATATTCTAGGCTCAAAGTGTATCACTCTAATCAGCTAATTAAGCCATAACACCTGCAAAGGGTTCCCAAGTCTTTAAATGGTCTCTCAGTCTTATTCAGTAGGAATCACAATCATGGGAAAGACTGCAGACCTGACAGTTGTGCAGAAAACCATCATTGACACCCTCCATAAGGAGGGAAAGCCTCAAAAGGTATATGCAAAAGAAGCTGGATGTTCCCAAAGTGCTGTATCAAAGCACATTAATAGAACGTTATGTGGAAGAGAAAAGTGTGGAAGAAAAAGGTGCACAAGCAGCATGGATGACTGCAGCCTGGAGAGGATTGTCAGAAAGAGGACATTCAAAAGTTTTGGGGACTTTCACAAGCAGTGGATTGAGGCTGGAGTCAGTGCATCAAGAGCCATCACACACAGACGGATCCTGGACATGGGCTTTAAATGTCGTATTCCTCTTGTCAAGCCACTCCTGAACAACAAACAACGTCAGAAGCATCTTACCTGGACTAAAGAAAAACAGTCCTGGTCTGTTACTCAGTGGTTCAAAGTCCTCTTTTCTGATAAGAGCAAGCTTTGCATCTCATTTGGAAACCAAGGACCCAGATTATGGGGGAAGAATGGAGAGGCACACACTGCAAGATGCTTAAAGTCCAGTGTGAAGTTTCCACAGTCTGTGTTGATTTGGGGAGCCATGTCATCTGCTGGTGTTGGTCCACTGTGCTTCATTAAGTACAGGGTCAACACAGTCGTCTACCAGGCGATTTTGGAGCACTTCATGCTTCCTTCCACTCTATGGGGATGCTGACTTCATTTTCCAGCTGGACTTGGCACCTGACCACACTGCCAAAAGCACCAAAACTTGGTTCAATGACCGTGGGATTATGGTGTTTGATTGGCCAGCAAACTCGCCTGACCTGAACCCCATAGAGAATCTATGGGGCATTGCCAAGGGAAAGATGAGAGACATGAGACCGAACAATGCAGAAGAGCTAAAGGCCGCCATTGAAGCATCCTGGTCTTCCATAACACCTCAGCAGTACCACAGGCTGATTGCTTCCATGCCACGCCGCATTGAGGCAGTAATTTCTGCAAAAGGAGCCCAAACCAAGTACTGAGCACATATGCATGCTTATACTTTTCAGAGGTCTGATATTGTTTTGTGTACACTCCTTGTTTCATTGATTGCATGTAATATTCTAATTTTCTGAGATTGTGGATTTGGGGTTTTCATGAGCTGTAAGCCATAATCATCACAATTATGACAAATCACGGCTTGAACTATCTTGCTTTGCATTTATTGAGTCTATCTCATGTATTAGTTTCACCTTTTAAGTTGCATTAGTGAAATAAATAAACTTTTGCACGATATTCAAATCTTTTGAGTATCACCTGTACATGTGTAACATATGACAAAAATAATTTAGACTTACATTCAGGCAAATAAATATATGAACATAAGCAATAAATGAACATTCGTATCATATATAGACTTAAGTGTTATTGTCCAATAGATCGGTGAGCTCTTACCTGGGCAACAGGTATATAATAATAGTAGAGTGTACAGTATGAAACACACCTTTAACGATGATATATAGTTGTGATAAGCACCATCAAGAAGGAAACAACGTAACAAGAACCAAGTCTCCAGGCAAAGGTTAAACCTACCGGACCATGGGAACAGCTGGCCACTATATGGAGCAAACGGAGAAAGTGATAAAAGACCGTCTGGTGTGTAAAATAAATATTTATATTCTATGTTGTACATACTGTAAGGTAAAAAAAATCTCACTATATAAGGTGTAGTAATGGAGCATCCAAAGATGGAATAAAGATAGATGGCATAATCCTTCAGAGAGTAAATATCATGATCATACGTATGTTGAACCAAGGTTACACAGATAATAGTAACCAGCCCTCAAAGACCATCTTAAGTCCTAAAATGACAAACAGTGGGGCCATGCATTTTAAACAATTATCTACAATGAGTATCAACATATAAAAATGTATCCATTGTCAACCATATATGTACCCATGAGGAAATAAGGCTTACCATAAAGTATGGTATATATAGTTAAATGGCCTTTTAAAATGTTGTGGGTATAGTATACTCCTTCAGAGAGCAGACATCACGATCTTGCATATGTTGAAAAAACAGGTTACAAGAAAAATACTCAGCTCTCAAAAACCATCCTAGGCCCTAGGAAGACAAAAGGGGGGGCCATATATCTTAAAAATGTATATATTATGTGTTAAGCTCTAGAATTCTAGAGTCAATATTCACTAAAGTGCATGTGCAAAGTGATTTGTATCTATAATAAAAATTAAAAAAAACACCCCACCCAGGAAGAAGGAGGGAAATTATGTATTTGAGTTCTCAAGTTCTAGACTCGATACTCTCTAAAATGTATGTGCCTACTAATATGTGGCTATAGTATAAAAAAAAAAGAAAAAATAATAATAGTATTTAGGCCTTCGGTTCATTAATCTGAATAACCAATCCTATATGACTGTAAAAAATGGAAGGTTGGGACTTTAAATGAGACGCGATTAGCAAAATTCGATTAAGTATATATATGGAAATGATAAAAATTGTTTCCATAATGACCAGGCTCAAAAATACCAACCCGAGAAGCACTAAAACCAAAATAATCTGTCTAAATGTGTGTAATGCATTGTCATTTTTTGACTAGCTGACCCAGTTTGATGTGGTCCGCACCTATTTTGGTAGTATTTTGGTTTGGCAGGCATGTTTTGGTTTCACCCCTGTTTTTTGTCTTTCCAGTGCTCCCATTTACCAGTCCAACTTTAGATAGGGGCAGGTCTAGGTTCCCATCTGCTCCCTGTCTATTGATTAGCACACCTGGGCTCCTCTTTTGGAGGCTTTAAAAATCATAGTTAGGACTGCAGCTACACAGGGTGCCTTGACGCTTGGCCTGCAGCTTACCAGGTATTTTCAAATAACTGCAACTAAACCCATGTTTTAATTACACACATTTAGACAGATTATTTTGGTTTTAGTGCTTCTTGGGTTGGTATTTTTGAGCCTGGTCATTATGGAAACAATTTTTTTAATTATATATATATACTTAATCGCATTTTGCTAATCGCATCTCATTTAAAGTCCCAACCTTTCATTTTTTACACCCTTACAGGGATGGAGGCCTGTGGTGGTGCATACCACATGCCTCATACAAAGTCCCAACCCCATTTTTCTAACATTATTAAGGGATGGAGATGCGATTTTCAGGAGTCTAACAGAGTGCCTCCACGGATCTAACCACCAACAGTTAATTTATGCATTGTCATTTTTTGACTAGCTGACGCATTTGATGTGGTCCGCACCTATTTTGGTGGTATTTTTGTTTGGCAGGCATGTTTTGGTTTTACCACTGTTTTTTTTGTCTTTCCAGTGCTCCCATTTACCAGACCAACTTTAGATAGGGGCAGGTCTAGGTTGCCATCTGCTCCCTGTCTATTGATTAGCACACCTGGGCTCCTCTTTTGGAGGCTTTAAAAATCATAGTTAGGACTGCAGCTTGACGCTTGGCCTGCAGCTTACCAGGTATTTGCAAATAACTGCAACTAAACCCCTGTTTTAATTACACACATTTAGACAGATTATTTTGGTTTTAGTGCTTCTTGGGTTGGTATTTTTGAGCCTGATCATTATGGATTTTTTTTTATAATTTCCATATATATACTTAATCGCATTTTGCTAATCGCATTTCAATTAAAGTCCCAGCCTTCCATTTTTTACACCCTTACAGGGATGGAGGCCTGTGGCGGTGCATACCACATGCCTCATACAAACTCCCAACCCCATTTCCCCCAGGTAAGCAAATTATTGTGGCTTATTTTCTTCTGTTAATGCTCACAAGAAATAGATAGCCATCATAGTGTAGTAAAAAAAATATATTTTATTAAATTAAAAACAGAAAGACTATTCACATGTTCCTGTGCCTTTATGCCGGCACCCAGCTTCTACAGCCATACATGCGGGGTGAAATAAAGTACGTGTGCCCCTGCTCCTTCCTCTATCGACGTACCCTGATAGCCTTTCTTTTGATTGGCAGCCTTTCACGTGATACCTCTCCCAGCAGCCTCTACGCGTTTCACTAAAATATTAGCGTCATCGGGAAGCTGCTGTATTGATATTACTCTTCTTATTTATACCCATTGGTTCAGCATATGTATGATCATCATATTTACTCTGAATAATTATGCCATCTTTATTGCATCTTTAGAGACTCTATTACTATACTTTATGTGGTGAAATGTTTTACCTTGGACAGTATGTACAACATAGAATATAAATATCTCTCTTTTACACACTTAGATGGTCTTATATCACTTTCTCCCTGTGTGCTCTATATAGTGGTAAGTTGTTTCCTTGGGCCAGTAGGCGTAACCTTTGCCTGGAGACTTGGTTCTTGCTACGTGGTTTCTTTTTTGATAGTGCTTATCAAAACTATATATCATCGTTAAAGGTATGTTTCATACTGTACACTCTATTATTGTTATATCTGTTGCCCATGTAAGAGCTCACCAATCTATTGGAAAATAACACTTAGGTCTATATATGATATGAATGTTCATTTATTGCTGATGTTCTTATTAGACATGTGATACTGAACTGAAATATTTCGTTTCGGAATTTCGTTTTCATCCAAAAATAAATTTATTAAGTTACCCCAGAAATTTGTTTTTATTTATATTGTTTCGTTAAAAAATGCATTCGTCCGAAACTCAAAATTAATTAAGGTCGAATCTGTCATTGAAGGCTTATGGTGTCTGTCGAATGTTCTAAGAAGATTCGACAGAGCAGCTAAACTGTACATTTCCGGTCGAATGTTCCGCCTACAGGCTATAGAAGACTTCTAATGTTGTATGACACTAGTAATAATTATATTTATACATTATTACTAATCAGCCAACATTCAAATTCTTCTATAGCCTATGGGCCCAGCATTTGACCGGAAATCTAGGATTGTGGCGTACAGTTGAGCTGCTTGTCGAATCTTAGAACTTTCGACAGACACCATAAGCCTTCGATTACAGATTTGACGTTTGTTTTTCGCTGCTTCATCAAATCTTCATCGTTCATGTCGAATGGTCTACCCCAACACTATCTCTATAATGTCAAATCTTTTCTCTCTATGTCAAATCTTACCTCTTTATGTAGAATAATCTTGGACTAAAAGAGTTAGGTCAGGCACATTCGACCACAGGTTCGATAGACACAGATTGCTTTTGCACCATCATGTCAAATCTCCTATCTAAATCGAAATGCTGTAGCAACGAAAACCAAAATAGGATTTTTGTACTCACCGTAAAATCTTTTTTTCTGTCGTCCATGGACGGACACAGCCTTTACAAGTCTTGACATATGGGACGTGTCAAAAAATGAGGGGTGAGAACAGTATCAATAAAAAACAAATAACTTCACCCCAAAACAAGTAGAGCTCCTCAACGGAGAAGGTGCAACCTTAAACAGCCGTCTGCAAAACCTTGTGGCCGAAGGAAGCATCTGAAGATGCTAAAATTTGGAGAAGTTGTGCACTGACGACCAAGTCGCCACTTTGCACACCTGTGAGACAGACGCTTGATGTCGGAAAGCCCAGGAAGCACCAATTGCCCTGGTTTAATGTGCCCTGACCGTAAAGGGGGATGCCTGCCCCTTAAGAGCAAAGGCCTGTATGACAGTCTGCCTGATCCACTGAGAAATGGTGGCTGACGAGACCGCCAGGGAATGGGCTGCTAAAGGCCGCTGAAAGAATGCAGCCAAGGCTGAAATCTGCCCCTTAATAGTGGTGCTTAACCACTTCAATTCCAGGCCATAGGGGAATGACGCTATGGTCATCTCCTCGCCGATGAGACTGGACGTTGCACAACGTCCTGTCTTCACGGCGTTCTAGGGCGCGCGCGGGCGCCGCGGCACCACTCGCGATCCCGCGCGCGTGCCCGACGGGTGTGATTGCCGCCGGGCACCCATGATTTCCGGCAATCACGTCAGGAGTGTGGATCTGTGTGTGTAAACACACAGATCCACCTCCTGTCAGCGGTGAGGAGATCGATGTGTGTTCCCAGTACAGAGGAACACACATCGATCTCCTCCCCCTGTGAGTCCCCCTCCCCCTACAGTTAGAACATACTTTAGGACACATTTTAACCCCTTCAGCGCCCCCTAGTGTTAACCCCTTCCCTGCCAGTCACATTTACACAGTAATCAGTGCAGTTTTATAGCAATAATCGCTGTGTAAATGTGAATGGTCCCAAAAACGTGTCAAAAGTGTCCGATATGTTCACCGCAATGTCACGGTCACAAAAAAAAAATGCAGATCGCCGCCATTACTAGTAAAAAAAATAAAATAAAAATACCATAAATCTATCACCTATTTTGTAGATGCTATAACTTTTGCGCAAACCAATCAATATACGATTATTGCGTTTTTTTTTACCAAAAATATGTAGAAGAATACGTATCGGTCTAAACTAAGGGGAAAAAAAGTTTAAAAAAAAAAAATATTGTGATATGTATTAAATAAAAAGAAAAAAATATTGTGTTTTTTTTTAAATTGTCGCTCTTCTTTTGTTTATAGCGCAAAAAATAAAAACCGCAGAGATGATCAAATACCACTAAAAGAAATCTCTATTTGTGTGGGGAAAAAAACATAACGATTTATTTGGGTACAGTGTTGCCTGACCGCGCAATTGTCATTCAAAGTGCAACAGCGCTGAAAACTAAAAATTGGTCTGGGCAGGAAGGGGGTGAAAATGCCCTGTATGGAAGGGGTTAAGGCAAGTTTTTGATCTACTCCACGCTGTAAAAACAGCAGGACCCTGGAAACTGAATACGTCTGTGGACGCCACCCCATCTCTTTGCACATGGAGATGTAGGCCTTCCAGGTGCGATGGTAGATCTTCCTGGAAGAAGATTTTCATGCCCTCAGCATGGTTGAGATGACCGAGTGTGAAAGACCTCGGTCCCTCAGCACCTGGCTTTCAATAGCCATGCCGTTAAAGCCAGCGACTGTAAAGCAGGATGAAGTATGGGACCGTGGCAGTTTTGGTTGCCGGCTTGTTCAGCTTACGCACCAAGGAATGCTTCTGTCCCCCAGCCGAGCATTTGTCAGCCTGGCAGGGTCTACCCGCGGGCCCTTACTGACAAAAGAACGCTTCTGCGTGGAAAATGAAGGACCCGGCTTACGGCGCGGCTCCTTCCCCTGGTGGACTGAGAGAGGAGAGTGCTCTTACCTCCAATGACATCCTTAATAATGTCATCCAGCGAGGTACCAAAAAGTCTCCCACATTTTAAAGGATAAATCTGCCAGAGCTTTTTTGGATGCTTGGTCAGCGGACCAGCACGTTAGCCAAATCAGACGGCGCAATACCACCGCAGATACAGATGCTCTGGAGATCAAGGGGGCCGCATCCAGAGTGGCATCACAGACATATACAAGGCCCTGGACTAACTGGTTGGACAGTCTCACACACTCAAGAGGAAGCTGATGCTCCTCCACAGTCTGGTGCAATATCTTTGCCCATTCAGTGAAAGTTTGAGACACCAGAGTTGCAGCCAAAATTCCATCCTCTTCATACATCACTTCTGTTAGCAAACCTGCAGTGTCTAAGTCTAAAAAGAAACGGAAGTACTTCCCAACCCACACCATCGTGCCAGTTACCCAGCCTGTTCCAGTGCCATCTGTTCAGCCTGTTCCAGTGCCATCTGTTCAGCCTGTTCCAGTGCCATCTGTTCAGCCTGTTCTAGTGCCATCTGCTCTACCTGTCCCAGTGCCATCTGTTCAGCCTGTTCCAGTGCCATCTGTTCAGCCTGTTCCAGTGCCATCTGCTCTACCTGTTCCAGTGCCGTCTGTTCAGCCTGTTCCAGTGCCTTCTGTTCAGCCTGTTCCAGTGCCTTCTGTTCAACCTATTCCAGTGCCTATTGCCCAGCCAGTGCCAGTGCCAGCCGCCCAGCCTGACATGCCAGTCACCCAGCCTGACGTTTCAGTGCCAGTCACCCAGCCTGACGTTTCAGTGCCAGTCACCCAGCCTGACGTTTCTGTGCCAATTTGCCAGTCTGATGCTCCTGTGCCAGCTTGCCAGTCTGAAATCCCGGTACCTGCGGCCCAGTTTGAAGTTCCAGGAGCTGCTATCCAGTCCGATGTACCTGATGTTCTTCCTGGTGTGCCAGCACCTGCGGTTCTGTCTGATGTGCCAGTGCCTGTGCCCGTTGCCCAGTCTACAGTTCCAGTACCTGCTGCCCAGTTTAAAGTTCCAGTACCTGCTATCCAGTCCGATGCACCTGCTGTTCTTCCTGTTGTGCCAGCACCTGCTGTTCTGTCTGACGTGCCAGTGCCTGTGCCCGTTGCCCAGTCTACAGTTCCAGTACCTGCTGCCCAGTTTAAAGTTCCAGTACCTGCTATCCAGTCCGATGCACCTGCTGTTCTTCCTGTTGTGCCAGCACCTGCTGTTCTGTCTGACGTGCCAGTGCCTGTGCCCGTTGCCCAGTTTAAAGTTCCAATACCTGCTAACCAGTCCGATACACCTGCTGTTCTGTCTGATGTGCCAGTGCCTGTGCCCGTTGCCAAGTCTACAGTTCCAGTACCTGCTGCCCAGTTTAAAGTTCCAGTACCTGCTATCCAGTCCGATGCACCTACTGTTCTTCCTGTTGTGGGAGCACCTGCTGTTCTGTCTGACGTGCCAGTGCCCGTTGCCCTGTCTACAGTTTCAGTACCTGCTAACCAGTCCGATGCACCTGCCTTCCAGTCTGAAGTCCCACCAGTGCCTGCCTTCCAGTCTGAGGTCCCACCAGTGCCTGCCTTCCAGTCTGAAGTCCCACCAGTGCCTGCCTTCCAGTCTGAAGTCCCACCAGTGCCTGCCTTCCAGTCTGTTCCTGTGCCTGCTGCCCAGCTTGATGACCCGGAGCCTCTGTCTGCTGCCCAGCTCGATGACCTGGAGCCTCTGTCTGCTGCCCAGCTCGATGACCCGGTGCCCACTGCCCAGCTCGACGACCCGGAGCCTGCCGCCCAGCCGGAGGTGTTCCCATCTGCTGCCCAGCTGGTTGAACTTCTGTCCGCTGCCCAGCCTGATGTGTTTGCTCCCCAGTCTGTTCTACCCGCTGTTTGTCCGGATGTGTCCTCTGTCTACCAGGATGTACCTACCTCACGGCTCAAGCCTCCCATTGCCCAGTTGGTCACCTTGGATGCTCCTTTGAGGGGGGGTACTGTCAGGAAAGGTTCCATCTGCTGGTGCTATTTATGTTTTGTCTTGCAGTGCTGCGTCCCACCAGCAGGGGTCTCCTGGCAGTTCGGAGCTGTCAGGAGAACTTCCCCCTGCTGGTATATCACCTTTGGGACGCAGTACTGGCCTCCATCAGCGGATGGATCCTGGCAGTGTGGAGTGTGACCTGAACGTAATCAACACACCCCTATATATACCCGGCATGTGTAATCATACCTTGCCCTGGTATCCGTCTACTAACCTGACCCTGAGCCTGATATCTGACCCTGAGCCTGCTGTCCCCTGTCTGGACTTCTGATCTGATCCGACCTGACCTGATCCCTCTCCTGGACATTCCCTTCTGCCCATTCCCTGTCTGCAGCTTCTTCTGTGATCTCCTAGTATTTGACCTCGGCTTGGCTTTTGGTTTATGATTACGGCATTTCCCCTTGACTTATATATATATATATATATATATATATATGCTTTGTTGTTATTTGTGCACTGGTTGTCTTCACCTGTTTTGTTCACCTTGCAAATAAACACCTTTTATTTCACTGCATACAGTGTTGGTCTCCTCTGTGTAGGCACACAGTACTGGTCTATTTAGAATCCTTGACACTACCAATCTCAGAAAGAAGGGATTTCACTGTGAATGAGAGACCCACAATCAGGTGACAGTTTGTGGAATTACTGTTGAGCTTCTGGGAACTTTGTTGACATTATTCCTGAACCTTTGCGTCACTTACTACTGAACCCCTCACTCTGTGTCCCTTTAAGCCACACCAAGTATTCAGCAAAATTTAAATCACACCCAACTTTTGCTGCACTTTTTCTCAGCTGCGGGGGGCTCTTCCTTCCTGGCTGATTTATTCTTTAGCCAGTGATCACATGGTCAGAGGTGTAGAATTTTTACAGGGGTTGATTTACTAAAGGCAAAAATACGATGCACTTTGCAAAAGTGCAGTAGCACTCTGCAAGATCAGTTGCTCCAGAGCCTAGTAAATGAGCAGACGCTCCGCTGACTTCCATCATCCAAATGAAATGCTGTTTTTTTATATTTGATTTCAAAGTGAAGCTTCCCTCATTTACAAAGTCCTGGAGCAACTGCACCTGCAAAGTGCACAGTCTATTTGTCTTTAGTAAATCAACAACACAGAGTCTTGTAGCAGCAAATTGGCAACATTTAAAGGTCAAGTTCACCTTTGTTCACTTTTTATTTTATTCCTGCTCCCCCATTGTTGGAGGAGCAGTGGCGTATACAGGGCATGGCAGACATAGCAAGTGCCATGGGCGCACACAGTTAGTGCTCTCCCCCCCCGGGAAGGTCTCTGAAAGGTGTTAGTGTATGGGTCAGGTGACTCCCCCCTTGGCTCATCCCAATGTTCTCCTTGCAGGGTGGGCGCTCACTCTCCGTGGCCCTGCAGTGTATACGGGTGGGTGGCGAGAGGAAGTTGCTGTCCATGGGAAGAACAGCGTAGTTGTTGCACATGATCTGTAAGCCCCCCCCAATTACAACGATAGTCACGGCAATTGCAGAGCAATTCTCTCTGTGTGTGTCTCTCTCCTGTAAGCTCTCAGCTGCTGGAGGGATAGACACACAGAGAATCGCTCTGTACAGTGTGGAGAAGAGCTCAGCACAGCAGTAAGATGCAGGGGGCTGCATGATAATAATTTCAGTGTCCCGACTCCCGACCATCACAGGGAGGAGGGGGATATTTGCATCTCATCTTATCAGCCAATAATACTTTGCCCATGTTGCAGCCCCTCTCACCCACCAAATTTTGACTTCACTTCCAGGAAGAAGAAGCCCAGAATCAGTCCTCAGTGTGCCAGAAGCCACGTGAGTTTTTTTTCTATATGTTTACTTCAGGGAGGGGGAGGTTCTGCAGCAGACAGTCAGGCCGTGTACACACGGCAGAGAACCTCGACGGGCAGAACACATCGTTCCGCCCGTCGAGATTCTCTGCCGGCCGTCGAAATCGGCGACCCGCCCGTCGGGAATGGCAACCAGCCAATTATCCAGGCGGGCCGTCGAGCAAAAAGAGAGCGTGCTCTCTTTTCGCTCGACGGGATTCCCGGCGGGCGGGGCGAGCGCTCTGTGTACACACGGCCGAGGTCCTCGCTGGAATGCAGCTTCCAGCGAGGTTCTCGCTGGTTTCCAGCGAGAACCTCGGTCGTGTGTACGCCGCCTCATAGATGTGTGCTTGTAATGCATGTGATGGAGGAAGAGGGGAACAGGACCATTTTTTTTTAATCTATTCATGTTGCCATATATTTACTCTGGCACTCTACCACCCTAACCTGACACTATACCCCCTAACATGTCACTATACCACCCTAACCTGACACTTTACCACCCTAACCTGACACTCTACCACCCTAACCTGACACTATACCACCCTAACCTGGCATTCTACCACCCTAACATGTCACTCTACCACCCTAACATGTCACTCTACCACCCTAACCTGTCACTCTACCAACCTAGCCTGTCACTCTAACACCCTAACCTTTCACTCTACCACCCTAACCTGTCACTCTACCACCCTAACCAGGTACTCTACCACCCTAACCTGGTACTCTACCACCCTAACCTGACACTCTACCACCCTAACCTGACACTCTCATAGAATTCCGGCGGCGTAGCTTAAGCCATTTACACTACGCAGCCGCATCGTACTAGAGCAAGTGCTTTAATCTCAAAGCACTTGCTCTGTATTTTTCCCCGGCGTCGCGTAAATCGCCCAGCGTAAACCCGCGCAATTCAAATGGGGCGGCTTGTATTTAAATTAAGTGCGCCCCGCGTCGAACGAACTGCGCATGCGCCGGCCAGGGAAAAAGCCCAGTGCGCATGCTCCAGCTCACGTCGGAAAGCGTCATTGAAACCGACGTCAAAACGACGTGAGCGTCATTTACGCAACTCCCTATTCGCGAACTAGTTAGTAAAACGACGTAAGCGATGGAAAAAGCTGACGCTGACCCGACGCCATACTTAACATGGCATCCGACGGCACCCGACGGCATCCGACGGTACTTCGTAAGGTTACTCCACATAGAAACTGGGGTAACCTTACGCGGACGAAAACGACGTACGCGACGACGGGGCGGCGTAAAAGCGATCGGGAATCGGCGTACTAGGCTCATTTGCATATGCAAATGAGAAAACAAGGCAAAGGCCACCTAGTGGCCGGAGTTGTCATTACAACTACAATCCGCAAGTGTAATGGTTTTACACTTGTCGGATGTTGAAGCATATCTATGCAAAAGTGATGCTAAGCATCACGCGCATAGATACGAGACAAAAAAACGGCGATACGACGGGGTATCTGAGATACTCTGTCGTATCGCCACTGAGAATCTGGCCCCTACTGTTTTCCCTATATATCTGTATATACTGACAGTATTATCTGAAAGATGGGTTTCAAATGTTTTGACAGGGGCGCAGTTTCAGTGTTTGCCATAGGCGCCATTTTCACTAGATACGCCTCTGTGGAGGAGCAAACATGGCTTAAGATCATAGTTCTGGACTTTACAGTCAAAGCCTTGTAGCATATTAGCATCTGTATGACAAAAGGGCTTGTCTCCAGCCCCCCCCCCCCCCCCCCCCCTGGTGTGGCTATGAGAAAAAATAGCTTTGCATTATCTGATTGGACAGGAAGCAAGTGTGGGTGGTTATGGGTGACGGGAAAGAATGTAAAAAGCATATACCGAAGAGAAAGAGTTCCCTTGTCCACTTTTGGTTCTCGCCATGCTCATGTGAGCCTTTGGCTAGTTCCCATTCACCATACAGAACCCAGCTGATGAAAACATGTGTGATAAGTATCTTTGATGTTCTTTTGTATGTATACTCTGATACTTAAGGTGTAATGTTAGATTTTTCTTGGGAAATAAATGAAAGATATTGTTTTACTAGCAGCAGTGTGTGTGTGTCTTAATAGACTAGCTGATTATAGGTGTAGACCAATCAATCCATTTATGCAATAGATAGAGGCAATCCGTAAACATCATTCGGAATAATAATTTAAGTGTGTATTAGCCTTGTATATTGTAGCAGTTAATTCATCTATGTACCAATATAGCATTAATTTACTTCTTTTGAAAAAATAAAACAACCTAAAGTCTGTATAGGAAGTAAGGCAGAAGTAATCGAGCAGTGTGTTTAAACAGCTTTGAAGAGAGTGAGGCAAGCTTGTGCAGAATTAATGGAAATACAATAATGCTATATCGGTACATATGGTAGGAGAGCTTGAATTTAGAAAAAATGTGAACAAAAGGTATAGCCTTTAACTACTTGCCGCCTACAAGGTTAACATGCCATTTTTGTTCAGAAAGTGCGCTTCCTGACCAGAAGTTCGAAGCCACTTGAAGGAAACTAAAATGGCACCAGTTAAATGAAGAGAATGTGAGTTTTTAGGGGGATTATGCTAAATAATTAAATAAATAATAAATAAAAGAGCTTAGGCTTTAATACTACTTTTATGACATGGGCAGTCGAACAGATACATATAAATGCTTCTATTTTACAGCTTGGGCTCACAGGGTCAAAACAAAAAATGCTGGTGTCTACATACAGAGCAGTCAGTCACTTTTTACCTGATAGTAAATATTCCTGGTTGTCGACGTTCAACCTAACACCACACATAGAAGAATGAGAAGAGGTGTACGCACTATCAATTTTATTATTCTTGTCAACGCCTTTAAACGCCTGCAATTATCAAACATATTCAATAAAGGTTATCATTCGTTCTCTGGAAAGAACTGGATAAATACATTAGCACATGTAAAACTCTTATGAAATGAAGGCTGTTTTTGCCAATCTCTTTATGAAAATGATAACTGCCTAGTTGCCATGCTGGCTTTCTGACTCACAGACTTAAGAAAGGCATCTTTTTTTCATCATTTGCTATGAATTTTCATGTTACATGCTTGTCTTGGGTACATGACCAGGAAAGTTCTCAAAACACAGACAGCCAGTAAGCTAGCATTCAAACTGGTAAAATGATGAAGAAATACATAAGTATAAATGACCATCTGTGAAAACCTTTCAAAATGATCAGTAGGTCCAAAAACATAGGGTGCTGAATTTAGATGCAAATCTTGGCGTTTGGTATAGAAGCTGAGCTTTTGCCGAATTTCCTTTGGCTTCCGAGCATTTCTGCTAGTTCTGTAATTAGATATGTGGCCTCAGCTGTTCTGTTGAACAAAGGCGCACAAGCCTAGTGTATTACCGTTAAATGATTTTAATACAATTAAAATATATACAAGGCCTACTCACAAATGTGGTGGAAAAAAGTCACAGTGAAGCTTAGTTGACATAAGCTACAAGGAGATGACCTCGAACCATAATCTGATCGATCGTAGAGGATGTGAAGGGGGTCACCAACGGCTGACGCGTTTCGAAGCTCTAAGCCTCTGCACTGCTGGGCTCTGATGAAGAGGCTTAGGCTTAGAGGTCATCTCTTTGTAGTTTGTCGACTAAGCTTTACTGCGACTTTTTTCCACCACATTTGTGAGTAGGCCCTGTATATATTTTAATTTTATTAAAATCATTTAACTGTAATACACTAGGCTGGTGCGCCTTCGTTTTCTTTTCTCTTTGCCACTAGGATATCCCCATCCATGAAGGGCAGCAAGGCCAGTGGCACCGTTGTTGATATCATCTTTATGGGCAATTGACTCTTGGATTATCCTCTTGTGTGCAGGAGAATTTGTTTTCTGAGTTTTAAAGTTCTGTTGATCTGCACTGCTATATTTATATAGAAAAATCCTTTTAGTGCCAGCCTTTCATACATCTCTGTATATAAAATCATTAGGAGTTAAGGCATTCCCCTGCCAATTCTTTTCTGTTTGTGGCTTGCTTTTTGTGAAGGGCACATCTCAGAAACAGGTTTGACAATGGTACTATGCTTGTGATAAAAAATAAAAGATGACATCTAAAGAATTAATTTAAATATATTTTTTAAGAAGTTCATCAACATGTTTTGTAACATTGTAAACATTCTAAACTGGCATCAACAATGCTACATCCGCAGTTGAAAAAAAGCTTCAAATTAAATTACCTTTCTGGAAACTTTGTGTCTCAGAAGTTCAGTTTGTCCCATAGAGGAAAACCAGTCAGCATGGTAAAGTGATGGGAGAGAACGTTAAGTTTTATTCTATTTAAAAAACTCAAAAAATCCTAATTATGGGAAGGGCATGGGGGTATCATCCCACATGGGATTCCTGCACTATGCTAGAGAGCACTGGACAGGCATTATTACAAATAATGGATCTTGAGGGGTAGGAACGGGAGTGAGGACAGGGGAGTCAGCAAAGGAATAGAGAAGAATTGGGATCATGGTACCAGGGTTGGAGGGTGGGTGAGATAAAAAAAAAAGGGGGAGGGTATAACCGTTTTATTTTTTACTTATATATCTCATCCTATGCAAAATATATTTTTTATCAGTTTTTGGGTTCTGGATTCTTGCTTTATTATTCATTCGTTGATTGGGGACTTTGGATTGATTGATTTAAAGTACTGTGGCCACTGTTGTATTGGCTGGATTGCTCATTTATACATCTTTTGGCAAAAGGGACTGTTATATTATTAATTATGGTGATTTACACCACATCATGTTTTTTGGCATGCACATATCCAGAGGTGTATTTAGGTTTTGTGCTGCCCTAGGCCTGACTAAACTCGTGCACCCCCTAATTTAAATATGACCCACCCCTTCTTGTCACGGCCACACCCTGTGTTGTTTAAGACCCGCCCTGAAATTTTTAAAGTGAGGACACTAGTTCTGAGGGCATGGGGGGGGGGGGGGGACAATGGATTCCCTTAATTTACTTAGATTTCCTCTTACTTCCTGGTTGCCCATAGAGCAGGAAATGAAGGGAAATCTTTGCAATGGGACAGGGATGGTAAAAGTGTTGCCTATAGTTCTACTTTAAGTAGATGGTGATGCAGAAACATATAGCACAGTGAGGAAGGTTTGTGGTCCAGGATGACAAAACAGTCAAAATTGGAAGCGCCCCCCCCCCCCCCCAACAGTTGCGGAATGCCGGCCGCCCGCATACTAGAAGCAGCGCGGGCGCTTTATGGGGGCGCTAGACTAATTTTCCTAACAGTGTAGCACAAGCCGGCGGGGACTCTTTCTGTGCCGCCCCCCTGAAAAGTGCTGCCCTAGGCCTGGGCCTTGTTGGCCTAGGCCAGGATACAGCTCTGCTCATTAAATGATGGTGAAGGAAACTTTGGTAGGGACATACAGTATTTATTTTATTTTGCTATTCATTCATTTTAAGATTTTCTGCTTTTATAATGTTTTGTTTTAGAGAATCCTTTCCATTAATGTTTTGTTATTTCAATTTGCTATTTGCATATATCTATATCTATATTTTCTTAATTACTAAGCAATTTTGTTTATAGAATCAGATCCAAACATATATTAATTATTGTGTTAATTTTTATACACAATAAGTTTTGGTGACACAGTGATTTGTATTTTTATAGATATGTTATATTTTCATTGATAACTGTATCCTGGTATTTTTTTATGTAATGTGGTTGTACTTATTTTTCTATACTTTTACCGAATATAGTTACATTGATAAAAATACACACAAGTATACAAATTATATTTACAATTAAACTTGATTTTTATGTGGTAACTACCCAGACTTTATTTGAAGACAAATGGCTGGAGCTGTACTCATGGTGGCCCCATCCATTTAGGCTGGGTTCACATTTATGCAAATTAGATGCAAGTTTCTCAGCATACAATTCGCATGACAGGTGAGTGTAAATGGCTCTCGATGGAGCCGGTTCACACATCTCGGGGGCGGCCACAGAGTGCACAGAAGAAGGGTCCTGCGCATCTTTGGCTCTGTTTCCGGTCAAATTTCAGGCAAAAATCCGGACCTAATTCAGACCTGTTACGATAAACGGGGACTCACCGGACCCCCTTCTGTGCCCCAAACTGCACATAGTGTGAACCCAGCCTCAGAGTACAGCTCCAGCTATAGAAAAGAATGAGACACTTGCTGGCAGTAGGCAGAGGATAGATAACATAGACTATTTGTGTAAACGCTGTGTGGGGCTGCAAAATGAACATCTCTGGAGCTTAAGGTACCGTAAATATATAGATATGTGGCTTACCCTAGGGGGGTGAAGGGAGCTTGCTTTAAAAGACAACTTCCCTAAAAGTATAATTATTCATTAATGTATACTTTATGTAAACCTTAACACTGTCCTGTGTCTGCATAACTCTTATGTTTTCTCAAAGTCTGTGTAGCCCTCCTAGTTGTTATCATGGATATATCATCAGGTACCGTATTTGCCGGTGTATAAGGTGACCGGGCGTATAAGACAACCCCCTATTTTAGTTTTCTGCCTGTTTTGCCTGTTTTTTACCTGTACTCACCGTAGAAGACAACCCCCTTTCCGAGGCTTCCAACGCTTCATATTTCTTCCTTCTGGAGCCATATTCTTCTTCCTTCTTGCTGGAGCTGGAGCCAATCACGGTGAGCGATGTATTCTATTAATGAATACAAAGCCTGCTTGGATTGGCAGAGGCTATAACATCATCAGCCCACACTTCTCTGACTCTCAAAGCCAATCCGAGTATGCTAATGTACGTAGCCTGCTTGGATTGGCAGAGGTTTCTACTACAATCCAAGCAGGCTCTGTATTCATTTGAATACATCACTCACCAGGATTGGCTAAGTCGTATATACTGTATGTAGCCAAAGTATTACTGCACATCCAGCAGGCATCCGAGCAGATGACCTGGCATATAAGACGACCCCTGCTTCTTGGCCAGTTTTTTTAAGTGTAAAAGGTAGTCTTATACGCCAGCAAATTCAGTATTTTTCCTGTGATTTGCAGGTTCCGTGAAGTGTGAACATATTGCAGAGATGTACCAAATATGTTGTTTTTCGTTTATTTTGTACTGACATACACTTTAGGTGTTTTAATAAGTTAGGGATTTTATTTTAATAAAATTATTGCTTGGAAAGAATTTCTGTATGTATTAGACCATTAGGCCTTTCTCAAACAGGGCTCTGTAGAAGAGAGAGAATAAAGAAAAGAGGGCACACCGGCCTTGTGCATTATCCCAAGCCAATTGTTTAATAAAAACAAATTAAAAACTACTCACAAACATGTGAAGAAATCTTCCTTGTAAAAGCCACCTGATCGTGGCGATCAGTTCTGAAACTAACAGTATCCAGATGGTGATAGAGAAGATATATGGGTCACTACAACTGATGCTTTTCAAAGGAGTACCTTCTTTCTCAGAGTAAAAATTTGGATCAGGGTATGGCCAGCTTTAGACAGGGTTGAACACCCTGTCTAAAGCTGGCCATACCCTGATCCAAATTTTGATCAGTGTGCAGCCCTCCTCACTTAACCGAAGTTGATGTTAGAATTTTTTCCTAGATGAGTGTCTGCAGCCAATCAGTGAGAGCCACTGTCGGAGAACAATGTCACGGTATGAGGGGGATTTCTTCATCCACTGCGTTTGTGTGGATGGAGGAATCTGTTTTATTTTTTCCATAGCCCTTTTGGCTAAATTACATTGAGGCCGCGTACACACGACCCAGAACCTCGACGGGCAGAACACATCGTTCCGCCCGTCGAGGTTCTCTCCCGGCCGTCGAATTCGGCGACCCGCCCGTCGGGAATGGCAACCAGCCATTCTTCCAGGCGGGCCGTCGAGAAAATAGAGAGCGTGCTCTCTTTTTCGGCTCAACGAGCTTCCCGACGGGAAGCTCGCTGAGACCGTACACACGGCCGAGGTCCTCGCTGGAATGTGCATTCCAGCGAGGTTCTCGCTGATTTTCAGCGAGAACCTCGGCCGTGTGTACGGGGCCTTATGGCCAGTCTTAGAAAACATCTCTTGTTGGCAGTGCGTAAACAAAGAATATGATTACTTACTATGGTTAACAGCGTCATCTTTGCTATTTACTAAATAGTAAAAAAATTACTATTTACCGATTTTACTAAAGATGTTGAGAATGTTCACTCAAAAATTGTGTTAATGTTTACAGGTATCCTATTATGAATAAAAAGCAAATCCCTGTTCACTTTGGCTACCCAAATGTGCAGATATTTTTAAATAAAGGAAGTGAAAATTCACACAATTTTTGGGTAACTATTCTTAAAGCCTTTAGTAAGCCCAGTTCTCTTGAGAGTTCTGTAATTTCTGAAGGGATGTTGTATAATTATCCCACAATTCAATTAAATGGGATTTCCAGAAATAATAGCTATACGCTGTTTGCCTTAATTGCATGATTCTAAGGCCGCGTACACACGATCAGTCCAAACTGATGAAAACGGACTGAAGTCCAGTTTCATCGGTCCAAACCGACCGTGTGTATGGCCCATCAGTCTGTTGTCCTTCAGTCCAAAGTTTTAAAACTTGCTTTAAAATCGGACTGATGGACGCCTGACCATCGGCCCAAACCGATCATTAGTACGCAAAAGCATCGGTTCAAAAACCCGCGCATGCTCAGAATCAAGTCGACGCATGCTTGGAAGCATTGAACTTCGTTTTTTCAGCACGTCGTGGTGTTTTACGTCACCGCGTTCCGACACGATCGGTTTTTGAACTGATGGTGTGTACGAACCATCAGACCATCAGTCTGTGAACCGATGAAACTGGACTTCAGTCCGTTTTCATCAGTTTGGACTGATCGTGTGTACAGGGCCTTATGATAGTAATTGTATTTTTGTACTCAGACTTTAGCCTGCCAACCATGGCAAACACCAGAGAGGTTGAACTAAGAGACTGTGGAAGTGCAGACTTTCCATACTACGGCATTAAGGGGTCCAAACTTGAAGGGGAATTATCATTTTAAGGTAAAAAATTTTAATAATTATGCAATGAAACGTATGGAACATATCAAGTGATTTTTTTTTTTAAATAAATGTAATGCTTCGAATAGATCTACTATATTCTAACAAGATAGTACATTTGTATTACCTCGATCAGTTTGATTCCATATATGACTTTACCATCACGAAATTCATGAAGATTTGGTTTGACAAACTGTACGCTGATTACTTTTGCACGAATCACTAAACAAAATGGATCAACAATAAACAAAGTTAAACATACACATACATATTCCATAAAGAATCATAAAACCACCAAAAAGTAAAAAATAAATAAAACATGTTTCAAACAAAAAAAATATAAAGCATATACAGTGCAACAAATAATTTATATGTAACCTTTCATTAATTTTAAAAATCTGCTTTAAAAATCTGCTCAAAAAAATTCATGGCATGCCACAATGTATAGCAAGAGTTTAATTTATCAAGAAAGCTTTACTATAATAACAAGTCTTCCAGCTCCTGTCCTGTGACTTTGCCCAGTCTGAGATGATGTTATTAGTCTGCTGCAGGCAGGAGGAGGCATTTCCCAATTCTCCTTTCACCTCCAAGGATAGGATTGCTTTATTTTAACTTTTTAGCAAGTCACAAGGTGAGAGGCTACAGCAGGGGGCTGATGTATGTCAGACATATTTTACCACCAAAAGTTGGACACAAACCGAGAGTTACATGATTGCCATTTTTGTGCCAGCATTTTAGTCTAATGCCTGAATTTCGCTCAAGCTGTCTTGCATACACACGGTCACACTAAAATCTGACCGCCAAGAACGTGGTGATGTAAAACACTACGACAAGCCAAGAAAATTAAGCTTCCGAGCATGCTTTGAATTGTTTCCGAGCATACGTCGGAATTGCATCCAGACGAAAGGAAATTCCGATAGAAATTTTTAATTTTACAAAACATGTTTTCTATCTAATTCCGTCAGAATTTCTGATGGAAAAAGTCTGATGGGGCATACACACGGTCAGAATATCCGATGAAAAAATTCTGTCTGACTTTTTCCATCCGAAATTCCGAGCGTGTGTACGTGGCATAAGAAGTAGATCCTGGTGGAAGCCTAAGCAGAGATGGGTCCATTGGGACTCGGGAGGAGTGATCTGTGATCTTCCTGAGGGGTAATAAATGCCTATACAATTAGTTTTATGATTAGCCGCACTAACTCCACAGTACATCAAATCCTGGTAAAATGGTTATTTGTAAAAAATGATATATAAGTCGAACATATAAATCTCATATATGTGCAAAACACCACTAAGTGCCAATGCCCAGACATGTAAACCATTCAAATTTAAGAAGTTGTAAACCCTCAAGGTTTTTCACTTTAATGCATATGCAATTAAGGTGAAAAACCTTCTGCATTGCAGCTGCCCCCCAGAGCCCCACTTTCCCTTACCTGAACCAGATCGTTCCAGCGACGAGCACAAGCTCAGCAGCTTCAGTCGCTGTATTGGGTCCTCATTGGATAGATTGATGGCACCAGGAGCTCTCGCTGCTGTCAATTAAATCCAGTGACACGGGAGCCGGGGGTTGGGGCCGAGTCCTGCTGTCTTTGTCAATAGAGGCAGCATCAGGACTCGGGAGCGAGCCTGCACAGGTGCCCCCAGGGAAAGCGTCTCTCCATGGGGCTACCAGATGAAGGGGAGGACCGAGGAGCCCCACTGGGACACAGGGCCGCTCTGTGCAAAACCCTTGCACAGAGCAGATAAGTATAACATGTTTGTTATTTTACAAAAAATAAAAAAAACATTATAATCACTTTAACAAACAAATGTGTATCCAATTATTTCAAATAAATGTCCATCAAAATGTGAATGTCAATGCTATTGCACTCTCCTCAAAATGCATACATCAAATTTCTTATTGTGCACGCTATTCACTACCCATCCTGTGCTGAATTCTCTACCATCCAAATTTCCCACTCACAAAATTGACATATATTATGAGCGTAATCATTAAATCCACCAGGGATCCTGTATTCACTTATATAGAGTGTCCCCTCTTACTCAATTGGAAAATAAAAGAAATGCTATCAAGGTTTTTTAAACGTTGCCTATGGAGATTTTTAAGGGTAAAAGTTTGTTGCCATTCCACAATCGGGCACAATTTTGAAGCGTGGCATGTTGGGTATCAAATTACTCAGCGTAACATTATCTTTCACAATATAAAAAATAAATGGGCTAATTTTACTGTTGTCTTAATTTTTCATTTAAAAAAGGGTATTTTTTTCAAAACAAAGTGTGCTTGTAAGACTGCTGCGCAAATATGGTGTGACATAAAGTATTGCAATGACCGCCATTTTATTCTCTAGGGTGTTAGAAAAAAAAATGTATAATGTTTGGAGGTTATAAGTAATTTTCTAGCAAAAATATATTTTTTTTAACTTGTAAACAACATATCTGAAAAAGAAGCTTGGTTCTTAAGTGGTTAAATACCTTCTTCAGTTCTGTGTATAAAAAGGAGCATGGGGAGGTCATGTCCATAATAGGAATGTATAGACACAGCCCCAAAGATCCATAAAGGCTCAAAAGTGATATAGTCCTGAGATATTAGGACAGAATCAAGGTGGATAACACACCAGGACCAGAGGGCATCCACCCATGGATCCTAAAAGAAGTGAGCTCTGTCATTTCAAAGCCATTGTTTCTAAATTCTAGGGACTCTTAACCACTTAAGACCCAGACCGAAATGCAGCTAAAGGACCTTGCCCTTTTTGCGATTCGGCACTGCGTCGCTTTAACTGACAATTGCGCGGTTGTGCGATGTGCCTTCCAAACAAAATTGGGGTCCTTTTTTCCCCACAAATAGGAGCTTTGGACCAGGTCACGGGGAAAACGCTGCGGGCGAGGGGCCGTGACCCACGGCTGGGTACTAGCACAGCATGTATCTGTACGTGCATGTGCCCAGCCGTGCCATTCTGCCGACGTAAATGTGCAGGAGGTGGTCCTTAAGTTGTTAATGACTGGAATAGTACCACTGGCTTGGCGTAAGGCCAATGTCCCAGATTGCAAGGATAACTTGTAATACGAGGTGAGACCTTTCATGGAGCCCCAGACCGAGGGAGATTGACAGTTATCTTGTGTTTCTTCCAATTTGTGAATAATGGCACCAACTGGTTTTACCCTCTCACTAGACATGTGCATGACGAAAAATGTGTTTTGTTTCATTTAGATTTATTAATATAGTAATTTCATTTTGTTAAATTCTGTAAATTTATTCAATCCGTATTCGAAATTCTTATTCATAATTTGTTTTATGTCTTTTTGTTTGTTTGATTCGAATAGGGCAAAGTGAACAAACAAAAGAAAAATCTTCATCAAATGATTACAATGACTCTTTAACCACTTCAATACAGGGCATTTTCACCCCCTTCCTGCTCAGACTAATTTTTGTTTTTCAGCACTGTCGCAATTTGAATGACAATTGCGTGGTAATGCAACACTGTACCCAAATTAAGTCTTTTTTTTTTTTTTACAAATAGAGCTTTCGTTTGGTGGTATTTGATCACTGCTGCGATTTTTATTTTTGTGCTATAAACAAAAGCGACAATTTTGAAAAAAACACAGTGGGCCAGATTCAGGTACATCTGCGCATTATTGGACCGGCGTAGCGCACCGCCTTTACGTTAGACTTGCGCAATGTAGCTGCGCAATCACCCTATTTTCGTCGCTTTTACACATAAAATTGCGAATGCGTAACGTTATTTCAGAGGCATAAGGCGGAGTAATACAAATTGGGAAGGACGTGGGCGTGTTATATTGAAATGAGCCCTGACCCCATGCAAATGAAGGGCCGGCCGGCTCGCGCATGCGCACTTGAAGGAAACCATGGTCAGCACCTCTGTGCGCATGCTCACAACTCGGGAACAGCGCAATTAGTGAAATTGGAAATAGACCCGGGCAACTTTGCTGAACTACGCAGACAGCATAAATAGCCAGACACAAACGCACGTCCATTGCAAAAGTACATCCCTTTGTATCCCTCCCTATACAGCAAGGTGCTATTGTTCTGTTGTTTGTTAGCGTTTATTTGTTTGTTTGTGACGTGTCGTTGAGATATTTGGGGACTGTTTTGCAGAGTGATTTTTGTCTTTAATGTGTTTTCTTTGTTGTTTTTTTTTTTTATTATATTTTTGCTGGGCTTTTTTTTTTGGTTCTGTTTGTGTATGATTTGGGAATGTGGGGGTGACATTCCTGCCGGAAAAGGGGTGTCACCCTCAATTTTAGTGGAGAAGGGTTCCCCAGGACCAGGGAGAAGTGATTCCCAGGTCCGTGTGAATGGTGTATGAATGTACAGTGACATAATTGGAGCCTTGGCGTGGCGTTGCTGCTCACAAGTCCTGCATGGTGGGCTTGTGCCAATCCAATGTGATGAGGATGTGGGGTGTGTGTGCTAGGGACCACAGTGGTCAGGGCCGGATTAACAGAGGGGCTGATGGAGCTGCAGCTCCAGGCCCCTTTCTAAAGATAGGCCCATTTGCCCCCAAAAAAAAAAAAAGTTTTTTTTTTTTTTTAGATCGACTTCGGGGGTTGTAGCTCGATGACCAGAGGTCACAGAAACCCCACATTTGGGGGGAAGACAGTTGAAGACCTACCCCACAACTGGTCAAAATATGGGATGGCTATCATTCATGGTTCCGGAGATACGGGCCTGCTTGCACAGCCTGTCAGAAGCTACATACAGAGCGGCCATTATAAATACAAGCTGACACACTGCAGCAGACTGAGAAATAAAATCATCATTTGTTTTTTTGCTAGGAAATTACTCTATGGTGGTCTTTGCAACTTTTTATGTTGCACGGTATAGAGCTGCACGATTCTGGCTAAAACGACAACTGCAATTTTTTTGCTTAGAAGACAGATCACGATTCTCTCACGATTCGTACGGCATAACATCATCTTTCACATTAAAAAGAAAAATAAAATAAAAAATGGGCTAACTTTACTGTTTTGTTTTTATGGTTTTTATTATTCAATGAAGTGGGCAAATGCAGCGTGACATAAAATATTGCAGCAATTGCTATTTTTGTCGCTGCTAAAATATATATATAATGTTTGGCAGTTCCAAGTAATTTTCTAGCAAAAAATATTGTTTTTTAACTTAAACAAGTGTTGGACTTTAAGTGGTTACATTTCTTGCGTTTACACACAGAAGTTTGATCTAAAAAGGAAGTTGGTTACAAAGTTTCATGTTGTTTACAAACTTGGCAGACAGTCGGATATTTTCTTTACACACAGAAGTTTATCCCTTTGATATAAGAAGAAAGCGTTAGCTACAATGTTTCCTGCTAAGAACTTGGCAGACTGCCCAGATATTCACTATTGACAGCTGAAAGTCTCTCCAATTGTTATATGAAAGAATCAGCAAACTCTGCATTGGAGATGTCAGGGGGGTTGAATCAAGATCACAATTTTAACGATTAATTGTGCAGCTCTAGCACGGTACTGTATTTGTGCAGCAATTTTTCAAACATGTTTTTTTTTGGAAATAAACTGTTTCATACATTAAAAAAAACACTAAAGTTAGCACGATTTTTTTTTTTTTTTGATATCCTAAGCGATGCTTTAAACATTTTTTAGGTTACATGTTTAGAGTTACAGAGGAAGTCTAGTGCTAGAATTATTGCTCTCTCTCTCGCGACGTATGTAACCTGTGTGTATCTGGCTCTGATACTAGCCAGTGCCTACCCAGCCACTGACTGGTATCTCTCCCCAGCCTGTCCCCACACACCCTCTCACCTGCTGACCTGTAGATGGGGGAATCACTCCTGTAGTGTTATTGTGTACTACCAGTGAGTACAATGATCAGTGTTGCTATCTATTGCTGGCAGCACTGATTGTTTTTGGAAAAACAGTCTGGTTGTACTCAAGTCGATTAATAGATTGACTTGTGTAAAACCAGCTAGCCCATACATAGATCGACTATGGCTGGTCTCTGCATAATTGGTGTAATTTCAATTCATGTATGACCCGCTTAACCACTACGCAGTCCCTAAACATCCTTCCACTCCTGTACATTGTGCCCACTGTCATACCCTCCACACTCCTCTCCTGTACATAGTGACCACTGTCATACCCTCCACACTTCTCTCCTGTACATAGTCACCATTGTCATACTCTCCACACTCCTCTCCTGTACATAGTGCCCACTGTCATACTCTCCACACTCCTCTCCTGTACATAGTGCCTGCTGTCATAGACTCCTCTTCTGTACATACTTCCCACTGTCGCACCCTCCACACTCCTCTCCTATACATAGTGCCCACTATCATACCAACCCCATTCCTCTCTTGTACATACTGCCCACTGTCATACCCTCCACACTTCTCTCCTGTACATAATGCCCCATCATACCCTCCACACTTCTCTCTGGTACATACTACCCTCTGTCATACCCCCACACTCCTCCTGTACATACTGCCCACTGTCATACTCTTCACACTCCTCTCCTGTACAAACTGCCCACTGTCATACCCTTCACACTCCTCTCCTGTACAAAGTACCTGCTGTCATACACTTCTCTCCTGTACATACTGCCCACTGTCATACCCTCCACATTCCTCTCCTGTACATACTGCCCACTTTTATACCCTCCACACTCCTCTCCTATACATAGTGCCCACTATCATACCGTCCACACTCCTCTCCTGTACATACTGCCCACTGTCATACCCTCCACACTCCTCTCCTATACATACTGCCCACTGTCATACCCTCCACACTCCTCTCCTATACATAGTGCCCACTATCATACCATCCACACTCCTCTCCTATACATAGTGCCCACTGTCATACCCTCCACACTCCTCTCCTGTACATGGTGCCTGCTGTCATACACTTATCTCCTGTACATACTGCCCACTGTCGTACCCTCCATGCTTCTCTCCTGTACATGGTGCCCACTGTCATACCCTCCACACTTCTCTCCTGTACATTGTGCCTTTTGCCGTACCCTTTGCACTCTTCTCCTGTACATAGTGTCCAATGTTAGACCCTCCACATTCCTCTCACTCACCTGCACATACTTCCCACTTATATACCGTCCGTACTCCTCCCCTATGTCGCTTACCCGCAAAAACAGTTCTTTAAAATGATACTGAATACCCTCAATGTTACCAGCTCTAGAATGGACACACTTTTGTTAGTTCAACTAAAGGAAATCTCAGTTCTCATATTTGTTCTGTTACTAGAACTTATTTAATTTTGTGATTACTACTGTGATGTACAGAGGAACATAGGGGATCTCAGCTACTCTAAATATAGCACTTGTGAAAAAGTGTCCCTGAAAATATTTTTTAAATGTTGGCAACTATGCACTTATGCACTGCCTAAGGGCCACTGGGTCAGTAGTGGGCCCCATGAGAGGTTTCTGGGATCCTGTGATATTAAAGCGGTACTAAACTTTCCTGACTACTTTTTAGAGGCCCTGGGGTGGGTTATGCCACAATGTACAAGTATGCACAGCATATTAGCACATTAGGGTACACTTAAATTTTCAGACTGGGCCCTCCATTGCTGCGCTGTGATTCCCATGCATTTATTTATTATTTATAAAAGGCCCTACCAAAATCCTCAGCACCAGGCCCATGATGTTCTTAATCTGGCCCTGACAGTGGTGTGCATGCATGTATTCTCATTGTGCCTTGATTAATGTGTGTGCTTAACGTGCAAAGATGCATATGTGAGCTGGCATGAGATGGGGTCATGAGATGGGGTCCCAGTGCATATGCAGAGTCACCTTGAAGGGAAAAGACAGGAGGATGTTAGTAGTGCATGTGCCCCTTGTGATGTGTGCATCATGGGAGGGGGACAGTCATGCCTGCCACCCATGTCACTCACCAACCAGCCAGCTGTCCCCATACATGTTCTGTTCAAAATCTGTGGGGATGGGGCTATGATTGTATATGTAGCTGTCATGGGTGTCATGGGTAGTGTCATGTGTTGGGCTGCTGATGTCCTCCTGCAAGGTTGTGGTTAATTTCATGATGGCATGAGGGGTGAATCTGAAGATGCGAGACACCTCAGAATCACTCATGCCATAGATGTCTATGCGTGTGTGATACATCCTCTCCCGTGAAGAGTGAAGAGTGAGGGGCTTGTCTCAGATAAGAATATTGTATTAGATTAGATTAAATTGTAAAGTTTATATAAACAAATAAAAAGTAAAAAAAAAAAAAACATCTCCCGTGCCCTCCTCAGTGCCCTCCTCAGTGTCCTCCTCCTTCTTTGCTCATCTAAAGTCAGTAGTATAGCTATGAGCATGGATGCCACTGGCATGTTGGCATACAGTTTGTTGGGCAACACGTGTGACTGCTGAGCACCTCACTAACAGTGTTGCTTTATCTGACATGTAGACGCTTTTATATGGTCTAATTTTAGACAGGACATTTTGCTGTTGCGCACACTGCGTAGCCTGCGCTGCCCCAACGTTCTTTTGTGGATCCCCGTAAGTCCCTCATTAGCATATTTAACTAGAAAATCAATGGTCTGTCTAGCGCAGTTTTGCGCGGACGGATGCGCCTGTTTAACGAGATTACACTGGACAAAAAAAAGTAGATTTCTTGCGTATCTCGTTTTGGGGATGCCGTGCATCGGAACGCAAGCGCACATTTAGACTTATGCCGTGCATCTCCTGTTATGCAGGCGTAATCGCTCTGTGAATCTGGCCCAATATTTTTAACTTTTTGATTTAATAAATATCACATAAAAAAAATCCTTTTTAGACCGATATGTAACCTTCTACATATTGTTGGTAAAAAAATCGCAATAAGCTTATATTGATTGGTTTGTGCAAAAGTTATACAGCTTACAAAATAGGGGATAGTTTTAATGCATTTTTTTTACTAGTAATGGCGGTGATCTGCGATTTTTATTGTGACAATGACATTGCGGCGGACATATCGGACACTTTTTACATATTTTTGGGACCATACACATTTATACAACGATTAGTGCTATAAAACTGCACTGATATATAAATGTGACTGGCAGGGAAGGGGAAGACACTGGGGTTAAATATGTTCCCTGGGAGTAATTCTTACTGTAAGGGGAGGGGACTCACAAGGGGAGGAGATCAATGTGTGTTTCTCTGTACTGGGAACCCACATCGGTCTCCTGTCCTCTGAATGGAGATGGATCTGTGTGTTTACACACACAGATCCACACTTCTGCCGTGATCATGGGAAATCGCAGGTGCCCGGCGGACATCGTAGCCACCAGCACATGCATCGGACCCTGAGCAATGAAGCCGGCTGCCCTAGGGGCCGTGAAGCAAAGGACGTCATATGGCGTCCACCCGGAGGGAGAGACAGTTCTGTCGACGTCATATTACTATGGCTCGGTAGGGAACTGGTTAAATTACCTGTGACTTCACAAAAAACAGCATTATTTCAAAATGGTTTGTAATAACACACACAGTCTTTGCTTTCAGAAATATGTATACGGTTCGAATTCAACTGGAATTCGATGTAAAATTTGATTCAAATTTCATCTTGAATTTCGCGAAGTCAGGTGAATTTCATTTCATTATTCGGAGCATTCAATAAACTTTGGTTACAGTGTAATTCAGGTATTTGGATATATCCAAATCTCAGAATAAAGAAAATGTTGTACCCCATTTAAGAGAGAGAGTAATAAAGACAGCCAGGTGGCCCCTTACCAGGAATGGTGGACTCCTATCACGGGAGTCCAACTCGCCTTGTACCAAGAGAGAAAAAATGGCTTCAGATGTTCACACCAACATCCAGTCTGTTACTCAGACACCTCCATGGTGTGGCCTTTGGGCAGGTATCTGGTTGTTCACCTCTGATCAGTTGCTCTAATCCCTCCGTAAGGATAATAGAATGTTACTACTTCGTGAGCAGTCAACTGAAAGAAGTTCATTAGGTAGAAAGTGCAATGTAGAAACAAAAAGAGGAAAACTTCATGCAATAAGCAAATGGCGCTTTATTCCAAAAAATATATATATATTTTTTTTTCCTTAACCACTTGAGGACCGCCTACTGCACATATACGTCGGCAGAATGGCACGCTCCCGTGACCCGGTCCGAAGCTCCGGGACCGCGGGACTCGCGGTCCCGATCGCCGCTGCAGTGCGGCAATCCGTCCCTGGAGCTGAAGAACGGGGAGAGCCGTGTGTAAACACGGATTCCCCGTGCTTCTCTGTGGCTGCAGCATCGATCGCGTCATCCCTCTTATAGGGGGGCGCGATCGATGACGTCACACCTACAGCCACACCCCCCTACAGTTGTAAACACACACACAGGGAACACTCAAAGTCACAGTGCCCCCTGTGGTTAACTCCCAAACTGCAACTGTCATTTCCACAGTAAACAATGCAATTTAAATGCATTTTTTGCTGTGAAAATGACAATTGTTCCAAAAATGTGTCAAAATTGTCCGAAGTGTCCGCCATAATGTCGCAGTCATGAAAAAAATCACTGATCGCCGCTATTAGTAGTAAAAGAAAAATAATTAATAAAAATTCAATAAAACTATCCCTTATTTTGTAAACGCTATAAATTTTGCGAAAACCAACTGATAAACGCTTATTGCGATTTTTTTTACCAAAAATATGTAGAAGAATACGTATCGGCCTAAACTGAGGAAAAAAAATGTTTTTTTTTTATATATTTTTGGGGGATATTTATTATAGCAAAAAGTAAAAAATATTGCATTTTTTTTTAAATTGTCGCTCTATTTTTGTTTATAGCGCAAAAAATAAAAACCGCAGAGGTGATCAAATTCCACCAAAAGAAAGCTCTATTTGTGGGGGAAAAAGGACGCCAATTTTGTTTGGGAGCCACGTCGCACGACCGCGCAATTGTCAGTTAAAACGACACAGTGCCGAATTGCAAAAAGGGGCAAGGTCTTTACCTGCATTTTGGTCCGGGTCTTAAGTGGTTAAAGCACAGCAAAACTAAAACAAATATTTAAAAAATCTTAAAAACAGCTGCTATTGTTCAGGTGGCCTGCTGATATGTGGTGCCTTCTAAGGTCTATCTCCCACCGACATGTTTCCCTATAAAAAGCATCTACTGGGAATGGAGATACCAGAGACGTCAGCCACCACATGATTTTATACTCAGGCAGCGGAGTGGTGACACCGGAAGTAGGGATTTTTCCCAAACGGTCTTACCCAAATTACACAAAAAACGATGTTTAAAACAAAAAAATAATATCCTAAAGCAACACATTCAAATACTATACACTTCTATGGCATACTATAAAAATTTGAATTAGAAAGAGTTTCATATCAGGATTGGTGAACACCTGGCAAATATCCGCAAAGGTTTTATTGGTCATAGTGTATCCAGGCACTTTCATGAATGTCACGACATAAACCATTCTAAATTAAAAATGATTGCCATGAAAAGTATTCTGCCCATTGGAGGGGAAGTATAGCTTTATTGAGACGCAGGTTACCTCCCACATCATCATACAATGGTGTTACTAACAAGCCACCCCTTCAATAGACCTCTTTTAGGAGACAGACGTCTGTCTCCGATAGAATCCACATGAGTTAATTACTGGTCATTTGCCCAGACGAGGTGATTCAGAGGTAAGCTCTTCTCACCTGCTAAACAATAGAAATTCGCACAATGAACACTTCTTGCGAGACAGACCAAAGTTCATTTACATGACACATTGAGATATTGAGATCAGTTTAAGGAATTTCACCCAGATCGATCCAGGGGTTCTTAAAAAACAAACAGAACCTATGAGAAAATCCAGAATAAAGTCTATTTTCTTAACACCATTCTAAATTAAAAATGATTGCCATTGAAAAGTATTCTGCCCATTGGAGGGGTAGTAATATATGAGGCAGATATCCAGAAGGGAAACCAGATGTAATTTTGACTTATGCTCATACCAACCGATGGGGTTAAACATTGAATGGGATATCTACTGTTATATTAATAACAGTTGAGTTCCCCACGGTGGTTGATAAAAACATTTTTGGTATTCAGCACGATCAAATTTATTGATATGCGGTGGAGATCCTGCCATTACTAATTGGAAAATTGGAAAAATAGGACAAAAACTTTTTTTTTTTTTTTTGTTTCATACCCTTATATTATACACATCCTTTTACATTATGTCAATGTCCGACCCACTGGGAATTTTAAAGTAAAATTAATTTTCTTTACTATAGATGGGTACACTGTGTTAATAGGATCCTTGAGTAATGGTATGGCCCGTGATACCCATAGACTTTTGAAGGATGCGGGGTACTCCTGTTCCAGCTTCCCCAATGACTCTTATGTCTAGGGTCATCCTATGTCCCATAGGGGCATAGGGTGACTGAGAAATGATATCTCGGATTACATGAGGTGGGACAGTAATGATAATTCATGTATTGCAGGATATCTTGAAATATTACAAGTTGTTAATTCTGACCCCAACCAGTCAATAGGAGAATGACTCATTCAATATGTAACATAGACTGTTGAGGTGCTAATTAAGTCTACCTGGCTATAGTGATAAAATCTTGCTGTGATTGCATTTCATTGTCTATTGTGTGATGCTAATTACACTGTATTGTGTGAAAGTTCTATTGATGATAGATATGTGTTGGCAGTCTGAAAGGTCAGATGTTTGACTTTTCAGGTGTAGTGGATTAGCATGTTAATTACGTCTTCAAAAGAATGTATATTGTGTATCAGGTGAGAACAGCTTGTCGCAGAGTCAGGACGTCTGGGGAATGATTAACTCATGTGGATTATCTGAATGCCATTATCTAAAAGAATGTGTATTGAAGCTCCTTGTGTCATTTTTTGGGTGGAGTTGAGTCATTATCCACTCTTAGGCCCAGATTCAGGTACATCTGCGCATTATTGGACCGGCGTAGCGCACCGCCTTTACGTTAGACTTGTGCAATTTTGGCGCGTAATCACCCTATTCTCGTAGCTTTTGCGCAGGAAATTGCGCATGCGTAACCTTTTTTCAGAGGCGTAAGGCGGAGCAATACAAATTGGGAAGGACGTGGGCGGGTTACATTGAAATGAGCCGTGACCCCATGCAAATGAAGGGCCGGCCGGCTTGCGCATGCGCACTTGAAGGAGACCATGGTCAGCTCCGCTGTGCGCATGCTCACAACTCGGGAGCGGCGCAATCAGTGAAATTGGAAATGGACTAGGGCAACGTTGTGAACTACGCAAACAGCATAAATAGACACACACAAACGCACTTGCATTGCAAAAGTACATCCCTTTGTCCCTTCCCATTTAACCAAGTGCTTTTGTCCTGTTGTTTGTTGCGGTGTGTTTTGTAGTTGTCAGATTAGTGTTCTGTGTGATCAAGTGTTTGTTAGTAGATCTTTGAAAATGTTTTTTGATACGTTTTTGAGAGACTGTTTGTTTGATTGATATATTTCTGTTCGTTTGTTTTCTTGCAGTTTTTTTGCTGTTTGTTTTTGTGACTGTTTCTTGCTGAGTACTTTTCTCTTTGTGTGTGTTCTTGCTTGATTGGTTGTGCTTGTTTTTGTGAGTGAATTTTGTTGACTGGGAGTGTTTTTTTTTTTTGGGAAGTATGACAGAGAGAAAACGAAAGCTCAATTTTACAGTTGGGGAAAAACAAATTCTTGCCCGGGCCATTAGCGAGTATGGGCGTTTCCTCCACGGCCTGGACAGTGCCAACACCACCCCAGCCAGGAGGAGGGAGATTTTGGATATGATCACTGAGCAGGTCAATTCAGCGGGGCAGGGGGAGACACGGACCCGGTCTGGGATTGACAAAAAAATCAATGACCTCCAGCGTCTGGTCAAACAGAAGCTGGCCAGAATGCATGCCCATGCCAGGGGCACAGGAGGGGGCCCACCATGCCGTATTAGGCTGACAGCGGAGGAGCGTGCGGTGGCCCTGACCTTTCATCGGCATGAAGTTGAGGGCCTGCCCGGCTTTGACTCAAGTCCGGAGCCCGTGGTGCCAGGTAAGTATTTTTTTAAATATCAGGTGTGTAGCATGTGTGGGGGAGGGGATGAAAGGGAATATGTGGCAAGTGTGTGGATCCTCCAACCTGTGAATGTTTTGTGTCATCCACAGACAGGCACAGGCACTGGACGTTTGGTTTTTGAGGACTCTTCCCCTCTGGCTGGTAGCAGGCAGCCCTCCCTAAGGGGGAGCCCACCCTCCTCCCCCAACATGGCTCCCCTCACAAGGGCCTCCCCTTCTCCCCGGCCACAAGCATCAGCTGGAGGCAGGATTTCATCCCAGAACACCAGGGGGTTGGCCGATCTCCTGCCCGCCACTCTGAGAAGGGACCAGTTCCTCCAGACCCGCCACCTGGGACAGGTCAGCCAGACATTGGTGCGGATGGGGAGAGCCTGTCCTCCATCAAGGATACGCTGGGGAACCTGGACTCCCACTCCCGGGCTTTCACAACCTGCCTAAACGAACTGCAGACGACATCAGCAGGCGTTGGGCAGGATGTGAGGGCCCTTACCCTGGCTATCCAGGCCAACACGGCAACACTTGGTGCTGCCCTGGACAGAATAGCCGTGGCCTTGGAGGGCAGGCCGCCAGGTGGGCAGAGATCAGGGGCTGCTCCTCCTTCCCCGGTTTTACCCCTCCCCCATGAGTCTCCCCTGAGAATCCGGGGCCGTGGCCCTGGGTGCCCCAGGTGTGGCTCACGCAAAGGGCATTAATTTGTTTTTCCCTTTTTTTTTTTTTTTTGCTGGAAATTTTTTGCTTTTGCAGGTAATTTTTTTTTTGGGTTGTGAATGCTGTGTGAATGTGGGGGTGACATTCCTGCCGCAAAAGGGGTGTCACCCTCAATTTTGGTGGAGAAGGGTTCCCCAGGACCAGGGAGAAGTGATCCCCAGGTCCGTGTGAATGGTGTATGAATGTACAGTGACATAATTGGAGCCTTGGCGTGGCGTTGCTGCTCACAAGTCCTGCATGGTGGACTGGTGTCAATCCAATTTGATGTGGATGTGGGGTGTGTGTGCTAGGGACCACAGTGGTGTGCATGCATGCATTCTCATTGTGCCATGATTAATGTGTGTGTTTAACGTGCAAAGATGCCCAATGTGAGCTGTCTCCTGGCTGCTCTACCCTCAGAAGACTGGGTAGCTTCGGTTAGGGGGGGATTGTCTGGTTCAGGGGTCAGGTCATCACGTAGGCCAATCTGCAGGCCCTTTCTTTCTGCAAAGTTGTGCAGCATGCAACATGCACCGATGATCTGGCACACGAAGTTTGGGGAATACAAGAGGGTACCCCCAGACTTATCCAGGCATCGGAAACGTGACTTTAGTAGGCCAAAGGTGCGCTCCACCACTGCTCGTGTTTGGGCATGTGCTTGATTGTATCTTTCCTCTCCTGGGTTTGGGGGTTCCGGATAGGAGTCATGAGATGGGGTCCCAGTGGATATGCAGAGTCACCTGTAAGGGAAAAGACAGGAGGATGTTAGTCATGCATGTGCCCCTTGTGATGTGTGCATCATGGGAGGGGATAGTCATGCCTGCCACCCATGTCACTCACCAACCAGCCAGGTGTCCCCATACACGTTCTGATCGAATTCCATTCGGATGTGGCATTGATTGTATATGTAGCTGTCATGGCTGGACCCTGGGTGTTTGGCACGGACGTGCCATATGAGGCCTTGGGCATCGACTATCACCTGTACGTTGATGGAATGCCAATGCTTCCGATTGCGGTACATGTGCTCTGTCTCCTGGGGGGGCTGGAGTGCCACATGTGTGCAATCAATGGCCCCCACGGTGCGTGGGAATCTGGCAATTCTGTAGAAATCTGTCATTGCCTTCAGCCGCAGGTCCTCAGTGGTGGGTTTGATGATTTGGTTGGCCATGCGTCTGAGGATTGCAGGGACAACCTGGTGCACACATCTGCTCATGGAGGATTGTGACATCACAGCCACCACTCCACTTGTACGCTGAAAAGACCCACTGGCAAGGACATGGAGTGTTGCCATGACCTTGACCAGTGGCTGCACTGCATGTGAGCGGTGTGTTGGGCTGGTGATGTCCTCCTGCAGGGTTGTGGTTAATTCCAGGATGACATGAGGGGTGAATCTGAAGATGCGATACACCTCAGAATCACTCATGAAAAACAGGTCTATGCGGGTGCGGTATATCCTCTCCCGTGCCATCCTTCGTGCCCTCATCCTTCTTTGTTCATCTAAAGTCAGTAGTATAGCTATGTGCGACGATGCCCCTGGCATGTTGGCATACAGATTGTTGTGCAACACGTGTGACTGCTGAGCTCCTCACTAACAGTGTTGCTTTATCTAACAAGTAGACTTTTTTTCTCTTTTTAGACCAGCTTTTATATGGTCTAATTTTAGACAGGACATTTTGCTGTTGCGCACACTGCGTCGCCTGCGCTGCCCCAACGTTCTTTTGTGGATCCCCGTAAGTCCCTCATTAGCATATTTGACTAGCAAATCAATGGTCTGTCTAGCGCACTTTTGCGCGGACGGATGCGCCAGTCTAACGAAATTACGCGGAACAAAAAAAAGTCGATTTTTTGCGTATCTCGTTCTGGGGATGCCGTGCATCGAAGCGCACGCGCACATTTCGACTTACGCACGCGCATCTCCTGTTGCGCAGGCGTAATCGCTCTGTGAATCTGGGCCTTAGTTTCTACTGTATAAAGACTGAGTTTACAATTAAAGTATTTATTCGTTTGGAACCAGAGAACAGAGCTGTGTGTCTCATTTATTCTGGGGGGAAATCCAATGGATCATGTCTGCTGGATTGTTGGAGCGTCGGATAAGCTGTCGTGGGTTGGTGGAATGGAAAATCGTAAACGGCGTTAACCCCTGACCGTTACACCTTGTATATGGGAACTATTAGTTTATATCTGAAATCTCCCCCTTGTTATCTCATCATAACAGATAATTTTGTTTTAATATATATGGGATTAGGGATTGCATTAAAACATATACGGTACATATATTTTTTTATATAAACATTTTATCAATATGTTATATGTGCATGTATTACACATATTTCAATTTTTATATTTGTGTATTTGAGAATTTTTTTTCATTGCTCTGAGTATTCTCTTAATAATTTTCAACCTATTCACATCATGCATTTTTATAGTATGCCATAGAAGTGTATAGTATTTGAATGTGTTGCTTCAGGATTTTAATGTTGTGTTTTAAACATAGTTTTTTTGTGTAATTTGGGTGACACCGTTTGGAACTTGGAAAAATTCTTACTTCCAGTGTCACCGATGCCTGAGTATAAAATCATGTGGTGGCTGACGTCTCTAGTATCTCCATTCCCAGTAGGAAACATGTTGGTGGGAGATAGTCCTTAGACATCACTGCATATTAGCAGGCTACCTGAACACTAGCAGCTGTTTTTAAGATTTTTTAAATATTTGTTTTCGTTTTGCTGTACTTTTGCTGTGCTTTAAGAAAAAAAATATATCGATTTTTTGGGGGATAAAGTGCCATTTGCTTATTGCACTATAAAGTTTATATCTTTTTGTTTCTACATTGCACTTTCTACCTAATGAACTTCTCTGAGTTGAATGCTCATGGAGTGGTAACATTCTATTATCCTTACGGAGGGATTAGAGAAGCTGATCAGAGGTGAACAACCAGATACCTTCCCAAAGGACACACCATGGAGGTGTCTAAGTAACAGACTGGCTGTTGGTGTGAACATCTGAAGCCGTTTTTTTTCTCTCTTTGTACAAGGCAAGTTTGACTCCTGCGATAGGAGTCCACCATTCCCGGTAAGGGGCTACCCGGCTGTCTTTATTACTCTCTCTCTTAAATAGGGATGACCCAAACACCCCCCCGTTCGGTTCGCACCAGAACCTGCGAACAGACCAAAAGTGTGTGTGAACTTTAGAACCCTGTTAAAGTCTATGGGACTCAAATGTTTGAAATCTAAAGTGCTAATTTTAAAGGCTAATATGCAAGTTATTGTCTTAAAAAGTGTATGGGGACACGGGTCCTGCCCCAGGTTTTAAAAAGTTTTAAAAACGTCAGTTTTTTTGGGAGCAGTGATTTTAATAATGCCTGAAGGGTCTGGAATTAATATTTGGGTGGAACCCCACATCATTGTTTTCTTTTAAATTTGACGCAGGGTTTCCCTTAATATCCATGAAGGGCATGATAATTGAATTTGGGGGGACCCCCACGCATTTTATTTATTTTTTTATGAATGACTTTTCTCTGTATTGCCGGAAGACGACAATTCATTATAGCCTCGAGTGATTTTAAATTACTTTTTTTCCTTCAGAAATGACACAGGGAGACATCTGCAGAGATCTGCTCATATTAATACCACAGGCAGGGCATCATTCTGCAAATACTTTCATATGGTGTACTGTCTGTGTCCTCTGCACAGTGTGCACCTAAAGCTACGTGGTGTGTGTACTGTCTGTGTCCTCTGCACAGTGTGCATCTAAATCTACGTAAAACTGGTGTTATCATATTACTTCCTACAGTCAGAGATCTGCTCATATTAATACCACAGGCAGGGATCAGCAGGTATTGTCAGTATTTGTGCCGCTATGTCTCCCTGCAGACTATTAGGATGTCTGGAAGGACAACAAGGAGAGGCTGAGAGTCACAATTTTTCTGCCCCTGTTTAACAGGGGCGTGTCATTACAATTTTTGATGCAATACTTTGCAGCAGGGCTCATTCCTGCACTCCAGCTAGAGTATCTGTGAGGGGTTGCTGTGTTGTGGAACCAGTGCCAAAGGCCCAATTTTTCTGCCCCTGTTCAACAGAGGCATGTAATTACAATTCTTGATCTAAAATTTCACAGCAGGGCCCATTCCTGCGCCCACCAAGAGTAACTGTGAGGGCTTACAGTGTTGTGGCACCAGCACCACCACCAACAAATGCCCAATTTTTCTACTACTGTTCAACAATGGCATGTAATTAAAAGAGTGTATACGGCAGAGTGTATACGGCAGCCCCCCCCCTACTTTCAAACATTCAACTTACAAACGACTCCTACTTGCAAACGGAAGGAAACAACAGGAAGTGAGAGCAAATCTACCACTAGGAAGAGAAATTCTCTCCTGTGAGGCCACGTACACACGACCGGTTTCCTCTGCAGAATTCAGCAAGAAACTTGATGGGAGAATTATTCTGCCGAGTAAACCGGTCGTGTGTACACTTTTCGCCGAGAAACTTGTCGAGGAACTCGTCGAGCCAAAAAGAGAGCATGTTCTCTATTTCCTCGATGGGCAATGGGAAAATTTGGCTCGCCAATTTTTTTGACTGCCGAACAAGGAACCCGACTAGGAAAACGATGTGTTTCACCCGACGAGTTTCTCGGTTGTGTGTACGCGGCCTGAGAGGTGTTTCCTCTCCACTGATGCTTTATCATCAATCCTTGTTTCACAAAAAAAAAATTAAAAAAAATTGTCATTGGGACAGAAAGTGAGGTGAAATCTTCTGAACAGATGCACAGATAGCAAAAAAAATGTTACAAGGGTGATAACCCTTCCCTATGTTTTTCAAAAAGCTTAAAAATAGATTATTTTGACTGGAGCTACACTTTAAAATGTACTAGTTCAAAATTACGAACAGATTCTACTTAACAACAAACCTACAGTCCCTGTCTTGTTTGCACAGCCTGTATACTGCTGTTCAGGGTATATTTTTTACAAGAAAATGCCTTTCCTTTTTTTAAGTTGGGTGCGGCATCCCCTTAATAACCATACAAGACCCAAAGGGGGATGTTCTGCTCATCCCTACCTGTGATTATAGTTGTCATTACAGTTGTCAGATCAGCAGATGACCTTGATCCAGAGCACCTAAGTTGGCTGATCAGAACTCCCCCCCCAGCACTGCCACTCATCCTAACTCCCCACCAGCACTTCCACTCATCCCAACTCTCCCCAGCGCTGCCACTGATCCCACCCCCCCCCCCCCCACCAAAGAGTAAGAGAAGGAGTAAAAATAGAGAATACATGCAAGGGAGAGAAAAAGAGGGGGAGGAACAAAGAAAAGTGAAAAAAATAAGTATACAACCACTTTAATGCACACCATTTTTTCTCGTTTTCTTGGATGGCATAAGGTGGCGGTGGTATTCTTAGTGTTTGTTAGTGGGTGATAATGATGGGGGGGAAATTGAACTAGTTCATCTTCCCTTAGCCCAGTATACAGTATGCTCTCATTTCCACAGGTGTAAAACTGACTCACTGTACGTTTTACATACATTCATCTAGTACATTTTGTCATACAAATCTTTTAGAACAAATCGGCCACCAAGTCATGGACCTTGTGTATCTCCAGACCCATTTCTGCCAGTCAAAGTCTCGATAAAACGTTACTTAGAAACTTGTGCAGCATCTTTAATTCTAAATGCATTCTACATCGTCCTCTCTTTCCAAGATAGTTATATTTTCTTACATCTGCAGTTTAAGAAGAGAATATCCTAACTGCAAGAAAGATCTCATTGCTTCAAAACAAATGCCATCCAATCCCTGAGATGGTCACAATGTAGTTTTAGAAAAAATTGCAATTTTTCATAAGCTTCTTTTATTTTCTACCGAAGTTTGACACAACAAACTTTCACAGAGCTCAGAATTCTTAAAATATTTTTTTTCCATAAGCTATGTCTGCATACAAATAATTACATCATGAAGTATAGTCACAGGACTCACCTACACTTGCTCTACAGAATATAGCCTGTGGGTGAAATGATATGCAGCTGCATGCCTCTGTCAGATCCTTAAGGGTTAAAAGAAACACAGTGCCAACCAGCAGTGTGTGCGAGAACAGATTCATGCTGGGAAACAACTTGCACCTTTAGCCAAGTAAATGAGTTCCTTCACAGGCAGCAAATAGCTGTATATGTCAACCTTCCTCCTTATGACAAGCACTGAAAATCCCCTAAGGATCAGCCTGGGGACAGGCGTCTGAAAACTGATTTCTTATTTCCATGGTATGAACCCCTCCTATTTATGGACAGACACCAGAGGCCCCTCCTTTCGAGCACAACATGATGGCAATCCCAGGTAGAAAATCAACCATGGCAATTTTATTGCTTCCAGCCTGTTAGTCAAATGTGCTGCTCATATGTGTTCTAATACTTCATACTAAAGTGGGAATTCTTGTACTAACTGGAGTCTTTTCTGTCTACAGAATTTATTGTAAATGACTCCAGTGTGATGGGACATAACTAGAAATCACAGGGCATCATAGCAAAAATGTTAATGGGCCTCCAATAGAAAAAGAAAAAACATTACCTGGGAGGTAAGTACCAATCTGTGGAGGCAGATGGCGGGTTCTTCAGCTTGCCATAGGCTGTTCGATTTCTTTCATTCAGCCTGCAGCCTAACAGATTTCTCTATCCATGCTAAACATCACAGCTAGATGAATATCCCTGCATGGCTTTGGTATTTTGACAGCTGCCCACATTGGCTGTCAAAATACCTGAAAAGAGACTGCATCTGATTTTGTCAAAAAAATTCCCGCAGGTTACTTCAACAAACGTTGATTAAGTGAACAACTTCTGTCAAATGGAAGGATGCCGGCACTCATCAGAATCAAAGAGAAAGAAAAAAGGTGCTACTACATCAAATCATCCAAAAGTCCTCCTGAGATGTTGGGTGCAGGATAAACAGTCACTGCCAACATGATGACTAATAGAAGATGATCGGCAACTCCATACATGCTCTTAAATCTTTCCAAATGTATTGATACTTCATAAAAGACATGCAGCGCTACCCCCGGAGGAGCCGCTGATTATAAGTGGGATCGGCTTGTTGAGTTACCTTGCAGGTGTCTAGGGGTGATACCTGTGAGTTGAGATAGAGAGCAAATGTCCAGTCTTTAGTTGGATTTTCTTCAATGCTTTATTCCAAGGCCCAACATGGCCAACATCAACATGGTACAGGACAGGAAAGGTTGATGAGCAGAGAGAGAACTTGAGTATCAGGCCTTGGATATGAAGAAGAGAGAACAATCCTGCTCTCAGCGATGATGAGCTCAGTTCGCCACCACTCTAGTCCAGAGTGGGTAAAGTGCCCCCGGACAGACCTCTGCCACAGGACTGGCAGCCGAGACGTCACTTGCAAATGATGGAAGGACCAGACCTCTGCCACAGGACTGGCTCGGGCCTCTGCCACAGGCCTAGTACTTGAATGAGCGTGATCCGGAATGAGCGAGTCCTCCCAGTGAATTTAGTCAGGGTCACCGGTTGACAGTTGAAGTGTACCTGTCAATCTCCCGGTCACCAGATCCCCGATGGTTCGTTCAAGCCCTATTGGATCACCTGCCTTCGGGTTCTCCTCAAGCCGATCCCCCACCATACAGCTCCCAGCTTGGGATCCTTTTAGGAAAGGTTTGGGACCCAGCAGCTACTGGGACCCCTCTTTATGTCAGGGTGAAGCTCCGCATGGTGCCCAACTTCGGCCAGGTAGGCCACGGCTGCGGGGTCCATGGATGCGCGCACCCTAAGGGTGGATGCCGCACCTGGAACTTGGACCCCGCAGAAAAGAAAAAAGAAGAAGACGGCCCCGGGGGCCAAGGCGGCTGCCCCAGATATAGCTTCCCCCAGCATGCCCTAGCAAGGGAACCAACCCCTCTGATTGGCTGCTGAGAAAAAACAAGTCTGCCAGAACCCTTCTAGCGCCAGCTGCCGCCCAGGGGTGGGAACACACCCCTGGAGCACAGACTGACCTACAGGACAGTTCTGAAATGACAGCAGCCTGAAATTTGACAAATTGTGAATAGGAGGTGCGTAACTCTCCTATTCTCCACTAACTTTAGTTAGCATGGTATATCAAATGAGGCATTGCATGGTATATCAAATGAGGCATTGCAGAATTGGGCAACTATGTGATGATGGGCATGGAATAGACATTTGGAAGCATGGTATATGGTATTGGGAATAGAGCGCATACAGCAAGGCAAACTGGATAAGGCAGTGTAAAATAGTAATTGAATAAATGGCATACAGAATAAGGTGCTGTGAGATAGTGATGTACAGCATGTTTTGTGTGTACTATGTGTGTTGGTGCAATGTGCTGCCAATTATTTAACCACTTCAATACCAAGGACGTCAATTGACGTCCTGGATTTCAGGCATCATTCAGATATCCATCTCTTCAGGCGGCAAATCCCTGCACCATAAGAACGATCATAGCGGCGGTTCTGCCGCTTGATCGTTCTTATAGGCGGCGGGAGGGGACGCCCCCCCTCCCGCCGCCATCCGGTGCGTCTCTGGGCTCTCCTTTGCCATCGGAGACCCGGAGAAACGATCCGCCGCCGTCCGCCGTAAACCATAGAGTAGACTGGTGACCAGATGGTCACCAGTCATCTCTATGATCGTCAGAGGCCCGGGCGCGATGTTATGACGTCACGCCCGGGTCCTGGAATGTAAACACAGCCGCAATCGCGGCTGAAAGCATTAGATCAGTGAATTTTTTTTCACGATCTAATGCTTTCCAGCCTGGAGGAGAGATGTTGGGTCTTATTGACCCTGCATCTCTCCATAAAGAGTACCTGTCACACACATTCCTATTACAAGGGATGTTTACATTCCTTGTAATAGGAATAAAAGTGATAAAAAAAAAATGTCAAAAAAAGTTTAAAAATAAAATAAATTGTGTAAAATAAAAAATAAAATAATAAAACATTTTTTTTTAAACGCCCCTACCCCCGATAGCTCGCTCTCAGAAGCGAACACATGCGTAAGACCCGCCCACATGTGTAAACGCCATTCAAGCCACACATGTGAGGTATCGCTGCGTGTGTTAGAGCACCAGCAACAATTCTAGCACTAGACCTTCTCTGGAACTCTAAATTTGTAACTTGTAAAAAAAAAATAAGCGTCGCCTATGGAGATTTTTAAGTACTGACGTTTGGCGCCATTCCATGAGTGTGCGCAGTTTTAAAGCGTGACATGTTAGGTATCTATTTACTCGGCGTAACTTCATCTTTCACATTATACCAAAAAATTGGGCTAACTTTACTGTTTTGTTCTTTTTTAATTCACAAAACCGTTGTTTTCCCCAAAAAAAGGCGTTTGAAAAATGATTGCGCAAATAATGTGCGAGATAAAAAGTTGCAATGGCCGGCATTTTATTCCCTAGGGTGTCTGCTAAAAAAACATATATTGGGCCAGATTCAGGTAGTCCAGAGCATCTTTGCTCTGGAGTAACGCTTCTCATTTGCGTTGCGCTGCAGAAATTTTAGGAGCAAGTGCTGTCATTCACGAAGCACTTGCTCCTAAAGTTGCGGCAGCGCATCGCAAATGAGCCGGCGGAATTCAAATTGGGCGGGTGGTATGCTAACTAAGCGCGTTCCCGCCGCGAACGTACTGCGCATGCGTCGAGTGTTAAAACATCCCCGTGCGCATGCTCCAAATTTTGTGAATGAACGTCAATGACGTCACATTCCCATTCATGAACGTTTTACGCAAGCGACGTTTTTTTTTTTTTTTTTCCGACGCGATGACGACGCCTATACCTAACATAGGATATTCCAACCCCATGTAGGTATAACTATGCGCCGCGTATCCCGTCCGGAAACGTCGTAACGTCACTGCGTCGCGCCGGAATGCGATCGTGAATTGCCGATTTCCGCTCATTAACATATTTTTTGAGCGGAAATTGGCGGGAACGCCCCCGGCGCCATTTTTAAGTTGAAGTAACGATGCGATGGCGAAACTCAGTTACGCTGCTCGCATCGGAGCTTCAACCCGGCGTTTCTTGTTTTCTGGTTACAGAAAACAGAAACGCCGGCTTAAAGTCACAGTTAGGCTGGCGGATCACTGGATCCGCCAGCCTAACTGTTCCTGAATCTGGCCCATAGTGTTTGGGGGTTCTGAGTAATTTTCTAACAAAAAAATTATGATTTATGCATGTAGGAGAAGTGCCAAAATAGCCCCGGTATTGAAGCGGTTAAAATGTGTTGTGTTCCACCTATATGTATCAAGTGGTAGTTTAGGGCCAGTACAATTTGTTTACTCATGTGTAGCTACCCCTAACCTCCCATCCTGTTTTAGTGCTAGTTAGTTCAGTCATAGGTGGACCTGTTTCTCCCATGTTTCCCCCAATCAGTGTTAGTTCTTCACAGAATCAGAATTAGTGTTCCTACACTTTAAAAGACTGGGAAAAACATCCTCTGCACTGCACTTTCCTGAACATTCCTTGCATTAAGGAAAAAATGTTTAGGCATCAGTAACCCCCACCCCCATTTATTTACCTAAGTCCTCATTTGATCCAGCACTGTGCGCATCTGCAGCTCTTCTGTTCCCTCACTTCCTGTTCTTACAGGCTTTGCTGAGTCAGCAGGAGGCATTGTCTCTTGTTGCTGTCAACCAAAGCCAGTGATGAGGGAGCGGGGGGGGGGGGGCTGAGACCCACTCGCCAGAGAGGTGGAACCAGGAGTGCCAGTGGGGGACCCGAGAATTGGAGGGTCGTGGGCTGTCTTGTGCAATTGACAGGATAGGTCTATGAATTGATGTCAATGCATAAAGCAGCATTTAGCAAAGAACAATATGGCTCCCCAATGCACCTTGTCAATTAACTTGTGTTCTAGCAGACCACAATGCATAGTAACACACTACCATGCATCGCAGTGCCCTGTGTTATAAGAAAATGTAAATATTTCCTCTTCTTGATGCTTGTTTGTGTGTAAGGAAGCCCATTCAAAATATTAACTTGCGGCATAATATGCAACAATGCACAGTATGAACAGGCCCTATTAGGAAAAAACTTGCAGCTGCTGCTTAGACTTAGGCCCCGTACACACGATCGGATATATCCGATGAAAACGGTCCGCGGACCATTTCCATCGGATATGTCCGATCGGGAGTTTGATCCGATGGCGTGTACACACCATCGGATCAAATTCCCCGCCGCCGGACGGCGCGGTGACATAGTGGTGACGCGGCGGTGACGTTGACGCCGCCGCGTCACCGCCACGTCACCGCACCAGGAAGTAAAACACTTCCGCGCATGCGCCGAATCCATTCGGCAGCGGCGCGGCGGCGGTGGGAGCCGACATGTCTGCTGGTAAGTGTACTAACCAGCAGACATGTCGGGCGGACAGATTCCCACCGGATAGATTTCAAAGCTTGCTTTGAAATCTGTCGGGTGGACAAATCTGTCCGCTAGCCCATACACACGAGCGGAGATGTCTGCTGAAACGGTCCATCGGACCGTTTTCAGCGGACATATCCCCTCGTGTGTACGCGGCCTTAAGACTTACCTCATAGTTACCAACTGTCCTGAATTTCCCAGGATTTAGACCTTTGTCCTGGGAAATGGCAGCTTTCCCATTTTTCCCACGGTCCGCGGTCGGCACTGGTAAAATGTCTCCCCTGGCCGCTATCTTACTGAAGGCAAGCTATCATGAGAAAGAAAGAAAAGCTGGAACCCAGGCTCCGCCTCTTGGTTCTTCCCTTCGGCATCCACAAGCTGGTCTTCTGTAATGGCGCGGAGGCCAAATCACCAGCGGCCCGCACCTGGGTGAAGAGGGGACACTTGTATATACAGTATACGATCAGCAAGCGATTAAAGACAGATATTTCACATTGAACATAATATTGTACCAGTAACATATTAAAATGTTCTAGTTCTGGGACAACAATACCCAACATTTTTTGCAGAAGACCCTCCGCCAAACCCTAACCTTGGGCATGATTGAATTCAGAACAGAGAACAAGAACACAGCAACCTTTTAAAAAAATATATATATATTTACTTATAAGAATAAGCATATTGTACTCACATTGTTTAAGAAGTACAATGAATACAATATGTTTCTTTTATTAAAACAAAAAGCTATTGTTTTTAATGCATGAAGGTTACTGTGCCCTTGTCTTCTGTTATTCTTGGATTTAAGTTTGGAAGTTTACATACACATACAAGTTTGGAAGTCGTTTGGAGAGGAATCCTATTGTTACAACTTACCGTGAACGAGAGTGAACCACAACTGCAGGTTAGGAAAGATTTCAATGCAGCTCTCTATGCAATGTGAATGTCAGTACTGGACCCCAGGCGTCACTCCAATCAGAGAACAGGAGTTTGGGGGTTCACTACATCATCTCTTTCACATATAAGAATGTGTTGAGCTACTAAGGGTGGAGGTATTACAACATGCCTTCAACCCCTAGCGTTGAAAAGGTACAGCGAACATGTTCAGTATTTTAGGGCGTAAGCCCGTATACCAGGGATATGCAATTAGCGAACCTCCAGCTGTTGCAGAACTACAATTCCCATGAGACAAAGCAAGACTTAGACACCTACAAGCATTACACCTAGAGGCAGAGGCATGATGGGACTTGTAGTTTTGCAACAGCTGGAGGTCCGCTAATTGCATATACCTGCCGTATACAATTAACAACAAATGTCAAGCACGTAGCATATGAAAATACTGTATGCAATTAGCAATTACTTGAGAGAGGTAATTTTAGCTTAAATGATCTGAGAGTGTATGTGCCTTTAAGATATTCCACAACTGTTACTTGAAAGCACAACAAGTAATGCCAAGCAGCATAGTAGTATAAGTAGACTAGCCATGCTGTCCTGTTTATAGAAGGGAGGCATGTGTAACAAATGAGCGTTGATTTTCACTCGGCACTTTTGCGTTCCATGCTGGAACGCACACGGTGCTGTTTAAACCTATGCTTAATGCTTTTTATAGTTTGGTGCGCTGGAAGCACCTAAAATAATATGTGAGTACCATGATGTTATGTTTTCTAAATACATTTTTAAACTAGCAATAATGCACTATCCAGCCTCTTTCTTGTTTTAAAATTGAGGACAACTTCTCTGGATTTTCCTGTGGGATCCTGCTGAGCCAGTTTCACTTAGAGCCCAGGAGTGGTCAACTGCTTATGTGGACCAAACCTAAATGTGCAGTCATACTGTTGGAGGTGAGCGCATTCACATGGGGAGGGGAACATGTATGTGAAGTCCCCCTCTCCTGATCAGGATTATCATTACTAGAGTCACTTTTTGGACTGTAATACCTCAATTTGCACTTTTGGGCCAGATCCACAAAAACCGGCATATCTTTTGGCGGGCATAGCACATCTAATATGCGCTACGCCGCCGTAAGTCAGAGTGGCTCGTATGGTATCCTCAAAGAACTTGCTCCCATATGTGCGCCGGCATAACGTAAATCGGCCGGCGTAAGCCGGCGTAATTCAAAGTAGTCAGGTAGGGGGCGTGTTGTATTTAGATGAAGCGTGACCCCATGTAGATGCATGGCCGAACGAACGGCGCATGCCTAAGATGCATCGAACACTGCCTACGACGTGAACGTAACTTACGCACATCCCTATTTGCGTACGCGTTCCATACATTAATATGACTTATCCCTGCTTTATGAGGGGTAAAGTTACGCCGGTCATACGCCTTATGTAAAAAGCATGCGTCCAGATGACCCTGCCTTCTTCTTGCTGCATTTATCACAGATTACGGATCAGAAGTATAGGAAGTCGGTAGTGTGCCATCTGGTTAATACAGCAAGGGCGGGTATTACCTTGAGGTGGAGGGACCCAAGGCCCCCATCTATCGCGGGATGGCTTAATCGGACTCAGGAGGTAGGAGCAATGGAAGACCTGGTTCTTTCTGCTCATAATAGGAGTGTGCAATATAAAGAAACTTGGTCATATTGGAATCAATTTATAAGAACAGAGGAAGGGAAGAGACTTATGGTGGAGGAATGAGGCAGGAGGCTGTCAGGAGAGAACCTGGGATTGAGGAGGGGAGGAGAAGAGAAAAGGGAAAGGGAAAATATATATTTTTTTTTTTTGGTGGGGGGCGGGCGGAGAGGGGAGTAATTTAAGAGAGTGAGGAAATGGGAAGGATGGGTGTATAGACCAACATTGGGTATATGATGAAGTATGAGGAATTGGTATTTTGATTTGTATATGTATGTATATCAGCTATAAGATGTTGTATACTACTTGTTTTCCTTTTTCTTTATTGAAAACTAAAATAAAAGATAAGTAAAAAAAAAAAAAAAGCATGCGTCGACTTGATTCTGAGCATGTTCATGATTAATGCGGCACGTCACTGCATCCCCTGTCATTGGCAAACTAATCATGTCCCAATGAAAGCTGAATGGTTTAGGAGAATTAACAACATAGAAAGAGTTGAGGAACTCATCAGCATCTCCCAAGAGAGAATTACTACATTTTCAGAGACTTGTTCCAACTGGACATCATTCAAGGAATCTCAAAACTATAAGTCAATTATTACATAAAAAAGGAATTAATGCAGGAAAATACAATCTCTTATGACCTCTGAATACTATTTATTTATTTATTTGTTTATGAAATCAAGCTTTAAATGTCTGTAATTTCCCTTTTCATCCCTTTTTTTACCCCTCCCCTCCCCTTTCCCCCTCTTTCTATAAGGTTATTCGATTAATCTCAAATATCTGTTTTTTGTTCTAGTTCAAAAACGTGACAGTTTTGCTATTCGTACTCACTTGCCAAAGATATTATATGTAACAACTGTATTATTGTATAACATCTTTGTTTAAAATGTTTCATTGCCTACATGATTTGTAGTTTACAATGTATTATGCTTTATTGTTCATCTGATTTTTTGTGGAAAAAAAGGAGAGGAGAAGAGTAGAAGTGGGAAAGGTTAAGAATGGGGGTCAACGTTGGGAGAGAAAGGGAGGCAAAGAGAGGGGGAAGCTAGGGGGAGGGAGAAGAGGGGGCAGATAGAGAGAAGGAGAAGTTAGAACAGGGAAAGAGATGGGGAGTGTTCAGTGTAAAGACAGCTTATTAACCAATTATGGCCCCTCAGGCTGGTTTCTCCAAGGCTTAGGCAACAGCAGCTAATAGCTGGGATCAGCTATGCCCACTGTTACAAATCCCACCAAACCCCTTCCACAGGCACAGTATATGCATGTTATTGAACTAGAAAAAAGTGGTAGTGGTACTATTAAACACTAACAATCCTCTAGGTCTTTTAAAATGACCAAAATAGCACAAAATAAATAAAATCAACAAAAGTTTATTCTATCCATTAAGACGTTCCATAAAAAATTACCATTACAGTCATGTAGCTGCATATGTAACTATGTATCACATTTCAAGTTTGATACCCCATTTTCATTTTTTTTTTTTAAAACAAAGGGACATATAACGTTATCTATATTCATCTACAGTCATTAGGGGTATCTGAAGTATATGTATTGATATGTATTGATATGTATATGTATTAGCAACATGATTGAAACCATACTTTTTAATGTCATGTTTAATGGATATAATAAACTTCTGTTTTTTATTTTGTGATATTTCGGTACCTTAAAAGTCCTGTTTTTCTATACACAGTATGTGCATAGGGCCCTTTCGCACGGGCTGTCAAATCAGGTCTCCATGTCAGTTTTTCAGGAATTGGACCTTCATAATAATAAAAAGAGTATTTATTTTCACCAGCAGGTGGCGTGCTAAGCCCAGTGTTAGGCATGTCTTTAGTTTGTGTAATATATTTTATAATAAGATTGGCCAAGATCACAGTTCGATCAAGGTAAGAGGATATATTAAAGGTTGCAAAATACATTACTGGTGGCAATGATGTGAATAACACGCTAACATCTGTATGGAGCTGCCAATATCACCATCTCAATACCAAAAAAAAATTATTATTGGAATGATGGGCAGACAATACAATTTATCCACTCACTGTAATTTCAACCTATACAGCGCTCCTTGTAGTCATTATGTCAGTGGTACCCCAAAATAGAGGTGCCTCATAGCTCATTCTTTGTCACATCATTTCTATATAAATTATTACCTGTTGCAAATAGGGTCAAGTCCGATGTTCGAGTCGATTGTAAGTTCCAACCTGAACATTGGGTGTTCACCTGTTCGCCAAATAGCGAACAATTTGGGGTGTTTGCAGCAAATTCGAAAAGCCGTGGAACACCCTTTAACCACTTCATTACCCGGCCATAGTCAAATGACGTCCACAGATGGGATCTCCCATCCTGGGTGGATGTCATATGACGTAATTTACTGTTGCTGGGTTCTCCTCTTCACACAACGATCCAGTGTGAGGAGGAGATCAGCTAGCAGTGAGTTACACAACAATACACATGTACTACTGTGTCCAGATTGCCCCCCCCCCTAAAATAAAGAGCAACTGTCATCTAGTACCCGCCACCAGAGTACCTGTCATCTAGTACACGCCACCAGAGTACCCCCCACCTCATCAGAGTACCTGCCACCAGGAGTACCTGCCACCAGAGTACCCACCACCTCACCAGAGTACCCGCCACTAGAGTACCCGCCACCAGAGTACCCGCCACCTCACCAGAGTACCTGCCACCAGGAGTACCTGCCACCAGAGTACCTGCCACCAGAGTACCCGCCACCTGCCACCATTCATTTGTAATTTATGCTTGCAGAACGCCTGACGGTGCTACTTCAGTGTTGGGCCTCTGTATGTGGCCAGGCTGTGTTTTGCCTTGTTTCCACTGAGCGGATCGGTTCGGGTCAGTAAATTTGGAGCGGTTAGAATGGGACCGGTCTATTCGCGTGAGCGTTTCCACTGCAAATCGGACCATCAGGGACCATTCAGGGTTTAGAAAAAATTCCTAGCGCGTCCACCAATCAGTGAGATGTATTTGTAGGTCCGCCCTAATGGAACCGTTCCACTCTCTCTGGACCCACATGAGAAGCAGGACCCTTGCTGGTGCGGTACGGTTCGCTTTTATGGCACGCTTCCATAATGGAAACACCCAAAATAGCGTACCGTACCGAACTGTACTGAACCAATCCGCTCAGTGGAAGTGACTCATGCGCTGTGGCATTAGAAGAAGTCCAGTCCAGTCCAGTCCTGCTTCAACGGTACCTTTGCTTCGTCGCCACTCCAGCCGGAGTGGGTATAGTGTACCTGGACAGTCTCTCTCACAGAACTGGCAGCCAGAGTATCACTCAGAACCTTGAGAAGGAAACAAGTCTCTGCCACAGACTTGGCTCGAATAAAAATAGGAGTGGAGCCTCTGCCACAGGCCTCTGCTCTGGAACACAGATAAATGGAGCAGATCCTTCTCAATGAAAATAGTTGCCTGAATCTCCCTCAGGTAGTTCTTGGTTTTCGATCACCGACTGACAGGTTGCCATAAGACAAACTTCCAGCGTCCAGACACCTTGATCCCCGATGGCTTGTCTAAGCCCTATTGGATTGCCTGCTTCCGGGCTTTCCTCAGACTGACTCCCCACCGAACAGCACAACTCGCTTGGGATCTTCTCCCAAAAGATGGGGGACCCAATAAGTCACTGGGTCCCATCTCAGCTTCAGTTGCTCTGGGGCCAACAAGGTCCCGGAACCAAAGACAACGTGTAGCACATGCACCCCGGCCTGGTAGGCCATATTGCAGGGGGCCCCGTGATGTGCGCACACCCCAAAGATGGCCTGGACTCCACTGCCGCCACCTGTCGCCCCAAGGTGGAAAGGCACCTTAGGAACACAGAATGAATCGACAGCACAGCTCAGCACAGAAACTAAATTTGCCCAAATCACATGGATGAGAGCTATGTAACTCTCTCATCCCCCTCTAGATTTAAGATAGCACCTGGACTGAAAGTACACAGGCGCTACATAAGTCCTGGTGTCTGTAAAGTTCTTGGGATATCTTTGTATGTGTAGTTTTTTAAATACATATGTATACAAGAGTGGTCATGTTTTTAAATGTGTGTGTGTGTGTATATATATATATATATATATATATATATTATACAGTGGGTATACAGTATACATATATACATATATACAGTATACAGCCACCAATAAGTTCTCCCACTTAAAGCAGAGGTTCACCATAAAACAATGATATATCATTCCATCCAGCATACTTGCGTCAGCTACAGTATGCTGTTTCTGCAATAGGCAAGCAGCTTGGTGTGAAGAAATCAACTGTGGAAGAAATAATTAGAAAATGGAAGACATACAAGACCACTGATAATCTCCCTCGATCTGGGGCTCCACGCAACATCTCACCCCGTGGGGTCAAAATGATCACAAGAACGGTGAGCAAAAATCCAAGAACCACACAGGGGGACCTAGTGAATAACCTGCAGAGAGTAGGGACCAACGTAACAAAGGCTACCATCAGTAACACACTACGCCGAGGGGACTCAGATCCTGCAGTGCCAGACATGTCCCCCTGCTTAAGCCAGTACATGTCCGGGCCCATCTGAGGTTTGCTAGAGAGCATTTGGATGAACCAGAAGAGGATTGGGAGAATGTCATATGGTCAGATGAAACCAGAGTAGAACTGTTTGGTAGAAACACAACTCGTCGTGTTTGGAGGAGAGAGAATGCTGAGTTGCAACCAAAGAACACCATTCATGCTGTGAAGCATGGGGGTGGCAACATCATGCTTTGGGGCTGTTTCTCTGCAAAGGGAACAGGATGACTGATCCGTGTACATGAGAGAATGAATGGGGTCATGTATCGTGAGATTTTGAGTGCAAACCTCCTCCCATCAGCAAGGGTATCAGGAAAGGTTCCACTCGCTGGTAATACCATCTGATATTTGGCGTGCAGTACTGATGTCCACCAGCAGGTGTCTCCTGGCAGTTTGGAACTGTCAGGAGAGCCTTTCCCTGCTGGTGTTATGTGATCGTTGGGCCACAGTACTGGTGTACACCAGCAGGTGGATCCTGGCAGGATGGAGCAGATATCTCCTCCTGCAATTAGTAATCACCTAAACCTGATAGCAGGTAATGGTATAAAAACCTGGCAAGTTCAACACATTTTGCCTTGGCTTCGTCTTGTGCCCTAATCGGAACGTTGATCCTGAACTTGTTATCTGAACCTGACTCTGATCCTGATCCTAAACCTATTTGTACCTGTTCCCATCAGTCCTGTATCCCTGGATCCCAGCCCTGCTATCCGATCCCTATTACTCTCTCCCTATCCTTTGCTCCTTGTCCCCCATTTTCTTATCTCCTGTTTTGACTATGGCTTAGCTAAACTATGATTCTGGTATTTCCTTTTGGCTATATTTATTTGTTTGATTATTGTTATTTTGGGGTCTTGTCTAATATTGGTTTGTTGTGCACTGTGTGTTATTGAAGGTGTTGTGTTACATATTATTCAAATTTTATTAATAAATTATTTCTTTCTTCACCTATATACGTCTGGTTTACTTGTGCAGTCCACACAGTTCTGATCACATCGGATTCTTGGCAGAAGGCCATCCCTGATCAGAAGTGGCTGCACAAAGGAACCATCTCGGTTCTGTTTGCTTGCTGAAATGAACCCTAATGTGATTCCCTATTATGTTTTGCTGGCGTCTAAGGCCTCGTACACACGAGGCAATCTATCTGTTCAAATCGGTCGGACCGACCGATTTGAACAGATCTGTCTGCTTGGATTTTGGTTTGCTCGCGTGTACACACGAGCAAACCAAAATCCCCGCCAGCAGACAGCGCGCTGACGTGTCGGTGACGTTGACGCCGCCACGTCACCGCACCAGGAAGTAAAATACTTCCGCGAATGCGTTGAAATCATTCGGCGCGTGTGCGAGAAGACATGTCTGCTGGTTAGCATACTAACCAGCAGACATGTCGGGCGGACGGGTTCCCAGCCGACAGATTTCAAAGCATGCTTTGAAATCTGTCGGATGGCCAAATCAGTCTGTTTGCCCGTACACACGATCGAATCTGTCTGCTGAAACGGTCTAGCAGACCGTTTCCAGCAGACAGATTTACTCGTGTGTACGAGGCCTAAGGCCCCATACACACGATCGGATATATCCGATGAAAACGGTCCGCGGACCATTTCCATCGGATATGTCCGATCGGGAGTTTGATCCGATGGCGTGTACACACCATCGGATCAAATTCCCCGCCGCCGGACGGCGCGGTGACGTGGCGATGACGCGGCGGTGACGTTGACGCCGCCGCGTCACCGCCACGTCACCGCACCAGGAAGTAAAACACTTCCGCGCATGCGCCGAATCCATTCGGCAGCGGCGCGGCGGCGGTGGGAGCCGACATGTCTGCTGGTAAGTGTACTAACCAGCAGACATGTCGGGCGGACAGATTCCCACCGGATAGATTTCAAAGCTTGCTTTGAAATCTGTCGGGTGGAGAAATCTGTCCGCTAGCCCATACACACGAGCGGAGATGTCTGCTGAAACGGTCCATCGGACCGTTTTCAGCGGACATATCCCCTCGTGTGTACGCGGCCTTAGAGTGGTGACTATATCAGTCAGACACTAAAAGAGTGGACCTATGACCAGCTGCTTGAGATCATTCGTTTGACCCACTCCCAGGTTGACCAAGGCTGTGTTTTGTTTGGAGAGGTGCAGCCTTTGATCCAAATATGTGCTGAGCTAGCCCTGTCCTGTATTCCAGGGGCATGTGATTATTTTTCTCCCCCTTTCAGTGCTGATCATGTGGAATCTCTGGTGTGGCTGCTAGAGGATGATCCCTCATGCTTTGTTGAGCACTATTCAGTTTGTCCCTGGCAAAAGCTTGTGGGAAGTATTCACTCAGTACAGACCCTTGTCAGACAGGCAGCATGTGATTCATTCTTTGTCCAACCAATACTCTCTGCATGGTCCAATATGCTACAAACAATCCCAGCCAACCCACAACAAATCACTTCTTCCATCAGACACCTACCTATTCAAAAGTATTTTCTCCCATCACCCATGGCAACCCCATTCACAGCTCAGTACACACTGCTTCCCACCAGATACCAATATCCAGTCTCTGCTCCCTGTACCTATCCTGCATTCAACCCACCTGTCTCTTCTCAGCTGCCTACAAACCCACAAGAACTTCCTCCAGCTACTGTTACCTCTTCTCTGCCATATCCCAATCCTCCTTTCCAGTCTACTGCACCCCTTACCTACAGAGCTTCAGTGGCTAAGCCCAAGAAAAGTCGAACGTTTTTTCCAACCAAAATGATCCTGCCAGTAACCCAACCTGCCTCCACACCAAACAACCTGCTCCAGTCTGCTTGCATGCCAGCTGAACCTGATAACCCACCTGATTCTGCCAAACCTCTGCCTGCTTTCCAGCCAGTGTTTCCGCCTGAAGTTCCTGTGCCCCAGTCTGATGTACCAGTACCTGTTGACCAGTCTGCTGTCCAGTCTGATGCCCCAGTTCCTGTATGCCAGTCTGAAGTTCCTGTATGCCAGTCTGAAGTTCCTGTATGCCAGTCCGGTGTCCGAAGATCCGGTGTCCCAGTGCTTCGGTGCCTGTGTCCCTGCCTGAAGCTTCAGTGCCCGTGTCCCTGCCTGAAGTTTCTGCGCCCGTTTCCCGGCCTGAGGTTGTGGTGCCCCTTTTCCCAGCCAGAGGTAGTGGTGCCCGTTTCCCGGCCTGATATATTGGTGACGTTTCCCCGGCCTGAGGTTGTGGTGCCCCTTTTCCCGGCCTGAGGTAGTGGTGCCAATTCCCTGGCCTGAGGAGTCTGCTGCCCAGCCTGATGTGCTTCTGTTTGCTGCCCAGCCTGAGGTGTTCCTGTCTGCTGCCCAGCCTGAGGGGTTCCTGTCTGCTGCCCAGCTTGAAGACCCGAAGCCCGCAGCCCAGCTCGATGAACCGCAGCCCAGCTCGATGACCCGGAGCCCGCTGCCCAGCTCGAACGACCCGGAGCCCGCTGCCCAGCTTGAACAACCCGGAGCCCGCTGCCCAGCTCGATGACCCAGAGCCTGATGCCCAGCTCGATGACCCGGAGCCTGCTGCCCAGCTCGATGACCCAGAGCCTGCTGCCCAGCTTAACAAACTGGAGCCTGCTGCTCAGCTCGATGACCCAGAACCTGCTGCCCAGCTTGATGACTGAATTATTTTTACCAAAAAAAGGCATGGCTATGGGGGCAAAATTTGCCCACAGCCTCACCAATATTTTCATGGCCAAATGGAAGGAGGATGTCGTCTATTCTGAACACAGACCGTCACTTATTCTGTGGGCCAGATATAGACGACATCCTCCTCCTATGGGAAGGCACTCCTAAATCTCTTTGGGATTTTTTTATTTCTTTGATTGAAAATGATCGAGGCATCAAGCTGACATATGAATTTAGCCCTTCTAAAATACATTTTCTAGACCTCGAGATCATGATCAGTTTACTCCAGTTTAAGTTTCAGACTTATTTTAAAAGGGTTGTAAAGGAAAAACATTTTTTTCCCTAAATAGCTTCCTTTACCTTAGTGCACTCCTTCACTTACCTCACCCCTCGATTTTGCTTTTGAATGTCCTTATTTCTTCTGAGAAATCCTAACTTTCTGTTCTTCTATCTGTAACTCACCACCGTAATGCAAGGCTTTCTTCCTGGTATGGAGAAAGCCTCTTGAGGAGGGAGGGGGTGAGCAGGGGTGTCAAATTGCCCAGTAACACAGCTCCTTTCTCTATCTGCAAAGTAGAGGAGTGTCCTGACTTGCCTGCTCACCCCTGAAGAGGCTTTATCCACACCAGGAAGAAAGCCTCGCATTACGGTGGTGAGTTACAGACAGAAGAACAGGAAGTGAGCATTTCTCAGAAGAAATAAGGACATTTAAAAGCAAAATGGAAGGATGAGATAAGTGAAGGAGGAATGCACTATGGTAAAGGAAGCTATTTAGGGGAAGAAAATTCCTTTACAACTCCTTTAAGGGCACTGATCGTAACAGTTTTATTCCAACAGATAGCTGTCACCATTGGTCCTGGTTACAATCTGTTCCTCGCAGCCAGTTCTTGAGACTGCGTAGGAACTGTACCGATGTTGACACCTATTTTGACCAAGCGTCAACTCTCAAACAAGGATTTATTGAGAAGGGATATGATCCCATATCAGTGACCTCAGAATTACAGAGTGGCAATGGTGGATAGGAGTTCGTTACTGATAAACAAACCTCCTTGTGAACCGGATGAGTCTTTTAAATGTTCTAAGCTTACTGCATATATAACTCAACATAGAAAAATTAAGACTATTATCAATCGCCATTGGGATATACTTAGGAATGATCGTAACCTGGGAACTGTGCTTACCGAACGCCTGAAAGTCATTTTTAGGGGAGTTCCCTCTTTACGAAGTAAAATTGCCCCTAATGTTGTTAACCCTCCTACACGCCCTTCATTTTTCCACAATTTGGTAGGTTACTTTCCATGTAAGAAATGTGTAGTATGTCAGCACAATACATGTGGGAGACACAAGAGTCTGAAATTTAGATCCAATGTTACTAACCGTGTTTATCTTATTAATTTTCTGTACATGTGCCACTAAACATGTCATGTACGTGATCACCTGCCCCTGCAGTAAACAGTATGAGTGTCGCACGATCCATGTGTTTTTCGTTTGTGTAGGTGAGCACATTGCTCGGATCAATGGTGGTGATATCAAACACAATGTGCTGAGACATTATAGGGAACATCACGGTCGTGATCCCATAGGCTCACAATTTCTTATTATCGATAAATACACCCCTCCATGAAGAGGAAGTGCTATGACCAGAGGGGTCTCACGTTTAAGAGACATATTGGATAGACCAGTTACAGTCTCACTCCCCCCTAGGATTGAATATAGAGTGGGATATCAATGCTTTTATAAATCAAGCTATCACATTTCTGATGTGATCTGGGTACAGTCGGTACAATTTTGAGTTGTTCCACCTACTAAAAGAGTACCTGTATTTTTCCTTTTAAAATATTTCCTTTATGTATAATTAAAATCTCATTATAATAAATGTCCTCTGCTATCATTGTACCTAAGGTATATATCAGATCCGGGTGAATACTTTATATTTTTGAAGTGTAGACACATGTATTTTTTATATGTAGTTTTTATACTTTTTAGCAAATTTTTCCCCTTTTTGCCCCTTTTATGTGATATTTTTAGCATGTACAGTTCATGTACATGTGTTTTTTTTTTTTTTTAGATTCTATAATAATCCCAAGCTATCTATATGAATTAGCACGATGTGAATGCTGTAATATGTAGCTTCCACCGGTTGGTGCCACTTTTCCTGCATCTCACCCTTGATATTTGTGTCTCATAGATTGACGGTGCCATTTTATTGGTTATCAGCGTTCGTTTATTTTGACCAAAGCCATGCACTAGCTTTCTGCCTGTAAAATAAGGCTAGGAACCTACACATATAAATGCTATGCATTACAGCCCTTTGTCAGTAAAGATGTTAAGTTTCAATCATTCCCTGCACTACGTGTCTCATTAACGGCGGCGCCATTTTAATGGTTATTATAAACCGCTCATTCCCGTTTTTTGTCATTTCTGGTTTCGCCAAACGAGGCTTGAGATGCACGTGGCGGCGCCATCTTGATATAAACCGGAAGTGACTTTACAATTGCACAGTATGGCAGACGGAGCTGATGCTCATTAAGGGGACACCTTCTACTTATAAATAGACAGAAACTACAGTGGCACAGCACCCCAGATGATGCCTTATGAGGCGCAACACATTTGAATGTCATGCTGATTCCACTGTTACTGTCCTTTTTTACAAGCACTTTTATAATACGAAAAATTTGAGTGTATTACCTCTGTTTACCTATTAAATACTCAGTTACTTTTTACGGAATTACACTATGGCCTGGATTCACAGAGATGGGCGCATTTTTAAACCAGCATAGCGCACACATAGTACGCTACGCCGGCGCAGCGCGGAGAGGCATGCACTGAATTCAGCAAGTTATTGCTCCCAACTCTGCACCGGTGTAGCGTACATTTCGAAGGCGCAGGCTGGCGTAAGTGGAAGTAGGTGGAAGTGGGCTGGAAGTGGGCGTGATCAATGCTAATGAAGCGTGACCCCATGCAAATGATGGGCCAGGCGCCAGACAAGTACTTAAAACGAACTGCGCATGCATTGAGACGTGGACGTATCCCCGTGCGCATGCTCACAACCACGTCGGAACAACTGCCTAAGATACGCCGGATCACTGTGTACGTCGTTAATGTAACCTTCACCCAGCCAGACCCACGTCCTATGTAAAATACGTAGACTTGAGTTCCCTGTTGCAGACCTTTGCATGTCTGGTGCTGACTTACACCTCCTTTATGGGGAATAACTTTACGCCGGACGGAAAACGTATGCGCGCTGCGTAGAGCCTGCGCCGGGCGCATGTACGTTCGTGAATCGGCGTATTTCTCTCATTTGCATATTTGAATATATATAACAAATATATTGCGCTAAACTGTGATAATCATACGATATTGGAAAAATGTAACTGTGATATTTAAGGCGGCCAGCACACCAGTGGATAAAAAGTACAAAATGTTAGAGAAAAGATGCAGCGCCAAAAATAAAAAATAAAAAGATCCACCTAGAGGGGTGGGTCTCAATATAGTGCGATCATGTTGAGCAAATAGATCTCCTTCTATTCCCCAGTGATACCAAACAAAGTGCAAAGATCATATATTGCTCTAGCAAATATGTGAAAGGTGAGTAAATAAAGCAATATGGTAAACCAAATAAATCCGTAAACAAAACAGATATGAAAAAATGTATAGTCCCATGCGCGTGTACAGGTGGTCCTTAGATTCTCATGGATGCAAACAGATATATATTAACCCGTCTGTAAAAACCATCACATCTTCAGGCAGATACTCCTTGGCATATGAACTAGATTAAATACGCTTACCAGCTGCTGTTGACCCACGACTCACCTTGTGTTTTTAAATTAAAAACTTTTTTACACTATGAGGAGGTGTTTCTCCTTTTATTCCTCTTTTCCTTTGATTGGAAATTTTTTGGAGCATCCCCTCTACACCATCCCATTGGAGATTCCTGTGGCCATTCTTACCAGCTTAACATTGGACTTCACCTGGGACATCAATATCAGGAGTCATATCCACGTCTGTTTCCAAGGTGGGCGTTCGGCCCATACAAGCCTTTGAGACCCACCCACCGTAAGGTGAGTCGTGGGTCAACAGCAGCTGGTAAGCGTATTTAATCTATTTCATATGCCAAGGAGTATCTGCCTGAAGATGTGATGGTTTTTACAGAGGGGTTAATATATATCTGTTTGCATCCATGAGAATCTAAGGACCACCTGTACACGCGCATGGGACTATACATTTTTTGCATATCTGTTTTGTTTTCGGATTTATTTGGTTTACCATATTGCTTTATTTACTCACCTTTCATATATTTGCTAGAGCAATATAGGATCTTTGCACTTTGTTTGGTATCATTGGGGAATAGAAGGAGATCTATTTCCTCCACATGATCACACTATATTGAGACCCACCCCTCCAGGTGGATCTTTTTATTTTTTATTTTTGGCGCTGCATTTTTTCTCTAACATTTTGCATATTTGAATGGCTAATCAATGGGAGCAGCAACATGCGTCCAGAAGAAAAATGCGCCCACGCTACGCCGGGGTAAGTAAGATACGTCGGCGTAGGGTGGCCTGTTTTTAGGCGTATATTGGTTTGTGACTCAGGTGCACAGATACGCCAGTGCACATTTGCACTTACGTCGGCGTTACTTGATTTACGCCGGCGCAAGTGCTTTGTGAATCCGGGCCTATATGCCTTCCTTCTTCTCCTTCTTCTGTATATCTGAATGGTCTGACAGAGTTGGTTTTGATTACATTTGACATCCATCTTTTCAAACACCCCTCTGGAGGCTGTGTTCTTATAGTGAGCCTGAATCATCTTGGGTACATTACATCACAAATCCAGATTGACTAATTAGGTGTAAACATACTTGAGTTCAATCGTTCTGGTAAGTGACTGGTGCTATAGGTGGTGGATGTCCTATCAAATTGTATCACTATTTGTTAATGCACATTTAAGATTCAATTGATTGTCGCCAATTATTGGACTTTATACACAAAATTTCTTTCAACTCAGGATTTTTTCCGTTTCACATTTTTAGTCATGGACATTTACATGTGATTTATATATTGAGTTTAATGTCACTTTATATTACATTTTTCCACACAATTTTGTTTTTTTCTTGTCAAATTTGTTTATTACATTTTCAAAATTACAAGCATATATTGTCAATAAACAGTCACTATATATATAGTAGCAGTTAAGGAGAACACAAATTAGATATTTATATCAAGCTCCAGTGTTTTTTAGAAGGCTTTTTCCACACAATTTTAATTCAATTTTAATATTGTCTGTTAGCCCTGCATTTTCCTTACACATTTTTACATTTGCTGGCTGTGTTTTTGTTTTATAGACAGCGTGGTATATGTTTCTAGAGTTCACATTTGTTAGTTAGAAAAGAACACCTTACAAAGATATTTTTATTTGCTTGGGACAATAAAATGTAAAAAAAATAATAATTAAAAAAAAATGATTAAACATTAGCGGTGTTACTCACATAACTACCATAGAACAGGAAGAACTCATGGTATAGAAGGCAAGGTAAGAGAAGAGATGCCATAGGAGTCCACAGGTTATGGTTTAACATAAGATGCAAGACATCAAAACATACTGATGATATCTATACTACAGAATGAAGAACAGTATAGCATGATAAGGATACAATAAAAGACAGAAGTGTGTAAGCTATGTGTACAAGAAATAAGGAATGTACTTTGTTGTGTGACATATCGTTACCTTAGAAAAATGGTAGCTTTAAAGCTGTACTCCAGGAAACCTAAACATTCTCCCTTGTAGTTGGGCTGCACTCTTCACTGCAGGGGTTTACTTGTTTAAGTTGATTGTCATGGGAAAGAAGCTTTACTTTCCCAATCATATGCTCCTGCAGGCTGCTCTGTGCTGCTAGACAGGTTTTCTGGTGCCTCTTCTCACCCATGGTTCAGCAGTCTAAAGTTCTGATCTCATCAAGATTGATGCAGAGCCCATAATCCTGCTTTAGATGTGAGGATGCTGAGAGACAGTCCATTGCTGGAGCATGGGGGAGCTATGGCTGGGCTCTTAAAGAGGACGTATATATATGTCCATGTGCCCAGCCGTGCCATTCTGTCGACGTATATAGTCGTGCGGTGGCTCTTAAGTGGTTAAAGCAAGGATCTCTGAACTTTCTAAGCAAAGGGCCAGTTTACTGTCCTTCATGCTGTAGGGGGGCTGGGACTATGGCCAGTGGGAGTAGAAAATTCAGTAAGCGGGAATTTTAATAAATAATTTGTCATAAACAATAAATTGGCTACTCAAGAAAGGAGTGATAACAGAGGCAAAAGAATAAAGATGCGGGCCCAGAGTCACTCGGCATCGTCAGCCAATCCAATCCAATAGCGGATTGGATTGGCTGACGATGCCGAGTGACTCCGGGCCCGCATCTTTATTCTTTTGCCTCTGTTATCACTCCTTTTGTGAGTAGCCAATTTATTGTTTATGACAAATTATTTATTAAAATTAGTTATGGACTACTTAATGATATGACAAGACATTTTATATTATATATTTTTTTTTATATGGAGTAGAAAATTCCCCCGGCATCAGTGGGCCCATCATTGGTATATAATGAGAGGCCCAATAATGGATATCAATGGGAATACCAGTACCATTGATGGTGTCAAAGAGCAGAATGACATCTCATCATTGGTGCCAGTTGATGGAATAGTGCGACCAAGGGCCAGATAAAGGCAAGTAGGGCCACATCCTGCCCCCGAACCAGAGTTTGGAGACCACTGCTTTAAAGCAACAGAATTCTTAAAAAAAAAACTTAATATTGTATTGATGTATTCAGCAAAGTAAGACAAAAGAACAGTAGTGTGCTGCAATCACTATTCGCTAAACAGAGTTCAGATTTCAGCACCCTATGCCAACCAAGAATTTACAACCCTTTTAGAGCTTAATTTTGATTGCTCAATATGGGTTACAGCTCAAATTTGTTCTCTGTATTGCTTAAAATGTTTGGTAATACTCTTTCCACTGTATACACACATCATCTAGAACATCGGAACAAAATAAGGTATGAAAATGTACTTCTAAAGTGGACTTGACACAATGGCAGCCATTTTGGGGAAAGAGACAATATTCGGTCTGTGTATTTATTAACCACTTAAGGACCAGACCAATACGCTGCTAAATGACTCAAGGGGTTTTTACAATTCGGCACTGCGTCGCTTTAACAGACAGTTGCGCGGTCGTGCGACGTGGCTCCCAAACAAAATTTGCGTCCTTTTCTTCCCACAAATAGAGATTTCTTTTGGTGGTATTTGATCGCCTCTGCGATTTTTATTTTTTGCGCTATATACAAAAATAGAGCGACATTTTTGAAAAAAAATCAATATTTTTTACTTTTTGTTATAAGAAAAATCAATAAACAAAATTTTAGTCAAACATTTAGGCCAAAATTTATTTAGCCACATGTCTTTAGTAAAAAAAAAATCGCAATAAAAATAAAGCGATCAGAAAAATGATCGCTTAGTGATGCTGGCAATAGGGAGTGAAAGGGTTAATTAGGGCGGTGATCAAGGGGTTAAAACTTTATTAGGGGGGGTATGGGGGCTACCCAGGACCTAACACTAACTGCCTGTCACACTAACCTTCACACTGACACTAAATACAGTAATCATACATGTATGATTACTGCATTCAGTGACACTGTGACAGGGGGGAGGGGGGGTGATCGGGGGGGGTTAAATGTGCCTATGTGTCTGTGTGTTAGTGTAGTGTTAGTGCAGACTTACTTGTGATGTGATCTCTCCTCAGCGGTGGTTGAAAAAAACGCCGAGGGAGAGATCACATCGCTTCCTCCCTCCTGTGTTTACACAGGAGGAGAAAGTGACAGGGCTGGGGGGCGCACGCATTGGCTGAGAGCGATCCGGAGGGGGCGGACAAAAACGAATAGCCGCCCCCTCTTGCCGGATCGCTCGTACAGGCGCGGGGACCGCCGCATGTACCGGGGGGGGGTCCCGATCGGACCCCCGACCCACCGCAAGGCACCAACGTATATATACGTTGATGTGCCTGTCGGTGCCATTCTGCCGACGTAAATGTACATGCGGCTGTCCTTAAGTGGTAAGATGCAGTGACACCAAAGAGGCACAGAGTGGCAACCTGTCAGGTCCTCTTTAATTATTTTAAATTACACCATAAATATACATAGCAAAATTACAAATCAATTACAAAATTACAAATCAACAAATGTTTATCTGCTGTCAGGAAACAGGTTTTAACATAGATTATATACTATAAACTTTGAATAGTGTGAAAACAATTACAGCTTACTGAGTCATAATAGGTAAAAATGTATGAACCTACACCTGAAAATATTTTATTACAATATAAATGTAACCATTTAATATATTTTAACGAGGTGACTCTAAGGCCTCGTACACACGAGGCAATCTATTTGTTCAAATCGGTCGGACCGACCGATTTGAACAAATCTGTCTGCTTGGATTTTGGTTTGCTCGCGTGTACACACGAGCAAACCAAAATCCCCGCCAGCAGACAGCGCGCTGACGTGTCGGTGACGCGGCGGTGACGTTGACGCCGCCACGTCACCGCACCAGGAAGTAAAACACTTCCGCGCATGCGTCAAAATCATTCGGCGCGTGTGCGAGAAGACATGTCTGCTGGTTAGCGTACTAACCAGCAGACATGTCGGGCGGACGGGTCCCCAGCCGACAGATTGGTAAGCATGCTTTCAAATCTGTCGGCTGGCCAAATCCGTCTGCTCGCCCGTACACACGATCAAATCTGTCTGCTGGGACGGTCTAGCAGACCGTTTCCAGCAGACAGATTTGGTCGTGTGTACGCGGCCTTAGGCCCCGTACACACGAGCAAATAGATTTGTTCAAATCGGTCGGACCGACCGATTTGAACAAATCTGTCTGCTGGCTGTTTTGGTTTGATCGCTGTACACACGATCAAACCAAAATCCCCGCCAGCAGACAGCGCGGTGACGTGGCGGTGATGTTGACGCCGCCACGTCACCGCACCAGGAAGTAAATTACTACCGCGCATGCGTCAAATCCATTCGACGCATGTGCGAGAAGATATGTCTGCTGGTTAGCGTACTAACCAGCAGACATATTGTGCGGACGGGTTCCCACCCGACAGATTTTAAAGCATGCTTTAAAATCTGTCGGCTGGCCAAATCCGTCTGCTCGCCCGTACACACGATCGAATCTGTCTGCTGGGACGGTCGGGCCGACCGTTTCCAGCAGATAGATTTGATCGTGTGTACGCGGCCTCACACAACTAAATAAACAGGACATTCAATACTCCACTTTTTGTATACTTTTTTTATAGTTTTATTTATTTATAAATTTAGCTTTGGAAAGACCAAGTACTATTAAAGGCTATGTCCTTATACTGGCTTTTTATATTATTTGGGGACTCTGGCAGTGAGAACACTGTTGAAAATATATATACAACCCTGCGCAAAAAAGATTTCACTGAATCACTTTATATATAAATTACTTTGTATGCATATTTTTTTTTTAAAAGAGTAGGGGGAAGGCCTATCAGGAAATTGCTCCTTAATTTATGTCCCATACATACAACAGGAAGTAAAAGAAGGTTGCTCGGAGAGAAGAGGCTGGGTAGGATGGGGGGGGGGGGGGGGGGGCAGGGTTAGGGTTGGGGTTTTCTTAAAACCGGAAAATAAAGTATATATATATATATATATATATATATATATATATATATATATAATTTTTTTTTATTATATAAAGTGGGCCGAAACAGGCTATTCGACTGTGATTGAAATATTGTATGTACTTTATATCTAATAAAGAGAGAGAAAAAAAAAAGGAAGTAAGAGAAAACATTTTTAAAAGCAGTTTTCTGTAGCACAGGTGGCCTAATTCAAGTTACTTGTGGCGACTGTCGAATTTTGGATTTACCATTCACTGTCTGTCTTGATGATGATCACCAGGACAAATAGTGTAATTTTCTCAAGTGGGGTTTCTAAATCTGACAGGGGTTTCAACTCTATCCCACTCTATCCAACACTAAAAAGTTTAGGTTTTAGATACACTTATAGGGCCAGATTCAGTAAGAATTTACGCGGCGTATCTCGAGATACGCCGTGTAACTTCTTAGATGCGCCGCCGTATCTTTTTTCTGTATTCTTTGTATCTTAGTTGCATATTTACAACTAAGATGCCCCTGTTGAAGTCCTCTGAGACGAAACGCGTCGGGCCTGGTACACCTGCTCCCCTTATTGTTTTTACTTTGTATGCTATCGTGATCACTTTTTATGTATTTGGTTTTTGTCAATAAAAACCTATCCCTCTTTTATCTGCACCATTTGGAGCATGTTTTTTCTTCCTTCCGCATGACCTGCTTGGAATCAAGTTTTTTTCACACTCCATGAGTGCTTGTCCAGAGAGGATACCCTGTGTTTCCACCATTCCTTGGAGGTCAGGAGACCCCTTGGTTATTGTTATCAGTGTCAGCCTGTGCCGATCCATCCAAGAGAGGGTTCCAGTCCAGGATTACAGCTTACCATCCGGAAACCTTGGGAGGTATCCTTTATCTGGCATTTCTACAGCTGAGCCAATTTGAGTGGAATGTATCCATGCTTACAGGATTTGTTGTCGCTGACAAGCAGATCTAGACCCTCCGGTAAGGGTATTCCATCTATTCCTTTGTTACCATGCAGAGTGTCCCTTACATGATGAGGATGTGGTCATACACCTTATATTGATGGTCTAATGTATTCTTGATGTTTGTTTTGCCCATGGACACTTGTTCACTTATCATTGTTTTTCTAACAACCAGAGTGTTTTATAGCGCTACTTATTTTATCCACTGTTCACATTCCAATTTTGTCAAATTGTCTTTGTAGCTTCTCACCTTCACTATTTTCACAAGATTAGCACAGTTTTTTCCTTCCTTATATTTACGCTGGCCGCTAGGTGGCGCTTCCGTAGATTTACGCGTTGAATATGTAAATTAGCTAGATACGCCAATTCACGAACGTACGCCCGGCCGTCGCAGTAAGATTCGCAGTTTTTTAGGCCTTTTTCAGGCATAAAGATAAACCACCAAAAACATTGCGCAAGTCAATGTTAAGTATGGACGTCGGAACAGCCGTCGAATTTCACGTTGTTTACGTCGTTTGCGTAAGCCAATTCAGAATGGGGCTGGGCGTAAGTTATGTTCAGATCGTTTTCATTGAGTATTTGCGACATGATTTGAAGCATACACACTGGGATACGTCCACGGCCGGCGCATGCGCAGTTCGTTTGCACGTCATTTACGTGGGATCACCGTTAATTTCAATACAACATGCCCCCTACATGCCTAATTTTATTCACGCACACTTACGCCGGCCAATTTACGCTACGCCGCCGCAACTTACAGAGCAAGTGGTTTGTGAATACAGCACTTGCCTGTAAAATTTGCGCCCGCACAAAGATACGCGCACCTACGTGAAACTTGTCCATAGTTGAATTCCCACTTTCAAAAATGTGCTGGTCTATTATGGGTTAAGTAAAAATGAAATGCATGCCACCTTGTGAACTTTTCTCTTGTATTTACAACTGATAGTTTTACTAAGCATCAGGAGTTCAACTTTCACTATACTGCTAGAAATCAGACAGGAGGGATGTTGCTTTTTCACACAGCAGCATCCTTCCCTTCTGCTGTCAATTCACAGAAGGCTTTGTATTTTTTGAATGAGCTCACTTAATGCATAGCTCTCTGTAATTGGGCAGGAGAAGGAGAGGGGTAGGCAGAGTGGCTACATGTGTACAGCTGCTGGAGCTGATTAGAGAAGGTCCAGCATCAGAATGCTGAAAGTATAGTGATAGTTATATAAAATTATGTAAATTAAAGAGATAAGTCCACAATGTGGCATGCACCTCAATGGACTTAACTCATGGCAATATGGCACTTTCTAGAAAGTGTCTGAAATCCTGGAGTTCAAGCTTAAAGTGATTATAAAGTCTCGTCTTTTTTTCCTATAAAAATAATAAATACGTTATACTTACCTGCTCTTTTGCAGTGGATTTGCACAGAGCAGCCCAGATCATCCTCTTCTTGGGTCCCTCTTCTGTAATCCTGGCCCGTTTTTCGTCCGTGTAAGGTTACCCCTGCTAATATGAGGGTTAACCTTACGCAGTACCGTCGGATGCCATCGGGTGCCGTCGGATGCCATGTTAAGTATGGCGTCGGGTCAGCGACGGCTTTTTTCGTCGCTTACGTCGTTTTACTAACTCGTTCGCGAATAGGGCATTGCGTAGTGTCGATCACATCGTTTTGACGTCGGTTTCCACAACGCTTTCTGACATGAGCTGGAGCATGCGCACTGGGCTTTTTCCCCGGCCGGCACATGCGCAGTTCGTTCGACGCGGGGGCGCGCTTAATTTAAATACAAGCCGCCCCCTTTGAATTACGCGGGCTTACGCTGGGCGATTTACTCTATGCCTCCGCAAACTACAGAGCAAGTGCATGGAGAATACGGCACTTGCTCTGTTAAGTTGCGGCGGCGTAGTGTAAATAGCTTACGCTACGCCGGCGAATTTGTATGAGAATCTGGCCCATAATCATCAAATGCATATTTGTGTTTAAGTTATTCCATCAATAAATATTAATTAGAAATGTTCCAAAAATGCACCCATGGACAGAAAACCTTTAGGTCCCTTTCACACTGAGGCATATTTCAGGCGTTTTAGCGCTAAAAATAGTGCATTAATAACGCCTGAAATAATTCTGCCCCAGCATTCTCAATGAAAGGGCTTTCACACTGAGGCGATGCACTGGCGGGAGGAAAAAAAATCTCCTGCAAGCAGCATCTTTGGAGCGGTGAAGGAGCAGTGTGTATACCGCTCCTTCAAATTGAAATCAATAAGACATCGCGGAAATACCACCCACAAACTGTGGCTGTAGCCACGGTTTGCGGCCGGTATTAACCCGTTAACCAGTTATATTCTTGGTACTAGTACTAGTCATCAGTATTGCCTGTGGACACTGCATATGATATTTTCCCCATGCCTTGCCTTGCCTTGTCCTGCACTGTGTTTCTATGTGAAGGTGGCCGTGTTCTCAGAGATACAGAGTCTTGCTTCCAAATGTCAGAGCCTCCAGCAAGGAGAGCAGTGGGCAGCACAGTAATGGCATCACTAAATCCCACTCCAAATCCCCAGATACTATTAGACCGAGGCAGCAGTGCCTTAGATCTTACAATGCAGATATACAGCTTTGAGGCTGTAGGCACAAGAGAAATTCAAGGCAAAATGTACACTTTTTAGGTTACTGCTTAGGCACAATAATTATTTCTAAATGTCCCCATAACATAAAAAATCTTCACTTTATCAACCCACTTTAAGTAACTTACTGCTGACCAGTAAGCAAACATGCAAATCACAATCTCCATCTATACATATTTATATGGCAGTTGTAGATAGATGTTTAAAAGGCTACTAGTCCCCACCCATTGCTTTAGAAGGTTAGTTAAATTACGTTTTGCTATATACTTCAGAAAACCTGATGTGTTTACACCTCCCCACACACACATAAAATGCTTTACACCAGTCAAGATCCAGTGTTCATCTGCAATGTTGACAAGCTTCTACTACACTCAAGCGGGAAAACCTTAGGCCTTAAATACATATAGGAGAAATATAAAAAGCTAGTGAGGGATTTTACCTCCTGTACCCATTTACTCATGAAATACCAGTTTTGGGTAAGCTTACCCTTGAACAAAGCTCCTGAACACACTGTTCCACCCAAAGCCAACCCTGAAAATTATAGATTACATGTTTGTGCAATTCATTGTGTCGTGTGTTCCACAGCCTCATGCTGATTGGTAGAACTAACTGAATCTGTTTTGTTGGAAATATTGAACGACTAAGGATGATTTCCGTAGGATGGTGAAGTTGGATACCACATGCAGGAGCCATCTTTCCGTTGGATACATGCAAGGTTTTGTGATTCGTCTCTATAAGAAATGCACTCGTCTAGTGCACCAGTATCACAAAGTTCTTTATAACAATCCGTAATCTAAGAGCAAACCATTGCAAGCAAATCTGTTATTTACTTTCTTAATTTACAAACTGAATGCAAATAAATTAATTTAATTGTATAACTCCTATTCAGCTGCTACATAGACTGTGGAGAAGTTCTGTATTTAAGAAAACCGTTCCTGAGAGGTGGTAAGCTACCATAGTTGGTCTCGAATTCTATAAATGCTTCTTGCTTAGCTATCATGTAATGATTCAATACCCCACATTGTATGTCTGTCTTTGAGTGATACTTACTGTAACTCAAGTCTTTCCTTCCTACACACGTCAGACCTTTGTGAAACTACATAAAATATATCTCTTATCCATAATTTATATGGTATTAATTTAAAATGAAACCCAGAGCATTAGATTCATCTTAATATTTTTTCTCTTCTGTCCATCTCCAGGTTATCTCAGAGACTAATCTTTCTGACCATATTTTTTTACACTACACTTACTAACAGTCCTTTACAGAATAAATTCAAAATGTAACTTACAAAATCTAAAATGTTATACTATCCCTTTTAATGGGTTTTATAAAGTTTTACATTACATAGACATTTCAGGGTCAAGTAGCTTGATCTTAAAAAATACAGAGTAATACTGGTAACAGAGTAATACTTTAATGTAATATAGCCATCATTATAATTGATTTAGTCTTACTAGAGAGCAGGAAAAAGCCAAGAACAAGATAGGATAGCCAAAAGATCTAAAAAGTAGAGTAGAGAGCAGTAGAAGAGGGAGAGGTCTGAGGAAATGGCTTCTGTTTATTTTTTTAGTTGACCAAAGCGTCACGGGGTCTATATTTAGCTTGCTTTGCCATCTTATACTGTTTCTCTTATTTTCATCCACTTATACCCTTTGATTTGCTGCTGACCCCCAGCTTTTAGCTATTCTAATATCATATCTTAACCCAAAAACAAAAATGTAATATGTTGCGCCCACCCCAATTCTAGGGGACGCTATTTCAAATTTAGGGGAAGTCTGGGCCAGTACTTGGGCCCAGACCTGTTTGATAAACCCAAATTTGCTTCTGTTCTGGCTGTGTATACTGCTTGGTAGTTTCCCTTCTTGCATGCAGGTGGTGTTGCCACCCTGGTCTCATGTTGGAACATGGGTGTGTTGGGTGTCCCTTCTTGGCAGCGGTGCAGTGGGAGTGGTGATCCAGCTGTGCATGCTGGGGAGGGGTACTTAGACGCAGATGCCATTGATCGGGGTTCTTCCTCGTCTCGCGCCCCTCCTGGAGTGAGGGGTGCATGTGTGTGAGCCCGACATCCAGGCCATGTTGGCCAGGAGTGAGTCTGCTGTTGAGTAGGCCCAGCTACACTGGCTGGGGCCTGCAATCCTAAAGTGGGATCCCAAGCTGTCTGTCCACAAGAGAGGAAGCTATCTTGATGAAGGAAACCAGGGGAGAACCTGCCCTGGAGGAGACCGGGAAAGTGCTAGAGTCTCGGGTGAGGCCTGGTGAACCAATCAAGGAAGGATTCACTACATTTAAAGCCCTGCAGTCTGCCGGTTTCAGCTTATAGGCTCTCTTACTGCTCGGCTGGAGGTTCGGGACTTTAAAATCCTGTGGCAGAGGATTACTGGACGCATCCAAATTCATTCAAATGTCTGTGGCAGGGACAAAATTAATTCAAAGGTCTGTGGCAGAGACCCAGCTCATTCCAAGAGGTCTGTGGCAGAGACCGTCTGGACATTAGTTTGTGCATCATGCCGGCTGTTAGTCCAAGTGAGAGGGGACTATCCTGGTGAGCAATACCTACTCAATAGCTGAGAGTGGAGACTGATTTATTCTGTACCGTGTGCCTGAACCTTCCCCTTCTCCTCCCTCCTGCTTTCTCTATTTCAAGTTACCTTGCAGTCAAAATAAATAAAACCTAACTGTTGGATGTTTTACATCTGTCTGGACATTATATTTATTATGGACTTTGCCACCCTGACAACGAAGCTACAAAAGTAACGTGCAAACCCAAAATTTAACCAGCAGCTCCTACGGGGGGTAGTGCTACAAATATATGGCAGCTTCCAAGTCCTTAGTTGCGGTGTCTGCATTGATTTTAGTTTTTTACTTTGGTCTTTAATTTTCACCCATGAAACTGTGAGTAACACACTTCTGCCCAAGGGTGAAAACGCTCACTCACTGCACTGTATCTATGGTGGAGCAGCGCTGTCACCCTAAAATGCTTTCCTGATTCAAACTACAAAAATGTTCCCCTCTTTTCATTTCCATTGCGTAGATAAAGGTAAGTCCACAGATAGAGTAAAGCACCGTGAGGGTTTATTTAGATCAGGGGACTCCAAACTTTCTAAACAAAGGGCCAGTTTACTGTGCTCCAGACTTTACAGAGGCTGTACTGTAGCCATTAGGAGTAGAAATTATCCTGGCGTCAGTGGGATTAAACAATGCATCTTTGGTATTAGGGTGAGGATTAGTGCCCTATCACTGGTGTCAGTGGGAGGAAAAGTGCCCTATAGTTGGTGTCAAAGGAAGGAATAGTGCCCCATCATTGGTGTCAGTTTGAGAAATAGTGCCCCAACATTGGCGTCAGTGGAAGAAATAGAGCCCCTTTGTTGGTGTCAGTGGGAGAATTAGTGCTCCATCGTTGGTGTAACTGGAAATAATAGTGCCCCATTGTTGGTGTCAGTTTGAGGAATAGTGACCCATCGTTGGCATCAATGGGAGAAATAGTACCCTATTGTTGATGTTACTAGCATGAATATTGCTCTATTGTTGGTGTCAGTGGAAGGAATAGTGTCTTGTATCAGTGGAAGGAAAAGTACCCCAAGGGTCAGATAAAGACAGGCAGAAGTCCGCATCTGACTCCCCAGCTGCAGTTTGGAGACCCCTGATTTAGATCAAGACTTTGTAGTAATAGAAAAACCTTGTCTTATTTTTTCCTATAGAGCTTACTCATGAGGCTCAGTCATGACAAAATTCTGTAACTTCTGGACTATATTTCTGTACATGCATTGCACACATTTTGGCGAAATTGTAGAGCCTATAATCAGAAGATGACTACCAGCAATTCCCCTAGCAGCAGCATTTGCTTGCAGGAGGGATTGTGTAGTTCACAGAAGAAGATGGAAAAGTTGACAATATTTTTGAGCTATCAGTGCTGTACACAAGAAGTTGTAAGCGCACTGGATATCTAATAGGATTAATAGGTATTTTTCTGTACTTTCAGAAAATATACTTAGCCTGAAAAGAAACCTAATGCAGCCACCACATTTACCGACTGCTAAGCTGCAATATATTACATTTTTGTTCTTGGATTTCTGAAATACTTTTAGATATCTTCTAGTTTTGTGTCCTGAATTTCTCCCTTGTTTCATTTCTTGTTTGAAATTCGCTGCCATAAAAGAAACCTATAGTAAGGGAAATATGAAGCCAGCCATTGCTAACTTCCTTCTGAAAATACTAGTTGCCTGATTGTCATACTGATCTGTTAGTTCCAATACCTAATGCCGCGTACACACGTTCACTTTTTGCGATGAAAAAAACCAACGTTTTTTAAAACGTCATTTAAATTGATCGTGTGTGGGCAAAACGTTGTTTTTTGTCTTAAAAAAAACGACCAAAAAAAAATTCCAACATGCTTGAATTTTTTGTGCCGTTTTTCAAAACGTCGTTTTTTGTGTCATAAAAAGTGATGATGTGTGGGCAAAACGATGTTGAAAACAACGTTTTTAAACCCGCGCATGCTCAGAAGCAAGTTATGAGACGGAGCTTCAATGGAAAAGGGTGTCGTCTAACGTGGTGTACGTCACCACGCTTTTCTAGAGCTTTGTAGAAAAACGATGGTGTGTACGCAACGTCGTTTTGGAAAATTAAGTTTTTTATCGCAAAAAGTGATCGTGTGTACGCGGCATAATGCCCGCGTACACACGATCACTTTTTGTGATGAAAAAAAATGACGTTTTTAAAAACGTCAATTTCATTGACCGCGTGTAGGGGAAAACGTTGTTTTATGTCTTGTAAAAAACGACAAAAAAAAAATTGAAGCATGCTTCAATTTTATGTGTCGTTTTTCAAAACGTCGTTTTTTGTTTCACAAAAAGTCACTGTGTGTAGCAAAAAACGTTGTTTAAAACGACGTTTTTCAACCCGCGCATGCTCAGAAGCTAGTTATGAAGCGAGCTTCAATGGAAAACAGTGGTGAACGTAACCTCGCTTTTTGTGAAAAAACGATGGTGTGTGAAGTTTCAAAAACGTCGTTTTTTACTTCACAGAAATCATCGCTTTTTTTCCTCACATAAAGTGATCGTGTGTACGGGACATTAGATTGCATATGCCAAGGACAATCTTGCACATCAGGAAAGTCAATGTAAAATTAGAACTACTAATCTTTTTCTACTAGATTTGAGTCCTGATAGCCAAGCATTTAGTATTTCCAGAAATGGTTGCTCACCATTATTGGGATTATTTGTAAAGCAGTAATTGTGACAGTAGAGTGGCTATAAGTTTTTTTTTGTATTAAAATCTTCTGGGGTCCCTGCCGGCACTACAGACGCCTCCTCTTGATCAGGGGGGGGGGGGGCACTGCAGCACAAAAGGTTTTTCACCTTAATGCATAGAATGCATTAAGGTGAAAAACCATAAGGCTTTGAAACCACTTTAATATACAATGACTGATTCAATCCCAGTGATTTTTTTTGTTGGCTGTATATCACATTTAGGGCTCATTTACACTTGCTTCATGTCAGGTCCCCTCAGAAGACAGATGCACTCATTGGGGTCAGGAGTGCACCGCTAAGGTAGTGGACCCTATGGCTGACTGCTGCAGATGGGACTCTGGGTGGTTAAGGAAGGCAGGTTCACTGGAGCACTAACAGGGATCCCACAGGGAGCTAGAGCCTAAGATTCCCCAGGGCGTGAAGTCTAAGATCCAGCAGGTGTTCACCAGAGCCTCTAGTGGTGAGGATGGACTGGGCTGCAACTGGATCCAGGTCGCGGCCCCCAGAGTTCCCCAGCTCAGGCTCACAGAAGGCTATAGAGGATAGAGGGGAAGCAGCAGCTCAGGATACAAGAAATAGTGAGGGGATAAGCCAAAGGTGGGGTGACTATCAGACAAGGATAAACAAAGAACACACCAAAGGTAAAGGTCGAAAACAAGCCAAGATCGGTAAAACAGAGACATGCGTAGCACACAGCAAGCAGGAACCCACACACACAATAGCTAAACAAACACTGTTGATCAGCATGGCTGGCTTGCAGTGCACAGGTTAATATAGTGTTCCCTGATAGGGCCTGAGGTGGGGCCATGCTCAGAGGAGAGATTACTTAAACAGCCAGGTGACAGTGGCTTGCCTCTAAAGCAGGACATATGGAGGAGGTAAGCTGATAGACAAACATTACTGCATAACCATGACACTTCGACTTCAACTCACATTTAAGCACCTACTGCTTCAACATGCTTTTTTGATGATTCTGAAATGCTTTGGTGATGCTTTGATGTTGCTTTGGTGGGGCTTTTTTGAAGCTTTAATGAAGCTTGACAGATGCCCTGTGTGTGTGTGTTAATATCGCATACCTGCAATTTCTCAAGCTGAATTAAAGCCTCTCAAAAGCTGCAGGTGCTTCAAGAGAGCATTTCTATGGAGGCTTTCAAGATGCTTTGAAGCACCCCATGTGGCTTTAGTGGTCCTTCAAGGCACCACCGAAGCATTGCATAAGCATCAAAAACACATCAAAAAGCATGTTGACTTGTTAGAAGCTTTAATGTGTGTTGATGTGTGTAAACGAACCCTTACTGCTTTGTAAATGTGTTTCCTAAGTAGAAATTAGATAAGTGTAAGGTATAACACTTACCTTACAGGCACATCCCATTTGATAAAAGCCTCTGATACCCCTTATTTGGAAAGCTGTCACTCGATTCCAAGGTATAGCAAGGCCACATAGACCGATGAAGAGTTTGTTTTCCTGTAAGTAGCCTTGCAGAAATAAATAACAATGTTATACTTTGGCAGGGAAGTTGACATTACAGAAATGTTAGAATACATGCAAACAGACAGTAGAAGCCCAGTGATTAATGTATCTGATCTAGTAGTATGAGATACTAATAATCTTTACATCAGTCACTTTACTGAATTCATATTTTTTTGGCAATTTAACCAGTTGTTGATTGCAAAAACAAACACATAAACCAAGGCAGTGCCATTAGGGGTTATAAACAAACAGATATGCTGACAGATCAGAAAGCAGCAGCTGGCAAAAACAATTCGGCTCCATGCACACTGAAGCAAAAAAAAAGCTATAAAAAAATGGCAGTAGCTTTGCAGGGAGCCATTCAACGTTTTTTAGCGTTTTTGCAATAGCTTCAATCAGCGTTTTTCAGTGTAGCTTTTTTTTTTTTACTTTTCTTTTTTTATGGATAAAAAACGCTGCAGGTTTTTGAGCGTTTTTGAGCATTTGAGCGGTTTTCTGCGTTTTGCAGTGTTTTTTCCCGCCGAAAAACAGCGCAAATTTTGGGGGGTTCAGAAAAAATACAATAAACTCCAAACGCCCATTAAAAATAATAGTCTCAAATAAGCCCAAATGAGTGAAAATTTTAATCTGCACAGATCTTTCTATTCTGATGTTCTCAACACCAAAGTGTGCCCTTCCCCTGCGTTCCGCTCCGGTGGACCGCGGCTATCCTCTCACCCCTGAAACGCGCAAGATAAACTCAATCTCCTGCACAGGGTTTGACACGAGGAGAGACCTGTGTAACATTACGCACATGCCCCCTACCAGACAATGGGGGGAGGGCTATGACACATATGCTAATTACGTTCAAATCTCAAAAATTTTCCCGCCCGTGGTGAGCCGCCGGGGTTGCGGCCCATGACAAGATACCCGCCCCCCCCCTCCTCCGTCCACAGAGTGTACCCGATAGGGGTGGATGGGCTGGGGGAGGCTCTCTATTAGCTTCCTCATGTAGTGCAGGAGCCCACCCCGGTTGCTACCATGGAAGTTAAAAGAAGAAAGACAAGACTTCCCCACTCCCTTGCCTCCCCCCCATTCCCACTCACGTTGGAGGTTTACACGGTCCCCTACTCCAAGCACCACTCAATGGATGGGATTTCATGTACTTATTTTTCTATTCTGTGAGGTCTGTTGTGCTTCTCATGGCTCTTCGTATGTGTTCGAAAAGATGTTACAGATGTTTCTTTGAAAACCGTTCACTGTTTATCGCTGTCATGCTACCCCAGTTTTGCATTACTGTATGTAACTCTTATTTTATAAACTCAATAAAATTGTTTTAAAAAAAAAAACACCAAAGTGTGCCACCACCGTGAATAAAGAGGACTCTTACCAGAACATATGGATCCCTTATACAAAAAAAAGGCATAAAAGCTTGTGAATTAATCTGCCACCTGTAGGAACTTGCATCACCTCCAAATCTCCAAATTGCTATTTTTTGTGCCTCCCAAGACCAGACTGTCTCTGGTCAGTCCCAGAATGATGTTACCTTGCTCACCAGTGGAAAACAATCCTATAGTCATTAAGGCTGACCTGTCTGTGCACCCGCACTGGTGGCCCCTCGCCAGGTTCCATATGATCTGGTAAGAGTCTTATATATTCAAGGCGGTGGCACGCTTCAGTGTTGAGAACATCAGAATAGAAAGATCCCTTCACTTCACATTTTTCACTGATTTGAACCTATTTGGGACTATTATTTTTATTTACATTTTTAATTCTTTATTTATGATTATGAGGACACACTTGTTTTGATTTTTATTGGTCACGCTTAGCATGGCATTGTAGTAATATAGCTCCATTAAGGCTTTATCTACACAGCATGTTTTTTTCAACTTTCCTAGAAGCCTGAAGCATTTTTTGCAGAAAAAACACCTGATGCTTGTAAACGTGTCTAACGCTTAACATGCCTAGAATTAGCATGCGTTTAGACACGTTTGCAAGTGTAGCGCGATATCACCTTTTTCATGTGATATAAAAGACTACCATCTGCTGATCAAGAAGGATCTCAGCTCCCTCCTGTGGCAGAATTGTGTTATAACTACCCGCTGCTTACTTTTGTCCTGATACTGCAGAGAATGTTGGGAAATTGAGTGCAGGGAGAAAAGAGACTCAATTTGCCCTGGCTTGATATAGACTACATTACCCAGAGAGCAACTGTACAATCCCAGAGCGTTTTGCTCCCCGCACGGCCTGCTGGGGGAGGTAATTTAAGGGAGAGGACGTGTTTGACACGCTCTCTTTGGACCGCCTCTTCAACTCAGGAGGACACCTGTGTGAGGTGCCTTCCTAGAAGTCTAGGCTGGCATTGCGGCCTATCTACGCCGGGTGGAGCGCCATTGAGAAGGTGAGACAGAACCTCTGATGGAGTGATCAGACGGGACTCCAATACCACTGCGACTTGTCTGAGTACCGGAGGCTGTCATCTTGAAGGACTGTGACCGGAGATCGTGGACGGAATGATTCTGTAGGACAAGGCCTGAACTGATTGGGTGAGACGGGCACCTGCACAAGCATACTGACTGCCTTGAAACTAATATATGAGATAGACTCATTACATGCAAAGCAAGAAAGTTCAAGTCGTGATTTGTCATAATTGTGATGATTACGGCTTACAGCTCATGAAAACCCCAAATCCACAATCTTAGAAAATTAGAAAATTAGAAAATTGTTAAAAGGTGCAATATTCTAGGCTCAAAGAGTCCCACTCTTATCAGCTAATTAAGCCATAACACCTGCAAAGGGTTCCCAAGCATTTAAATGGTCTCTCAGTCTGGTTCAGTAGGAATCACAATCATGGGAAAGACTGCAGACCTGACAGTTGTGCAGAAAACCACCATTGACACCCTCCAAAAGGAGGAAAAACCTCAAAAGGTATTTGCAAAAGAAGCTATATGTTCCCAAAGTGCTGTATCAAAGCACATTAATAGAAAGTTATGTGGAAGGGTAAAGTGTGGAAGAAAAAGGTGCACAAGCAGCAGGGATGACTGCAGCCTGGAGTGGGCTGTCAGAAAGAGGCTATTCAAAAGTTTTGGGGACTTTCACAAGGAGTGGACTGAGGCTAGAGTCAGTGCATCAAGAGCCACCACACACAGACGGATCCTGGACATGGGCTTCAAATGTTGTATTCCTCTTGTCAAGTGTAAGGGGTTAGCTCAGTAGCGGGTGTGTGTGACCCCCTGGGTGGGTTCACTACACACTGAACTATACAGAGGTTTATTCTTCCATATTACTGGAAACAAGTGCAAGCATCCAAACAGCATAAACAAAACAAAACATAAAATAAACCCTGGCCACTTGGGGTGTCTACCTTCACAACACAGGAACCTACCTACTGTATGGAGTCTGGCACAGCCTACTGCTGGACAGACACTGCTGGTCATACAGCAGAAAAACAATAGTCTTTTTGATTTTTATTACACAGAAAAATCAACTCCACCTCACCTTCAGAAGTCTTTCTCAGCTTACTGCTCTCCTTAACTCAAAAAGCCTCAGGATGCAGCAATCAGTAGTAATCCACTGGATAACTTATATAGGCCTTAATTGCTTCATTCTGAACAGCTGAAGCTATCCAACGTCCTTAAACCTTTCTGGCTACCTCTGCAGCCGACACCTGATAGTAATTGGTGTATTGTCTAAACAAGGCAGAAATGTATCTCCCGTCTGTGACAACGCCCACAGATTTACCTGACTTCCTGTCACACAAGCCACTCCTGAACAACAAACAAAGTCAGAAGCTTCTAAAGAAAAACAGACCTGGTCTTTCACTCAGTGGTCCAAAGTCCTCTTTTCTGATAAGAACAGATTTTGCATCTCATTCGGAAACCAAGGACCCAGAGTATGGGGGAAGAATGGGGAGGCACACCCTGCAAGATGCTTGAAGTCCAGTGTGAAGTTTCCACAGTCTGTGTTGATTTGGGGAGCCATGTCATCTGCTGGTGTTGGTTCACTGTGCTTCATTAAGTCCAGGGTCAACACAGCCGTCTACCAGGAGATTTTGGAGCACTTCATGCTTCCTTCCGTAGATGAGCTCTATGGGGATGCTGACTTTATTTTCCAGCAGGACTTGGCACCTGCCCATACTGCCAAAAGCACCGAAATCTGGTTCAATGACCGTGGGATTACTGTGCTTGATTGGCCAGCAAACTTACCTGACCTAAACCCCATATAGAATCTATGGAGCATTGCCAAGAGAAAGATGAGAGACATGAGACCGAACAATGCAGAAAAGCTGAAGGCCACTATTTAAGGATCCTGGTCTTCCATAACACCTCAGCAGTGCCACACCCTGATGGCTTTCATGCCATGCCGCATTGAGGCAGTAATTATTACAAAAGGGGCCCAAACCAAGTACTAAGTACATATGCATGCTTCTACTTTTCAGAGGTCCGATATTGTTCTGTGTACAATCCTTGTTTCATTGATTGCATGTAATATTCTAATTTTCGAGGATTGTGAATTTGGGGTTTTCATGATCTGTAAGCCATAATCTTCACAATTATGACAAATCACGGCTTGAACTATCTCGCTTTGCATGTAATTAATCTATCTCTTATATATTAGTTTCACCTTTTAAGTTGCATTAGTGAAATAAATAAACTTTTGTACAATATTCTAGATTTTCGAGTATCACCTGTACATGTGTAACATATGACAAAAATAATTTAGACTTACATTCCGGCAAATAAATATATGAACATAAGCAATAAATGAACATTCGTATCCTATATAGACTTAAGTGTTATTGTCCAATAGATTGGTGAGCTCTTACCTGGGCAACAGGTATATAATAATAGTAGAGTGTACAGTATGAAACACACCTTTAATAATGATATAGTTGTGATAAGCACCATCAAAAAAGAAACAACGTACGGTAACAAGAACCAAGTCTCCAGGCAAAGGTTAAACCTACCGGACCATGGGAACAGCTGCCCACTATATGGAGCAAACGGAGAAAGTGATAAAAGATCGTCTGGTGTTGTACATACTGTCCAAGGTATAAAATCTCACTATATAAGGTGTAGTAATGGAGCCTCTAAAGATGGAATAAAGATAGATGGCATAATCCTTCAGAGAGTAAATATCATGATCATATGTATGTTGAACCAAGGTTACACAGATAATAGTAACCAGCCCTCAAAGACCATCTTAAGTCCTAAAATGACAAACAGGGGGGGGGGGGGAATATGCATTTTAAACAATTATCTACAATGAGCACCAACATATAAAAATGTATCCATTGTCAACCATTTATGTACCCATGAGGAAATAAGGCTTACCATCTAAAGTATGGTATATATAGTTAAAGGGCCTTTAAAAATGTTATGGGTATAGTATACTCCTTCAGAGAGCAGACATCACGATCTTGCATATGTTGAAAAACAGGTTACAAGAAAAATACTCAGCTCTCAAAAATCATTCTAGGCCCTAGGAAGACAAAAGGGGGGCCATATATCTTAAAAATTATCCCCAATGAGTGTAGGATCATATACCGTAATTCAGGGTTTGACAAATTTGCTTGGAATCTAGGAGCCAGCTAAAAAAGTTAGGAGCCAGAAAACGCACCCGTCCCGACGAGCTTGCGCCCAGAAGCAAACACATACGTGAGTAGCGCCTGCATATGTAAATGGTACTCAAACCACACGTGAGGTATCGGCGCGATTGTTAGAGTGAGAGCAATAATTCTAGCTCTAGATGAAAATGGATAAAGGAAGGACTGATGCGCTACTGTGAGTAAACAGAGGTGAACTAAAGTCACATGTACTGGTCTGCAGCGGCTCAATCTAAAGTGCCCACAAAACACTAGTGAATGGATATATAGCAATGAAATAATGATAAGCGCTTCAGAAAATAAATAAAAATGTGCAAACACCAAATATTTTTTTAACCAACTGAAAATAAATCATACAATGTGCAAAACACCATATATGAACAAACTGGTAATGGACCATTAATAAACTGACAGGATCAAGTCCACAATGTGCATGGTGTATAATGGTCAAACAAATAGTTCCTTATGCCTGATGCATCTGTGTGTCAATATGTGACCTTAGAATTAACCAATCAGGTGACGCTAAGTGTCAAGTGAGACACTAATTGACAGTCTATGTGAAATAATACAGGAATGGACTGGGTGAAATGTGATCGGAGTCCTCCTTAAAGTGATGTACAGAATCTATTCAATCCTTAAGGAGTGTTGTAGTCCCCTTACCTTAGGGTGGCTATATATAAGCATATAGTGTAGAATCCTGCTATATTCGTGGCCGCGATCTCTCAATATAGTACCCTCTTCCTGTTATCCTCTATTCCAGATGGTCCGGATTCAGTGCTCCATAGATGGGGTATGGGGAAGTTTAGGCAAAAGAGAGAAAAAAATAGCCTCCCATGGTGAAGTATGTCAATTCCAAAGCAGGAGGTATTTATTAAAATTCAATAAAATGAACAATTAACAGTCCAAAATGGGTTGGACTGAATAAATAAAAGATAAGCAAATAGAAATAAAATAAAATAAAAGTACAGCGGAGACGGAGCGGAGCGATCGTAGTACCACTACCGCTAGATCTGATAGCCTCCGGCTTGTGCGGGTGTCACGTGATCTCAGTGTCCCTACGTCGTTACGTCACGCGCCTCGTATGGGACATACTAGTAACACACCCCGCATCTACTATCCGTCTGTATGCTGATTTTATTTTATTTTATTTTATTTTACTATCCGATCGTCTTTATTGACCCAAGGGAATACCCAAAATATGTGTGATATCATACCACTATTTTCACAACACTCCAGGTTTATTTACCATTACCAACAAGTGACGGTTTGGAAGTCCTGTAATGACCCAATAGTGAGCATACCAGCTCGCTGTGTATACACACTCCCACATCTCTATTTTTTGTTCTTCCGTAAATTCAAGTATGGCCCTAACATAGCCCGCATCCGTCCCACAAACGGGACTCCAAGAAAATGGCGGCCTGTTTACTTCCGGCCAGTAGTAAATAAAAGCCGTGATCCGTCAACCAATGAGAATCCCCTGATGAAGTCACGAGGCGCGTGACGTAACGACGTAGGGACACTGAGATCACGTGACACCCGCACAAGCCGGAGGCTATCAGATCTAGCGGTAGTGGTACTACGATCGCTCCGCTCCGTCTCCGCTGTACTTTTATTTTATTTTATTTCTATTTGCTTATCTTTTATTTATTCAGTCCAACCCATTTTGGACTGTTAATTGTTCATTTTATTGAATTTTAATAAATACCTCCTGCTTTGGAATTGACATACTTCACCATGGGAGGCTATTTTTTTCTCTCTTTTGCCTAAACTTCCCCATACCCCATCTATGGAGCACTGAATCCGGACCATCTGGAATAGAGGATAACAGGAAGAGGGTACTATATTGAGAGATCGCGGCCACGAATATAGCAGGATTCTACACTATATGCTTATATATAGCCACCCTAAGGTAAGGGGACTACAACACTCCTTAAGGATTGAATAGATTCTGTACATCACTTTAAGGAGGACTCCGATCACATTTCACCCAGTCCATTCCTGTATTATTTCACATAGACTGTCAATTAGTGTCTCACTTGACACTTAGCGTCACCTGATTGGTTAATTCTAAGGTCACATATTGACACACAGATGCATCAGGCATAAGGAACTATTTGTTTGACCATTATACACCATGCACATTGTGGACTTGATCCTGTCAGTTTATTAATGGTCCATTACCAGTTTGTTCATATATGGTGTTTTGCACATTGTATGATTTATTTTCAGTTGGTTAAAAAAATATTTGGTGTTTGCACATTTTTATTTATTTTCTGAAGCGCTTATCATTATTTCATTGCTATAATTCTAGCTCTAGACCTCCTCTGTAACTCAAAAAATGCAACCTGTAGATTATTTTAAACATCGCCTATGGAGATTTTAAAGGGTAAAAGTTTGTCGGCATTCCACGAGCGGACGCAATTTTGAAGCGTGACAAGTTGGGTATCAATTTACTCGGCGTAACATTATCTTTCACAATATAAAAAAATTGGGATAACTTTACTGTTGTCTTATTTTTTAATTAAATTTTATTTAATTTTTTTACCAAAAAAGTGCTCTTGTAAGACCGCTGCGCAAATACGGCGTGACAGAAAGTATTGAAACAATCGCCATTTTATTCTCTAGGGTATTAGAATAAAAAATATATATAATGTTTGGGGGTTCTAATGTGAGGGAAGGAGATGGCAGTGAAAATAGTAAAAAAATGACATTAGAATGACATTGTTTTGGCGCCAGCTCACAGAAGGACACAGAAGGGACTTCACAAGGCCGCAAAGCCGTGGCCTCAATTACAGGCCGTCGCGGGCCCGTCGCGATCACGGCCTCAACTACCAGCCGCCGTGGGCGCCAGGTCACAATTTCTTGTCGCAATTGCAACCTGGCACCCAGATGTTCTCGACCCTGCCGTAATTGCATCCATTCCCAAACCACTTCTATCCCAATGGCAAAATGACCTCAAAGGGCTGAGTTGGGCATTGATAAGAGCCCACGCTGCATGGACATGAACTGGACAGATGGATTCCCACTGAGTCCATATATATTTGTGGTGGGAGAATCCATCTGTCCAGTTCATTCTGATAACTTGCCTTTTCAACATATGCAAGACCATGATGTGTGCTCCCTGAACGAGTATACTATACCTACTCCATTTTTAGAGGCCCTTTTACTAAACCTTTAGATAGTAAGCCTTATTTCTTCATGGGGAAATACTGTATATGGTGGACAATGGATACATTTTTATATTTTGGTACTCATTGTGGATAATTTTTTTAAATACATGCCCCCCCTGTTTGTCGTTTTAGGACTTAAAGCGGAGCTCCACCCTAAAGTGGAACTTTCTCTAATTTGACACCTTTCAGGGGGGAGGGGTGCAGATACCTATCAAAGACAGATATTTGCACCCACTTCCGGGAGTCCTCCCCCGCCCGTTGTGTTCTGGGAAACACTCGGCTCCCAGAACACAACAGGGACCAGTGAGGACGGCGCTGCACAACTTGCGCATGCGCTGTAGAGAATCGGGCAGTGAAGCCAGAGCGCTTCACTTCCTGATTCCCTCACCGAGGATGTTGGTGGGGGCAGCAGAGTGACGAGCGATCGCTCGTCTTCTGCTGCCGACGGCGCTTGACTCCAGGACAGGTAAGTGTCCTAATATTTAAGGTCAGCAGCTGCAGTATTTGTAGCTGCTAGCTTTTAATATTTTTTTTTGGCGGAGATCCACTTTAAGATGGTCTTTGAGGGCTAGTTACTATTATCTTTGGTTCAGCATATACAGAAAAAATGGATGTTACCGGCGCAGATAAATATATATCACAGATATGAAACTTATTGTTTAGTTTGCTGCAATCAAAAAACAGGTGCGATGCTAAAAGATATTTAAAGGGTACTAAAATATGTGAATAACCTATTTGGTTGCAGAAAACCCGAAAACTGTCCTCTGCTACCCTTTCGTGAAATATCACTAAGCTTTTACATAAGTGCTTACTGTGCAAATATACAAAAAAATTGTCCTAAGAAATGCATATATTAAACAAACAAAACCCCTAAAATGTAACAAATCATTGGCAAAATATTCTTCTAGCAAACAAAGTGCAAGTGCTAACCACCAATTATACTGTGCCTCTAGTGACTCCTCAGCGTATATCAATATATGGACTTTTTAGGCACAATAGTATAGTACGGATATAGTCAAGATTACTTAAAAAAGGGATTTATTACAAAAATATAAGAATAATAGTAATGTGCATAATGACAGTATCATGGTGTCCTATACTTACAATGATTGGTAAGGTAATCGCGCATATTAAAAGGTTAAAGATACTAGTATATACTGGCCAGTACTAAACTAATACTTTTGTGCCTTAGTACTGGCCAGTATATACTAGTATCTTTAACCTTTTAATATCCGCGGTTACCTTACCGATCATTGTAAGTATAGGACACCATGATACTGTCATTATGCACACATTACTATTATTATTTTTTGCTCTAACTAGCGAACTATCATATACCTGTGTCCCTATTTTGCATGTACCTGGGTACCTTGTAGCCGTCTCTCTGTGCTGGCCCTTCCCTCTGTGTTGTCTTTCTGGTGTCTCTTTGGTGGCTTCTTTGGTACCTCTCGGCTGCATATGGTGCCCATTTGCATACACGGCAATTATGATTAATATTAATAGATTTTGATATTTTTGTAATATTTATATTTTTCTACTATTATAGCAAACTTATTATACAGGCTTTTTGAAGAAGCGCTAGTTTGGCGCGAAACAAATCAAGCCACAGCACGGTCTACACCAACCTACAGACATCAAATTCACTGCTCTTCAATCTCCTTCAGGATCCATTCAGTATACTAGTTGGAGGTTTTGTTCACATCTGAAGGACAGTTTTCTTGTAATTATGTACAGTTTCTATGGAACTGATATTCTATATGTAAAAATGTTGTAATAAATTCCTTTTTTAAGTAATCTTGACTATATTCGTACTATACTATTGTGCCTAAAAAGTCCATGATTTGCCCTTTAGTCCTCTGTTTCCAATTATATTTAGGACGTTGACACACTATTACTATCTATGTATCCGCAGTACCACTATGCGTGTTGATACATTTTCTCCTTATTTCAAGTATATCAATATATATATAAACATTATATTCCAATATCCAAATGAGTAAATACATATATGAAAATATATAAAAATGTGGAATGAAAATGAAACAGAGGAAACAAGAAAAGAAAAACAATCCCCTTTCCTATTCCTCTATTATGTTGAATAGTCACAGTAAGTGGTCCAGAAAAAAACTTCACGTTCCTTATATGTAAATTACAAGTGCAGCTGTTTTCACCACTTCCGTGATTATCCCACCACCTTCTGCAATGGCCACTCGCCAGATACAGCTTTATTTATGCCTTTGGTTCATTAATCTTAATAACTAATCCTATATGATCAATCAAACTGCTGCTTCCCCCAGGTAAGCAAATTATTGTGGCTTCTTTTCTTCTTTTAATGCTCACAAGAAATAGATAGCCATCATAGTGTAGTAAATAAAATGATTTTATTAAATTAAAAGCAGAAAGCCTATTGCACTCACATGTTCCTGTCCCTTAATTCCGGCACCCAGCTTCTCCAGCCGTATATGGAGGGTGAAATAAAGTGTGTGTGCCCCTGCTCCTTCCTCTATCGACGTACCCTGCGGGCCTTTCGATTGCCAGAGTTTCACGTGATACCTCTCCCAGCAGCTTCTACGTGTTTCACAAAAATATTAGCGTCATCAGGAAGCTGCTGTATTGATATTACCGTTTTTATTTATACCCATTGGTTCAGCATATGTATGTTCATCATATTTACTCTGAATAATTATGCCATCTTTATTGCATCTTTAGAGACTATTTTACTATACCTTATGTGGTGAATTTTTTTTTACCAGGGACAGTATGTACAACATAGAATATAAATATATTTTTTACACACTTAGATGGTCTTATATCACTTTCTCCCTGTGTGCTCTATATAGTGGTAAGTTGTTTCCATGTGCCGGTAGGCGTAACCTTTGCCTGGAGACTTGGTTCTTGCTACGTTGTTTCTTTTTTGATAGTGCTTATCAAAACTATATATCATCGTTAAAGGTGTGTTTCATACTGTACACTCTATTATTATTATATCTGTTGCCCATGTAAGAGCTCACCAATCTATTGGACAATAACACTTAGGTCTATATATGATATGAATGTTCATTTGTTGCTGATATTCTTATTAGACATGTAAAACTGAACTGAAATATTTCATTTCGGAATTTCGTTTTCGTCCGAAAATAAATGTATTAAGTTACTCCAGAAATTTGTTTTTATTTATATTGTTTCATTAAAAAAATTCATTAAAATTTCATTAAAAAAATTAATTAAGGTTGAATCTGTCATTGAAGGCTTATGGTATCTGTCGAATGTTCTAAGAAGATTCGACAGAGCAGCTAAACTGTACATTTCCGGTCGAATGTTCCGCCTACAAGCTATAGAAGACTTCTAATGTTGTATGACACTAGTAATAATTATATTTATAAATTATTACTAGTCAACCAACATTCAAATTCTTCTATAGCCTATGGGCCCAGAATTTGACCGGAAATGTACGATTGCGGCGTACAGTTTAGCTGCTTGTCGAATCTTCTTAGAACTTTCGACAGACACCATAAGCCTTCAATGAAAGATTTGACGTTTGTATATTTTTCGCTGCTTCATCAAATCTTCATCATTCATGTCGAATGGTCTACCCCAAAACTATCTCTATAATGTCAAATCTTTTCTCTCTATGTCGAATCTTTCCTTTCTATGTAGAATAATCTTGGACTAATATGCCCCGTACACACGATCACTTTATGTGATGAAAAAAACGATGTTTTCTGTGAAGTAAAAAACAACGTTTTTGAAACTTCAATTTTCAAAGACGATGTTGCCTACACACCATCGTTTTTTTCACAATGCTCTAGCAAAGCGAGGTTATGTTCACCACTCTTTTCCATTGAAGCTCTCTTCATAACTAGCTTCTGGGCATGCGCGGGTTGAAAAACGTTGTTTTAAACAACGTTTTTTTGCTACACACGGTGACTTTTTGTGAAACAAAAAACGACGTTTTGAAAAACGACACAAAAAATTGAAGCATGCTTCATTTTTTTTTGTCATTTTTTACAAGACATAAAAACCACGTTTTAGGCGGCGTACACACGACCGAGGTTCTCGCTGGAAACCAGCGAGAACCTCGCTGGAAGCTGCATTCCAGCGAGGACCTCGGCCGTGTGTACGCTCTCGGCGAGCATCCCGTCGGGAATCCCGTCGGGAATCCCGTCGAGCAGAAATAGAGAGCACGCTTTCTATTTGCTCGACGGCCCGCCTGGATGAATGGCTGGTTGCCGATTTCGACGGCCGGCAGAGAACCTCGACGGGCGGAACGATGTGTTCTGCCCGTCGAGGTTCTCTGCCGTGTGTACACGGCCTTACCCTACACACGGTCAATGAAATTGACGTTTTTAAAAACATCATTTTTTTTCATCACATAAAGTGATCGTGTGTACGCGGCATTAGAGTTAGGTCAGGCACATTTGACCACAGGTTCGATAGACACAGATTGCTTTTGTACCATCATGTCAAATCTCATATCTAAACCAAACTGCTGTAGCAATGAAAACAAAAATATGATTTTTTGTACTTACCGTAAAATCTTTTTCTCTGTCGTCCCTGGACGGATACAGCCTTTACAAGTCTTGACATCCCCAAGCAGTGTCAAAAAAATGAGGGGTGAGAACAGTATCAATAAAAAACAAATAACTTAAAATAACCCCAAAACAAGCAGAGCTCCTCAATGGAGAAGGTGCAACCTTAAGCAGCCGCCAGCAAAACCTTGCGGCTGAAGGAAGCATCAGAAGCTGCACTCACGTCAACCTTGTAAAATTTGGAGAAGTTGTGCACTGATGACAAAGTCGCCATTTTGCACACCTGTGAGACAGACGGTTGATGTCAGAAAGCCCAGGAAGCACCAATTGCCCTGGTTAAATGTGCCGTGACCGGAAAGGGGGACGCCTGCCCCTTAAGAGCAAAGGCCTGTATGACAGTCTGCCTGGTCCACCGAGAAATGGTGGCCGACGAGACCGCCAGGCCCTTTTGTGGACCAGACACAAATAGCGAGTCAGACCCCTGAAGCGGAGCCGCAGCAGACAGGTACACCCGCAAGGCACGTACCACGTCTAAAGTATGAAGCTCAATCTCTTTAGGATGCACTGGCCAAGGACACAAGGATGGAAGGTCGAAACCACCTTTGGAAGGAAGGAAGGAAGGCTGTGGGCGCAGCACCGCCTTATCCTTATGGAGGACCAAGTATGGACGACTTACAAGACAAGGCCGCCAATTCAGAAACACGTCTGACAGATTTAATGGTCACTAAAAAGTGGACTGAGGGAGGAGAGTGCTCTTACCTCCAGTGACATCCTTAATAATGTCATTCAGCGAGGTACCAAAAAGTCTCCCACCTTTGAAGGGTAAATCTGCCAGAGCTTTTTTGGATGCTTGGTCAGCGGACCAGCACGTCAGTCAAATCAGACGGTGCAATACCACTGCAGATACAGATGCTCTGGAGATCAAGGGGGCCGCATCCAGAGTGGCATCACAGACATATACGAGGCCCTGGACCAACTGGTTGGCCAGTCTCACACACTCAAGAGGAAGCATCAGCCTGGTGCAATATCTTTGCCCATCCAGTGAGAGTTTGAGACACCAGAGTTGCAGCCAAAATAGGCCTCAACACAGAGGCCACAGCATGGTAAACATGGAGCGGGTCACCGCCTCGGACCTTCTATTAGTGTGGTGCTTAAACGCAGGGGTCCCCTCTACTGGAAGAGTGGTGACCTTATTTAACTGAGCGACTGGGGGTTAACCACAGGAGGAGAAGCCCTCTTTTTCAAGAGGCTGTCCTCAAAGGAATAACGGACTGCCAGGCGCCGAGGGACCACAAAGGACAAAGGACTTCTGCGGGTTTTCTATTCCTTATCTATGAACTTATCAAAGAAAGATACGTAGGGAAAAACTTTTACAGAGTGGTCCGATTTGTGCAACCCAAAGGAGACTGACCCCTCTGTAGACGCCTCAGCTGCACCATCCAGCTTAAGAAAGTCCCTTACAGCATTATTAAGCACACTGACAAGTGCCCTGTCCTGCACTGACCTGACGAGGGGTCTTCCTCATAAGGAAGGTCCTGGTCCACATCCTTTGACAATCCAGAACCGGGGTCCTGTGCCGCAGCCAGGCCTGGGTCTGAGTCAGAGCATTACCCAGGAGATGGCGGGGGAGGGGGCGCTTTTTACCCCGCTTACACCCGCATGCCGCTTCCACCCTGGCAACAAATGATTCCAGGATTGCTGACAAAGTGTCCATGGGAACCAAAGGTGCAGGGGCACCAGCTGCCACCTCAGGCATGTTTGGGGAAGAAGGACCAGATACTGACTCCATAAAACCACAGACAGCTCTCAGGGACTAATTCAAGACCTAAAAAGTCCACCCTCCTTGCTGCACTGACCGAGGGGGGGTTACCCAGGGGACTCATCAACCCAGCAAGAGACTGCTTAGCGCCTCTGCCCACCCTCTGTACACAGCGTGTGTGTGAGGAAAATCCCACCAAAATGGCCACCAGACACCTCAGAGAAAAAAGGACGCGACCACAAGAAAATGGTCGCCCGCAAAATCAACCTGCGGCACAGCGCGGCAACAACGAAATGGCAGCCAATGGAAACATTTAATAGAAGCAGCAGGCATACTAAAAATGGCGTCGGCACGGCCAAAATGGCAAGGGAGCACCGCAATGTGGATGAGAAAGCCGAGGTAGGGACTTCCCCGAGGCAGAGCACCCCCTCAGAAAAAACGGGCCCTGACACCCCACAGTCCCCCACTGGGACCCGGAGTCCCCCCACAGGTCTGCCCCGGTCACAGCAATCCCTTTAGAGCAGAAGGGGAAGTGTGACAGAAAGCAGGGAAAGGGAGGATAGGAGAACCCCCTAATCCCAGGAATGCCCAGCTGTTCCCACCCACCGAGGCAGGAGGAACTGTACTTACCCGTCCATGCGAGGACCCGCTGGTGCGTTCCTGACAGGCCTACAACCGAGTTGAAGTAGCTCTTGGCCTGGTCCACTGTGAGTGAGACAACAAAACAGCCCAGTCATATGTGGACCCCGGAGCAAAAAGCCCACCGGCCACCCCTGGAGCCATGGGGTATGTCGTGGCCGACCCACACTCGCTGGCCGGTCTGGGGAGACTAAAAGGATCTATATATTCAGCCTGTCAGCCGGCACTTGATAGAAGATTCATCTTTTTGCATCCAACTTTTTAGAGGGGCAAGTGGCATTCAGCCACACAAGTTTGAGCAATAACAGGTCTGTGATGCCCTTAGATGTGTCTACCCCTCGCTGACAGGTGCGGGTAACCTGCTAAACCCCGTTCGTGATAGGGATCTGGGGTTGCAATTATTTCCCATGAACGAGGAATTCCCTGTAAATGCGGGTCATAAGCTCGCATTGATTAAGTCCCTGCCCTTTGTACACACTGCCTGTAAAAAGATGGAAGGTTAGCCCCCAAAAAGGAGAGATACAGCTTGATGACTGGTTTAAGTATTTTAATGAGGCAGGGGTCAATTTTTTTTATTTTTTAGTAGAGAGGAAGAATCAGAAACTTCTACGATTGGATGAGGAAATTAAAATCATTAAACCCAGTCCAACAAAAAAAGATCGAGGATTGAAGATCAAGACACCTATACACCATTGCCTTCTGCAATTGCCCTTGCCTAAGACAATGTATGAATTTGATCTAGAGAAATTTGTTCTCAGGGGCTTCAGACAAGGTGTTCTAGATAAAAAAGAAAAACTCTGATCCCTAAAGCAGCATGAATGCTGAAGATTTACTATTTACCGAAAATACATAAACATCCTACCTGCCCCCCGGGCCGTCCAATTGTTAGTGGTGTAGATTCCATTACGTCCCAGAGGGCAGGTATTTCAATTTCTATTTGTAGCCTCTTGTTCGAGCAATGCCTTCCTATATTAAGGATTCACATCATGTGATTAACCTGCTATCTGGACATATTCCTAAGGAAGGGATGTGGCTGGTCACATCGGATGTAACATCCCTATACACTATCATACCACATGATCAAGGTCTGGCTGCGGTTAACTATTACTTGGAACACAGTTTTGGTCTGACTGGCGAACAGATTATTTTTATTATGGAGTTGCTGGAATATTCAGCTTCCCATAATTTTTTTCGTCAGGTTAGAGGAGTTGCATTGGGGGCTAAATATGCCCCCAGCTTGGATAACCTTTTTATGGCCAAGTGGGAGGAGGATATCATCTATGCCCAACAGAAGCCTCGGATGGCACTGTGGGCCAAGTATATAGACGACATCCTCCTCCTTTGTGATGGCAGTCGATCCAATCTAGATCTCTATATGGGTTACCTTAACTGCTTGCCGACCAGCCGCTGCAGTTTTACGGTGGCAGGTCGGCTCTGCTGGGCGAGAGCCAGTAGCTCTACGTCACCTCGCCCAGCAGTTACTAGGGGCGCTCGTCCCTGACTCCTGTGCGCGTGCCCGGTGGGCACTATCGCCGCCAGGCACCCACGATTGCTCGTTACAGAGCGGGGACCGGGAGCTGTGTGTGTAAACACACAGCTCCCGGTCCTGTCAGGGGAGAAATGCCTGAACATCTGTTTATACAATGTATGAACAGCGATCAGTCATTTCCCCTAGTGAGGCGATTTTTTTAATGAAAAATATGTAGAAGAATACATATCGGTCTAAACTGAGGAAAAACATTTTTTTATATATTTTTGGGGGATATTTATTATGGTAAAAAGTAAAAAAAATATTCATTTTTTTCAAAATTGTCGCTCTATTTTTGTTTATAGTGCAAAAACTAAAAACCGCAGAGGTGATAAAATACCACCAAAAAAAAGCTCTATTTGTGGGAAAAAAAGGGCCAATTTTGTTTGGGAGCCACGTCGCACGACCGCGCAATTGTCAGTTAAAGCAACGCAGTTCTGAATCGCAAAAAGTGCTCTGGTCTTTGACCAGCAATATGGTCTGGGGCTGAAGTGGTTAACAGTAACAATAGAGGTATCGCTCTTAACTATGAGGTTAGTCAGGTCAAGATCAACTTTTTGGATCTCACAATCTCAATAGGAGTGGGGGAGTTTGTTACCTCTACTTTTTTCAAAAGTACTGACAGCAATTCTTATAATACTGTCGATAGTTATCACTATGGTCCATGGCTTAGGGCAGTGCCCAAGAGCCAATATATGCGGCTCAGACGCAACTGCACCAATTTAGACACATTTTGGACACAGGCAGATGTGTTCACTAGTAGATATGTAGAGCAGGGTTATTCCATGGATTCTATGAAAAACACTCTAGTCGAAGTTACATGTATGGATAGAAGAGAAATACTCAGAGAAAGGGCCCCACCAAAGGGTGGTGTGTCTGATCTAGCGGCTCCCTTCATCACTACCTTTTTGGTACAACATGTGAATGTCAAGAAGATGATAAGGAAACATTATCGAATATTAAATTCAGTGTTGCCAGATAAGCCTCAAACTATTTTTAGGGGAGCTCCATCCCTTAGACAGGCTCCTAATATTCTTAACCCTCCCTTTTTTCTGAATCTTACTGGGTTTTTTTAATGTAGGAGATGTTGGGTTTGCTCTATTAAAAAAAAAAAAAAAAAAAACAACCTTTTATTTTCACTAGTATCACCACTGAATTTGAGATAAACCTTTTATCACATGTTCAACAGAGGGGGTCGTGTATTTGCTCCAATGCCAATGTAGGCTTCAATATGTGGGCAGGACTAAACACCCACTTCAAGCGAGATTAAATGAACACATCACTAATATTAAAAATGTTTTTTTGAAACATTCTGGGCCAGATTCAGATACATGTGGTGTATCTGTTCGGCGTCGTAGCGTATGGTCTTTACGCTACGTCTCCGCAAATATTATGGGCAAGTGCCTTATTCAGAAAGCACTTGCTCCATAATATGCGGCGGCGTAGCGTAAAGTGCCCGGAGTAAGGCCGCGCAATTCAAATGTTGAGGATGGGGGCGTGATTCATGTAAATGAATCATTACCCCACACTCATGACGTACTTTCTGAACGGCGCATGTGCCGTCCGTGGACGAATCCCAGTGCGCATGCGTCAAATCACATCGCTATTTGTCAATGTAAACAATGTGAATGTAACTTACGTCGAGCCCCATTCCCAAGCGATTTACGCAAATGACGTAACCGACGTACAATTCGACGCTGTCCCGACGTCCAAACATTGGCTGCGCCTGCTATAGCAGGGGTAACCTTACGCTTACAGATACTGTAATTGGAGTGCAACAAAGAGCCACATGCAAAGTATTGCATCAAAAATTGTTATTAGACGCCCCTGTTAAATAGGGGCAGAAAAATTGGGCCTTAGGCACTGCTGGCGGAGCCCAGAAACAAAAATGTTCTTACTAGCTATCAGCAAGATCAGTGAGGAGGAAAAGGATATTCCATCAGCAGCATAACAGGACAGTCACTCAGCATCAGCAAAGGCAGTCTCAAAGGGATCTGACATTTAAAAAAAATTATTCAGTTACATCTGCATCAGGTGCTTGGTAGCTGGTGTTGATCCAAGCCTGATTCATTTTGATGAAGGTCAGTCACAAAGCCTCCAGCAGCACTGAATGTGCGTTCTCGAAAGAACGCTGGATGCAGGGCAAGCCAGTAGCTCAATTGCGTACTGTGCAAGCTCTGGCCAGTGATCCATCCTCAAGACCCAGTAAGCCAGAGAATTTTTGGTGGGGAAGGTGTCCAAGTCGAAACTTGCCCCTAGGTTTTCCCGCACCATGTAAACCAGACGCTGGCGATGGTTGCTGGAACCGGTCAGATCTTGGGGCTGCAGACTAAAAATTTGTCTGAACGCATCGGTCAGACGGCCACCTTCTCCACCTCTCCTTCTGTGACTCACCGAAGCCTCAGCAACACGTTGTCCAGGGCCAGGATTTGGTAATTCCCCAGGTTCTGGGAACGTGTTGCACAGACCCTTCTGCAAGGCCTCCCGCAGAAGTTTCATCTCCTGCTCCCTCTGCGACAGCAAGATAAGCTCCGCAATCTTACTCTTGTAACGCGGATCAAGGAAAGTTTCCTGCCAGTAATGATCCCTCTCCTTGATACCACGAACACAAGGATCCTTATGCAGGCTTTGCAGGATCAGGGAGGCCATGCAGCGTAGGTTTGCTGAGGCTTTCGGGGCACAGTCCTCTGGGTCACTGAGGACGACAGGATCTGCAGCCACCTCATCCCAGCCACGTAAAAGTCCATGGGTTCCTTGGGACTGTAAGTGATCCCTTGAAGACTGCTGCTAATGCTGAGTGCTAGGCTGCACCTCCATGCTTCTGATACAAACATCCTCCTCCTCCTCCTCCTCTTCCTGTGTGCTAGGTGGGCAAGCAGGACCACTGTCTGCATAATGGGGGCCTTGAGAGAAGTCCTCCTCTTCCTCCCTCTGTTGTGCCTCAAGGGCCCTGTCCATTATTCCACGTAGCGTGTGCTACGGGAGGGACAGGACAGTGCATGCATCCCTGATCAAGGCCCACTGGAGTGGGGAAAAAAACCAAGCTCCCCTGACCCAGTTCTGCTGCCATATTGGCACAGGTACTCATTGATGGCCCTCTGCTGCGTGTGCAGCCACTGCAGCATGGCCAATGTAGAGTTCTATCTGGTGGGCATGTCACAGATTAGACTGTTCTTGGGCAGGTTGTTTTTCTTTTGGAGGTCTGTCAGCCGAGCAGTGGCATTATATGACCTCCGGAAATGCGCACAGAATTTCCTTGCCTGCTGAAGCCTTTCCTGGCATCCTGTAAGGCCGGTGTCAGGTTTCATATCAGGCTAGGAGCAGACAACAGTTCAGGTGTGCTAATATGCTTATAGTTCAATAACAAGAGCACATACCATAAGCAGGTCTTGTGAAGCAGGTCAGCGCTGGGACTTGTAGTTCACCACGGATGCAGGGTTGAGACGAGCGGGACAGCTGGCACTTGTAGTTCACTGCTGAAGTAGGTGTTGTGATGAGCAGGAAGGCTGGAACTTGTAGTTCACCGCAGGTGTGGATGTTGGTGGTGTTGCTGGTGCTAGTAGTGCACCGCTGCAATGGGTGTTGCTTACAGGAGTCAGGCAAAGCGTGGTCTAGGCACACGGATGGATCAGAGTTCGAAAGGTACCAAATCGGAAGCAACAAGCAGGGTCAAACAAGCCGGGTCATACACAAAGTTTACAGATTAACAGGTCAGGCTGGATCACACAAGGCAAGCAGAGTAACTCTATCACGAGCACTGATTGGGTGAAGTCACAGGTGTTTTAAAGGAGACCTGGCCAATCAGTGTTTCCCAGCCAAGGCTGTGTCAGGTGAGTGCGCTGGGTCCTAGAGGGGTCCACTACTGACAGTACCCCCCCCTTCTCGAGGGGTTGCTCCTGCACCCCCAGGCTTACTTGGATCTCGAAGATGGAACTTCTTCTTAAGGCGATCAGCTTGGAGATCGCGAGCTGGGATCCAGGATCGATCCTTTGGGCCAAAACCTTTCCAATGAACTAGATATTGTAAGGAATTGCGTACACGTCTGGAGTCAAGAATATATGCCACTTCATATTCCTGGCTATCCGACACATCTACAGGTTCTGGTTCATTTACTTGGAGACCAGAATGAACAGGTTTCAACAAAGAAACATGGAAGACATTAGGAATGCGCATGGACAGGGGGAGTTTTAATCTATAGGACACAGGATTAACAATCTCTGAAATCTCATAGGGCCCGATGAATTTTGGGCCAAGTTTTTTGGATGGAACATGCAGGGACAGATTCCTGGATGATAGCCACACTTTGTCACCAACTTTATATCCAGGGGCCTTTGAGCGCCTCTTATCAGCCGTTTTCTTAAATGCCTGCACCGAGCGAGAAGAAATAGCACGATTGACGTCAGACCAGATTTTGGAGAAGTTTTCAATCGTGGTGTTGGCATCTGGAACATCAGAGGGTGGAAGATCGAAGGAGCACACACGAGGATGCAACCCGTAAACACAGAAGAAGGGAGAGGTCCCTGTAGAAGAGCTGGCACAATTATTAAAGGCAAACTCTGCCCATGGAAGGCTGTCGACCCACTCCACCTCATCATTGGCCATCAGACAACGTACCATCTTCTCTAGAGTCTGATTAGTTCTTTCTGTTTGGCCATTTGTCTCGGGATGATAGGCTGAAGAATATGATAACTTAATCCCTAGCTGAGAACAAAGGGCCTTCCAAAACTGGGCTATAAACTGAGAGCCACGGTCTGAGACAATGTTAATTGGTGCCCCATGGAGCCTGAAAACATGTTTAATGAATAAAGATGCCAGTTCTCTAGCAGACGGCAGTTTTGGAAGTGGAACAAAGTGGGCCATCTTTCTGAACCTGTCTACCACCACCCAGATTGTGGAACATCCCTGGGACGGAGGCAAGTCAGTGATAAAGTCCATAGATAAATGGGTCCAGGGACAAGTAGGTATTGGTAGAGGATGTAGGAGACCGGAGGGCTTAGAGGTACTGCCCTTGCTTCTGGCACAAACCTCACAAGCCTGGACAAAGGCAAGCACATCCTGCCTAATCGATGGCCACCAGAGGTTGTGAGAGATAATCTCATAAGTTTGTCTAAACCCCGGATGCACTGCAGGCTTTGATGCATGTACCTGCTGCAAAACCTGCAAACACAAGGCAAGCAGAGTAACTCTATCACGAGCACTGATTGGGTGAAGTCACAGGTGTTTTAAAGGAGAGCTGGCCAATCAGTGTTTCCCAGCCAAGGCTGTGTCAGATGAGTGCGCTGGGTCCTAGAGGGGTCCAGTACTGACAGCCGGGTACCTGCCCAAGAACCGATGCACCACCAAATTCAGGACATGCGCAAAACAGGGCACATGGGTCAGTTTTCCCTGTCGCAGGGCAGAGAGGAGGTTGGTGCCATTGTCGCTAACCACCATTCCAGGCTTAAACTGGCGTGGCGTCAACCACCTCTGAGCCTGCCCCTGCAGAGCTGACAGAATCTCGGCCCCAGTGTGGCTCCTGTCTCCCAAGCACACCAGCTCTAGCACCGCATCGCATCTCTTGGCCTGCATTCCTGCGTAGTCCCTCGTATGCCTACGGAGCACCTCTGGTTTCCGAGGAGACATCAGCACAGGAAGAGGCCACAGAGGAAGAAGAAGAGGAGGGGGTGGAGGAGAGAGGTGTGTCATAACCAGTAGTAGTGTTTTGGAGGCGTGGTGGCGGAACAACCTACAACACTACTGTACCTTGCCCTGCGTCCTTCCCAGCTGCCAGCAGAGTCACCCAATGTTCTGTGAAAGAGAGGTAATGTCCCTGCCCATGCCTGCTGGACCATGAGTCAGCGGTAATATGCACCTTACCACTGACCGCCCTGTGAGGCATGGACATTGCCTTCCACATGGTGGTAGAGAGCCGGAATCGCCTTCCATGAGAAAAAGTGGCGTTTTGGAACTTGCCACTGAGGTACCGCACATTCCACAAACTCACGGAAGGGGGCAGAATCTACCAACTGAAAAGGTAGCAGTTGAAGTGCTAGCAATTTCGCTAAGCTAGCATTTAACCACTGGGCATGTGGATGGCTGGGAGAGTACTTCTTTCGGCGCTGCAGCAGCTGGGGCAGGGAAATTTGTCTGGTACTATCAGTAGATTGCCCGCATGTACTACTAGGTTGTGACACACCTATTTCTACACCTTCAGTCCTATCAGTGCAGGCTTCAGAGAGGACTGAGGGTCTAGTGGGGTTGGAGGTCGCAGCTGATGAGGGGAAAGGGGAGGTCCGCTTTGTTCTTTGGTGTGGGTCTTTCTGGTTTGCTTGCCAACGAACTGCATGACAGGTCGACATATGTCTGGTCAAGCATGTGGTGCCCAAGCGGGTGATGTTTTGGCCACGCGAGATACGCTTGAGACATATGTTGCAAATAGCAACGGTGCGATCTGATGCACATGTCTCAAAAAAGGCCCACACCAAAGAACTTTTGCAGTAACAATGAGACACACAAGCACCCTGCACAGGCGTAGCTCTGCGATGTAATGCAGTTGGTGTGCTGCTCTTAAGATGGACCCTGGAGGGCATCCTGCCTCTTTGGAGATGTGCATGTGCCTCTTCCTCCTCCACCCCCTCTTCCTCTCTCCTATCAGGCACCCACATAGAGTCAGTGACCTCATCTTCCCCTCCCTTCTCATCACTGTCGAAAACCTGGCAGTATGCTCCAGCTGGGGGAACATCACTGCAAGATTGCTGTCCCTCTTGGGCACCCCCTCTCTCTGGGCTCACATCAATGCCTTCCTCTATCTGTGTTCCATCATCAGAGCCTTCAAAACGCTACGCATCTTCATGCAGCATATACCCAACACTATGTTGAAACAGTTCGGGGGACTCCTCAGGAGGACATGGTGGGACTAGGGAAGGATTGTGGGATGTCATTGTGCAGAGGGAAGAGGAAGCCTTGGCAGCTGCTTTGCAGACAAACTAAGCTCAGCCTGGGTGAGAGAGGATGAGGAGGATGAGGACGGCTTGGTCATCCACTCTGCTAATTTCTCTGCATGTTGAGGCTCAACACAGCCAGCTCCCGAGAAGGACGAGCGGCCAATGTCACGTGCTGAAGAGGTTGCACCGTGTCCACCACCAGCATTGCCTCTAGATGCAGAGCCTCTCTGCCTTTCTTTGTTGTCCTTCCAGACATTTTAATGGCCTACACAGGACAAAATCAGTACACACACCTCGTACCTCGTAAGTGCAGTAAACTCCAAGTAGGTTTAAGTGAAAAATATACAGCACAAGTGCAGTAACAGAACTACGTTTAGGTGCTAATAAACAGCATAAGTGCAGTAACACAAAGGACGTTTAGGTGCAACTGAACAGCACAAGTGCAGTAACACCAAGTACGTTTAGGTGCTAATAAACAGCACAAGTGCAGTAACACTAACTACATTTAGGTGCAAATAAACAGCAGAAGTGCAGTAACAAAAGTAAGTTTAGGTGCTCATAAACAGCACAAGTGCAGTAACACAAATGACGTTTATGTGCTATTAAACAGCACACGTTCAGTAACAGTAACTGCGTTCAGGTGCTATTAAACAGCACACATGCAGTAACAGCAACTGCGTTTAGGTGCTATTAAACAGCAAACGTGCAGTAACAGCAAATGCGTTTAGGTGATATTAAACAGCAAACGTGCAGTAACAGCAAATGCGTTTAGGTGCTATTAAACATCACACATGCAGTAACAGCAAATGCGTTTAGGTGATATTAAACAGCACACGTGCAGTAACAGCAAATATGTTTAGGTGTTATTAAACAGCACAAGTGCAGTAACACAAAGGACGTTTATGTGCTATTAAACAGCACACGTGCAGTAACAGCAACTGCGTTTAGGTGCTATTAAACAGCACACGTGCAGTAACAGCAACCAAGTTTAGGTGCTATTAAACAGCAAACGTGCTGTAACAGCAAATGCGTTTAGGTGATATTAAACAGCAAATGTGCATTAACAGCAAATGTGTTTAGGTGATATTAAACAGCACACGTGAAGTAACAGCAACTGCGTTTAGGTGCTATTAAACAGCAAACGTGCAGTAACAGCAAATGCGTTTAGGTGATATTAAACAGCACACGTGCAGTAACAGCAACTGCATTTAGGTGCTATTAAACAACACACGTGCAGTAACAGCAAATGCGTTTAGGTGACATTAAACAGCAAATGTGCAGAAACAGCAACTGCGTTTAAGTGCTATTAAACAGCAAACGTGCAGTAACAGCAAATGCGTTTAGGTGCTATTAAACAGCAAACATGCAGTAACAGCAAATACGTTTAGGTGATATTAAACAGCAAACGTGCAGTAACAGCAAATGCATTTAGGTGCTATTAACCACTTAAGGACCGCCTACTGCACATTTACGTCGGCAGAATGGCACGGCTGGGCACATCAACGTATATATACGTTGATTTTAGTACCCAGCCGTGGGTCAAGGGTGCGCGCCCACGGGCGCGCGCCCGCGACCCGGTCCGAAGCTCCAGGACCGGGACCGCGGGATTCGCGGACCCGATCGCCGCTGCAGTGCGGCGATCCGTCCCTGGAGCGGCAGAACGGGGAGAGCCATGTGTACACACGGCTTCCCCGTGCTTCTCTGTGGCTGTAGCATCGATCGCGTCACTCCCTGTAATAGGGGGACGTGATCGATGACGTCACACCTACAGCCACACCCCCCTACAGTTGTAAACACAACACATAGGTCACACATCCCCTACAGCGCCACCTGTGGTTAACTCCCAAACTGCAACTGTAATTTCCACAGTAAACAATGCAATTTAAATGCATTTTTTGCTGTGAAAATGACAATTGTCCCAAAAATGTGTCAAAAGTGTCTGAAGTGTCCGCCATATTGTCGCAGTCACGACAAAAATCGCTGATCGCCGCTATTAGTAGTAAAAAAAAAAGAATTAATAAAAATGCAATAAAACTATCCCTTATTTTGTAAACGCTATAAATTTTGCGAAAACCAACCGATAAACGCTTATTGCGATTTTTTTTACCAAAAATACGTAGAAGAATACGTATCGGCCTAAACTGAGGAAATTTTTTTTTTATATATTTTTGGGGGATATTTATTATAGCAAAAAGTAAAAAATATTGCATTTTTTTTAAATTGTCACTCTATTTTTGTTTATAGCGCAAAAAATAAAAACCGCAGAGGTGATCAAATACCACCAAAAGAAAGCTCAATTTTGGGGAAAAAAGGACGCCAAATTTGTTTGGGAGCCACGTCGCACGACCGCTCAATTTTCAGTTAAAACGACGCAGTGCCGAATCGCAAAAAGGGGCAAGGTCCTTTACCTGCATTTTGGTCCGGGTTTTAAGTGGTTAAACAGCACACGTGCAGTAACAGCAAATGCGTTTAGGTGCTATTAAACAGCAAACGTGCAGTAACAGCAAATGCGTTTAGGTGCTATTAAACAGCACATGTACAGTAACAGCAAATGCGTTTAGGTGCTATTAAACAGCAAACGTGCAATAACAGCAAATGCGTTTAGGTGCTATTAAACAGCACACATGCATTAACAGCAAATGCGTTTAGGTGATATTAAACAGCACACGGGCAGTAACAGCAACTGCATTTAGGTGCTATTAAACAACACACGTGCAGTGACTGCAAATGCGTTTAGGTGATATTAAACAGCAAACGTTCAGTAACAGCAAATGCGTTTAGGTGCTATTAAACAGCAAACGTTCAGTAACAGCAAATGCGTTTAGGTCCTATTAAACAGCAAACGTGCAGTAACAAACAAATACGTTTAGGTGGTATTAAACAGCACATGTGCATTAACAGCAAATGCGTTTAGGTGATATTAAACAGCACACGTGCAGTAACAGAAACTGCGTTTAGGTGCTATTAAACAGCAAACGTGTAGTAACAGCAAATGCGTTTAGGTGCTATTAAACAGCAAATGTGCAGTAACAGCAAATGCATTTAGGTGCTAATAAACAGCAAATATGCAGTAACAGCAAATGCGTTTAGGTGCTATTAACCACTTAAGACCCGGACCAATACGCAGGCAAATGACCCAAGGGTTTTTTGCGATTCGGCACTGCGTCGCTTTAACAGACAATTGCGCGGTCGTGCGACGTGGCTCCCAAACAAAATTCGCGTCCTTTTTTTCCCACAAATAGAGCTTTCTTTTGGTGGTATTTGATCGCCTCTGCGATTTTTATTTTTTGCGCTATATACAAAAATAGAGCGACATTTTTGAAAAAAAATCAATATTTTTTACTTTTTGTTATAATAAAAAACCAATAAACTAAATTTTAGTCAAACATTTAGGCCAAAATTTATTTAGCCGCATGTCTTTAGTAAAAAAAAAATCGCATTAAAAAAAAATTAGCTACCTAGCGGGAACAGCGACACTAATACAGCGATCAGAAAAATGATCGCTTAGTGATGCTGGCAATAGGGAGTGAAAGGGTTAACTAGGGCAGTGATCAGGGGGTTAAAACTTTATTGGGGGGGGTGGGGGGGCTACCCTGACACTACTGACTGTCTGACTGTCACACTGTCTGTCACACTGACACTAAATACAGTAATCATACATGATTACTGCATTCAGTGACACTGTGACAGGGGGGAGGGGGGGGGGGGGCGATCGCGGGGGTTAAATGTGTGTGTGTAGTGTAGTGTTGGTGCAGGACTTACTTGTTCTGTAGTGATCTCTCCTCAGCGGCGCTTGAAACAAACGCCGAGGGAGAGATCACGTCGCTTCCTCCTTCCTGTGTTTACACAGGAGGAGGAAGTGACAGGTCAGGCGGGCGCGCGCATTGGCTGGGAGCGATCCGGAGGGGGCGGATGAAAACGGATAGCCGCCCCCACTTGTCGGATCGCTCCTGCAGCCGCGCGGACCGCCGCATGTACGGGGGGGGGGGTCCGATCGGACCCCCGATCCCCCCCAAGGCACCAACGTATATATACGTTGATGTGCCTGTCGGTGCCATTCTGCCGACGTAAATGTACATGCGGCGGTCCTTAAGTGGTTAAACAGCACACGTGCAGTAACAGCAACTGCGTTTAGGTGCTATTAAACAACACACATGCAGTAACAGCAAATGAGTTTAGTTGCTATTAAACAGCACACGTGCAGTAACAGCACATGCGTTTAGGTGCTATTAAACAGCAAACGTGCAATAACAGTAAAAGCGTTTAGGTGCTATTAAACATCACACATGCAGTAACAGCAAATGCGTTTAGGTGATATTAAACAGCACACGTGCAGTAACAGCAAATATGTTTAGGTGTTATTAAACAGCACAAGTGCAGTAACACAAAGGACGTTTATGTGCTATTAAACAGCACACGTGCAGTAACAGCAACTGCGTTTAGGTGCTATTAAACAGCACACGTGCAGTAACAGCAACCAAGTTTAGGTGCTATTAAACAGCAAACGTGCTGTAACAGCAAATGCGTTTAGGTGATATTAAACAGCAAATGTGCATTAACAGCAAATGTGTTTAGGTGATATTAAACAGCACACGTGAAGTAACAGCAACTGCGTTTAGGTGCTATTAAACAGCAAACGTGCAGTAACAGCAAATGCGTTTAGGTGATATTAAACAGCACACGTGCAGTAACAGCAACTGCATTTAGGTGCTATTAAACAACACACGTGCAGTAACAGCAAATGCGTTTAGGTGACATTAAACAGCAAATGTGCAGAAACAGCAACTGCGTTTAAGTGCTATTAAACAGCAAACGTGCAGTAACAGCAAATGCGTTTAGGTGCTATTAAACAGCAAACATGCAGTAACAGCAAATACGTTTAGGTGATATTAAACAGCAAACGTGCAGTAACAGCAAATGCATTTAGGTGCTATTAACCACTTAAGGACCGCCTACTGCACATTTACGTCGGCAGAATGGCACGGCTGGGCACATCAACGTATATATACGTTGATTTTAGTACCCAGCCGTGGGTCAAGGGTGCGCGCCCACGGGCGCGCGCCCGCGACCCGGTCCGAAGCTCCAGGACCGGGACCGCGGGATTCGCGGACCCGATCGCCGCTGCAGTGCGGCGATCCGTCCCTGGAGCGGCAGAACGGGGAGAGCCATGTGTACACACGGCTTCCCCGTGCTTCTCTGTGGCTGTAGCATCGATCGCGTCACTCCCTGTAATAGGGGGACGCGATCGATGACGTCACACCTACAGCCACACCCCCCTACAGTTGTAAACACAACACATAGGTCACACATCCCCTACAGCGCCACCTGTGGTTAACTCCCAAACTGCAACTGTAATTTCCACAGTAAACAATGCAATTTAAATGCATTTTTTGCTGTGAAAATGACAATTGTCCCAAAAATGTGTCAAAAGTGTCTGAAGTGTCCGCCATATTGTCGCAGTCACGACAAAAATCGCTGATCGCCGCTATTAGTAGTAAAAAAAAAAGAATTAATAAAAATGCAATAAAACTATCCCTTATTTTGTAAACGCTATAAATTTTGCGAAAACCAACCGATAAACGCTTATTGCGATTTTTTTTACCAAAAATACGTAGAAGAATACGTATCGGCCTAAACTGAGGAAATTTTTTTTTTTATATATTTTTGGGGGATATTTATTATAGCAAAAAGTAAAAAATATTGCATTTTTTTTAAATTGTCACTCTATTTTTGTTTATAGCGCAAAAAATAAAAACCGCAGAGGTGATCAAATACCACCAAAAGAAAGCTCAATTTTGGGGAAAAAAGGACGCCAAATTTGTTTGGGAGCCACGTCGCACGACCGCTCAATTTTCAGTTAAAACGACGCAGTGCCGAATCGCAAAAAGGGGCAAGGTCCTTTACCTGCATTTTGGTCCGGGTTTTAAGTGGTTAAACAGCACACGTGCAGTAACAGCAAATGCGTTTAGGTGCTATTAAACAGCAAACGTGCAGTAACAGCAAATGCGTTTAGGTGCTATTAAACAGCACATGTACAGTAACAGCAAATGCGTTTAGGTGCTATTAAACAGCAAACGTGCAATAACAGCAAATGCGTTTAGGTGCTATTAAACAGCACACATGCAGTAACAGCAAATGCGTTTAGGTGATATTAAACAGCACACGGGCAGTAACAGCAACTGCATTTAGGTGCTATTAAACAACACACGTGCAGTGACTGCAAATGCGTTTAGGTGATATTAAACAGCAAACGTTCAGTAACAGCAAATGCGTTTAGGTGCTATTAAACAGCAAACGTTCAGTAACAGCAAATGCGTTTAGGTCCTATTAAACAGCAAACGTGCAGTAACAACAAATACGTTTAGGTGGTATTAAACAGCACATGTGCATTAACAGCAAATGCGTTTAGGTGATATTAAACAGCACACGTGCAGTAACAGAAACTGCGTTTAGGTGCTATTAAACAGCAAACGTGTAGTAACAGCAAATGCGTTTAGGTGCTATTAAACAGCAAATGTGCAGTAACAGCAAATGCATTTAGGTGCTAATAAACAGCAAATATGCAGTAACAGCAAATGCGTTTAGGTGCTATTAACCACTTAAGACCCGGACCAATACGCAGGCAAATGACCCAAGGGGTTTTTGCGATTCGGCACTGCGTCGCTTTAACAGACAATTGCGCGGTCGTGCGACGTGGCTCCCAAACAAAATTCGCGTCCTTTTTTTCCCACAAATAGAGCTTTCTTTTGGTGGTATTTGATCGCCTCTGCGATTTTTATTTTTTGCGCTATATACAAAAATAGAGCGACATTTTTGAAAAAAAATCAATATTTTTTACTTTTTGTTATAATAAAAAACCAATAAACTAAATTTTAGTCAAACATTTAGGCCAAAATTTATTTAGCCGCATGTCTTTAGTAAAAAAAAAATCGCATTAAAAAAAAATTAGCTACCTAGCGGGAACAGCGACACTAATACAGCGATCAGAAAAATGATCGCTTAGTGATGCTGGCAATAGGGAGTGAAAGGGTTAACTAGGGCAGTGATCAGGGGGTTAAAACTTTATTGGGGGGGGTGGGGGGGCTACTCTGACACTACTGACTGTCTGACTGTCACACTGTCTGTCACACTGACACTAAATACAGTAATCATACATGATTACTGCATTCAGTGACACTGTGACAGGGGGGAGGGGGGGGGGCGATCGCGGGGGTTAAATGTGTGTGTGTAGTGTAGTGTTGGTGCAGGACTTACTTGTTCTGTAGTGATCTCTCCTCAGCGGCGCTTGAAACAAACGCCGAGGGAGAGATCACGTCGCTTCCTCCTTCCTGTGTTTACACAGGAGGAGGAAGTGACAGGTCAGGCGGGCGCGCGCATTGGCTGGGAGCGATCCGGAGGGGGCGGATGAAAACGGATAGCCGCCCCCACTTGTCGGATCGCTCCTGCAGCCGCGCGGACCGCCGCATGTACGGGGGGGGGGGTCCGATCGGACCCCCGATCCCCCCCAAGGCACCAACGTATATATACGTTGATGTGCCTGTCGGTGCCATTCTGCCGACGTAAATGTACATGCGGCGGTCCTTAAGTGGTTAAACAGCACACGTGCAGTAACAGCAACTGCGTTTAGGTGCTATTAAACAACACACATGCAGTAACAGCAAATGAGTTTAGTTGCTATTAAACAGCACACGTGCAGTAACAGCACATGCGTTTAGGTGCTATTAAACAGCAAACGTGCAATAACAGTAAAAGCGTTTAGGTGCTATTAAACATCACACATGCAGTAACAGCAAATGCGTTTAGGTGATATTAAACAGCACACGTGCAGTAACAGCAAATATGTTTAGGTGTTATTAAACAGCACAAGTGCAGTAACACAAAGGACGTTTATGTGCTATTAAACAGCACACGTGCAGTAACAGCAACTGCGTTTAGGTGCTATTAAACAGCACACGTGCAGTAACAGCAACTACGTTTAGGTGCTATTAAACAGCAAACGTGCTGTAACAGCAAATGCGTTTAGGTGATATTAAACAGCAAACGTGCATTAACAGCAAATGTGTTTAGGTGATATTAAACAGCACACGTGAAGTAACAGCAACTGCGTTTAGGTGCTATTAAACAGCAAACGTGCAGTAACAGCAAATGCGTTTAGGTGATATTAAACAGCACACGTGCAGTAACAGCAACTGCATTTAGGTGCTATTAAACAACACACGTGCAGTAACAGCAAATGCGTTTAGGTGACATTAAACAGCAAATGTGCAGAAACAGCAACTGCGTTTAAGTGCTATTAAACAGCAAACGTGCAGTAACAGCAAATGCGTTTAGGTGCTATTAAACAGCAAACATGCAGTAACAGCAAATACGTTTAGGTGATATTAAACAGCAAACGTGCAGTAACAGCAAATGCATTTAGGTGCTATTAACCACTTAAGGACCGCCTACTGCACATTTACGTCGGCAGAATGGCACGGCTGGGCACATCAACGTATATATACGTTGATTTTAGTACCCAGCCGTGGGTCAAGGGTGCGCGCCCACGGGCGCGCGCCCGCGACCCGGTCCGAAGCTCCAGGACCGGGACCGCGGGATTCGCGGACCCGATCGCCGCTGCAGTGCGGCGATCCATCCCTGGAGCGGCAGAACGGGGAGAGCCATGTGTACACACGGCTTCCCCGTGCTTCTCTGTGGCTGTAGCATCGATCGCGTCACTCCCTGTAATAGGGGGACGCGAACGATGACGTCACACCTACAGCCACACCCCCCTACAGTTGTAAACACAACACATAGGTCACACATCCCCTACAGCGCCACCTGTGGTTAACTCCCAAACTGCAACTGTAATTTCCACAGTAAACAATGCAATTTAAATGCATTTTTTGCTGTGAAAATGACAATTGTCCCAAAAATGTGTCAAAAGTGTCTGAAGTGTCCGCCATATTGTCGCAGTCACGACAAAAATCGCTGATCGCCGCTATTAGTAGTAAAAAAAAAAGAATTAATAAAAATGCAATAAAACTATCCCTTATTTTGTAAACGCTATAAATTTTGCGAAAACCAACCGATAAACGCTTATTGCGATTTTTTTTACCAAAAATACGTAGAAGAATACGTATCGGCCTAAACTGAGGAAATTTTTTTTTTATATATTTTTGGGGGATATTTATTATAGCAAAAAGTAAAAAATATTGCATTTTTTTTTAAATTGTCACTCTATTTTTGTTTATAGCGCAAAAAATAAAAACCGCAGAGGTGATCAAATACCACCAAAAGAAAGCTCAATTTTGGGGAAAAAAGGACGCCAAATTTGTTTGGGAGCCACGTCGCACGACCGCTCAATTTTCAGTTAAAACGACGCAGTGCCGAATCGCAAAAAGGGGCAAGGTCCTTTACCTGCATTTTGGTCCGGGTTTTAAGTGGTTAAACAGCACACGTGCAGTAACAGCAAATGCGTTTAGGTGCTATTAAACAGCAAACGTGCAGTAACAGCAAATGCGTTTAGGTGCTATTAAACAGCACATGTACAGTAACAGCAAATGCGTTTAGGTGCTATTAAACAGCAAACGTGCAATAACAGCAAATGCGTTTAGGTGCTATTAAACAGCACACATGCAGTAACAGCAAATGCGTTTAGGTGATATTAAACAGCACACGGGCAGTAACAGCAACTGCATTTAGGTGCTATTAAACAACACACGTGCAGTGACTGCAAATGCGTTTAGGTGATATTAAACAGCAAACGTTCAGTAACAGCAAATGCGTTTAGGTGCTATTAAACAGCAAACGTTCAGTAACAGCAAATGCGTTTAGGTCCTATTAAACAGCAAACGTGCAGTAACAACAAATACGTTTAGGTGGTATTAAACAGCACATGTGCATTAACAGCAAATGCGTTTAGGTGATATTAAACAGCACACGTGCAGTAACAGAAACTGCGTTTAGGTGCTATTAAACAGCAAACGTGTAGTAACAGCAAATGCGTTTAGGTGCTATTAAACAGCAAATGTGCAGTAACAGCAAATGCATTTAGGTGCTAATAAACAGCAAATATGCAGTAACAGCAACTGCGTTTAGGTGCTATTAAACAACACACATGCAGTAACAGCAAATGAGTTTAGTTGCTATTAAACAGCACACGTGCAGTAACAGCACATGCGTTTAGGTGCTATTAAACAGCAAACGTGCAATAACAGTAAAAGCGTTTAGGTGCTATTAAACAGCACACGTGCAGTAACAGCAAATGCGTTTAGGTGCTATTAAACAGCAAACGTGCAGTAACAGTAAATGCGTTTAGGTGCTATTAAACAGCACAAGTGCAGTAACAGCAAATGCGTTTAGGCGCTATTAAACAGCAAACGTGCAATAACAGCAAATGCGTTTAGGTGCTATTAAACAGCACACATGCAGTAACAGCAAATGCGTTTAGGTGCTATTAAACAGCACACATGCAGTAACAGCAAATGCGTTTAGGTGCTATTAAACAGCAAACGTGCAGTAACAGTAAATGCGTTTAGGTGCTATTAAACAGCACACGTGTAGTAACAGCAAATGCATTTAGGTGCTATTAAACAGCACACGTGCAGTTACAGCAAACGCGTTTAGGTGAAATTAAACAGGAAACGTGATGTAACAGCAACTGCGTTTAGGTGCTTTTAAACAGCACACGTGCAGTAACAGCAAATGCATTTATGTACTATTAAACAGAAAACGTGCAGTAACAGCAACCACGTTTAGGTGATATTAAACAGCAAACCTGCAGTAACAGCAACTGCGTTTAGGTGCTATTAAACAGCAAATATTCAGTAACAGCAAATGCGTTTAGGTGCTATTAAACAGCAAACGTGCAGTAACAGCAAATACGTTTAGGTGATATTAAACAGCACACGTGCATTAACAGCAAATGCGTTTAGGTGATATTAAACAGCACACGTGCAGTAACAGAAACTGCGTTTAGGTGCTATTAAACAGCAAACGTGTAGTAACAGCAAATGCGTTTAGGTGCTATTAAACAGCAAATGTGCAGTAACAGCAAATGCGTTTAGGTGCTATTAAACAGCAAACGTGCAGTAACAGCAAATGCGTTTAGGTGCTATTAAACAGCACACGTGCAGTAACAGCAACTGCGTTTAGGTGCTATTAAACAACACACGTGCAGTAACAGCAAATGCGTTTAGTTGCTATTAAACAGCAGACGTGCAGTAACAGCAAATACGTTTAGGTGCTATTAAACAGCAAACGTGCAATAACAGCAAAAGCGTTTAGGTGCTTTTAAACAGCACACGTGCAGTAACAGCAAATGCGTTTAGGTGCTATTAAACAGCAAACGTGCAGTAACAGTAAATGCGTTTAGGTGCTATTAACCACTTGACTACTGGGCACTTAAACCCACTTAATAACCAGACCAATTTTCAGCTTTCGGTGCTCTCACATTTTGAATGACAATAACTCAGTCATACAACACTATAACCAAATGAAATTTTTGTCCTTTTTTTCCCACAAATAGAGCTTTCTTTTGGTGGTATTTTATCACCTCTGCGGTTTTTATTTTTTTCACTATAAATGAAAAAAGAACGAAAATTTTGTAAAAAAATGAATTTTTCTTCATTTCTATTATAACATTTTGCAAAAAAGTAATTTTTCTTCATAAACTTGGCCTAAAATGTATACTGCTACATATCTTTGGTAACAAAACAAAAAAAAATTAGATATTATTTAGTCTGGGTGAAAGTTATAGGGTCTAAAAGCTATGGTACCAATTACTGAAAATTGATCAATTTGATCACATCTGATGTACTGACATCCTCTCTCATTTCTTGAGACCCTAACATGCCAGAAAAGTACAAACACCCCCCAAATGACCCCTTTTTGGAAAGAAGACATTCCAAGGTATTTAGAAAGAGGCATTGTGAGTTTTTTGAAGTTGTAATTTTTCCCACAATTCTTTGCAAAATCAAGATTTTTTTCATTTTTATTTTCTTTCCACAAAATTTTCATATTAGCGGGTTATTTCTCACACACAGCATATGCATACCACAAATTACACCCCAAAACACATTCTGCTATTCCTCCCGAGTATGGCGATACCCCATGTGTGGGACTTTTTGACACAGCGTGGCCACATGGAATGGCGCCAAACTTTGCGACTTAAAAATCCCCATAGGTGACGCTTTAAATATTTTTACTGGTTACATTAATTTAGTTGGAGAAGAGGTCTAGGGCCAAAATTATTGCTCTCGCTCTAACGTTCGCAGCGATACCTCACATGTGTGGTTTGAACACCGTTTTCATATGTTGGGCGGGACTTGCGTATGCGTTCGCTTCTGCATGCGAGCTCACGGGGACAGGGGCGCTGTATGCCCAGAGTATTGCGGAGTATGCCCAGAGTATTGCAGAGTATGCCCAGAGTATTGCGGAGTATGCCCAGAGTATTGCGGAGTATGCCCAGAGTATTGCAGAGTATGCCCAGAGTATTGCAGAGTATGCCCAGAGTATTGCGGAGTATGCCCAGAGTATTGCGGAGTATGCCCAGAGTATTGCAGAGTATGCCCAGAGTATTGCAGAGTATGCCCAGAGTATTGCGGAGTATGCCCAGAGTATTGCGGAGTATGCCCAGAGTATTGCGGAGTATGCCCAGAGTATTGCGGAGTATGCCCAGAGTATTGCGGAGTATGCCCAGAGTATTGCGGAGTATGCCCAGAGTATTGCGGAGTATGCCCAGAGTATGCCCAGAGTATTGCGGAGTATTGCCCCCCATAGTATGCCCATAGTATGCCCAGAGTATTGCAGAGTGTTGCCCCCCCAGAGTGTTGCCCCCCCAGAGTGTTGCCCCCCCAGAGTATTGCCCCCCCAGAGTATTGCCCCCCCCAGAGTATTGCCCAGCATTGCAGAGTATGTGCAGCAGGGATGGCTGAGCAGGGAGGGATGGATGGATGGATCTGTGACTACATTTGTCACAGATCCAGCCCGCAGCACTGGCGCTGCCATCCGCTCCCTCCCCTCTCCTCTCACACTGTACCGATCGGTACAGAGAGAGGAGGGAGGAACCGGCGTCATCAAATGACGCCGGTCTGTTTACATCTGATCGCGCCGTCATTGGACGGCGCGATCACGTGGTAAACCGCCGCTATCAGCGGCGATTTACCGTGATCCGTGACCCGCCGGGTCCTCTGGACCCGGCGGTCACGGACATTCCCATGTGCGCGCCCCAGGGGGCGCGCGGGAGCGCGACTCTGGAATCACGTTATATAACGTGATCCCAGAGTTAAGCAACCACCTTGCCGCCGTTATTTTTCGGCAGGTGGTTGCTAAGTGGTTAAACAGCACAAGTGCAGTAACAGCAAATGCGTTTAGGTGCTATTAAACAGCAAACGTGCAATAACAGCAAATGCGTTTAGGTGCTATTAAACAGCACACATGCAGTAACAGCAAATGCGTTTAGGTGCTATAAAACAGCACACATGCAGTAACAGCAAATGCGTTTAGGTGCTATTAAAAAGCAAATGTGCAGTAACAGCAAATGCGTTTAGGTGCTAATAAACAGCAAATATGCAGTAACAGCAAATGCGTTTAGGTGCTATTAAACAGCACACGTGCAGTAACAGCAACTGCGTTTAGGTGCTATTAAACAACACACATGCAGTAACAGCAAATGCGTTTAGTTGCTATTAAACAGCACACATGCAGTAACAGCACATGCGTTTAGGTGCTATTAAACAGCAAACGTGCAATTACAGCAAAAGCGTTTAGGTGCTATTAAACAGCACACGTGCAGTAACAGCAAATGCGTTTAGGTGCTATTAAACAGCAAACGTGCAGTAACAGTAAATGCGTTTAGGTGCTATTAAACAGCACACGTGTAGTAACAGCAAATGCGTTTAGGTGCTATTTAACAGCACACGTGCAGTTACAGCAAACGCGTTTAGGTGAAATTAAACAGGAAACGTGATGTAACAGCAACTGTGTTTAGGTGCTTTTAAACAGCACACGTGCAGTAACAGCAAATGCATTTATGTACTATTAAACAGAAAACGTGCAGTAACAGCAACCACGTTTAGGTGATATTAAACATCAAACGTGCAGTAACAGTAAATGCGTTTAGGTGCTATTAAACAGCACAAGTGCAGTAACAGCAAATGCGTTTAGGTGCTATTAAATAGCAAACGTGCAATAACAGCAAATGCGTTTAGGTGCTATTAAACAGCACACATGCAGTAACAGCAAATGCGTTTAGGTGCTATTAAACAGCACACATGCAGTAACAGCAAATGCGTTTAGGTGCTATTAAACAGCAAACGTGCAGTAACAGTAAATGCGTTTAGGCGCTATTAAACAGCACACGTGCAGTAACAGCAAATGCGTTTAGGTGCTATTAAACTGCACACGTGCAGTAACAGCAAATGCGTTTAGGTGCAATTAAACAGGAAACGTGATGTAACAGCAACTGCGCTTAGGTGCTTTTAAACAGCACACGTGCAGTAACAGCAAATGCATTTATGTACTATTAAACAGAAAACGTGCAGTAACAGCAACCACGTTTAGGTGCTATTAAACAGCAAACGTGTAGTAACAGCAAATGCATTTAGGTGATACTAAACAGCAAACGTGCAGTAACAGCAAATGCGTTTAGGTGCTATTAAACATCACACATGCAGTAACAGCAAATGCGTTTAGGTGCTATTAAACAGCACACGTGCAGTAACAGCAAATATGTTTAGGTGCTATTAAACAGCACAAGTGCAGTAACACAAAGGACATTTATGTGCTTTTAAACAGCACACGTGCAGTAACAACAACTGCGTTTATGTGCTATTAAACAGCACACGTGCAGTAACAGCAACTATGTTTAGGTGCTATTAAACAGCAAACGTGCAGTAACAGTAAATGCGTTTAGGCGCTATTAAACAGCACAAGTGCAGTAACAGCAAATGCGTTTAGGTGCAATTAAACAGGAAACGTGATGTAACAGCAACTGCGCTTAGGTGCTTTTAAACAGCACACGTGCAGTAACAGCAAATGCATTTATGTACTATTAAACAGAAAACGTGCAGTAACAGCAACCATGTTTAGGTGCTATTAAACAGAAAACGTGCAGTAACAGCAAATGCGTTTAGGTGCTATTAAACAGCACACGTGCAGTAACAGCAACTGCGTTTAGGTGCTATTAAACAACACACGTGCAGTAACAGTAAATGCGTTTAGGTGCTATTAAACAGCACAAGTGCAGTAACAGCAAATGCGTTTAGGTGATATTAAACAGCACAAGGTCAGTAACACAAAGGACGTTTATGTGCTATTAAACAGCACACGTGCAGTAACAACAACTGCGTTTATGTGCTATTAAACAGCACACGTGCAGTAACAGCAGCTATGTTTAGGTGCTATTAAACAGCAAACGTTCGGTAACAGCAAATGCTTTTAGGTGATATTAAACAGCACACGTGCAGTAACAGCAACTGCATTTAGGTGCTATTAAACAACACACGTGCAGTAACAGGAAATGTGTTTAGGTGATATTAAACAGCACAAGTGCAGTAACAGGAAATGCGTTTAGGTGCTATTAAACAGCAAATGTGCAGTAATAGCATCTGCGTTTAGGTGCTATTAAACAGCAAACGTGCAGTAACAGCAAATGTGTTTAGGTGCTATTAAACAGCACACGTGCAGTAACAGCAAGTGTGTTTAGGTGCTATTAAACAGCAAATGTGCAGTAACAGTAAATGCGTTTAGGTGCTATTAAACAACACACGTGCAGTAACAGGAAATGCGTTTAGGTGATATTAAACAGCACAAGTGCAGTAACAGGAAATGCGTTTAGGTGCTATTAAACAGCAAATGTGCAGTAATAGCAACTGTGTTTAGGTGCTATTAAACAGCAAACGTGCAGTAACAGCAAATGTGTTTAGGTGCTATTAAACAGCACACATGCAGTAACAGCAAATGCGTTTAGGTGCTATTAAAAAGCACACGTGCAGTAACAGTAAATGTGTTTGTCATGGACCATGAAATACTGAAATCCTAATTCATGTATTACAGAAGATTTAATTCTGAACCCCAGCCAGGTCAATAGATTTAGAAGAAATACTCATTGTCCATCGTGTGATAACCCTATCTAAAGCCTTTCTATTATCATGTGTAAATGACTTCTGCCCTGTCTCAATTCTCCAGACGGCTCCATTGTTCTGTGGCTGGCTATTGTGTACATTGATTGACCCCCTGGGGCTTTTGTCTGAAAACACATCACAGGCCTGGCCACACATATTCAGGCTATTCAAGCATTGGGACCAATCTCTGCGGAGACATTTTCAAGTCCTCATTTGCATGGTTTAAGAGGACCAGAGTGGAGACTGCATACTTTACAATGGACCAATAGGAAAGCGGTTGTTGGGGGCGGGATGTTCCAAATCCTGTATAAAGTGTGCTGTGTACTTTCAATAAAGTGTGTCCTGTTACATTCAGCATTAAGCCATGGCTCATGTGTGGATTATTCAGCGATTCCAGGGATATTCCTAGTCGGGGAATATTGGGTGATTTCTTTTATGGGAGAAGAAGGGAATGCTTGAAGGGGATATGTTCTACTACCATCACAACTGGTTGGCAGCAGCGGGATTTTCCCTTCTACTTTCCTTTACACCAGGATTCCAAGCAGACACTGGGAACAGTGAATGGAAGACTGATACACCCTGCTTAAAAAAATACACGGAAAGGACTACTGGAAGTTTGTGGAAGGATTGCTAGCAACAAAACCGAGCGTGTCATCATAGCAGAATAAATGGAGCTAGACCAGGAGAACTCGGTTGCAGCAACGCCAGCAGTACAGAAGATGGGGACACCAGTGATTCAGGAGGAGGAATCACCAGCTAACAAGCTAATAAGAGAGAAATTAGCATGGTTCGGTCCGAACCCAACGGCGGATGTGGTGCTGAAAGTGATGACCCTAGTAGCGGAGGAGGCTAAACAAATAAGAAACGCAGAGCTACAGTTAAAACTGGCAGCAGTCCAACAAGCAGCCACACATTCTCCAAACAGTGAGTACAGCACAGCAGACACAAGGAAGATTCCGTTTAGCGCTTTTAACCCCTTCCATACAGGGCATTTTCACCCCCTTCCTGCCCAGACCAATTTTTAGTTTTCAGCGCTGTTGCACTTTGAATGACAATTGCGCGGTCGTGCAACACTGTACCCAAATTAAATCATTATGTTTTTTTCCCCACACAAATAGAGCTTTCGTTTGGTGGTATTTGATCATCTCTGCGGTTTTTATTTTTTGCGCTATAAACAAAAGAAGAGCGACAATTTAAAAAAAACCACAATATTTTTTCCTTTTTATTTAATACATCTCACAATATTTTTTTTTAAAAAACCTTTTTTCCCCTCAGTTTAGACCGATACGTATTCTACGTATTTTTGGTAAAAAAAAAAAAAAAACGCAATAATCGTATATTGTTTGGTTTGCGCAAAAGTTATAGCGTCTACAAAATAGGTGATAGATTTATGGCATTTTTATTTTATTTTTTTTACTAGTAATGGCGGGGATCTGCGTTTTTTTTTTGTGACCGTGACGTTGCGGCGGACATATCGGACACTTTTGACACGTTTTTGGGACCGTTCACATTTACACAGCGATTAGTGCTATAAAACTGCACTAATTACTGTGTAAATGTGACTGGCAGGGAAGGGGTTAACACTAGGGGGCGCTGAAGGGATTAAAATGTGTCCTAAACTATGTTCTAACTGTAGGGGGAGGGGGACTCACAGCTTGGGCTCACAGGGTCAAAAGAAAAAATTCTGGTGTCTACATACAGAGCAGTCAGTCACTTTTTACCTGATAGTAAATATTCCTCCTTGTTGTCGACGTCCAACCTAACACCACACGAAGCAGACTGAGAAGAGGTGTACGCACTATCAATTTTATTTTTCTTGTCAACGCCTTTAAACGCCTGCAATCATCAAACATTTTCAATAAAGGTTATCATTCGTTCTCTGGAAAGAACTGGATAAATACATTAGCACATTTAGCACATCTGAAAATAACAATTGCCTAGTTGCCATGCTGGCCTAGTCCTGATTTTGCTATGACTTTTACATGCTTGTCCTGGGTACATGACCAGGAAAGTTCTCAAAACACAGACAGCCAGTGAGCTAGAATTCAAACTGGTAAAATGATGAAGAAATACATAAGTAGAAACGACCATCTGTGAAAACCTTTCAAAATGATCAGTAAGTCCAAAAACATAGGCAGCTGAATTTAAATGCAAATCTTGGCATTTGCTATAGAAGCTGAGCTTTTCCCCAATTTCCTCTGACTTCCAAGCATTTCTGCTGGTTTTGTAATTAGATATGTTACCTCAGCTGTTCTGTTGATCTGCACTGCTATATTTATGTAGCGCCCCCCTTGCTTCCAGCATGGGCACTACGCTAAAAACTAGTTGACTGGGAGAGCTACATTGCTCCCGGTCGTGATTTGTTTAGGTTAATGACCTGTGTAATTCTGGAAAGGTTCACAGGCTCAGACTGCATTCTGGGGATGTTAGTATCATCTTTGGCCAGCAGTGGGAGCCAGAGGGATTTCTGGCGGATAGAGTCTTCCCCAGCAGCCAATTGGAAAGGGTTTTTTCCTGCTGGGCATGCTGGGGAGGGGTATATCTGTGATGGAGGTCATGTGTTCTGGGTTCTCTTCCTTCTCCTGCGTGGGGTCCCGGAGTCGGGGTGTGGCACCCACCTTCAGGGTGTGCGCATCCATGGACCCTGCTGGCGTGGCCCACCTGGCCAAGCTTCCAGGCCTTGCTGAGTCTCAATCGGAGACGAAACTAAAGGGACCCCAGTGACTTACTGGGTTCCCGATGCCGTAGAGAGGATCCGGCGCCCGGGCCATAGACAGGTACACTCTGCTGTCACCCAGTGATCTGTGCTGAGATAACTGCTGGGAGGATTTGCTCTATTCGGACATGTACAAACAACACTGGCCTGTGGCAGAGGCCTAGAGCCGGGTCAGTGAGAGAGACCTGTTCCTCCCAGCCAACATTTAAGGTGTCTGTTGGGTCTATGAGAGGGATCTGTCCAGGAGACATCCCACCCACTCAGGCATTGAGTGGCGACGTGTGCAAAATTGTATTTTTTAAGGGGCTAATTTTGCTGTACATGTATCCAGGCCTGACATCGAGAATCTCTTTTTCCTCATAAACCTATTCTCCTTTCACCGAGTTGATGTTTGGCTATGTTGGCCTGGAATTAAAGCATGGACACTCGTGTGTGGACACTCAATTACTATTTGGTGGCTTCTGGTGCACCCCTAGACCAAGCAAGGGTTACTTAATCTGCCGATCCCATTATTAATCCAGCGGCCCTTTGGGGGATGACGCTACATTTATATAGAACAATACTTTTAATGTCAGCCTTTCATACAATGCTGTATATAAAATCATTAGAAGTTAAGGCATTCCCCTGCCAGTTATTTTCTGTTTGTGGCTTGCTTTTTGTAAAGGGCACATCTCAGAAACAGGTTTGGCAATAGTACTATGCTTGTGATAAAAAATAATAGATGACATCTAAAGAATTAATTTAAATATATTTTTTAAGAAGATCATTAACATGTTTTGTATCATTGTAATGTAAACATTCTAAACTGGCATCAACAATGCTACACCTGCAGTTGAAAAAAAGCATCAAATTAAATTACCTTTCTGGAAACTTTGGGCCAGATTCAGATAGAATCGCGTAAGTTTTGGCAGGCGTAGCATATCTCAGATACACTACTCCGCCGTAACTTTGAGTGGCAGGTCCCGTTGGAGGGTGGGTGAGATAAAAAAAAAGGGGGTGGGTATAACCGTTTGATTTCTGACTATATATCTCATCTTATGCAAAATATATTTTATCTTCGATTCTTGCTTCATTATTCGTTTGGGGGTTGGGGACTTTGGATTGATTTATTTAAAGTACTGTGGACACTGTTGTATTGGCTGGGTTGCTCATTTATACATCTTTTGGCAAAAGGGACTGTTATATTATTTATTATGGTGATTTACACCACATCATGTTTTTTGGGATGCACATATCATTAAATGATGGTGTAGGACACTTTGGTAGAGACATACAGGCCCAGATTCACAGAGCAATTACTCCTGTCTAACTGGTGTTAGACAGGAGTAATTTCAAATTTCGCGCGCCGTATCACTAGTTTGAATCCTCAAACCATGATACGGCGGCTTCGGGCTTCGATCCGAGAGGCTTACGTCTTTGTAAGCCTTCGGATCTACGCTGCAATATTTTTGCGGCCGCTGGGAGGAGTCTGCGTCGTTTTCAGCGTCGGGATATGCAAATGAGTTTTTACGGCGATCCACGAAGATACGAGCGGTCTTCGCAATCGCTTTCGTCTATTTTTTTCTACGTACTGTTAGACCAGCTTTTTGCTGGTCTAACGGTGCGTAGCCCATGTTAAGTATGGCCGTCGTTCCTGCGTCGAATTTAAATATTTTTTTTTTTTTACGTAACTCGTTCGGGAATAGGAATGTCCGTAAAACGACACTACTCAAAAAAAAATTACGTGATTTCGCGCAATGCACGGCGGGAAATTTCTGAACGGAGCATGCGCAGTTTGATCGCCGCGGGAACGCGCCTATTTTAAATGCTTCACACCCCCTACTCGCGTAGATGGCTTGCGCCGGGAGAAATACACTACGCCGCCGTAGTTTACTGGACAAAATCTACCGGGATTCCACGTAGAGCCAGGTAAAATACGGCGGCGTAGTGTATTTCAGATACTCTACGCGAATCTAATTGTATGTGAATCTGGCCCACAGTATTTATTTTATTTTGCTATTCGTTAATTTTAGGGTTTTCTGCTTTTATAATAATGTTTTATTTTAGAGAATCCTTTCCATTAAAGTTTTGTTATTTCATTTTTCTATTTGCATATATCTATAGAATCAGATCCAAACATATATTAATTATTCTGTTAAAATTTATACACAATAAGTTTTGGTCACATAGTGATTTGTGTTTTTATAGATATGTTATATTTGCATTGATAACTGTATCCTGGTACTTTTTTTTATGTAATGTGGTTGTACTTATTTTTCTATACTTTTACCGAATATAGTTACATTGATAAAAATACATACAATTATACAATTTATATTTACAATTAAACTTGATTTTTATGTGGTAACTACCCAGACTATTTGAGGACAAATGGCTGGAGCTATACTCATGTTAGCCCCATCCATTTAGGCTGGGTTCACATTTATGCAAATTAGATGCAAGTTTCTCAGCATACAATTTGCATGACAGGTGAGTGTAAACGGCTCTCGATGGAGCCGGTTCACACATCTCGGGGGCGGCCACAGAGTGCACAGCAGAAGGGTCCTGCGCATCTTTGGCTCTGTTTCCGGTCCAAATTCAGGCAAAAATTCGGACCTAATTTGGACCTGAAACGATAAACGGGGACTCACCGGACCCCCTTCTGTGCCCCGCGCTGCACATAGTGTGAACCCAGCCTCAGAGTACAGCTCCAGCTATAGAAAAGAATGAGGCAGAGGATAGGTAGCATAGACTATTTGTGTAAACGCGGTGTGGGGCTGCAAAATGAACTTCTCTGGGGCTTAAGGTACCGTAAATACATATATATGTGGCTTACCCTAGGGGGGTGAAGGGAGCTTGCTTTAAAGGACAAATTCCCTAAAAGTATAATTATTGATTAAAGTATACTGTATGTAAACCTTAACACTGTCCTGTGTCCTCTGCATAACTCTTGTGTTTTCTCAAAGTCTGTTTAGCCCTCCTAGTTGTTATCATGGATATATCAACAGGTATTTCTCCTGTGATTTGCAGGTTCCTGAAGTGTGAACATGTGCACATATTGCAGAGATGTACTAAATATGTTGTTTTTTGTTTATTATGTACTGACATACACTTTAGGTATTTTAATAAGTTAGGGATTTTATTTTAATAAAATTATTGCTTGGAAGGTATTTCTGTATGTATTAGACCATTAGGCCTTTATCAAACAGGGCTCTGTATAAGAGAGAGAATAAAGAAAAGAGGGCGCACCGGCCTTGTGCATTATCCCAAGCCAATTATTTAATAAAAACAAATTAAAAACTACTCACAAACATGTGAAGAAATCTTCCTTGTAAAAGCCACCTGATTGTGGCGATCAGTTCTGAAACCAACAGTCTCCAGATGGTGATAGAGAAGATATATGGGTCACTACAACTGACGCTTTTCAAAGGAGTGCCTTCTTCCTCAGAGTCTCTGTAGAACCCTGTCTAAAGCTGACCATACGCTGATCCTAATTTGGTCAGTGTGCAGCCCTCTCCACTTAACCGAAGTTGATGTTAGAATTTTTTTCCTAGATGAGTGGCTGTAGCCAATCAGTGAGAGCCACTGTCGGAGAACAATGTCACGGTATGAGGGGGATTTCTTCATCCACTGCGTTTGTGTGGATGGAGGAATCTATTTTATTTTTTCCTTAGCCCTTTTGGCTAAATTACATTTATGGCCAGCTTTAGAAAACATCTCTTGTTGGCTGTGCATAAACAAAGAATATGATTGCTTACTATATGGTTAAGTGTCATTTTTGCTATTTACTAAATAGTAAAAATAATACTATTTACCGATTTACTAAAGGTGTTGAGAATATTCACTCAAAAATTGTGTTAATGTTCACAGGTATCCTATTATGAATAAAAAGCAAATCCCTATTCACTTTGGCTACCCAAATGTGCAGATATTTTTGAATAAAGGAAGTGAAAATTCACACAATTTTTGGGTAACTATCCTTAACTCCTTTAGTAAGCCCAGTTCTCTTGAGAGATCTATAACTTTAATTTCTGAAGAGATGTATAATTATCCCACAATTCAATTTAAGGGGATTTCCAGAAATAATAGCTATACACGGGTTTGCCTTAACTGCATGACTCTTATGATAGTAATTGTATTTTTGTACTCAGACTTTAGTCTGCCAACCATGGCAAACACCAGAGGTTGATCTTAGAGACTGTGGGCAAGTGCAGACCTTCCATACTACTGCATGGAGGGGTTCAAACTTGAAGGGGAATTATTTTAAGGTCACCCTTCTCTTTTTTGAAAATAGAGAAGCAAAATAATTGAATAATTATGCAATGAAAAGTATGGAACATATCAAGTGATTTTTTTTTAATAAATACAATGCTTCAAATAGATCTACTATATTCTAACAAGATAGTACATTTGTATTACCTCGATCAGTTTGATTCCATATATGATTTGACCATCACGAAATTCATGAAAATTTGGTTTCACAAACCGTTCGCTGATTACTTTTGCACGAATCACTAAACAAAATGGATCAATAATGAACAAAGTTAAACATATACATACATATTCCATAAAGAATCATAAAACCACCAAAAAGTAAAAAAAAAAAAAAACATGTTTCAAACAGAGGGAGAAATATAAAGCATATACAGTGCAACAAATAATTTATAGGTGACCTTTCATTAATTTAAAAAATCTGCAAGAATAAATACCTGGCATGCCACAATGTATAGCAAGAGTTTAATTTATCAAGAAAGCTTTACTTTAATAACAATACTTCTTCGAGCTCCTGTCCTGTGACTTTGCCCAGTCTGAGATGATGTTATTAGTCTGCTGCAGGCAGGAGGAGGCATTTCCCAATTCTCCTTTCACCTCCATGGAAAGGATTGCAATATTTTAACTTTTTAGCAAGTCACAAGGTGAGAGGCTACAGCAGGGGGCTGATGTATGTCAGACATATTTTAACACCAAAAGTTAGACCCAAACCAAGAGTTGCATGATTGCCATAGTCTAAGGCCGCGTACACACGAGGGGATATGTCCGCTGAAAACGGTCCGATGGACCGTTTCAGCAGACATCTCCGCTCGTGTGTATGGGCTAGCGGACAGATTTCTCCACCCGACAGATTTCAAAGCAAGCTTTGAAATCTATCCGGTGGGAATCTGTCCGCCCGACATGTCTGCTGGTTAGTACACTTACCAGCAGACATGTCGGCCCCCACCGCCGCCGCCGAATGGATTCGGCACATGCGCGGAAGTGTTTTACTTCCTGGTGCGGTGACGTGGCGGTGACGCGGCGGCGTCAACGTCACCGCCGCGTCACCGCCACATCACCGCGCCGTCCGGTGGCGGGGAATTTGATCCGATGGTGTGTACACGCCATCGGATCAAACTCCCGATCGGACATATCCGATGGAAATGGTCTGCGGACCGTTTTCATCGGATATGTCCGATCGTGTGTACGCCGCCTAATGCCTGAATTCCGCTCAAGCTGTCTTGCATACACTCGGTCAGAATATCCGATGAAAAAAATCTGTCTGACTCTTTCCATCGGAAATATCCGAGCGTGTGTACGCGGCATAAGAAGTAGATCCTGGTGGAAGCCTAAGCAGAGATGGGTCCAACTCAGGAGGAGTGATCTGTGATCTTCCTGAGAGGTAATAAATGCCTATACAATTAGTTTTATGATTAGCCGCACTAACTCCACTGTAAATCAGATCCTTGTTAAAATGGTTATTTGTAAAAAATGATATACAAGTCAAACATATAAATCGCATATATGTGCAAATCACCACTAAGTGCCAATGTCCAGACATGTAAACCATTCAAATTTAAGGAGTTGTAAACCCTCAAGGTTTTTCACTTTAATGCATATGCAATGAGGGTGAAAAACTTTCTGCGCTGAAGCAGCCCCTCAGAGCCCCCTTTCGCTTACCTGAACCAGATCGTTCCAGCGACGAGCACAAGCTCAGCAGCTCCAGCCGCTGTATCGGGTCCTCATTGGATAGATTAATAGCACCAGGAGCTCTCACTGCTGTCAATTAAATCCAGTGACATGGGAGTCGGGGTTGGGGCCGAGTCCTGCTGTTTTTGTCAATGGAGGAAGCATCAGGACTCGGGAGCGAGCCTGCACAGGTGCCCCCAGGGAAAGCGTCTCTCCATGGGGCTACCAGATGAAGGGGAGGAGCCAAGAGCCCCGCTGGGCCGCTCTGTGCAAAACCCTTGTAGTATAACATGTTTGTTATTTTATATATAAAAAAAAAAAATTATAATTACAAATGTCCATCAAAAGTGTGTATCCAATTTTTTCAAAAAAATGTCCATCAAAATGTGAATGGCAATGCTATTGCACTCTCCTCAAAATGCATACATCAAATTTCTTATTGTGCACGCTATTCACTACCCATCCTGTGCTGAATTCTCTACCATCCAAATTTCCCACTCACAAAATTGACATATATTATGAGTGTAATCATCCAATCCACCAGAGATCCTGTATTCACTTATATGGAGTGTCCCCTCTTACTCAATTGGAAAATAAAAGAAATGCTATCATTGCACAATATTTTTGTATTACATAAAAACACCCAATTATAAATTTACCAAATCACATTTAAAAGTGCCTCCGACCGGCACAGAGTCTATCCAGCGATCTGTATCAGAATACAGGATCCCTGGTGGATTGGATAATTAAGCTCATTATATATGTCAATTTGGTGAGTGATAAATCTACTGTAGATGGTGGAGGATTCAGCACAGGATTGGTGGTAAATGGCGTGCTAAATAAGAAATCGAATGTATGCATTTTGTGGAGAGTCACCTTTTGATGGAATATTTTTTTTTAATTGGATACACATTTTTGATGGACATCTGTTTGTTAATTTGAATGGTTTAACCACTTCAATACCGGGCATTTTCACCCCCTTCATGCCCAGGCCAATTTTCAGCTTTCAGCACTGTCACGGTTTGAATGACAATTTGACCTAAAAGTACGAGTTCAACCAGGTGACAGGGTTTTGCTGAGGAATCTAGGCATCCCAGGCAGGCATAAGTTGGCTGATCGTTGGAGATCACAGCCTTATGTTGTGTGTAGGAAGCTTCCAGGGCTCCCAGTGTATGAAATCAAGCCAGAAGGAAACACTGGGCCAGTAAAAACCTGGCATCGGAATCACCTTTAACCTCTCACAGAGACAGTCAGAATAAGCACAGAGGTGGAATCCCCATCCACATCCACCGATGTGTGTAGGCCAATAACCAGATCTCAGCTTGAACCCTCTACAGATGAAGATGAGGAAGTGGAGATGAGTTGGCTGTGGCCTCCGGAAACTTCAGAAACAGATGCTGATATCTCTTCAGAAGTAGAGGAGGATAATAACGGAACTCTCAGGGCAGAGGCCCCAGAATTTGTGCCGGCAACTCATCCTGCAGAAGAGCCCAGTACTCTTATTTACTCTCCATCTTTAGTCACTGAGAGGAGGAATGACGACATTTGTCAAAAAAGAATGGATACCCCGAAAGTGCAAAGAGCGACATTCTACCACCACGCAGACTGACTTATGATACATTGGGCGAATGCTCTAAAGCATCTCAGTTTGTCAGCAAAAAAACCTTGAACTGTCTGGTCCCTCTACTTTTGATTCAGTAAGGGACATGCCCACCTCACCCCTTGGCACATCTGTACCAGACACGGTAATATCAGCTGTGAGTGCACAGGATAGCTCCCCATCATAGGACAATTGGTGGGAAGTTCCTGTGTCTGTATTGGATGACTGTATAGGGGCTAAAATACAGAATAGAGTTAGCAATTTGAACCTATTTGGAGGACCAAAGAGATAAAGTAGGGGGAGTGTGTAGCGCTGACATTCTTGTATATTGATGTGTGTTTGCATACTTTAATACAACGTCTATGGATATTGCTATGTTTAAGTATTTGGAGCCATCTAGTGACCAAATACTGGTAATGCAGAGAGATGTTTGTTTAATTTTTGGTTTCCTTGAAGACAAGGACACACAGAGCGATGGGGAAACAATCCCGGTTGTCCGGGCAAGTGATCTGAGGGTGCCCGAGGGACAGTGGCCGGATTGCAGAGACCGAGAGACACTCATCCGAGCATCTGAGGACCGGACCGATCCAGCGGAGCTGAACGGATCGTCTGGCCCAGCTGACAGAGAAGCAAGTTGCATTAACCGGATAAAAGTTACTACACAGAGCTCCGATCCAGTGGGTGAGCGGGTCACGGCCCACAGTTTGTTAAATTTCACACGCAGTTAGACTCATATACAGGCTCCACTGGAAATTATAGTTACACGGAGGAGCAGAGTAACTGACATTGAGAAGGCTTGAGGCCTATCTACCATGACATCTCAAGCCATGTTAAAATAGTTGTTGCAGTTACACCAGGAGCACTTTCACTTCAATTTAACTCATCAAAACTGTGGATTACAAACCACAAGGAGTTACTTTAGCTAGCGAAGAAAAGAAGATCCAGGACTAAGTACTTTAACCACTTAACACCCGCTGGCGTCAAATGACGGCGGGCGGAATGCTCTATTGTTCTGACAGGACGTCATATGACATCCTGTCATTTACATTTAAAGCCGCTAGGGGCGCCCGTCACGTTACTGGGAACACAGTGCGCGTGCCCGGCGGCCGCGATGGCCTCCAGGCACCTGCGATTGCCCAGTAACTGAGCAGGGCCGTGGAGCTCTGTGTGTGTAAACACAGAGCTCCATGTCCTGTCAGGGAGACAGGAGACCGATCTGTGTCCCTTGTACATAGGGACACAATCGGTCACCTCCCCCAGTCACCCCCCTCCTCCTACAGTTAGAACACTACTTAGGACACACATTTAACCCCTTCCCCGCCCTCTAGTGGTTAACCCCTTCCCTGCCAGTCACATTTATACAGTAATCAATGCATATTTATAGCATTGTTCACTGTATAAATGTGAATGGTCCCAAAAATGTGTCAAAAGTGTCCGATGTGTCGGCTATAATGTCGCAGTCCCGAAAAAAATCGCAGATCGCCGCCATTCCCAGTAAAAAAATAAATAAAAAAAATCATAATTATGTCCCCTATTTTGTAGGCAATATAACTTTTGCGCAAACCAGTCACTATACGGTTATTGCGATTTTATTTTAATTTTTTTTTAACCAAAAATATGTAGAAGAATACGTATCGTAAGCTGCACTATGGGCTCTCTGTTTTCCTTTTGTATTTGAGATATTCATCCGCTCCGACTAATTGGGATTAGAAGCAACTCCAGCATATAGTCGTTTGGGTGACTTTAAACAAACCGTGTGCAGTCTGACCGCAGGTGTGGTCAGGTGGTCTGGTAAGTAGACTATATTTTCTGACACTCGGGTGTATCCTTGGTGGAAGGTGGTGCCAAGCTTTTTGAACATTTTTTTTGGAAGACTTCTTATAGCTCACTCTTACACGGATATTTTTTCATGCATTTGGGAATATTTATGGACTTTTTATTGTGTCATATTTACTTATTTTGATGTGCATGTTATTACGTTTTTTTGGTTATAATTCTAGGTTTCACTTACCTTTGTCATATTCATTTAACTATTTCACGGTATACCATTTATTATACACTTGTTATTTCATATTTTATATTTTATGTTTCATATAACCAATCGTGCTCCTCTGATTGGTCTATGATTGTTCACTCACTTTTTTATATTTTTGATATCACTATCATCAATTTCACTTATTTTGGTTTTGCGCTGTACCTCACCCCCTTTTTCCAAGAATACGTATCGGCTTAAACCGAGATACATTTTTTTTTTTAAATGGGATATTTATTATAGCAAAAAGCAAAAAATATTGGGCCAGATTCACAGAGCGATTACGCCGGCGTAACAGGAGATGCTCAGCGTAAGTCTAAATTTGCACATTCGTTTCGATGCGCCGCATCCCCAAAACGAGATACGCAAGAAATCTACTTTTTTTTTGTCCAGCATAATTTCGATAGACAGGCGCATCCGTCCGCGCAAAACTGCGCTAGACACACCATTGATTTGCTATTCAAATATGCTAATGAGGGAGTTACAGGGATCCACAAAAGAACGTTGGTGCATCGCAGGCTACGCGCTGTGCGCAACAGCTGCACGGCCTGTCTAAAATTAGACCATATAAAAGGTGGTATAAAATTAGACAATTCGTCTACATGTCAGAGAAAGCAACACTGTTAGTGAGGAGCTTAGCAGTCACACGTGTTGCACAACAATCTGTATGCCAACATGCCAGTAGCATCCATGCTCATAGCTATACTACTGACTTTAGATGAGCAAAGAAGGAGGAGGGCATGGAGGAGGGCACGGAGGAGGGCACGGGAGAGGATTTAAAAAAAAAAAAAAAAAAATTCTTTGCTTTAAGATTTTTTTTTACAAAAAATATACATACATATATACATAAATACATAACATACATACAAATTACAAACACGGTCTCACTCTCTTTCAATAGCCCTTTAAAACCATGATGGATATAAAAATCTAATCTGATACAAGCCCCTCACTCTTCCCTTGATATACATGCATAGACATCTTTGGCATGAGTGATTCTGAGGTGTCTCGCATCTTCAGATTCACCCCTCATGCCATCCTGGAATTAACCACAACCCTGCAGGAGCCCAACACATGACACCACCCATGACACCCATGACAGCTACATATACAATCATAGCCCCATCCCCACAGATTTCGAACAGAACATGTATGGAGACAGCTGGCTGGTTGGTGAGTGACATGGGTGGCAGGCATGACTGTCCCCCCCATGATGCTGAAATCACATGCACTACTAACATCTTCCTGTCTTATCCCTTCAGGATGACTCTGCATATGCACTGGGACCCCATCTCATGACTCCTATACGGAACCCCCCTAATCAAGGCTACCCCGTCTTCTGAGGGAAGAGCAGCCAGGAGACAGCTCACATTAGGCATCTTTGCACGTTCAACACACACATTAATCATGGCACAATGAGAATGCATGCATGCACACCACTGTGGTCCCTAGCACAAACACATCAAATCCTCATCACATTGGATTGGCACAAGCCCACAATGCAGGACTTGTGAGCTGCAACGCCAGGCCACGGCTCCAATTATGTCACTGTACATTCATACACCATTCACATGGACCTGGGGATCACTTCTCCACCACAAATGAGGGTGACACCCCTTTTCCGGCAGGAATGTCACCCCCACATGTCCAAATCATACACAAACAGAACCAAAAAAAAAAAATTGACCAGCAAAAAAAAAAAAATGCCCAGCAAAAATATAATTAAAAAAAAATAACAACAAAGAAAACACATAAAAGACAAAAATCACTCTGCAAAACAGTCCCCAAATATCTCAAAGACACGTCACAAACAAACAAACAAACGCTAATAAACAACAGAACAAAAGCACCTTGCTGTATAGGGAGGGATACAAAGGGATGTACTTTTTCAAAGGAAGTGCGTTTGTCTCTGTCTATTTATGCTGTTTGCGTAGTTCACTAATTTGCCCTAGTTCACTTCCAATTTCACTGATTGCGCCGTTCCCGAGTTGTGAGCATGCGCACAAAAGGTGCTGACCATTGTCTGCTTCAAGCGCGCATGCGCGAGCCGGCCGGCCCTTCATTTGCATGGGGTCACGGCTCATTTCAATGTAACATGCCCACGTCCTTCCCAATTTGTATTACTCCGCCTTGCGCCTCTGAAATAACGTTGCGCAGGCCCAAATTTCTGCGTAAAACCGACAAGAATAGGGTGATTGCGCCACTACATTGCGCCAGTCTAACGTAAAGGCGTTGCGCTACGCCGGTTCAATAATGCGCAGATGTACGTGAATCTGGCCCATTGTGTTTTTTTTCATAATGTACGCTCTTTTTTTGTTTATAGCCCAAAAAATTAAAACCGCTCTGGCGATCAAATACCACCAATAGAAAGCTCTATTTGTGGGGAAAAAAAATCTATTTTGTTTGGAAGCCACGTCGCACGACCGCGCAATTGTCAGTTAAAGCGACGCAGTGCCGGTAGCTAAAATGTCATCTGAGCAGGAAGGAGGTGTAGGTGCACAGTAGGTAAGTGGTTAAGTGAGATCTCACGCATAGCTTATAAAGTAGGGGGAGCTCCCAGGTATAAACCTACATATATGTATACTGTTTTCAAATTGTTTATGTTGTGCTGTCGTCTTACGTTGGGATGACAGCACAATTACTGTAATCATTTCTTTGCATATTTCACAGTAAAATATATCTTTTATTAAGTATCCAGTTGTGGCGTACTGTTTTTCTCCCTCCAGGTGCAGTCAGTGGATCCTGGGGTTACAATACAGGTATTTTGTATTGTCTTACATTGTATTGTATTGCATTGCATCACAGCTGTACAAAGGGGTTGAGCCAAGTTAGTGGGGTTTATTGGTAGAGTGCAGGTTCAAATTAAACCAGCAGCTCCTTTGGGGGTCAGTGCTACAACAAGACAAACCCCCAAAAATTCTTCAAATATATTAATAGTAAAAAGGTCAAGTCTGAGCATGGAGGCCCTTTAAAAAATAATCTAGAGGGTCACTGGGGACAAAGAGAAGGCAAATGTATTAACCACTTCCGGACCGCTGCACGACTATATACATCGGCACTTTAAGAAAGGGATATCTCTGTTATGGCAGCTAGCTGCCATAACCCAGGTATCTATCTCTTCAGCCGGCGGTCTATTTTACCATAATGGTGGTCTCTGCGGTGGATTTGCCACAGAATCACCGTTGTCAGGGGCAGGAGGCCCCCCTCCCGCCACTCTCCCGTTTCCTTTCGCCACTTACCTGAGCCATCTGTAGGTCCTCTCTGTGGCTGGGTATGGAGACGGGTGAAGGTAAGAAGGCCCCCACCCGTCTCCATAACATAGGAGGGCGGAAGCAACGTCAAAACGTCACTTCTGCCCATAGCTCTTAAAGGGACATTTTTTTTGGTCATTTTTTCAAATGACAAAATACTGTTTATTTTTTTACTGCGTTTTATTATAAATATAAGATGTGAGGTTTTTTTTTGACCCCAGATCTCATATTTAAGAGGACCTGTCATGCTTTTTTCTATTTCTAAAAGTGACCCAAATGTATTTTTTGAAAAGTGTCAAAATAAATAAAATAATAAAAAAAAATGTAAACCCCCCCAGTCCCGACTAGCTCGCGCGCAGAAGCCAACGCAAACGTGAGCAGCGCCTGTATATGTGAGGTATCGCCACGATCGTTAGAGCGAGAGCAATAATTCTCCTCTGTAACTCAAAATATGCAACATGTAGAATTTTTACCCAATGCCTATGGAGATTTTTAAGGGTAAAAGTTTTTTGCCATTCCACAATCGGGCACAATTTTGAAGCCTGGCATGTTGGGTATCAATTTACTTGGCGCAACATTATCTTTCACAAAATAAAAAATAAATGGGCTAAGTTTACTGTTGTCTTATTTTTTCATTTAAAAAAGGGTATATTTTTCCAAAAAAAAGTGTGCAAATATGGTGTGACATAAAGTATTGCAATGACCGCCATTTTATTCTCTAGGGTGTTAGAAAAAAAATGTATAATGTTTTCTAGCAAAAATTTTTTTTTTAACTTGTAAACAACATATCTGAAAGAGAAGCTCGGTCCTTAAGTGGTTAAATATCTTCTTCTGGGAAGGTCATGTTCATAATAGGCATGTATAGACAGAGCCCCAAAGATCTATAAAGGCTCAAAAGTGATATGGTCCAGAGTAATTTACACAGAATCAAGGTGGATAACGCACCAGGACCAGATGGCATCCACCCATGTATCCTAAAAAATTGAGCTCTGTCATTTCAAAGCCATTGTTTCTAAATTCTAGGGACTCTTTAATGACTGGAATAGTACCACTGGCTTGGCATAAGGCCAATGTCCCAGATAGCAAGGATAACTTGCCATACAAGGTGAGATCTTTCATGGAGGCTCAGACTGAGGGAGATTGACAGTTATCTTGTGTTTCTTCCATTTGCGAATAATAGCACCAACTGGTTTCACCCTCTCACTAGACATGTGCATGACAAAAAATGTGTTTTGTTTCATTTAGATTCATTAACATAGTTATTTTATTTTGTTAAATTCTGTAAATTCGTTCAATCCGTATTTGAAATTCTTATTCAGAATTTGTTTTTTGTCTTTTTTTTGTTTGATTTAAATAGGGCAAAGTTAACAAACAAAATAAACATTTTCATCAAATGATTACAATAACTCTTTCACCACTTAAATACAGGGCATTTTCACCCCCTTCCTGCCCAGACCAATTTGAATGGGCCTTGGTAACCACCTTTTCTTCCCAACACTAGTGGATTAACCTCCCTGACGGTGTTCCCGAGTCTGACTCGGGGTAAGATTTCTGTGCTACGATCGGTAATCCCGAGTCAGACTCGGGCTCGCCTCGCAGCATCCACACAGACTGTTTACTTACCTTCTCCGTGGATCCAGCGATGCATCTGCGCTGTGTGAGCGAGCGGGTGCTCGCTCGATTCACACAGCGTCCCCGTTTGCCGCCGAGCTCCGTTGCCTGCGACGTTACGACGCACGGGGACGGAGAACGGCGCCAAATTCAAAAATGTAAACAAACACATTACATACAGTATACTGTAATCTTATAGATTACAGTACTGTATGTAAAAAATACACACCCCCCATGTCCCTAGTGGTCTGCCCTGTGCACTACATGTCCTTTTATATAATAAAAACTGTTCTGTTCTTTCTCCCTGCAAACTGTAGATTGCCCATAGCAACCAAAAATGTCCCTTTATGGCAAAAATAGTTTGAGAGCAGCTAAAAACAGCGATAATAAACCAGAATCACTTGCAGAATTTAGCCATAGCGATTTGTGGGGAAATACGTCATTAAAAAAAAAAATAATGACAGCAAAAATTCTGCAACTGAGCAAATTTCAGTGATTTTGATTTGATTACACTATTTATTTTTATTGAATAATTTTTACTATAATTATATTATTATTTGTTATAATTTTTTATAATTATTTATTATATTATAATTTTTAATAAAAAATAAAATAAAATCATACCCGGGATGCCTATTAGACTCTTGTTTGGATAGATTTAAGTGAGTTATTCCTAAGAATTATAAGCCTACGATATAAAACGCCAAATTTCATTGCAAATAATGATACCGCTTTCAGCACCTAAAATCTGAAAGAATCATACCGCCAGGGAGGTTAACAAAATTATTAAAAAAACATTGTCAGGTCCTGAAAAGTGACATCATTTTGGGTCCAAAAATTCCTGACATACCTAATGTTATTTTTAGGAGGAATGTCACTTTAAAAGACACTTTGGCTCCCAGCAGCTCTGATCCGCCAGAACCTCCAAGGGGCATGTTTGGCAACCTTAAAGGGTTCTTCCCATGCAAAAGATGCAAAATGTGTAAGACATCTAGAACAATAAAAACCTCCACTTTCACATCCAATGTTACGTCCAAGGAGTATGAAATCAATGGGTTCATCTCCTGTGAAACAATAGGGGTAATTTATTTATTAATCTGTCTATGCAGGCTTCAGTATGTGGGGAGAACCACACAAGCCCTAAAAATCAGGATTGGTGAACACCTGGCAAATATCCACAAAGGTTTTATTGGTCATAGAGTATCCATGCACTTTCATGAATGTCACGACAGAAACCATTCTGAATTAAAAATTATTGGCATTGAAAAGTATTGCCCATTGGAGGGGTAGTAATATGAGGCAGATATCCAGAAGGGAAACCAGATGGATTTTCGACTTATGCTCATACCAACCAATGTGGTTAAACATTGAATGGGATATCTACTGTTATATTAATAACAGTTGAGTTCCCCACGGTGGTTGATAAAAACATTTTTGGTATTCAGATCGAATTTATTGATATGCAGTGGCGATCCTGCCATTATTAATTGTAAAATTGTAAAAATAGGAAAAACTCTGTTTTTTGTTTAGTTTCATACCCTTATATTATACACATCCTTTTACATTATGTCAATGTCCTACTCACTGGGAATTTTTAGGTTAAATGTATTTTCTTTATTATAGAGGGGTACACTGTGTTAATAGGATCCTTGTATATGGGGGACTATTTGTTTATATCTGAAATCCCTTATCATCTCATCATAACAGATAATTTTAATATATGTGGGATTAGGGATTGCATTGAGACATATATATATATATATATATATATATATATATATATATATATTGTATATATATATATATATATATTGTATATATATATATATTTATATAAACATTTTATCAATATGTTATATGTGCATGTATTTACACATACCGTATTTCAATTTTTATATTTGTGTATTTGAGAATTAAGAATTTTTTGTTCATTGTTCTGAGTATTCAGCCACATCTGGGTCAGTGGAATCAGTGGTTCATGAATTGAACCCCTTTTTAACTATTGCTCTTAATAATTTTCAACCTATTCACGTGATGCATTTTTATAGTATGCCATAGAAGTGTATAGTATTGAATGTGTTGCTTCAGGATTTTAATGTTTTGTTTTAAACATATTTTTTTGTGTAATTTGGGTGACACCGTTTGGAACTTGGAAAAATGTTTACTTTCGGTGTCACTGCTTTTTGAGTATAAAATCATGTGGTGACTGAAGTTTCTGGTATCTCCATTCCCAGTAGATGCTTTTTATAGGGAAACATGTCGGTGGGAGATAGTCCTTTGACGTCACCACATATTAGCAGGCTACCTAAACACTAGCAGTTATTTTTAAGTTTTTCTAAATATTTGTTTTCGTTTTGCTGTGCTTTAAGAAAAAAAATATATAGATTTTTGGGGGGATAAAGCGCCATTTGCTTATTGCACTATGAAGTTTTCATCTTTTTGTTTCTACATTGCACTTTCTACCTTCTCTGAGTTGAATGCTCACGGAGTGGTAACATTCTATTATCCTTACGGAGGGATTAGAGAAGCTGATCAGAGGTGAACAACCAGATACCTGCCCAAAGGCCACACCATGGAAGTGTCTAAGTAACAGACTGGATGTTGGTGTGAACATCTGAAGCCGTTTTTTCTCTCTGGGTACAAGGCGAGTTTGACTCCTTTGATAGGAGTCCACCATTCCCAGTAAGGGGCCACCCGACTGTCTTTATTACTCTCTCTCTTGAATGGGGTACAACATTGGAAGTGTTGAAACTGATCTATGGTCAAATGCTTGGTATCTGATATGTATGGATTATCCAGCAAAGGGCAGGCTGTCTGGCAAGTGAATAGCGCTGCAACTTGGAGACTGCTACACCATTCATTATTGTCAGGTTTACAACATCACCTTTGGATATTTTTATCCTCTTAATGATTTGTGTTTCTAAACACTATTAAACACTGTTTTTGTGGGATTATTTATACACATTTTTTAATTTTTTTTCAAAACAACATTTCACTATTTGTCTTTTTATGTTTGGAGATAAATACAATGGCCCGGATTCACGAACGTTTAACGCCGGCGTATCTAGAGATACGCTGTCGTAAGTACAAATGTGCGCCGTCGTAAGGCTTCAGCCGCCCGATGTAACATGCCTACGCCGGCGTATTGTGGGCGCATAGTTACACATGGATGCAAATAAGTAAGACATGCCGATTCACGAACGTAGATGCCTCCGGCTGCTTCATATACGCGATTTGCGTAAGGCTTACGTCCGGCGTAAAGTTAACCCTCATATAGGAGGCGCAGGTAATGCAAAGTTATGGGCCAGGGAACAACGCCCTCGAATTTTACGTTGCATACGCCGTTTACGTAGTACTACGTGAATAGGGCTGTGCGTATATTAGGCAGCTATTTCGACGTAACTGTGAGCATTCACACTAGGATGCGTCCAAGAGACGACGCATGCGCAGTTCGTTTTTTGAAGCTGTGGCCATCATTTGCATGGGGTCACGCTTCATTATAATATATCACGCCCACTTCCAGCCCACTTCCACCTACTTTGACTTACGTCGGCTTACGCCGACAACTATACGCTACGCCGGCGCAACGTTGAGCGCATATTCTTTGTGAATAGCATGCTTGCCTCTCAACATGCGGCCGGCGTAGCGTAAAGTAGATATGCTACGCCCGCACAAAGATGCGCCGTTCTACCTGAATCCGGGCCAATGTTTTCACCGAATTTAGAATTAGTTGCTATACTGATTTTTAGTCAGTGTTCAATCACTTGATTATTCATTTGCAATTTGCGCATCTTTTTTTGTTTTGTTTTATATGCAATATTACTAGTCATGTTGCTTCAGTAAACATTTGAAACATGACACAGCAAAAAGTCTGACGTCACAATCAGTACAAACGAACCTGGTTTCCTTTTGGATTTTCCTTCCAGTGTCATCATGCGTAGAGCAACAAACCACACACATCCTTGTGTGTGCCAACTTATTTTCAGTTGGTGGGATGTGGTCCATAAAGTGACGACCAGTCAGGTGTTCCGAGTTGACAACGCCAGCAGCACGACAACCAGCTCTATTTACAGCCGTTGGTGTTTGGTGCTTCAGAAAGATCAGTTCGGCAACTTTCCAAACAAAGTCAGCATGAACCACAGGCTTGTCACTCTTTTTTTTGCAGAATGATGGCATTCCACAAGCATTGTTGAAGATCTTGTGTAGCGGTGCACACAAAAGATCCACACATCACGCCCGCACAAAGATACGCCCAGGTACATGAATCCGGGCCTCAGTGTGTAGAGTATATGGGCCAGATTCTTGTAGCCGCGCTTTAAGTTGCGGCGGCGTAACTTTTCTTATTTACGCTACGCCGCCGCAACTTAACACGCCAGTGCTGTATTCCCAAAGCACTTGCGTGTTCAGTTGCGGCGGCGTAGCGTAAATTGGGCGGCTAATTCAAAATAGGAGGGTAGGGGGCGTCTCCTATTTAAATTAGGCGCGTCCACGCGCCGAATGTACTGCACATGCGCCAGCCATAGTAAAATCGCAGTGCGCATGCTCCAAATTATGACGGTGTTTTCGACGTGAACGTAATCAACGTAAATCCCCATTCACGGACGAGTTACGCAAACGACGTAAAAACTTACAAATTTCCTGCGGTCACGGCGTCCATACTTAACATAGGATGCGCCATCTTTGGGCTGGTTTATCTTTACGCCGGAAAAATCTTACGGAAACAACGGAAACGACGACGGGGCGGCGTAAAAACGTTCGGGAATCGGCGTATTAGGCTCATTTGCATAGGCAAATGAGAAAACAACATAAAGGCCACCTAGCGGCCGGCGTTGTCATTACATCTATGATCCGACGGTGTAATTGTTTTACGCCTGTCGGCTCTTTAGTGTAACTATGCGTAAGTCATTCTAGGAATCACACGCATAGATACCCATTGAAAAAAACTGAGATACGACGGTGTATCTGAGATACACCGTCATATCTCAGCTGAGAATCTGTCCCTATATGTGCATCCCAGGTGTTGTATATATATTTATACACTGTATAGTGTAGCTAGATCCGCCCTTCCTATTTTACTGGCAGACAGGACCCGAACAATTTTCTGAAAGTTCGGGTTCGGAGTTTGGCTATGTAACAGCGTGCTGTAGGGCAGCCAATCAGCATTTCTTTTACTTGTGTGACCTAGAAGCCATCACAGCCATGCCTACTAATGGCACGGCTGTGATTGGCCAGTGGAGCATGTGACCCAGCCTCAATATAAGCTAGAGGCACACAGCACAGCTCGTCACTCTGTTTTAGCTAGGGTAGGGAAAGGCTGCAGCTGCTCTCAGGGACAGATTAGATAGGATTTTCCTGCTTCAGAAATCAAATTACAATACTCAGCGATCGATCTACATAGCATTAGCTACATTAGGGAAAGGTTCCTGATTGTGCTTATAGGGAGAGAATTAGTTAGGAGTTAGTCCTACTTCACAAATCTAATTGCAACAGCACTGCATATGTTCCTGTCAGATACTCTGCATATTGCACCAACAATGCATATGTTCTTGTGAGATACTCTGCATATTACACCAGCACTGCATATGTTCCTGTCAGATACTCTGCATATTGCACCAGCACTGCATATGTTCCTGTCAGATACTCTGCATATTGCACCAGCAATGCATATGTTCCTGTGAGATACTCTGCATATTACACCAGCACTGCATATGTTCCTGTCATATACTCTGCATATTGCACCAGCACTGCATATGTTCCTGTCAGATACTCTGCATATTGCACCAGCACTGCATATGTTCCTGTAACATACTGTAACGTCTCACCGCTAACTTTGCATTAAGTACAGTTATACTTCTTTCCCAGTCAACTCTTATCCGTTACTTCCTTCCCAAACCTTCTTCCTGAAGAGTCTCTCACTTGAAGTTCAACTATAGTTACTTCCTTCTTTCTGATTAGCCTGAGACTTCCTGTTAAGTGGTTGGGCGGCCTATTTAAGCTGCTAGCACTGACCAGGAAGTGTTCCGTTATTTTTTTTGACACAACGCCTCTGTCGGTTGGGTATCCAGACGCACCTGCTCTGAACTTCAGCTTCCTGACCTGGACCAGGAGACTCCACTGCCTGCTTCACCAGCCTTACCTGTCTGGACCCTTGGAGCCTGACCTTATGCCTGCATCGTTCACTTCAGTATCGCAAGTACCCTGATGTTGTTATGCATTGCTATTCTGTGAACTCCCATGCCTGCATCGTTCACTTCAGTATCGCAAGTACCTTGATGTTGTTATGCATTGCTATTCTGTGAACTCCCATGCTTGCATCGTTCACTTCAGTATCGCAAGTACCTTGATGTTGTTATGCATTGCTATCCTGTGAATTCCCATGCCTGCATTGTTCACTTCAGTATCGCAAGTACCCTGATGTTGTTATGCATTGCTATCCAGTGAACTGCCCTGCCTGCTAAGTTATGTATGCTAACTGTACCAGGAATTACTGCAGCCATGGTCTCTCTATGTTTGGTACTTAAAATAAGGATCCTGCCATGATTTGTACATTCTAAAGTCACCAAGGAGACTCCACTGCCTGCTTCACCAGCCTTACCTGTCTGGACCCTTGGAGCCTGATCTTATGCCTGCATTGTTCACTTCAGTATCGCATGTACCCTGATGTTGTTATGCATTGCTATTCTGTGAACTCCCATGCCTGCATCGTTCACTTCAGTATCCCAAGTACCTTGATGTTGTTATGCATTGCTATCCTGTGAACTGCCCTGCCTGCTAAGTTATGTATGCTAACTATACCAGGAATTACTGCAGCCATAGTCTCTCTATGTTTGGTACTTCTAATAAGGATCATGCCACGATTTCTACATTCTAAAGTCACCAAGTATAACGGAAGTCTTTCATGCCTATGTACCTCCTTCTCAAATGTTACTGTGTGCGCATATACTGCCTATTACTTTGAGGACTTTGCCGTTAAGTTTATTTACATGCCACGCATGCTCGGCTACTTCTGCATTTAACTAGAACCTGGTCTGTAGTTTCCAAGTATTAGTGGAATGCTGCTTTCACGCCATTCCCTCAACACTGCTGCACTGCGACCAGTCCATTACTCTGGAGGCATGTGGCACCAATACTACTTACCTTGCTATTAGAGTTTGTATTTTTATCCAGTATTCATGCAACCTCACTCCCAAGGGTATTACCCTAGTGAGCCTCAACTATAGTATCAGTTCTACCTGGACTTTATACTTATATTTGTTTGAGTTTTCACTGGCGCCTATGAAGGAATATGCGCCATGTTTCTTGACTGAGACTGTGATGCTAGGATTCCAAACTCTCTGCACAAAAGAGTGAAACCTGGGTCCGAAACTGAGAAGTCTCCGCAGTTGAGATCCTAATTCTCAAATCATATCCGGCGTAACGTTACATAATAAAGGAACCAATAAAATGGATCCAGCGGAGCTTGCTTCTCACCTTCTGGGTCTATTGCAACGGGTTGACACCCTTACTGCAACTGTTCATGAGCTTCGATTGGAAAACGAGGCTCTATGCAATTGTGTTAACCATAATGCTGCATTACCCAGAGACCAAAATCCAAGGTCTCCTGTCTCGAGAGAGAACCTAGAGCGTGGGCAGACACTTATCTTCAAGAGCAGGGGGAGCTCTTGGGTTCCTACAATTCCTTATTGGACAATATGTCACTCCTTTATAAGGATACTCCCATGGATATGAGTTCTGTTAGGGGACCCTTGTCCAAAGTAGAAAGGCAAAGAAGGAGGGTTCAAAATTGATGTATGTATTGTGCCAGTTCTGATCACAACCTCTCCAATTGCTCACTCCTCAGAAAGAAAACTGAAGTGGGACCACGAGAGGATCACCATTGAGGCCATGATTGACACTGGGGCTTGTGGCAACTTCAAAGATTCTGGTGATTGGCGTCCAGCAGGAGTCACCATGAAGACGATATTAGTGTTGGTGTGTGTGCTCACAACTGTAACAGCAACCCCCTTGTTCGGCACTGAGCAGTGTGCCAATAGCCCTGGGATGTTGCAATTCCAAAAAACTACAAATTGTAAAACTCAATTCTGAAAGCGGTGAAGTCTGCAAGATGATTATGACATATTTGGATAGTATACTGGGACAAAATGCCACCAAGGAGAAAATTGAGGATGGGTTACAGAGAACCTGCTGCATCTGTACCATGTATAGAACCTGCTGCATCTGTACCATTGTATAGAACCTGCTGTATCTGAACCTGTATCCGGACCGGGACCTGTACCTGAACCTGTATCTGGCGGAGTTTTGTCTTTGCTATCTGAACCTGTATTTGAACCTGAATCCTGAATCCTGTATCGGAACCTGTATCCGGACCGGGACCTGTAGCTGAACCTTTACCTGAACCTGAATCCTGTATCGGGACCTGTATCGGGACCTGTATCAGGACCTGTATCTGAACCTATATCTGAACCTGTATCTGGCGGAGTTTCGTCTCTGCTATCTGAACCTGGATCCTGAATCCTGTATCTGAACCTGAATCCTGAATCCTGTATCGGGACCTGTATCAGGACCTGTATCTGAACCTGAACCTGTACCTGAACCTGTATCTGGTGGAGTTTTGTCTCTGCTATCTGAACCTGTATCTGAACCTGTACCCGGGCCTGAACCTGAACCCGTACCCGGAATCCTTTGTCCTAGTTCGACGTTCCAGCTCCGGTGTTTCCAGAGTCTTCTGCCGTCTGGTGGTTGGAGCTCCAGAGGCGCTCCCTAGAGGGGGGGGGCTATGTAACATCTCACCGCTAACTTTGCATTAAGTACAGTTATACTTCTTTCCCAGTCAACTCTTATCCGTTACTTCCTTCCCAAACCTTCTTCCTGAAGAGTCTCTCACTTGAAGTTCAACTATAGTTACTTCCTTCTTTCTGATTAGCCTGAGACTTCCTGTTAAGTGGTTGGGCGGCCTATTTAAGCTGCTAGCACTGACCAGGAAGTGTTCCGTTATTTTTTTTGACACAACGCCTCTGTCGGTTGGGTATCCAGACACACCTGCTCTGAACTTCAGCTTCCTGACCTGGACCAGGAGACTCCACTGCCTGCTTCACCAGCCTTACCTGTCTGGACCCTTGGAGCCTGACCTTATGCCTGCATCGTTCACTTCAGTATCGCAAGTACCCTGATGTTGTTATGCATTGCTATTCTGTGAACTCCCATGCCTGCATCGTTCACTTCAGTATCGCAAGTACCTTGATGTTGTTATGCATTGCTATTCTGTGAACTCCCATGCTTGCATCGTTTACTTCAGTATCGCGAGTACCTTGATGTTGTTATGCATTGCTATTCTGTGAATTCCCATGCCTGCATTGTTCACTTCAGTATCGCAAGTACCCTGATGTTGTTATGCATTGCTATCCAGTGAACTGCCCTGCCTGCTAAGTTATGTATGCTAACTGTACCAGGAATTACTGCAGCCATGGTCTCTCTATGTTTGGTACTTCAAATAAGGATCCTGCCATGATTTGTACATTCTAAAGTCACCAAGTATAACGGAAGTCTTTCATGCCTATGTACCTCCTTCTCAAATGTTACTGTGTGTGCATATACTGCCTATTACTTTGAGGACTTTGCCGTTAAGTTTATTTACATGCCACGCATGCTCGGCTACTTCTGCATTTAACTAGAACCTGGTCTGTAGTTTCCAAGTATTAGTGGAATGCTGCTTTCACGCCATTCCCTCAACACTGCTGCACTGCGACCAGTCCATTACTCTGGAGGCATGTGGCACCAATACTACTTACCTTGCTATTAGAGTTTGTATTTGTATCCAGTATTCATGCAACCTCACTCCCCAGGGTATTACCCTAGTGAGCCTGAACTATAGTATCAGTTCTACCTGGACTTTATACTTATATTTGTTTGACTTTCTTGACTGGGACTGTGATGCTAGGATTCCAAACTCTCTGCACAAAAGAGTGAAACCTGGGTCCGAAACTGAGAAGTCTCCGCAGTTGAGACCCTAATTCTCAAATCATATCTGGCGTAACGTTACACATACTCTGCATTAGCTACTGTAGGGAAAGGTTCCTGATTGTGCTTTATAGGGAGAGAATTAGTTAGGAGTCAGTCCTACTTCACAAATCTAAACATCACCCACTTGGGCACCACATGCTTGACCAGACATTTGTCGACCTGCCATGCAGTTTATTGGCAAGCGTACCTAAAAGACCCACACCAAAGAACAAAGCAGACCTCTCCTTGCTTCTCATCAGCTGGGATCTCCAACCCCACTATACCTTCAGTCCTCTCTGAAGCCTGAACTGATAGAAATAAAGGTGTAGAATTAGGTATGTCACAGCCAAGTACTTGCGGGCAATCTGTGTCAGACGTCAGATTGTACCAGGCAAATTTCCCTGGCCCAGCTGCTGCAGCACCGAAAAGTTTGCTCCCAGCTATCCACATGCCCAGCGGTTGAATGCTAGCTTGAATAAATTGCTAGCACTTCAACTGCTGCCTTTTCAGTTGGTAGACTCTGCCCCCTTCCGTGAATTTATGGAATGTGCGGTACCTTAGTGGCAGGTTTCCAAACGCCACTTTTTCTCACGGAAGGCGATTTCGGCTCTCTAGCGGCATGTAGAAGGCAATGTCCATGCCTCGCTGGACAGGGCGGTCAGTGGTAAGGTGCATATTGCCACTCACTCATGGTCCAGCAGGCATGGACAGGGACGTTTCCTATCTTTCACGGCGCATTGGGTGACTCTGCTGGCAGCTGGAAAGGATGCAGGACAAGGTACAGTAGTGTTGGAGGTTGTTCCGCCACCACGCCTCCAAAATGCTACTACTGGTGATTGTGACACTCCTCTCTCCTCCACCCCCTCCTCTTCTTCCTCCGTGGCCTCTTCCTGTGCTGATTTGTCCTTGGAACCAGCGGTGCTCCGTAGGTATTCAAGGGGCTATGCAGGTACGCAGGCAGCGGCTGCACACGCAGCAGAGGGCCATCAATGAGTATCTGTGCCAATATTGCACCAGGACAGGGTCAGGGGAGCTTGGTTTTTTCCCCACGCCATTGGGCCATGATCGGGGATGCATGCACTGTCCTGTCACCATTTGAGGAGGCCACGAGGATGGTGAGCAGTGACAGTGCATGCATCAGTGACACTGTCCCTCTTATCCACCTGTTGGAGCACACGCTGCATGGAATAATGGACAGGGTACTTGAGGCGGAACAGAGGGAGGAAGAGGAGGACTTCCTTACCTTTTAAGGCCCCTTTATCCAGACAGTGTTCCTGCTTGCCCGCCTATCACACAGGAAGAGGACGAGGAGGAGGAGGATTATGTCAGAATGGAGGTGGAGCCTAGCACTCAGCATCGGCGGCAGTCTTCAAGGGATTAATTACAGTCCCAAGAAACCCATGGACTTGTACGTGGCTGGGAGTTAGTGGCTGCGGATCATGTTGTCCTCAGTGACCCAGAGGACTCTGCACCGAATGCCTCAGCAAACCTACGCTGCATGTCCTCCCTAAACCTGCAAAGCCTGCATAAGGATCCTTGTATTCGTGCTATCAAGGAGAGGGATCATTACTGGATGGCAACCCTCCTTGATCCATGTTACAAGGGTAAGGTTGTGGACCTTATCTTGACGGCGCAGAGGGAGCAGCGGATGAAACATCTTTGGGAGGCCTTGCAGAAAGGTCTTTGCAACGCGTTCCCAGAAACTGGGAGGTTACAAAATCCTGGTCCTGGACAACGTGTTGCTGAGGCTTCGGTCAGATCCGATGCGTTCAGACAATTTTTTAGTCCACAGTCCCAAGGTACAACCGGTTCCAGCAACCATCGCCAGCGTCTGTTTTACATGGTGCGGGAATACCTAGGGGCAAGTTCAGACTTGGACACCTTTGCCACCGAAAATCCTCTGAGTTACTGGGTCTTGAGGATGGATCACTGGCCAGAGCTTGAACAGTATGCAATTGAGCTACTGGCCTGTCCTGCATCCAGCGTTCTTTCGGAACGCACATTCAGTGCTGCTAGAGGCTTTGTAACCAATCACAGGGTGTGCCTGTCCACCAACTCGGTCGATCAACTGACCTTCATAAAAATGAATCAGTCTTGGATCACCGCCAGCTACCAAGCACCTGATGCTGATGTAACTGAATATTTTTTCTGAAATGTCAGATTCCTTCAAGACTGCCTATGTTGATGCTGAGTGACTATCCTATTATTCTGAGTGACTATGCAGTTATGCTGAGCAACTATCATCTTCCTCCTCAATGATAATGCTGATAAGCTTGTAAGAACATTTTTGGTTCTGGGCACCGCCACCAGTGCCCAAGGCCCAATTTTTCTGCCCCTGTTTAACAGGGGCGTTTAATTAAAAAATTTGATGCAATACTTTGCAGCAGGGCTCATTCCTGTGCTCCAACTAGAGTATCTGTGAGGGGTTGCTGTGTTGTGGAACCAGTGCCAAAGGCCCAATTTTTCTGCCCCTGTTCAACAGGGGCATGTAATTACAATTCTTGATCTAATATTTAACAGCAGGGCCCATTCCTGCGCCCACCAAGAGTAACTGTGAGGACTTACAGTGTTGTGGCACCAGCACCATCACCAAAGGCCCAATTTTTCTACCACTGTTCAACAATGGCATGTAATTACAATTTTTGATATCATAGTTCACAGCAGGGTGTTCCAGTGCCCACCAAGACTAACTGTGAGGGCTTACAGTGTTGTGACAACACCAACACCTAAGGCCCAAATTTCTGCAGAGTATATACGGCAGGCCCCTACTTTCAAACATCCAACGTACAAACAACTCCTACTTGCAAACGAAACGAGACAACAGGAAGTGAGAGGAAATCTACCCCTAGGAAGGGAAATTATCTCCTGTAAGAGATGTCTCCTCTCCACTGATGCTTTATCACCAATCTTTGTTTCACAAAAAAAAAACAAAAAAAAAAAAACATTTTTTTTGTCATTGGGACAGAAAGTGAGGTGAAATCTTCTGAACAGATGCACAGACAGAAAAACAAATGTTACAGGGGTGATAACCCTTCCCTATGTTTTTCAAAAATAGATTTTTTTGGCTGGAGCTACACTTTAAAAATGTACTAGTTCAAGGCCCCATGCCTTTCCTTCTTTTATTTTATTTTTTTACAAGAAAATGCCTTTCCTTTTGTTAAGTTGGGTGCGAGGTTCCCCTTAATTTCCATACAAGACCCAAAGGGACTGGTAATGGGCTGGGGGGTACCCATGCCATTTTTCTCAATGATTTTTATCCATATTGCTGGGACCAGACATTACATTAAAGCCTCAAGCAGTTTTAAATTACTTTTTCCTATAGAAATTTCAATTTGGGAAACACATGCCACTTCACAGGCATACTATAGACACCTAGCAGGTATGATATTTAAAGGAATATTTCACTTTTTTTCACTTTAAGCATCATTAAAATCACTGCTCCCGAAAAAACTTCAGTTTTTAAAACTTTTTTTTTGCATTGATACATGTTTCCTGGGGCAAACCATTTTTAGGACAATAACTTGCATATTAGCCTTTAAAATTAGCACTTTTGAACGTTCGAGTCCCATATATTTCAATAGGGTTTTAAAGTTTGCGAGAACGTTCGGTCAGTTTGAAGGTTCTGATACGAACCGAACAGGGGGGTGTTCGGCTCATCCCTACCTGTGATTATAGTTGTCATTATAAGTTGGCTGATCAGAACTCCCCCCCCCCCAGCACTGCCATTCATCCCAACTCCCCGCCAGCACTTCCACTCATCCCAAATCCCCCCGGCACTGCCACTGATCCCATTCCCCCACCAATGAGTAAGAGAAGGAGTAAAATTAGAGAATACATGGAAGGGAGAGGAAAAGCGGGGGAGGGACAAAGAAAAGGGGAGAGAAAGAACAAGAAAGAAGGCTAGAGAGAGGGATGGGGGAAAAAAAACAAGAAATTAGGATAGAGATAAAAGAAGAACAAAGAGAAAGAGTGATATATCCTAAAATGTACTATAAGGGGTTTTAATACTGTACGAGTGGAAGGGATTCTGGGAACGCTAAATGTCCCTGGGTTAGGGGCACAAATTACCTGTCTTGCCTTGGGTGCTGACAACCAACACTATTAAAATAATTTTACTGTTGTAAACTTGGGAAATGTTATCAAGGGGTCATGGCACTAGAAGGTTGAGAACCACTGCTGTAAGGCAAAAGGCATAATGCACCACATACTAGCTCATTATGAAATACTTACCTGATCTTGGTCACGCCGAGGGAGCGGACATTTTTCTTGGCGTGTCTTCCGGGTATCGCAGCTCCGGCGCTGTGAGTGGCCGGAGCCGCGATGTCATCACTCCCACACATGCGCGCAGGAGACTTCTTTCCGGCAAGGTCCAGTGTCTGCTGGACTTTCAGCCAGGGGAACTCAGAGCGAATGCGGCTGCATGCAAGGGGGATATCTCCTATACCGTACAAGTTAAGGAGATATTCTTTTTACCTACAGATAAGTCTTATTATAGGCTTACCTGTAGGACAAAGTGAAAAAAAAATAGGTATACAACCACTTTAAAGTACACCATTTTTTTCTCTTTTTTTTTTTTTTGGATGGCATAAGGTGGCGGTGGTATTCTTAGACACACGATCAAACCAAAGTTTTAAAACCTGCTTTAAAATCTGTCTGATGGACACCTGTACGTCGGACAGGTTCGATTGTTAGTACGCAAAAGCATTGGACCAAAAACCTGCGCATGCTCAGAATCAAGTCGACGCATGCTTGGAAGCATTGAACTTCGTTTTTTCAGCACGTCGTTGTGTTCTACATCACTGCGTTCTGGTCTGATCGGATTTTTGGTCCAATGGTGTGTACACACATCAGACCACTTCAGCCTAGTCCGATGAAAACGGTCCATCGGACCAGTTTCATCGGACCGGTCTGTTTGTGTGTCCGCGGCCTTAGGGTTTGTTAGTGGGTGATAATGATAAGGGGGTGGATTGAATATCATTCTTTAGAGGAAATTGAATTAGTTCATCTTCCCTTAGCCCAGTATACAGTATGGTCTTATTTCCACAGGTGCAAAACTGACTCACTGTACGTTTTACATACAGTCATCTAGTACATTTTGTCATAAAAATCTTTTAGAACAAATCAGCCACCAAGTCATGGACCTTGTGTATCTCCAGACCCATTTCTGCCAGTCAAAGTCTCGATCAAACATTACTTAGAAGCTTGTGCAGCATCTTAATTCTAAATGCATTCTACATCGTCCTCTCTTTCCAAGACATGGTTATATTTTCTTACATCTGCAGTTTAAGATAAGAATATCCTAACTGCAAGAAAGATCTCATTGCTTCAAAACAAATGCCATTCAATCCCTGAAATGGTCACAATGTAGTTTTAGAAAAAATTGCAATTTTTCATAAGCTTCTTTTATTTTCTACCGAAGTTTGACACCACAAACTTTCACAGAGCTCATAATTCTTAAAATATAATTTTACCATAAGCTATGTCTGCATACAAATAATTACATCATGAAGTATAGTCACAGGACTCACCTACACTTGCTCTACAGAATATAGCCTGTGGGTGAAATGATATGCAGCTGCATGCCTCTGTCAGCTCCTTAAGGGTTAAAAGAAACACAGTGCCAACCAGCAGTGTGTGCGAGAACAGATTCATGCTGGGATACAACTTGCACCTCTAGCCAAGTAAATGAGTTCCTTCACAGGCAGCAAATAGCTGTATATGTCAACCTTCCTCCTTATGACAAGCGCTGAAAATCCCCTAAGGATCAGCCTGGGGACAGGCGTCTGAAAACTGATTTCTTATTTCCATGGTATGAACCCCTCCTATTTATGGACAGACACCAGAGGCCCCTCCTTCTGAGCACAACATGATGCCAATCCCAGAGAGAAAATCACCCATGGTAATTTTATTGCTTTGCGCCCTTTCAGTCAAATGTCATTAAGTGCTGCTCATATGTGTTCTAATCAGAGCTTTTTTTCTCAGAAAAAAGGTGCAGGAACTCAACCACGACCCCGTTCAGATTTCACAAACAATAGAAGGGTCTTAAAGGGGCATTAAATACCAGGATTGCATTACATACAGAGTGCAGAGTTCAGGGGGTTACACACAGAGTGCAGAGCTGTCACCTGTAAACACAGAAACCGGACTTCTGTGTTTACAAGTGATTGTGGTGAGCAGGCACCAAAGGGTCTGAGCCAGAGGTGGTAGAACTGAGTTCCCCCAAGTTCCCCCTAAAAAAAAGCCCTGGTTCTAATACTTCCTACTAAAGTGTGAATTATTGTACTAACTGGAGTCTTTTCTGTCTACAGAATTTATTGTAAATGACTCCAGTGTAATGGGACATAACTAGAAATCACAGGGCATCATAGCAAAAATGTTAATGGGCCTCCAATAGAAAAAAAAAAACATTATCTGGGAGGTAAGTACCAATCCGTGGAGGCAGATGGTGGGTTCTTCAGCTTGCCATAGGCTGTTTGATTTCTTTCATTCAGCCTGCAGCCTAACAGATTTCTCTATCCATGCTAAACAGCACAGCTAGATGAATATCCCTGCACGGCTTTGGTATTTTGACAGCTGCCCACATTGGCTGTCAAAATACCTGAAAAAAGGCTGCATCTGATTTGGTCAAAAATGTTCCCGCAGGTTACTTCACCAAAAGTTGATTAAGTGAACAACTTCTGTCAAACGGAATGATGCCGACCCTCATCAGAATCAAAGAGAAAGAAAAAAGGTGCTACTACATCAAATCATCCAAAAGTCCTCCTGAGATGTTGGGTGCAGGATGACTAATAGAAGATGATCGGCAACTCCATACATGCTCTTAAATATTTCCAAATTTATTCCAAATTTATTGATACTCCATAAAGGACAGATAAGTACAACAGATGTCAATATCTGCTTTACCTGTTTTTTATGGAGTATCAATAAATTTGGAAAGGTTTAAGAGCATGTATGGAGTTGCGGATCTTCTATTACTCATCATGATCCCCTCAGTTTAGGTCAGCTTTATTCAGTTAGGGGGTTAAAGTGGTTGTAAAGTCTCTCAAGGTCTCCCCATTAGCTCCCACTGCTGTCAATCAAAAGCTGTGACACGGGAGTGGGGGGCAGGGCCGGGTTCCGCTGTCTATATCAATGCATGCAGCAGTGGGATTCAGGAGCGGCTTTCCGTGGGAGACCTGATGAAGAGGAGGAGCTTGGAGCGCCGACGGGGGAACCCAGAAAAGGAGGATTGGGACTGATGTGAGCAAAACAATTGCACAGAGCAGGTAAGCATAGGCATGTTTGTTATTTTTATATAAAAAAAAAAAATATATCAAAGCTTTACAACCACTTTAAGTTACAGAATGGTATATCAAATGAGGCATGGAGCACCAGCCCCCCCCAGTGGACAATTGGAGAGACCCCCTAGCCCCCCTGGCTCCTCCCGGAAATGCTCAATCCAGCCAAAAAAGGAAAAACCGAGAGGAAACAGGGGTGGCCGACGAGTCCAAAAGGCCAAGATCGTATTAGGGACGGGTATCTTTAACCTTAGCGGGACTACTCTATCTGAGGACGAAGTACGAGTCCTTGATAGGGGTCTTAAATTTGCCCCGATCAGAAACATCAATAAGTTTCATACTTATGTTAATGTCCAAAAGTACATACGTGGGTTAAATATGAAAAGGTATTTTCTCTCTAATCCTATCCAAAGGAGTGTATCAACGTCCTTCACGCAACATACCAACCTTAGGAACAAGTCGGTTTTTAACCCTCAGGGCCAGGACACTAGACATTTGGATGTTTTTAAGAATTTGGTCTGTAAGGATCTAGAAGATCTGAAGATCAAAAACGTCCGTGATTCCCATCACATCAAGAGGGGTATCAAGTCATTAGAGCTTAGGAATGACATTGTTATCCGCCCTGCGGATAAAGGGGGTGGCCTTGTTGTGCTGAGTAAGATATACTACCAAGAGGAGATGACTCGACTCCTCAGCGATAGTGACACTTACCAGCTGTTACGAGGTGATCCGATGGTCTATTTCAAGAACGAATTTCACTCTTTAATAGAAAGTGGTAAATTGAAAGGTGTTTTAAACAAAAAAGAGGCATCCTATTTGGACCCCTTTTATTGCCGCACACCAATCATTTACTTTCTCTCTAAACTTCATAAAGATTCTGTACGACCTCCGGGTCGACCTATAGTCAATGGGATAGACTCCGTCACCTCTAGACTTGGCCAATATTTGGACCATTTCCTCCAACCGTTGGTATCTAAAATGGAGGCCTATCTACGAGATACAAAGCAAGTCATACAGATCCTAGATAATTTAGTATGTACCCATAGACTATCTTAGTGACTGCTGATGTAGGATCCCTTTACACCATCATTGATCATGAAGCAGCTTTAGCCTCGACTATCTGGGCTTTAAAAAGTACAGATCTGAATAGCCAACACATCCAATTTATTTTGGATGGCCTAACCTTCTGTCTCATGAAAAATTACTTTTGGTATGATAAGAACTTTTATCTACAGCAACGAGGAGTTGCTATGGGCGCTCGTTTTGCTCCCAGTGTGGCCAATCTTTTTATGGCCCACTGGGAGGAAGAAACAGTGTTCAAAAATCGCCCCCCTCAGCTCTTATGTTACAAATGATACATAGATGACCTGATTATGGTCTGGGAGGGTGATATGATGAGCCTTCAACAGTTTATGGGTCGATTGAATAATAATACCAAAAATATAATTCTTACCTGGACAATTTCAAGTGAAAAAATCACCTTTTTAGATTTGGAAATCTTTAAAAGTGATTCCAGGTTGTTGACTAGGAATCATTTTAAAGCCACGGACCGCAATGGCTATATACCTCTGACCAGTTGCCACCATAGGCTCTGGTTATGTAATATACCCAGGGGCCAGTTTGTGAGATTACGCAGGAACTGTACCATCGAAGCTGACTTTGTATCCCAGTCACATGTTCTTGCCAAAAGGTTTGTTGAGAAAGGCTATCCTGCCTCTGTTATAGATCAAGAAATAGAAAGGGTACGGCTAATGAACAGGGACGTTATTATTACTGACAAACCGATTGATACAGCATCCACTGATGCAAACATTAATCACAAAATCCTATTGGATTACAATATCCAACATAAAAAATTTGAACGGATAATTGTTAAGCATTGGGCAGTTCTAAAAGGTGATGCTGTCCTGGGACCTGCATTACCGGATCGGCCACAATTTGTCTATAAAAAAGCCCCAGCTCTACGTGATGTTATTGCACCAGGGGTTATTGACCCACCAACGTTGCCTAGACCTAGGTTATTCAACTTCTTATCGGGCTTTTATGCCCGTGGTAGATGTGCCACATGTAAACATGTAAAGAATAATATCAAAAAAAAAAATCAAAAAAAGAAAAACCTTTTGTTCAACTGTTACCAATACGGAATATGTTATCAAAGAGCTTGTCACTTGTGACACTGAAGGGGTCATCTACATGTTACAGTGTGACTGTGGGTTACAATATGTTGGCCGTACCTCACGTGCTTTACATGTAAGAGTAGGTGAGCACATTAGTTGTATCAGACGGGGTGTCAAAACACATAGTGTGTCGAAACATTTTAGACAACATCATGATCGTAACCCCAGAGGCTTAAAATTTTGGGCCATTGAAAAGGTATTCAAACATTGGAGGGGTGGTCACTATATTCGCCAGCTGAGTCGTCGCGAATCTTATTGGATCTTTGAACTCAAAGTTGCCACCCCGAGAGGCCTCAATGTTGAGTTCGATCTCAATTGTTTTATATCTAATCGTTAATCATAATAGAGGTGATTTGTTTTAAACTAGTTTAAACTAGTTTCTTTTAGTTATTACTTTTTATCTGAATTTTATTTATTACCTTTTTTATATATGATCCTGTATAGGCTATATTAATTCTAGTATTAATATGTGATCTTTGTAGTAATGTAGATTGTACTGTTAATAGTCATATGTAAAGCGGTGATGATCAAGGGTGACGCCTGCGTGTTATAAATTATACTTTATAATTATTTTTTTACATTGCCTGTGGATGAATGAGTTGGCATTGTTTAGGATGCACCGGATCTTATTTCGAATTTTTGGTTTTTATTTCCTTATACCATTAATTTTCTAAGGATTTCCGATTGCTCATGCCATTATAGCCATTCATTTCCGCATTATTGTGGCTCTATTGACCTTGCCCCGGATGTTGTTGTCGGTGTAGTTCCTTCATTGGCCGCATCCACGAGCGATCGGATTGGTTGATGAGTCACATGTGTCTTATATATATTTCCTGTCGGGGACGTCAGACGTACTCCCTCTGCTTGACGCTGATGAAGTCCCGCCCACAGGACGTAACGCGTACGTAAAGGGGAGGAGCTACGCAGGACGTCACCCCGACCATCGCCGCTGTGTATTACTTTGTACTGTTTGTCAGCTTGCACTTGGCTCACGAGTGCTTTTAAATGTGAGTACCCGCTTTTTATGCTTATGTTACAATAAACTGGTCTATACAGAGAGCACTAGATATTTCTGTGTTTCTTTATATGGTGGTTCGCTGCTATCTGATATGGAATGGTGATTTGTCTTGGAGATCGGATCTGACTGAGACTATCTGCAGATATGCTTTGAGACTCTTATGGGTCAAAGCAATAAGGTGAGAGTCCATCTTGCTTGCGGTGGTGGATTTTCTCTAGGTGTTTCCTCTTCACCTTCACTCCTGCTGGATTTGTTTGTGTGATTTACTCTTCACTTAAAGGATTTTTTGTGGACACATGGACATTTGTTTTTACTGGTTTATACACATATGTCATTATTTTGTACTTAAATTTTATTTCTTTGCGCTGCACTTTTTGATTTTGATTATTGCAGAATAGGGCAACTATTTTTGTTTACTCATGTGTAGCTACCCCTAACCTCCCATCCTGTTTTAGTGCTAGTTAGTTCAGTCATAGGTGGATCTGTCCTGTTTCTCCCATGTTTCCCCCAATCAGTGTTAGTTCTTCACAGAATCAGAATTAGTGTTCCTACACTTTAAAAGACTGGGTAATACATACTCTGTACTGCACTTTTCTAAACATTCCTTGCATTAAGGTAAAAATGTTTAGGCATCAGTATCCCCCACCCCCCCATTTACTTACCTGAGTCCTCATTTGATCCAGCGCTGTGCACATCTGCAGCTCTTCTTTTCCCTCACCTGTTCTTACAGGCTTTGTTGAGTCAGCAGGAGGCATTGGCTCTTGTTGCTGTCAATCAAAGCGAGTGACGAGGGAGGGGGGGCTGAGTCCTGCTCTCTTTGTCTATAGACGCAGACAGCAAGGCTCTGGGGCGAGTTCTCTATGTGGGCATTTGCCAGAGAGGTGGAACCAGGAGTGCCAGTGAGGGACCCGAGAATTGGAGGGTCGTGGGCTGTCTTGTGCAATTGACATGATAGGTCTATGAATTGATGTAAATGCATAAAGCAGCATTTAGCAAAGAACAGAATAGCTCCCCAACGCACCTTGTCAATTAACTTGTGTTCTAGCAGACCACAATGCATAGTAACACACTACCATGCATCGCAGTGCCCTGTGTTATATAACATTTAAATATTCCCTCTTCTTGATGCTTGATTGTGTGTAGGGCAGCACAATCAAAATATTAACTTGCGGCATAATACACAACAATGCCCAGTATGAACAGGCCCTATTAGGAAAAAACACACAATCATTTTTCAGCATGAAAAAAAAACAACGTTTTTAAAAACGTAATTTAAAATGATCGTGTGTGGGCACACATCAAATTTTTTCAGGTTCTGAAAAACGACAAAAAAAAACAAAACGAACATGCTGCATTTTTAAACGTCGTTTTAAACTGTCGTTCTTCGGGTTGTAAAAAATGATCGTGTGTGGGCCAAAATGAAGTTTTAAACCCGTGCATGCTCAGAAGCAAGTTATGAGACGGGAGTGCTCGTTCTGGTAAAATTACCATTTATAATGGAGTAAGCACATTCATCATGCTGTAACAGACAGAAAAGCGCGAATCGTCTTTTACTAACAAGGAATCAGCTAAAGCAGCCCAAATTCGAATAGAACTTCCCCTTTAGAGTGCCGTCGTACGTGTTGTACGTCACAGCGCTTTGTTCATCATTTTTTTAAAACTATGGTGTGTGGGCAATAGGGATGAGCTCCACGTTCGATTCGAATGTATGTTCGACTTGAACATTGTCCGTTCGTACGTTCGTCAAAATTCGAACAAAACGGGTTGTTCGCGACAAATTCGAGTGACGCGCAACGGCTCATAATTTACTGCAGAGATGCGCGCTGATGATTGGCCAAGCATGTTGTATGTCCCGCATGCTTGGCCAATCACAGCATGCAAAAAACGAAGAGCCATAATTGGCCAAAGTCTGAGTGGCCAATTATGGCTCAGGGCTTTAGCACACACCCCACACTATAAAAGGCCGCCTGCTGGGCGGCCTCGTGTAGTGTGTTCCGGCTTGTTAATGAGAGAAGTCCTATAGAGAGAGATAGAGATACAGTGGCCCAGATTCACAGAGCGATTACGCCTGCGCAACAGGAGATGCGCGTGCGTAAGTCTAAATGTGCGCGTGCGTTTCGTTGCGCGGCATCCCCAGAGCGAGATATGCAAAAAATTATTTTTGTCCCGCGTAATTTCGTTAGACTGGCGCATCCTTCCACGCAAAAGTGCGCTAGACACACCATTGATTTGCTAGTCAAATATGCTAATGAGGGACTTACGGGGATCCACAAAACAACGTTGGGGCAGCGCAGGCGACGCAGTGTGCGCAACAGCAAAATGTCCTGTCTAAAATTAGAGCATATAAAAGCTGGTCTAAAAAGAGAAAAAAAGTCTACTTGTCAGATAAAGCAACACTGTTAGTGAGGAGTTCAGCAGTCACACGTGTTGCACAACAATCTGTATGCCAACATGCCAGGGGCATCGTCGCGCATAGCTATACTACTGACTTGAACAAAGAAGGATGAGGGCACTGAGGAGGGCACTGAGGAGGGCACTAAGGAGGGCACGGGAGATGTTTCAGGCCGCGTACACACGGCCGAGGTACGGTCTCGGCGAGCTTCCCGTCGGGAAGCCCGTCGAGCAGAAATAGAGAGCACGCTCTCTATTTCCTCGACGGCCCGCCTGGAAGAATGGCTGGTTGTCATTCCCGACGGGCGGGTCGCCGAATCTGACGGCCGGCAGGGAACCTCGACGGGCGGAACGATGTGTTCTGCCCGTCGAGATTCCCTGCCGCGTGTACGCGGCCTCATTTTTATTTTTTATTTGCTTATATAAAATTTACAATTTAATCTAATCTAATACAATATTCTTATCTGATACAAGCCCCTCACTCTTCACTTGATGTATCACACATGCATAGACATCTTTGGCATGAGTGATTCTGAGGTGTCTCGCATCTTCAGATTCACCCCTCATGTCATCCTGGAATGACCACAACCTTGCAGGAGGACATCAGCAGCCCAACACATGGCACCACCCATGACACCCATGACAGCTACATATACAATCAGAGCCCCATCCCCACAGATTTCGAACAGAACATGTATGGGGACAGCTGGCTGGTTGGTGAGTGACATGGGAGTCAGGCATGACTATCCCCTCCCGTGATGCACACCTCACAAGTGGCACATGCATGACTAACATCCTCCTGTCTTTTCCCTTCAAGGTGACTCTGCATATGCACTGGTACCCCATCTCATGACCCCATCTCATGCCAGCTCACATTATGCATCTTTGCACGTTAAACACACACATTAATCATGGCACAATGAGAATGCATGCATGCACACCACTGTGGTCCCTAGCACATACACATCACATCCTCATCAAATTGGATTGGCACCAGTCCACCATGATGGACTTGTGAGCAGCAACGCCACGCCAAGGCTCCAATTATGTCACTGTACATTCATACACCATTCACACGGACCTGGGGATCACTTCTCCCTGGTCCTGGGGAACCCTTCTCCACCAAAATAGAGGGTGACACCCTTTTTCCGGCAGGAATGTCACCCCCACATTCACACAGCATTCACAACACAAAAAAAAAATAACCCAAAAAAATTACCTGCAAAAGCAAAAAATTTCCAGCACAAAAAAAAAAAAAAAAAATTACAAGAAAAAAAAAAATCTATGTAAAAAAAAATAAATGGGGAAAAACAAATTAGTGCCCTCTGCGTGAGCCACGTCTGGGGCGCCCCCGGCCACGGGCCCGGCTTCTCAGGGGAGACTCATGGGGAGGGGTAAAACCAGGGAAGGAGGAGCAGCCCCTGATCTCTGCCCACCTGGCGGCCTGCCCTCCAAGGCCACGGCTATTCTGTCCAGGGCAGCACCAAGTGTTGGCGTGTTGGCCTGGATAGCCAGGGTAAGGGCCCTCACATCCTGCCCAACGCCTGCTGATGTCGTCTGCAGTTCGTTTAGGCAGGTTGTGAAAGCCCGGGAGTGGGAGTCCAGGTTCCCCAGCGTCTCCTTGATGGAGGACAGGCTCTCCTCCATCCGCACCAATGTCTGGCTGACCTGTCCCAGATGGCGGGTCTGGAGGAACTGGTCCCTTCTCAGGGTGGCGGGCAGGAGATCGGCCAACCCCCTGGTGGTCTGGGATGACATCCTGCCTCCAGCTGATGCTTGTGGCCGGGGAGAAGGGGAGGCCCTTGTGAGGGGAGCCATGTTGGGGGAGGAGGGGTAGAGAATATATTTACATTCCTAAGAGTTGTACATATATTTATACACTGTATAGCTTAGCTAGTTTAGCTATTCCTATTTGTCAGGTAGCAGTGTTCTAACGTGTTGTATTGCCTGTGTGCTGTTTAGTTTACACCTAAACGTTCTCGGTGTTACTGCACGTTTGCTGTTTAATAACGCTCTCCCACGAGTCGGCTCTCTCCCAGGGATAGCACAGATTAGGCTGCTAGGCAGGCAGGCTCCTGCAAACCCCTTGCTGCATGATACAATCTGCAGCCCTAGGACCAGCTCCTTCCTCCCCCTGGACTCCTTCTTCCCCAGGTAGGACCCTGTCTTTTTTAGGGCACTCTACCTCCCCTGCAAACCGTTGGCGGCCGTCCTTTTTAGGACAAGCCGCTACATCTTGGGGCTCTCCCCCTCTCCTTCTACCCCTCATCGCCACCCACACTAGCATCCACAGTCGGAGCAACCGCCGCCGCCTCTCTGGCTCAGTTCTGCGGCTTCTTCCCGATTCCGCCGGCATCCGCGCCGGCCTGCTCACATTTGCGGCCGCCGCGGCTTAGGAAAGACCGCGGCTTCAGCCGCGGCCTAGCGGTGCGCCGCTCCTACGCCCAGGAAAAAACCCCTACACAGCCCAAAATACCCCCCTACCCCTGGAGGATCCCATCCACCCCCCAGTGAACCATCCAGTTCACTATAGCCATCCATCCACCCAGCTGACAGCCCCCCAGCATATGCCCTGTGTCTTGGTCGGTGGCCATCTTGGTACACCCCAGAAGCAGAGTCACCTCTCACCCCCCCTCTTTTTTCCTCCTTCACAACCAATACTGCTTGATCCAGGGTTATTCTCCGATCGCCTCCCAGGGATCAGGAAGGAATTTTTTTTCCCTGGCCTCTGCACATTGGCTCAGCACGGCCAGGGTATTTTTTGCCTTCCTCTGGACCAAGCCGGGAGAGAAGGATTCAATGAATCCCCCCTCCATTGCCATTTAAACATCACAGCCCCCCCAATGACTGCAACTATGGCTCTTTTGCAATATTCTGCAGAAACCATTTGGGGTCTGAGGCGATTCGCCACAGTCTTACCAGCCGTCACCAAAAAGGCCTTAAAATTAGAGCAACTATTGAGAACCGATCAACGATCGACTATCAAGAGCTTTAGCCATTTACCCCAGCTCAAGCACATATCATGTGCTCTGATCAACGCAAGATCGGCAGTAAAACACCGATCAGAAATCCATGATTTCATTCTACAATATGATTTAGACTGCCTTTTTATTACAGAAAGCTGGCTCACAGCCGACTGTAACACCATTCTAGGAGAACTGGTGCCAGAAAACTACCGTATTATAACGGAAAACAGAATAGGGCAAAGAGGTGGAGGCCTGGCGGTGATCCACAGGATTCATCTTGCGATCACCAAACCAGTCCTTCAAAATCCTCTTCCATTTATGGAAACCCTTACCCTGCAACTGCAAGCAAACTCCCAGGAGACCGTCCATATTCTTCTCTGCTATAGGCCACCTGGGCCAAAATCGCAGCTACTCACATCATTGACGGAGTTTATCTCCACTTATACCCTTAACAGCAAACACCTTTTGCTGCTCGGGGACTTCAATCTCTGGGCAAACTGCTCTCAGGATCCTGTTGCCGACGCCTGTATTGACCACCTGGAAGGATTAGGGCTACAGCAACTAGTATGTGGGCCCACACATGTTTCAGGTCACACGCTCGATCTTATTTTCAGACAAGATCTGGAAATAAAAATCTTGGAAAATGAACCATTGCCATGGACAGATCACCATGCAATTAAATTCATTATTTCCGAATTCCCCCCCTTAACAAAAACATCAAATCCAGTGACAACACACTGGACCAGATGTCAGAAGAAGCTCCATTCGGAACTCTTCAAAACCACGTTAAGGGGAAAAATAAACACAATTCAGCCGCACCAAACAGCGGAAGAAATACTAGAGGCCATAAACACAGCACTATTGCAGTCAGCTGACTTGATAGCGCCAAAACGAAAGACCCAGATCAGGAAAAATAACTCCGGCTGGTTCAACAACCAGCTGGCGTTACTGAAGCAAGAGCGTAGAAGGGCAGAAGCAGCCTGGAAAAGAAGCTCTTCAGATGAGAACCTCTCGATCTACAAGGCAATAACCAGGAAATACTACAAGCAAATCTTCGAAGCCAAGAAAAACTATTTTTCTGAGGCTATCAATGGTGCCCTAAATCGTCCCCGCGAACTCTTCAAGCTGGTCACTCAGACCATGAATCCAAGATGTCTTGAAGCCCCCAACTTGGATACACAAGAATTTTGCGATGAGTTATCGGATTGCTTCATTAACAAAATTGAGGCAATCCGGCAAAGCATTCAGCAGAACAATTGCTCTCCCAGCCCCCCCCGTAGTCATTTACACAGCACCGGCAGCAATTCACCACAGTTTGGTGAGTTCACGCTGGAACCCATCTCCATTCAGACCACTAAAAATATCATCGGCACTCTGCGCAACAGCACTGCGCCAAATGATATTATCCCCACCAAACTGCTGAAGGAATGCGCCGACATCCTGGCACCTCCTGTCACGCAGCTTATTAACCAATCCTTCAGGGAGGGCAAAATGCCCTCCCAGCTGAAGGAGGGCTTCATTCAACCCATCTTAAAGAAAGCCACCCTGGATCCTAAGGATCCACTTAACTGGCGCCCCATAACAGGCCTAAATGTTCTCTCCAAGGTAATGGAGAAAGCAGTGGTACAGCAGCTGCAACAGCATCTAGATACCCACAACTTACTCGACCCATTGCAATCAGGATTCCGTCCCGGACACGGGACGGAAACAGCATTGCTCAAGATATGGGACGACGTTCTCGAGGCCGCAGACGAAGGAGAATCTTCTCTTCTGGTTCTGCTGGACCTAAGCGCAGCCTTTGATACAGTTGATCACAAGCTGTTATTGACTCGGCTGGCTAAAATAGCCAAAGTCGCAGAAAGCGATCTATCTTGGTTCTCCTCTTTTTTGGAAAACCGATCGCAAATAGTCAAGCTAGGACCATTCACTTCGGAACAACGCACATTATCGTGCGGGGTCCCTCAGGGATCTCCCCTGTCGCCGATGTTATTCAACATTTATCTGCGTCCTCTTTTTGAAATCATCAGCAGCCAAAAACTGCTATATCACTCTTACGCAGACGACACGCAACTGTACTTCCGCATTTGCAATAAAAAGGATCACCACCTCAATCTAGAGACATGCCTCTCTTTGATAGAGGACTGGATGACAAAGAGTTATCTCAAACTCAACGGAGCGAAAACAGAACTTCTCCTGTTTCACGCCAAGCGTAGCAATCAATCGATAACAACCTGGATCCCCCCGCCCATTCTGGGCAAAGTCATCACCCCTAGCGCCAAAGTCAAAAGTCTTGGGTCATCTTTGACTCCTACATGACAATGGATGCACAAATAGGGGCAGTAGTCAGCGGATCTCACTATCTGCTGCGCCTACTACGTAGACTCACGCCTTTTATTCCCAAGAAAGACATAGCGGTCGTGGTGGGAGCGATTGTAAACTCCAGATTGGACTATGCAAATGCCCTTTACCTCGGACTCCCCAAGTACCAAATCGCTCGTCTTCAAGTCGTTCAAAATACGGCCGCCAGACTTGTGACTGGGAAAAAACCCTGGGAATCAATCTCACCCTCGTTGAGATCCCTTCACTGGCTACCAGTTAAAGACAGAATCACCTTTAACCTCCCTGGCGGTATGATTCTGTCTGGAATTACGTACCAAAAGCGGTACAATTATTTGCATGGAAGTTTGGCGTTTTATACTGTAGGCCTGCAATTCTTAGGAATAACTTGCTTAAATCTGTCCAAACAAGACATCCCGGGTATGATAAAGTTTGAAAAACAAAATCATAATTTTTTATATAATAAAAAACTATAAATAATTATAACAAATTATAATAAAAAATATTCAATAATGTAATCAACTCAAAAACACTGAAATTTGCTCAGTTGCAGAATTGTCGCTGTCATTATTTATTTTTTTTATGACAAATTTCCCCACAAATCGCTATCGCTCAATTCTGAAAGTAATTATAATTTATTATCGCTGTTTTCTAGCTGATCTAAAACCATTTTTGACATAAAGGGACACTTTTGGTTGTTATGGGCAATCTACAGTTTCCAGGCAGAAAGAACAGTTTTTATTATATAAAAGGACATGTAGGGCACAGGACAGACCACTAGGGACAAGGGGGGGGGTGTATTTTTTACATACAGTACTGTAATCTATAAGATTACATTGTACTGTATGTAAAGTGTTTGTTTACCTTTTTAAATTTGGCGCCGTTCTCCGCTCCCGTGCGTCGTAACGTCGCAGGGAACGGAGATCGGCGGCACACGGGGACGCTGTGTGAATCGAGCGAGCACCCGCTCGCTCACACAGCGGGGATGCATCGCTGGATCCAGGAAGAAGGTAAGACAGCGCGCGCTGCAGGCTCTGCATGGCTACCCCGAGCGTGACTCGGGGATACCGATCTCTGCAAAAAAAAACACCCCGAGTCACGCTCGGGGATACCGCCAGGGAGGTTAAAGCACTCTGTCTAACGCATAGATGTATCCATGGGAATGCTCCCCATTATCTATGCGAAAAATTAAAAATTTACAATCCCAATCGTATTCTACGATCCAACAATCAAAATCGGCTTCAGATACCGAAAGCCAGATACAAGTCCAAAGGAGACAGGAGATTCGCTGTCCAAGGTCCCAGACTATGGAACGCCTTACCAGCCAGCATTCGACTGGAGGAGAACTACTTAGTCTTCAGGAGAAAGATTAAGACTCATCTCTTTTGATCTCAAAGGAGACAGGAACAACAAGCGCCCAGAGGCGATTTACTTTGCATGTGCTGCGCTATACAAGTTCTTCATTCATTCATTCATTCAATAGCACCTAAACGCATTTGCTGTAACTGCACGTGTGTTGTTTAATAGCACCTAAACGCATTTGCTGTAACTGCACGTGTGCTGTTTAATAGCACCTAAATGCATTTGCTGTAACTGCACGTGTGCTGTTTAATAGCACCTAAACGCATTTGCTGCAACTGCACGTGTGTTGTTTAATAGCAACTAAACACATTTTCTGTTACTGCACGTTTGCTGTTTAATAGCACCTAAACGCAGCAGCTGTAACTGCACGTTTGCTGTTTAATAGCACCTAAATGCATTTGCTGTTACTGCACGTGTGTTGTTTAATAGCACCTAAACACATTTTCTGTTACTGCACGTTTGCTGTTTAATAGCACCTAAACGCAGTAGCTGTAACTGCACGTTTGCTGTTTAATAGCACCTAAACGCATTTGCTGTTACTGCACGTGTGTTGTTTAATAGCACCTAAACACATTTCCTCTAACTGCACGTGTGTTGTTTAATAGCACCTAAACGCATTTGCTGTAACTGCGCGTGTGCTGTTTAATAGCACCTAAACGCATTTGCTGTAACTGCACGTGTGTTGTTTAATAGCACCTAAACGCATTTGCTGTAACTGCACGTGTGCTGTTTAATAGCACCTAAACGAATTTGCTGTAACTGCACATGTGCTGTTTAATAGCACCTAAACGCATTTGCTGTGACTGCACGTGTGTTGTTTAATAGCACCTAAACGCATTTTCTGTTACTGCATGTTTGCTGTTTAATAGCACCTAAACGCAGTAGCTGTAACTGCACGTGTGCTGTTTAATAGCACCTAAACGCATTTGCTGTAATTGCACGTGGGTTGTTTAATAGCACCTAAACGCAGTTGCTGTAACTGCATGTTTGCTGTTTAATAGCACCTAAACGCATTTGCTGTAACTGCACGTGTGTTGTTTAATAGCACCTAAACACATTTTCTGTTACTGCACGTTTGCTGTTAAATAGCACCTAAACGCAGTTGCTGTAACTGCATGTTTGCTGTTTAATAGCACCTAAACACATTTGCTGTAACTGCACGTGTGCTGTTTAAAGCGGATGGTTCACAAAAAAAATATTAAAAGCCAGCAGCAACAAATACTGCAGCTGCTGACTTTTAATATTAGGACACTTACCTGTCCTGGAGTCCAGCGGCGTCCGCAGCAGTTTAATAGCACCTAAACGCATTTGCCGTTACTGCACCTGTGTTGTTTAATAGCACCTAAACACATTTTCTGTTACTGCACGTTTGCTGTTTAATAGCACCTAAACGCAGTAGCTGTAACTGCACGCGTGTTGTTTAATAGCACCTAAATGCAGTAGCTGTAACTGCACGTGTGTTGTTTAATAGCACCTAAATGCAGTTGCTGTAACTGCACGTTTGCTGTTTAATAGCACCTAAACGCATTTGCTGTAACTGCACATGTGCTGTTTAATAGCATCTAAACGCATTTGCTGTTACTGCACATGTGTTGTTTAATAGCACCTAAACGCAGTAGCTGTTACTGCACGTGTGTTGTTTAATAGCACCTAAACGCAGTAGCTGTTACTGCACGTTTGCTGTTAAATAGCACCTAAACACAGTTGCTGTAACTGCACGTTTGCTGTTTAATAGCACCTAAAAGCATTTAATGTAACTGCACGTGTGCTGTTTATTAGCACCTAAACACATTTGCTGTTACTGCACGTGTGTTGTTTAATAACACCTAAACACATTGGCCCAGATTCACAGAGCAATTACGCCTGTCTAACTGGTGTTAAACAGGAGTAATTTCAAATTTTGCGCGCCGTATCACTAGTTTGAATCCTCAAACCATGATACGGCGGCTTCGGGCTTCGATCCGAGAGGCTTACGTCCTCGTAAGCCTTCGGATCTACACTGCGATATTTTTGCGGCCGCTGGGAGGAGTTTGCGTTGTTTTCATGCGTCGGGATATGCAAATGAGTTTTTACGGCGATCCACGAAGGTACGAGTGTCCCACGCAATCGTCTACGTAATTTTTTGGCTACGTAATGTTAGAGGAGCTTTTTGCTGGTCTAACAGTGCGTAACCCATGTAAAGTATGGCCGTCGTTCCCGTGTCGATTTGAAAATATATATATTTTTTTAACGTAACTCGTTCGGGAATAGGAATGTACGTAAACGACGCTAATACGACGTGACGACGTGATTTTGCGCAATGCACGGCGGGAAATTTGCAAACAGAGCATGCGCAGTTCGATCGCCGTGGGAGCGCACCTATTTTAAATGCTTCATGCCCCCTACTCGCGCAGATGGATTGCGACGGGAGAAATACACTACGCCGCCGTCGTTTACTGGACAAAATCTACCTGGATTCCACGTAGAGCCAGGTAAAAAACGGCGGCGTAGTGTATTTCTGATACTCTACGATAATCTAATTCTCTGTGAATCTGCCCCATTTGCTGTAACTGCACGTGTGCTGTTTAATAGCACCTAAACGCATTTGCTGTAACTGCACGTGTGCTGTTTAATAGAACCTAAACGCATTTGCTGTTACTGCACGTGTGTTGTTTAATAGCACCTAAACGCATTTTCTGTTACTGCACGTTTGCTGTTTAATAGCACGTAAACGCAGTTGCTGTAACTGCATGTTTGCTGTTTCATAGCACCTAAACGCATTTGCTGTTACTGCACTTGTGTTGTTTAATAGCACCTAAACACATTTCCTGATGCCAGACATGGCAGCATACCTATGGTATAGCCCCGCCCCTATATCCGCCCACAGGACACGTGATAACTCTCTATAAAACTCTGACTGAGAGCTAGCTCCCCCATTCTCCTTTTTTGTCTTTACTATCAGCCTACAGACAGTTTCATTCAGGATACGCCCTTACCTGCCGACTATTGTCGAAGTTCCAGGCTGGGTTCAGCCTCTCCCAGTTCGAGGTCCCGCATCTTAGGCACGCTAAATGCACCAACAAGGTGGGGAACCCCATCTGGTGGTCTTCTGGGGTTGAGGTGTTCTCTAATCAGAGACGACGGTCCTCCTTTGGCATTGCCGGCGATGGAGTCTGATTTGAGCAAGCTGGGACTGCATGATGACTTCTTTCCTATGAAAGCCCTTTTCCAGGTCTGTCAGTTTTCCTTCTTGTTCTCATGTCTTTAACCACTTAAGACCCGGACCAATACGCTGGCAAATGACCCAAGGGGTTTTTGCGATTCGGCACTGCGTCGCTTTAACAGACAATTGCGCGGTCGTGCGACGTGGCTCCCAAACAAAATTCGCGTCCTTTTTTTCCCACAAATAGAGCTTTCTTTTGGTGGTATTTGATCGCCTCTGCGATTTTTATTTTTTGCGCTATATACAAAAATAGAGCGACATTTTTGAAAAAAAATCAATATTTTTTACTTTTTGTTATAATAAAAAACCAATAAACTAAATTTTAGTCAGACATTTAGGCCAAAATTTATTTAGCCACATGTCTTTAGTAAAAAAAAATCGCATTAAAAAAAAATTAGCTACCTAGCGGGAACAGCGACACTAATACAGCGATCAGAAAAATGATCGCTTAGTGACGATGGCAATAGGGAGTGAAAGGGTTAACTAGGGCAGTGATCAAGGGGTTAAAACTTTATTGGGGGGGTGGGGGGGCTACCCTGACACTAACACTGACTGACTGTCACACTGTCTGTCACACTGACACTAAATACAGTAATCATACATGTATGATTACTGCATTCTGTGACACTGTGACAGGGGGGAGGGGGGGGGGCGATCGCGGGGGTTAAATGTGTTTGTGTCTGTGTGTACGTGTGCTGTTGGTGCAGACTTACTTGGTGTGTTGTGATCTCTCCTCAGCGGCGCTTGAAACAAACGCCGAGGGAGAGATCACGTCGCTTCCTCCTTCCTGTGTTTACACAGGAGGAGGAAGTGACAGGGCGGGCGGGCGCGCGCATTGGCTGGGAGCGATCCGGAGGGGGCGGATGAAAACGGATAGCCGCCCCCACTTGTCGGATCGCTCCTGCAGCCGCGCGGACCGCCGCATGTACGGGGGGGGGGGGTCCGATCGGACCCCCGATCCCCCCCAAGGCACCAACGTATATATACGTTGATGTGCCTGTCGGTGCCATTCTGCCGACGTAAATGTACATGCGGCGGTCCTTAAGTGGTTAAAGGCCCCATACACACTGCAAATTTTGTTGTCTGTTTTACTTTAGAATTGCCAGGACCATGTGGTGCCTGCCTGATTGCATACAGGTTGAGGCTTTAGGGTTTGGCCTCATGTTGTGTGGTTTTGATAAATCTGAAGGGTAGAAATCTACAGAAGATTGTATGGTGTGTAGCCAGCTTAAGGTGTCCTTTTGTGTGGATGGGTGTTGGCCTTCCTAATTGTATCAGAGTAGAGGTAAGAGAGGACTGAGTCTCAGGTGATTCAATTGCAGGGAGCAGTTAAACAGCTAATGAATGCCTTTGCTTTTAAGCATCTCCTTCTGAGGTAAGTCTCTTATCTATCCTAGTAATGGGGATATATGGGGGAGAGAGGAGTAAGGAGCAATTTTTTCTAGGGGGATGGGGGTTCTGCCAGATTATTTTTACTATTTGTAAAAAAAAAAAAAAAAAAAAAAAATGCTGAGATATATGTATATTTTTCTCTTTCACTTCCCTTATTTCTGTGGTCATGCAGTCCCCCATGCACCTTTCAGTAACTCCCATCAGCATGAGCCTACTGCCACATAACAAAGACCACCCCCACTATCAGGTAGAGGGCCAACTTTTGGTAAGTAAGAAGACGCGGGAGAAAAGAGTGCATTGAGCCCCGACGAGCGTGCCTTCTTATCTGTTGCAACCCCGGCCGCTCACGCCCGCTCAAGGAGGTCCAGAGGCCCTCTCTGGATCATCAGGATTTTCAGGGCGGAAGATGTCTCCTCCAGTCCTGGCAGACCCCAGTACAAAGGGTGCAAATGTACGCTTAAGAGAACGCACACAGCTTCTCCTCTGATGGCTCAGCGCCCGAAAGGCGAGTGTTGGTCATTTGTTATGGCAGTAAAGCTGCACTGTAATGGGTGGATGCGGTACCTCCTCCGAAGAAGGAGAAAGCCTGTTATTACACACAGTACAATCTGATTTAAAATTGTGTGACAATCGCTGTACAATATGCATTAGGTACCGTTATTCTTTCAGGGCACCCCAAATGCCATGCGATTCTGCTGTGATAAGTCACATTGGAGAACGCACCTTTCAAAACATTGTGCAAAGTTGGTCGCCCTCAAATAGGAGCAGGGGCTTCTGTTTGCGCACATAGGGCAACCAAGTGAATGGGCCGCACCCATGCGATTTACAACATTGTGTACAAATCGCTCTTTGAAAATCGCATTGCATATACATTGGTCTACTCTAAGTGACAAATTCAAATACCTCTGAAAGGTGACCTAAGCACAGATTGCCTTTTAGGGCAATGGCAGATCATGCTGCAAGTGTGAGCAAGCCTTTGGGTTCCATAGGAGGAATCTAAAGAAGCAGGTAAGCTACCTTTTTTCTCTTAGGACAGAAATAGGAAGCCTGTTTTCAGAGAGGAATGAGAAAGGGAGAGAGAAAATCCTCCTCAACCAATAGGTTGCAGAAGTTGTTTCCACTAATGGGGAAGGATGCGACTCTTTTATCTACCCTCCAACGGTGGATGCGGCAGTCGCCAGACTGACTAAGAATGTGACACTTCCGATGGAAGGCCCTTCCTCCTTTCACAAGATCCTTGTGAGACGCATTGCTTTAACATCCATAGCAAGTGCTATGTGAGTATGTGGGCGCAGAACTTGGAGTATGCGATTAAACCCAGCTGCCAAAGAGAAGAGTCATCAAGGCTCTTGACGAGATAGCTTTCAGCGGACTCTACAGGTGAGGCAGCTATAGACATCATTCGATGGTCATCCAGAGCCATCCTTGGCTCAGTCGCAGCCAAAGGTGCACTGGGGCAAAATCCTGGGCGGCTGGCTCATCCTCAAAGCTGAATTGCTGTAAGCTGCCTTCTGATGGGAAGGCGCTGTTTTGTCAAAATACTGGAAACTATCTTCTCCAGGCTTATAGGAGGAAGATCAGATCTTCTGCCCCAGGATTGAAGAGCCAGAGGGGGCAACCATTCAAAGGAACACCAAACAGGCGATTTTGGAGGCTTTCGCCCATCCAAAGGCGTCAGAAGACCCATGCGGCTCCCCAAGATACTCAGAAGCCCTTTTAACGCCAGGCCTGCCCAGGAGGCAGTTGGAGCGAAGTGGCTCAAAGTGACCCAGTTCCGGTAAGACAACTACTGAAGAATGGCGGTTTCAGGCCATGTAAGAGAAGAAATGTCTGCGCATCCAGGAATTTCAATATTCCTTTTATTGTCTAAAGTGATGACCCCAAAAACACCAACACAAGGTCACATAGACGCTTTTCACACATTCATTTTGTGCTTAATCATTTCCAATGGCAAGGCCGTTATTGGTTATTTAATCAGCAGCCTCCAGAACTACCTCAAGAGGCTGAATCAATCTATACGGATAGACTCAAGATGGAGTCTCTCCATACCATAAATCCAGGTCATTCAACAAGGTTACTGGAGGATTTCAGTGGACCTGCAGTATACCTATCAGCATGTCCTGGTCCTTCAGTCATACCAACCGTTTTGAGTCGGGGGGGCAAGCATTGCCAAAACTAGTTGGTGCCTATGCGGAATATGCTCTACCTAGGGGCCTGGTTTAGTACTCAGGCAGCCTCAGTTTCTTTGCCACCTCAAACTCCCTAAAGTCAGGGAGATGTTCCAACAGGAGTTGGCTGCACCAGTGATGTCAGCATCCCAGTGCATGAGTCCTCTCGGGACAATGGCTTTTGTATTCCGATGATCCTCTGGGCTCACTGGAAACTCAGTTTTCCAACAAGGCTTCCTGACGCAATGGAAGCATTTTGTCTAGCCAGAGGCACCAGAGTTCTGGTGATTAAAAAAAGATAAACTGCTAAATGCCTTAGTCTATTAGGGCTGTAGCCATGGATCATTATTGCTACAGATACCAGCACAGCAGGGTGGGACACCACCTGCGAGCATCTCAGGATTCAGGGCAGGTGGGAATTTCCCACTCAGGGCCTAGTTTCCATATTCTGGAACTCCTACCAGCATTGACATTGAACACTTTACTGCCACACACATAGGCTCTGCCAGTCCTACTCTGTCTGGACCACATGGCAGCAGTCCCATATACAGCGACAAGGCGACATGCACAGCCAGTCCCTCCTGGGAGAGGTGGAACCAATCCTGGCTTTGGCCCAGCAATATCTCCAAGATTTGAGGGCCATATATCTTCCAGCCTATCAGAATTTGGAAGCGGATTGTCTATCCGGGCATTTCAAGGATCCCAACGAATGGTCCCTTCACCCTGAAGTGTTCCAAGGGATCATCCACGAGTGGAGGTTCGCTCAACTGGATCTGTTTTGCCTCATCGGCCTGCTACAAGGGGAACCGGTTCCTCTCACGCTACCCTCATCCATTAGTGGAGGGGACAGATGCCTTTACCAAGCCTTGGGTTGGGCAACTGACCTATACCTTCCCTCCAGGAATTTTAGGATTAAAGAAATTGTTGAGCCTGACAGTCATCACAGGTTTTCCTTACTGGCCTCACAGACCATGGGTCTCTCTGGCAATGGGTATCAGCGTGTGCACACCGATAATTCTGCCTGTGACTCCTCATCTCCTCTTATCTGAGGGAGATGCTCTACATCGACAACCATCACGTCTAAATTTAGCAGCCTGGAAATTGTAAGACAGAGGTTACAACAGTTTTCCAGATGTTTTCCAGAGGGGATTAGAACTCTGCAGAGTTCTTCGAAGGGATCAATCGATGCTATCTACTCCAGAGTATGGATTAGGTCCACAAGCTTTGCAGCTGGGCATCAGTTTGACTCTTGTGACCCAAATCCAAATCCTGTCTTTTCTACAATCTGAATTGGATTTGGAGCTCAGTTTGCGTAAGGTGAAAATTTCTGCCATCTTGGCTTTTTCCCAAAAAAAAAAAGTGGGCAGCAAACCTGCTGATGGATCACTTCATGAGAGGTACTTGGACTATGCCTTCCCAAGAGAAATAGGTTTCCTTTAACCGCTTGCCGACCAGCCGCCGCAGTTATACGGCGGCAGGTCGGCACGGGTGCGCGAGAGCCCGTAGCTCTACGTCGCGCCTTTCGCGGCCACTAGGGGGCGCGTGCGCGCCGCCGGCGGCCCGCGCGCGCGCCCCCCCGCTCGCCCCCGAGTCCCGTGCGTGTGCCCGGCGGGCGCGATCGCCGCCGGGCACACGCGATCGCTCGTTACAGAGCGGGGAACGGGAGCTGTGTGTGAAAACACACAGCGCTCGTTCCTGTCAGCGGGGGAAACGCTGATTTTCTGTTCATACAATGTATGAACAGAAGATCAGTGATTCCCCTAGTGAGTCCACCCCCCCCCATACAGTTAGAACACACTAGGAACACACTTAACCCCTTCCCTGCCCCCTAGTGTTAACCCCTTCACTGCCAATGGCATTTTTATAGTAATCCAATGCATTTTTATAGCATTGATCGCTAAAAAAATGCCAATGGTCCCAAAAATGTGTCAAAAGTGTCCGAAGTGCCCGCCATAATATCGCAGTACCGAAAAAAAACGCTGATCGCCGCCATTACTAGTAAAAAAAAAATAATAATAAAAATGCCATAAAACTACCCCCTATTTTGTAAACGCTATAACTTTTGCGCAAACCAATCAATAAATGCTAATTGCGATTTTTTTTTACGAAAAATATGTAGAAGAATACGTATCGGCCTAAACTGAGGGAAAAATATTTTTTTTTAATATATTTTTGGGGATATTTATTATAGAAAAATGTAAAAAATATTGCATTTTTTTCAAAATAGTCGCTCTGTTTTTGTTTATAGCGCAAAAAATAAAAACCGCAGAGATGATCAAATACCACCAAAAGAAAGCTCTATTTGTGGGAAAAAAAGGACGCCAATTTTGTTTGGGAGCCACGTCGCACGACCGCGCAATTGTCAGTTAAAGCGACGCAGCGCCGAATCTCAAAAAGTGCTCTGGTCTTTGGACAGCAATATGGTCCGGGGCTGAAGTGGTTAATGGAACCTGGCATTAGTCCTCAATTTTCTAGCAAACCCTCATTGTACTCTTGACAGAAGACTGCTCTTCATGGGAGATCTCCTTTAAAATCGGCCTTTTATTAGCCTTGATTTCGGGGGAGAGTGCGTCGACTCCAAAATTTGGGGCGACAGAGCCTCATTCCATGTTCTTCCGAGACAGGGTTGGGCTGAAGTCTTTTTGTTCCAAAGCATGACATCCATGTTTTGTCTTTTCAGTGAATGGGTGCTTCCAGCCTTCCCAGTGCAATCAGATGCCGATCTGCTCAAGTTAGGCTTTGAGGACTTTGGAATGTCCATCTCAGGCTACTTCTACATTCAGAGGGCCAGATTCTCAGAGGCGTTACGACGGAGTATCTCAGATACCCCGTCGTATCGCCTTTTTTTGTCCTCGTATCTATGCGAGTGATGCTTAGCATCACTTTTGCATAGATACGCTTCTACATCTGACAAGTGTAAAAGCATTACACTTTCGGATCGTAGGTGTAATGACAACTCCGGCCACTAGGTGGCCTTCACGTTGTTTTTTCATTTGCATATGCAAATGAGGCTAGTACGGCGATTCCCGAACGCTTTTACGCCGCCCCATCGTCGCGTACGTCGTTTTCGTCCGCGTAAGGTTACCCCAGCTTCGATGTGGAGTAACCTTACGAAGTACCGTCGGATGCCGTCGGATGCCATGTTAAGTATGGCCTCGGGACCGCGTCGTGTTGTGCGTCGTTTACGTCGTTTGCGTACGTCAATTCTCAATGGGGCTGGCGTACGCTGCGATTACGTCGTTTACATTGAGAAAATGTGACGTCCTTTGGAGCATGCACACTGGGCTTTTTCCCCGGCCGGCGCATGCGCAGTTCGTTCGACGCGGGGGCGCGCTTCATTTAAATACAAGCCGCCCCATTTGAATTGCGCGGGTTTACGCTTGGCGATTTACGAGACGCCGGCGAAAAATACGGAGCAAGTGCTTTGAGAATAAAGCACTTGCTCTAGTACGCAGCGACGGCGTAGTGTAAATGGCTTACGCTACGCCGCCGAAAATATATGAGAATCTGGCCCAGAATGTTTAAGATTTAAATAGTAAGTGGCTTCGGCCCGAACCATCTCGGCCTGAATCGTGAAATTACTCACTGGGCATGTGAAGGCGGTAAGGATCCTCCAGAGATGGTTAGAGCTCATCAATCAACCAGGGTGATGTCATCTTCTTGGATAGCACAGGCAGGGTTGTCTCTGTAGACAGTCTGCAAAGAGGCTAGCTGGTCATCACATTATATGTTCTTAATACACCACAGGGTGGATCTAGCAGCTCTTACTACGATAGAGTTTGGGAGGAAGTTTATCCAAGCTTCTTTGTCTTTTTTAAGTTACAGCATTAAACCCTCCCTCTAGAAGGCTCCTCATGTATCATAGGTATGCTGCCATGTCTGGCGTCAGGAAAATGGAAAATTGTATCAAATACTTACCGTAATTTTCCTTTCCTGATGCCAAGACATGGCAGCATACGAACCCTCCCTCTGATCTTTTGTACTTTATACGGAGAATGGGGGAGGTAGCTCTCAGTCAGAGTTTTATAGAGAGTTATCACGTGTCCTGTGGGTGGATATAGGGGCGGGGCTATATCATAGGTATGCTGCCATGTCTTGGCATCAGGAAAGGAAAATTACGGTAAGTATTTGATACAATTTTCCATTTTTCTGTTACTGCACATTTGCTGTTTAATAGCACCTAAACGCAGTAGCTGTAACTGCACGTGTGTTGTTTAATAGCACCTAAAAGCATTTGTTGTAACTGCACGTTTGCTGTTTAATAGCACCTAAACGCATTTGCTGTTACTGCACTTGTGTTGTTTAATAGCACCTAAACGCATTTTCTGTTACTGTATGTTTGCTGTTTAATAGCACCTAAAAGCATTTGTTGTAACTGCACGTGTGCTGTTTAATAGCACCTAAACGCATTTGCTGTTACTGCACATGTGTTGTTTAATAGCACCTAAACACATTTGCTGTAACTGCACGTGTGCTGTTTAATAGCACCTAAAAGCATTTGTTGTAACTGCACGTTTGCTGTTTAATAGCACCTAAACGCATTTGCTGTTACTGCACTTGTGTTGTTTAATAGCACCTAAACGCATTTTCTGTTACTGTATGTTTGCTGTTTAATAGCACCTAAAAGCATTTGTTGTAACTGCACGTGTGCTGTTTAATAGCACCTAAACGCATTTGCTGTTACTGCACATGTGTTGTTTAATAGCACCTAAACACATTTGCTGTAACTGCACGTGTGCTGCTTAATAGCACCTAAACGCATTTGCTGTTACTGCACGTGTGTTGTTTATTAGCACCTAAACGCATTTTCTGTTACTACACGTTAGCTGTTTAATAGCACCTAAACGCAGTTGCTGTAACTGCACGTTTGCTGTTTAATAGCACCTAAACACATTTGCTGTTACTGCACATGTGTTGTTTAATAGCACCTAAACACATTTTCTGTTACTGTACGTTTGCTGTTTAATAGCACCTAAACGCATTTGCTGTTACTGCACGTGTGTTGTTTAATAGTACCTAAACACATTTGCTGTAACTGCATGTGTGCTGTTTAATAGCACCTAAACGCATTTGCTGTTACTGCACTTGTGTTGTTAAATAGCACCTAAACGCATTTTCTGTTACTGCACGTTTGCTGTTTAATAGCACCTAAACGCAGTAGCTGTAACTGCACGTGTGCTGTTTAATAGCACCTAAATGCATTTGCTGTAACTGCACGTGTGTTGTTTAATAGCACCTAAACACATTTTCTGTTACTCCATGTTTGCTGTTTAATAGCACCTAAACGCATTTGCTGTTACTGCACTTGTGTTGTTTAGTAGCACCTAAACCCATTTTCTGTTTCTGTTTCTGTTACTGTATGTTTGCTGTTTAATAGCACCTAAACGCATTTGCTGTAACTACACGTGTGCTGTTTAATAGCACCTTAACGCATTTGCTGTAACTGCACGTGCGCTGTTTAATAGCACATTAACGCATTTGCTGTTACTGCACGTGTGTTGTTTAATAGCACCTAAACGCATTTTCTGTTACTGCACGTTTGCTGTTTAATAGCACTTAAACCCAGTTGCTGTAACTGCACGTTTGCTGTTTAATAGCACGTAAACACATTTGCTGTAACTGCACATGTGCTGTTTATTAGCACCTAAACATATTTGCTGTTACTGCACGTGTGTTGTTTAATAGCACCTAAACGCATTTTCTGTTACTGCACATTTGCTGTTTAATAGCACCTAAACACAGTTGCTATAACTGCACGTTTGCTGTTTAATAGCACCTAAACGCATTTTCTGTTACTGCACATTCGCTGTTTAATAGCACCTAAACAAAGTTGCTATAACTGCACGTTTGCTGTTTAATAGCACCTAAACGCAGTAGCTGTTACTGCACTCGTGCTGTATATTTTTAACTTAAACCTACTGTTACAGTCACGTTCTCTAATGAATAGTAACTTAATGGAATTTCCAGCTAGAGAGGTTTCTCAGAGTAAACCACAAGTGCACTCTCTTGTATGAACAAAAATTTAAGGGTTTATTTCATCACAACCTCTATCTTGGAATCCAACCTTGAGTATGCGTACAGGTTTAGAATCAATCAAACATAGGTATAACAAAGGGAGATTAACTGATGGATAAAGCTAGCAATAGATCAGCATAACCATGAAGCTTCGCGTCAACTATAGTTGGGTGTCAAGGAATGTCCTGAACAACAGTTCATATACAGAATACTTCGGTGTATAACTAGGACTTCTAAATAGGAATCAGATAACCATAAGTTATAGCAGTACTAGAAATGGAGAGTCCGCAGGCTATTGCCCTGTTTCAGTTTACAGTAGCATAAACTTGGGTTAGATACAATTACTTGCGGTTCTGATGTTATCCAAGATCCTTAGAGTGTCAGTTCCTGGTCCACAGCAGCAATCTATAGCAGAGGAATCCTAGGCAGCTAGGTACTGAAGCTGGGGTGATGTAGGAGCGATGGGGAGCAGGGATCCTCCCTGAATCTGGAGTCTGTGGTGCGAAGCAGAGGTCTTTGGGGTGGTGAGAGGGGTCCCAGGTGACGGCAGGTGCCCTACAAAATAGTGGAACAACCTGCCGTCATTCCTGGGGCTTTAAATAGCGATCACGGCACGGGAGAAGGCGCAGGACACCGGTGGCGCACTTCCGCGTTCCAGCGTGGAAGTGACGCGCATGAGCCTCTGCGGATGTGTGTGGAAGACACGAGCGCTGTGGCTAGAGGGAGAGGAACGCCAGTGGCGTTACACCTACTTGGAGTTTACTGCACTTGTCCTCTCGAGTTTGTACCTTTAAGGTACGAGGTGTGTGTACTGATTTTGTCCTGTGCAGGCCATTTAAATGTCTGGAAGGACAACAAAGAGAGGCAGAGAGTCACGAGGGCAAGCAGGCTCTGCATCTAGAGGCAACACTGGTGGTGGACACGGTGCTTGTGGCCGCTTGTCCTTCTTTTTGGGAGCTGGCCGTGTTGAGCCTCAAAATCCAGAGAAATTAGTAGAGTGGATGACCAATCCTTCCTCATCCTCCTCATCCTCTCTCACCAAGGCTGAGCTTAGTTTGTCTGGCAAAGCAGCGGCCAAGGCATCTTCTTCACTCTGCACAATGGCATCACACAATCCTTCCCTAGTCCCATGTCCTCCTGAGGAGTCCCCCGAACTGTTTCAACACAGTGTTGGGTACATGCTGCATGAAGATGCGCAGCGTTTTGAAGGCTCCGATGATGGAACACAGATAGAGGAAGGAATTGATGTGAGCCCAGAGAGAGGGGGTGCCCGAAAGGGACAGCAATCTGCCAGTGATGTTCCCCCAGCTGCAGCATACTGCCAGGTTTTCGACAGTGATGAGGAGGAAGGGGATGATGAGGTTACTGGCTCTACATGGGTGCCTGATAGGAGAGAGGAGGAGGAGGGGGAGGACGAGGCACAGGCACATCTCCAAAGAGGCAGGATGCCCTCCAGGGGCCAGCTTAAGGGCAGCACACCAACTGCATTACATCGCAGAGCTAAGCCTGTGCAGGGCGCTGCTGTGTCTCAACATTACTGCAAAAGTTTCTTGGTGTGGGCCTTTTTTGAGACATGTGCATCAGATCGCACCATTGCTATTTGCAACATATGTCTCAAGCGTATCTCGCGTGGCCAAAACATCACCTGCTTGGGCACCACATGCTTGACCAGACATATGTCGACCTGCCATGCAGTTCGTTGGCAAGCATATCAGAAAGACCCACACCAAAGAACCAAGCGGACCTCCCCTTGCCCCTCATCAGCTGGGACCTCCAACCCCACTGGACCCTCAGTCCTCTCTGAAGCCTGCACTGATAGGACTGAAGGTGTAGAAATAGGTGTGTCACAACCTAGTAGTACATGCGGGCAATCTACTGATAGTACCAGACAAATTTCCCTGCCCCAGCTGCTGCAGCGCCGAAAGAAGTACTCTCCCAGCCATCCACATGCCCAACAGTTGAATGCTAGCACTTTAACTGCTACCTTTTCAGTTGGTAGATTCTGCCCCCTTCCATGAGTTTGTGGAATGTGCGGTACCTCAGTGGCAAGTTCCCAAACGTCTTTTTCTCACTGAAGGCGATTCCAGATCAGTGAGAATGTCCCTCTTATTCACATGTTGGAGCACACGCTACGTGGAATAATGGACAGAGCTCTTGAGGCACAACAGAGGGAGGAAGAGAAGGACTTCCTTAGCTCTTAAGGCCCCCTTTATCCAGACAGTGGTCCTGCTTTCCCACCTAGCACACAGGAAGAGGACGAGGAGGAGGAGGATGATTGTATCAGCAGCATGGAGGTGGAGACTAGCACTCAGCATCAGCAGCAGTCTTCAAGGGATCACTGAGGCCGCATACACACGAAGGGACATATCCGATGGAAACGGTCCTCGGACTGTTTTCATCGGATATGTCCACCGGGCTATTTTGGTCCGATGGCGTGTACACACCATCGGATCAAAATCCCCGCCGGCAGACAGCGCAGTGACGTGGCGGTGACGTTGACGCCGCCACGTCACCGCACCAGGAAGTAAACAACCTCCACGCATGCGTCGCATCCATACGACACTTGTGCGGGAAGATATGTCCGCTGGTGAGTGTACTGACCAGCGGACATATCTGACGGGCATGTCTCCGGCGGACAAATTTTAAAGCATGCTTTAAAATTTGTCCGCCAGACAAATATGTCCGCTAGCCCATACACACGATCGGATTTGTCTGCTTAAATGGTCTGTCGGACAATTTCCAGCGGACAAATTCGATCGTGTGTACACGGCCTTACAGTCCTAAGAAATCCATGGACTTTTACGTGGCTGGGATGAGTTGGCTGAGGATCCTGTCGTTCGTGGTATCAAGGAGAGGGATCATTACTGGCTGGCAACTCTCCTTGATCCACGTTACAAGAGTAAGGTTGCGGAGCTTATCCTGCTGTCGCAGAGGGAGCAGAAGATAACACTTCTGCGGGAGGCCTTGCAGAACGGTCTGTACAACGCATTCCCAGAACCTGGGGGATAACCAAATTCTGGTTCTGGAGAACGTTTTGCTGAGGCTTCCGTGAGTCACCGAAGGAGCGGTGGAGAAGGTGGCCGTCTGACCGATGCGTTCAGACAATTTTTTAGTCCAAAGCCCCAAGGTCTGACCGGTTCCAGCAACCATTGCCAGCGTCTGGTTTACATGGTGCGGGAATACCTAGGGGCAAGATCCGACTTGGACACCTTCCCCACCGAAAATCCTCTGGCTTACTGGGTCTTGAGGATGGATCACTGGCCAGAGCTTGCACAGTACGCAATTGAGCTACTGGCTTGCCCTGCATCCAGTGTTTTTTCAGATTGCACATTCAGTGCTGCTGGAGGCTTTGTGACCGATCACAGGGTGTGCCTCTCCACCGACTCCATCGATCGACTGACCTTCATCAAAATGAATCAGGCTTGGATCAACACCAGCTACCAAGCACCTGATGCAGATGTAACTGAGTATTTTTTTTTAAAGGCCAGATCCCTTTGAGACTGCCTATGCTGATGCTGAGTGACTGTCCTGTTATGCTGCTGATGGAATATCCTTTTCCTCCTCACTGATCTTGCTGATAGCTAGTAAGAACATTTTTGTTTCTGGGCTCCGCCACCAGTGCCTAAGGCCCAATTTTTCTGCCCCTGTTAAACAGGGGCGTCTAATAACAATTTTTGATGCAATACTTTGCATGTGGCTCTTTGTTGCGCTCCAATTACAGTATCTGTGGGGGTTGCAGTGTTGTCTTGTGCCTAAGGCCAAATTTTTCTGCCCCTGTTCAACAGGGGCATCTAATAATAATTTTTGAGGCAATACTTTGCATGTGGCTCTTTGTTGCGCTCCAATTACAGTATCTGTGAGGGGTTGCAGTGTTGTCTTGTGCCTAAGGCCGTATTTTTCTGCCCCTGTTTAACCACTTGAGCCCCGAGCCTGTTTTTCAGATTCGGTGCTTACGAGACTAAAACAGTTTTTTTTGCTAGAAAATTATTTAAAACCCCCAAACATTATATATTTTTTTTTCTAACACCCTAGAGAATAAAATGGCGGTCATTGCAATACTTTTTCTCACACTGTATTTGCGCAGCGGTCTTACAAGCGCACTTTTTTTGGAAAAAAATTCACTTTCTTGAATTAAAAAATAAGACAACAATAAATTTGGCCCAATTTGTTTATATATTGTGAAAGATAATGTTACGCCGAGTAAAATGATACCCAACATGTCACGCTTAAAAATTGCGCCCGCTCGTGGCATGGCGTCAAACTTTTACCCTTAAAAATCTCGATAGGCGACGTTTAAAAAATTCTACAGGTTGCATTTTTTGAGATACAGAGGAGGTCTAGGGCTAGAATTATTGCTCTCACTCTAACGATCGCGGCAATACCTCACTTGTGTGGTTTGAACACCGTTTTCATATGCGGGCGCTACTTGCGTTTGCGTTTGCTTCTGCGTGCGAGCTCGTCGGGACGGGGCACTTTAAAACATTTTTTTTTGGTTTTCGTTTTTATTTTTATTTATTTTATAATTTTTAACACTGAAAAAAAATTAAAAAAATTATCACTTTTATTCCTATTACAAGGAATGTAAACATCCCTTGTAATAGAAAAAAGCATGACAGGTCCTCTTATATATGAGATCTGGGGTCAAAAAGACCTCAGATCTCATATTCAGGCTTAAATGCAAAAAAAAAAAAGTCAAAATGTAAACAAATTAAATGTCTCTTTAAGACGCTGGGCGGAAATGACGTTTTGACGTCACTTCCGCCCAGCAGAGGTATGGGGACAGCTGAGGGACATTTTTTCCCTCAGTCGCATCCCCGGACAGCCAGCAAGAGGACCCGATCGCCTCCGCCGCTACTCACGGCTACAGTAAGTGGCGGAGGGCGCGGGAGAGCGGCGGGAGGGGGGGCACCCTCCCCCGCCGCCAATAACGGCGATCTCACGGCGAATCCGCCGCGATGACCGCCGTTATCGTTAACAGGTCCGCCCCACAAAGAGATGGATATCTTGGTTGTGGCAGCAGCTGCTGCCGTTACCGAGATATCCATCTTCAAAAAAATTACGTCTTTGGACGTGGGGCAGATCTGAAGTGGTTAACAGGGACGTCTAATAACAATTTTTGATGCAATACTTGTGGTTCTTTGTTGCGTTCCAATTTTAGTATGACATGGTTCAGATTCTACTTAACAAACCTACAGTCCTTGTCTTGTTTGCACCGCCTGTATACTGCTGTTCAAAGTATATAGGGCCAAAGGGTCTTGTCAGGGCCGATCCTCACTATAGGCTCACTATGCAAACCGTTTAGGGCCCGCAAAGCTGCAAAGGGCCCCCCAAATTACTAGAGGCCCCGTCTGGTGAGAAGTCATTTTCGCCCCCTCACCCCGCTTCTAAACTGGCTGGCTGAGTCATTTCCGACTCAGAACACCCCTTCTCCCTGCTTCCCAACTTTCTTTAATGTGACATGTCACTGTCGTTAACCCCCCCCCCCCCGCTTCTCATTTTTAATGTGCCATGTCATTTTGCTTAGGGCCCCAGGGAGGTCAGAATTGGCACTGGGTCTTGTAATGACCTGGGGGGAGTGGTGGCGGGGAAACTCATGCTATTTTTTTTAAATGATGTGCATCCATATTGCAGGGACCAAACATTACATTAAAGCCGCAAGCAGTATTACATTTATTTTTTCTTATAAAAATCTCATGTTGTGCAGGGACATTTATAAACACGTGCCACTACTATAGACACCCAGCAGGTATGATATTTAAAGGAATTTTTCATTTTTGCAGGGGTATTCGGGTCATCCCTAGTGGGCAACATCGTTTTTAATGATGAAGTTGGAAAAAATTCGTTTTTTGGAAATGCTGAAAAACTTTGTTTTTTTTTCATGCTGAAAAATGATCGTGTGTACGCGGCATTAGACTTACCTCATAGTTACCAACTGTCCTGAATTTCCCGGGATTTAGACCTTTGTCCTGGGAAATGGCTTTCCTATTTTTCCCACCGCCACCGCTAGAGGTCCGCCGGTAAAATGTCTCCCCTGGCCGCTATTTTATTGAAGACAAGTTATCATTAGAAAGAAAGAAAAGCTGGAACCCAGGCTCTGCCTCTTGGTTCATCACTTCGGCCTCCACGAGCTGGTCTTCTGTAATGGCACAGAGGCCAAATCACCAGCGGCCCGCACCTGGGTGAAGAGGGGACACTTGTATATACAGTATACAATCAGCAAGTGATTAAAGACAGATATTTCACATTGAACATAATATTGTACCAGTAACATATTAAAATTGTCTAGTTCTGGGGCAACAATACCCAAAAATGTTTGCAGAAGACCCTCCGCCAAACCCTAACCTTGGGCATGATTGAATTCAGAACAGAGAACAAGACCACAGCAACCTTTAAAAAAAAAAAAAATAATAATTTATAAGAATAAGCATATTGCACTCACATTGTTTAAGAAGTACAATGAATACAATATGTTTCTTTTTTTAAAACAAAAAGCTATTGTTTTTAATGCATGAAGGTTACTGTGCCCTTGTCTTCTGGTATTCTGGATTTAGTTCATGGCCCATCCCAGTCCTGTTTTAAAAAGTGCTGCAAGAGTTAGGCATTTAAAGATTTACCTCTCTAAAATCTATAACATTAGTTTGGGAATCTAGAATTGCAAGTGTTTCCTCTGACCACAATTGACCCTAGAGAATTATACAGTATTATCTGTAAGCTTGTGAATATCCTCCAGCACAGAACTGAAAATACATATGTAATCCTGAGCAACGAAAATTTGGTGGGCCAAGACTAACAAATAAAACAAATTTGCATCATAGAAGGGTGGTGTCCAAACTGTGGCCCACATGTTCGACTCGAACATCGGCTGTTCGACCATTCTCAGAATTTCGAACATTATGGGCCGTTTGCGCCAAATTCGAGTGGTGCGTCACGGTCCATAATTCACAACGGCATCGCAGTGCAATGCTGGCTGATGATTGGCCAAGCATGCACTATGACCCGCTAATTTAGCTAATCACAGCGCGGATAAAAACGGGAGCCATAATTGGCCAAAACCAGGGTGGCTTTGGCCAATTATGTCTCAGGGGGTTTAGTACACGCCCCACACTATATAAGGCTGTAGTGCAGTTGCTACTACACTTGTGGTGGTGTATATAGTACACAATACAGTGCAGTGGTAGTGCAGCTGCTACTACTTTGCCGGTGGTGTGCACAATGCACAATACAGTGCAGCCATAGTGCATTTGCTTCTACTTTTCTGGTGGTGTACACAGTACACAATACAGTTCAGTAGTAGTGCAGTTGCTACTACACTTCTGGTGGTGTACACAATACAGTGCAGCCGTAGTGCAGTTGCTACTACTTTTCCGGTGGTGCACACAGTACACAATACAGTGCAGCCTTAGTGAAGTTGCTACTACTTTTCTGGTGGTGTACACAGTACACAATACCGTGTAGCCGTAGTGCAGTTGCTACTACTTTTCTGGTGGTATACAGTGCAGCCATAGTGCAGTTGCTACTACTTTTCTGGTGGTGTACGCAGTACACAATACAGTGTAGCCGTAGTGTAGTTGCTACTACTTTTCTGGTGGTGTACACATTACACAATACAGTGCAGCCATAGTGCAGTTGCTACTACACTTCTGGTGGTGTACATAGTACAAAATACAGTGCAGCCGTAGTGAAGTTGCTACTACTTTTCTGGAGGTGTACATAGTACACAATATAGTGCAGCCATAGTGCAGTTGCTACTACACTTTTGGTGGTGTAAACAATACAGTGCAGCCGTAGTGTAGTTGCTACTACTTTTCTGGTGGTATACACAATACAGTGCAGCCGTAGTGCAGTTGTGACTACTTTTCTGGTGGTGTACACATTACAGTGCAGCCATAGTGCAGTTGCTACTACGATTTGGTGGTGTACACAGTACACAATACCGTGCAGCCATAGTACAGTTGCTCCTACTTTTCTGGTGGTGTAAACAGTATCTAATACAGTGTAAAGTGGTGTTGCAAAACATAATATACATCATGACCGGAGGCCACCAATGAGAGGTAAACGCTCACAGGCCACTAAAAGAGGGAAAGCAGGCTCTGTGTCTACAGTCAACAGTGCTGGTCGTGGACATGGTGCATCCACTGCAGGTGGGCGTGGGGCCGCTTGTTCTTTTTTTTCTGCTGCTGGCCATGTTAATGAGCCAGAACATGCAGAAGAGTTGGTGGAGTAGATAACAAAGCCGTCCTCATCCTCCTCATCGTCTGTCACCCAGGCTCAGAGTAGTTTGCCTTCCAATGCAGCTGCCAAAGCGGTCTATTTCACCTGCTCCTTGTCCACAGTCACTCATTCCATAGCCCCACTATCATGCACGGAGGAATCCCCTGAACTATTCGACCGAAGTGTCGGGTACGTGCTGCTGGAGGATGCACAGCGATTTGAAGGCTCCAATGTTGGTTCCCAGGTTGAGGATAGGAGTAACGTGAGACTAGAGAGAGGTGGTGCCCAAGAAGGACAAGAAACTGGCAGTCATGTTCCCCCAGATGCAGCATACTGCCAGGTTTGCTACAGTGATGAGGAGGGAGGGGATGATGAGGTCACTAACTCCACGTGGGTGCCTGGTAGGAGAGAGGAGGAGGAGGAGGCACATCTCCAACGAGGCAGGATGCCCTCCAGGGGCCAGCTTAAGGGCAGCACACTGACTGCTTCACATCGCAGAGCTCCGGATGTGCAGGGTGCTGCTGTCTCTCCACGTTATTCCAAAAGTTCTTTGGTGTGGGCCTTTTATGAGACGAGTGTATCAGATTGCACCGCTGCTATTTGCAACATATGTCGCAAGTGTATCTCGCGTGATCAAAACATCACCCGCTTGGGCACCACATGCTTGACCAGACATATGTCTTAATCTAGCACGTTATTTGCAGCATTTGCACATAATTTAGCACTTAGTCTAATAGTATCTCATGAATTGCATTTTTCTTAATTGCAATCAATTTTGTCTTGGATCAGCGCAGTAACACATTTTTCGCATATACAGTACAGACCAAAAGTTTGGACACACCTTCTCATTGAAAGAGTTTTCTTTTTTTTTTTCATGACTCTGAAAATTGTAGAGTCACACTGAAGCCATCACAACTATGAATTAACACATGTGGAATTATATACATAACAAAAAAGTGTGAAACAACTGAAAATATATGTCATATTCTAGGTTCTTCAAAGTAGCCACCTTTTGCAGCAGACACATCTCTAGAACAACTGTTAAGAGGAGACTGTGTGAATCAGGCCTTCATGGTAGAATATCTTCTAGGAAACCACTGCTAAAGAAAGGCAACTAGCAGAAGAGACTTGTTTAGGCTGTTTGTGCTATCTCCATTACGAACGCTAGTTTTACCAGAACAAGCGCTCCTGTCTCATACTTGATTCTGAGCATGTGCTTTTTTTCCCCTCGGGAAAGCATACACATGAGCGGTTTTCGTGACGAGAAAAAGAACGACGGGAAAAATTACGAGAAAAAATAGAGCAGGTTCTAAGTTTTTCGTGTACAGTTTTCTCTTCGAGAAAACTGCTATGGAGCATACACACGACCGTTTTTCACGACCAAGATAAAACATGGCAGTGTTCTCGGCATGAAAAACGTGTGTACGCGGCATTAGAGTCTGCGAAAGACTTGAGCGGAGGTTCACCTTCCATCGGGACAACGAGCCTAAACATACAGCCAGAGCGACAATGTAATCATTTAGAACAAAGCATATTCATGTGTTAGAATGGCCCAGTCAATGTCCAGACCTAAATCCAGTTGAGAATCTGTGGCAAGACATGACAATTGCTGTTCACAGATGCTCTCCATCCAACCTGACAGAGCTTGGGCTATTTTGCAAAGAAGAATGGGAAACAATTTCACTCTCTAAATGTGTAAAGCTGGTAGAACCATCCCCAAAAAGACTTGAAGCTGTAATTGCAGTGAAAGGTGGTTTTACAAAGTATTGATTTGAGGGGTTTAATACAAATGCACACTACACTTTTCATATAATTATTTGTAAAAAAAAATTGAAAGATTTATCATTTGTCTTCCACTTCACAATTATGTGCCAATTTGTGTTGGTCTATCACATAAAATCCCGATAAAATCCATTTAAGTTTTTGGTTGTAACATAACAAAATGTGGAAAATGTCAGGGGGTATGAATACTTTTCCAAGGCACTGTAGCTGCAGCATTCTGGAGCAACTCTTTCCCAAAGAGTCAGTGAAATTGTTTAACTCTCGGGTCACACCGGTGCGACTTGTCACTTGATTTGACAGTTTAAAATAGCATGACAAGTCGCATCCTATTGTCCATATTGGAAGCTGTCAAATCGGTGCGCCTCCAACTCGGTTGGAGTTGCACCGATTTAAAAAAAAAATTCCTACACTACTTTTTGCAAGTTCATGCATAGACATCTGTGCATGAAGTCACAGATATCTTCCAAGTAGCACCTGAATTAGCACTACTTTAACATTGTTCTACTTCAAGTAAAGTAGCATGATTTCAATGTCACGATTGGTGTGACCGGGGACTTAAAGGGGTTGTAAAGATACAATTTTTAATCGAAATAGCTTCCTTCACCTTAGTGCAGTCCTCCGCTTACCTCATCCTTCGATTTTGCTTTTAAATGTCCTTATTTCTTCTGAGAAATCCTCACTTCCTGTTCTTCTGTCTGTAACAACACACAGTAATGCAAGGCTTTCTCCCTGGTGTGGAGTATCGTGCTCGCCCCCTCCCTTGGACTACAGGAGAGTCAATACGCTCTCTACGCTGCAGATAGAGAAAGGACCTGTGTGTTAGTGGGCATCCTGACTCTCCTGTAGTCCAAGAGAGGGGGCGAGAACGACACTCCACACCAGGGAGAAAGTCTTGCATGACAGTGTGGAGTTACAGACAGAAGAACAGGAAGTGAGGATTTCTTAGAAGAAATAAGGACATTTAAAAGCAAAATCGAAGGTCGAGTTAAGTGAAGGAGAACTGCATTAAGGTAAAGGAAGCTATTTAGGAAACAAAATGGTACCTTTACAACCCCTTTCATCTCAGCAGCTCATTTCCCCCTTTTTCTCTGCCCAGAGTGCTTGCTATGTGTTTACATGAGAGATTAGGAGGATTGAAGGCTGCTGAATCACTCCTAAGAGGAGGATCAAGGGAACCCAGGCTACTGAGAGACAGTGGTGGCTGGTGTTTGGGGGGGGCGGCAAAAAACCACCTCCCCCTGAGTGGCCAGTGGCAGTGGCTCTATGGCAGTGGCTCTGTGCCCTCTCCTCCATCTGCAGCTTCCAGCATGTGGCTCCTCCTAGGTGTCCAATGGGATTGCTTGTCCTTTCAGCCAAGCATGCGACAGCTGTCAAAACCCGCTTCCTGAATGGCAGGGAGGATAATCAGTGTTACAATAGCGAATATTCATTCGCTGTTGTAACACACCTGGGTGGGCTGTGAGTGCATTCTCTATGGTCAAGCCCACCTTTTTTGAAGCATATTAGAGCCTTTGACTCTAATCAGTGCTTCAAAAAATACCCCATGCATCCAGTGTCCTGAAAGGGGCCGGACGCATGGACAGGGGGAGGCGGCGATGGATAGGGGGCGGTACCCATGCTCCCTTAATGGACGCTGAGAGAGCTATCTGAAGGACATTTAAAAATCGCTCACCAACTCCAGCACCTACAAAGGTCAGTAAGGGCCAGGGTTGCCAACCCCACAACTTTTTTTACTGACAAAATATGTATTGACAGGCCTGCAATACGACAGAAACTCTTTATTAGAAAGACAATGAACATTTAAACAATAGGTAAAACTAGCCATACCCTTAACAAGTACTCTGCCCGGCTTTACAATTGAAAAGTCAAAATGTGACAAGGATTATGAAAGGCCTAGGAAATATTGGGATGAAGGAGAATAACAAGTGTGTAGCACTTTCTGGTAAATGGTGGGCATGGTTAGGTTGAGCAGTGGGAGGGACTTTCAAAAGGGATGATCCAACAGAACCTGAGCCTAGTTGTATACACTGCAAAACATGCCTTGCCCACAAAATACTCCTAATAAGTGTGCCATGACTGACAATCTCACAGACACACGTAAACTTCAGGGGGAGTGAGAGAAAGATAGGAGAGGAGAAGAGTAGGATTGGGAAAGGTTGAGAATGGGGGTCAATGTGGGGAGAGAAAGGGAGGCAAAGAGAGGGGGAAGCTAGTGGTTAACAATCCTCTAGGACTTTTTTTTTCCCCTCAGCAACCAGAGCCTAGTACTTCGTTCCTGCCCTCATCTGAGGTGACAAGTGCTGGGGCGCTTCGACCAGAAGCCTCTGAGTTTTTACCTCACAATATGCTCTCTGAAGGATTGGAAGAGGCAGGGGCGGACTGACCATTGGGACTCTCGGGCACTGCCCGAGGGCCCCATGCCACAAGGGGGCCCCATTAGGATTGTCAGGCTTAATACAACTAGGGACAGGATGTAAAAATCTGTGTTTTTTTACATTTGCCCCTGAAATGTCCAAAACCGACATGCTTTTGATGTGAAAATCCAGAGATTTTTGCTGCCCTGCCTCTGCACTGCCTAGTGGCGTGGTGGCCATCTGTATGCCCGGGGGGCCCCATAATCTTCTCTTGCCCGGGGGCCCCATGAGTTGTCAGTCCACCCCTGGGAAGAGGATGAGGATTTATCATCTAACGAGGAGTTCATGGAGGCCTTGAGTCAGCCTGATAAATGCTTTGTAAATACACACGGAGAAAAAGTTTGTTAGGTCATGCAAGGCAATAAATACTGTGCACTATTCCTGACTGCACTTAAAGAAGTTGTAAAGGAGTTGTAAAGGAGAATTGAGCGATTTAGAAGACATGGAACGCGATGTGTTTGACTCAGGAGACAGTGAAGCTGAATTTGTCCTTCTTGAGCCTATTGTGACTAACTCAGAAAACGGTAAAGCTGCACCCATACTTCCTGAGCCTGATGTGCCTGAATCAGAAGATAATGAGGCTGGACCTATTCTCCTTGAGCCTGATGTACCTGATTCCGAAAATAGGGGAGCTGAATCTAATCTTCCTGAACCTAATACATACAGAAAACAGTGCAGTTGAACTTTCTCCCCTTGGACCTATAATCCCTAAAGAACAAAGACAAAAAAGGATCATTCATTCACCAAAAAAAACGGACATATGCTATCACCTCCAAAAGATCCAATGCTTCACCTAGCTCCTTCAACGAAACTTTGGTAGAGAGCAGCCCCAGCTCACCCCCTGGCACATCTGAACTAACCACCTCAGTGTCAGTCAACAGTGGACAGAGTAGCTTGCCCTTACTCGAAAGTGGGTGGGAAGATACTCTGTCTGCTTTATGCCATAAAATGAGTTGTTTAACTTTAAAGGGTCACTAAAGGATTTTTTTTAACTAAATAGCTTCCTTTATCTTACTGCAGTCCTGGTTTCATGTCCTCATTGTTCATTTTTGCTTTGATGTTGCTGTAATTCCTCTCTGTTCTGGACACTTCCTGGTTGTCTGTTTCCTTATAACTACAGTACTGGGAGCTTTCTCACTGTGGTCACTAATCAGGGAGGTGTGATTACTGTGTGTCTAAAACCCCTCAGCACCAATCCAGTTTCATTTTACAAACCATCACTGCCCTCTATTGACTCTCTGACTCTGTACATCAGAGAGACAGGAAACAACAGCAAAAACGAAACTAGAACTGTAGGCACATTATATGATTGATTTTTATCCATTTTTAATCATTTTTAAAAGGAATCAGTTAACTATTATGTATCTATACCCTGTAAACAGTCATTTCAGCAAAAAAAAAATCCTTTACAACTCCTTTAAGTACAGTCAGGAATAATGCACAGTATTTATTGCCTTGCATGACCTAACAAACTTTTTCTCTGCGTGTATTTACAAAGCATGTATCAGGATACATACTGCTGTCCTCTTTGGGGACCAAAGACTTTGAGCGGGGGGAGTGTGTAACGGGGTCATACTATCACAAACTACTGATAGTAATGTGACCATAAATCCCGCTGGAGTTCCTGTTACGTTGACACATATGTTTATTTTTTCCTTTAAAAAAAAGCAATGCATTGTGGGATTAGAGGTACTAGGAGAAACGGACTCCATTGACAATTGTTAGGAACAAACTACACTTCCCACAATGCCTTGACCTCCTGGAGCACATGACGCCTCCGCACAGCCTGATGGGAGAAGCTATTAAAAGACGGGGAGGAGCTGTTTTCGGTTTCTTGGGACCTGCCTTCTTCCCTCTGCGGAGCAGAAGAGAGCTCCACAGCCAAGTGGTTAGGCCTGAAGCCTGAGAGGGGATCCGTCCAGAGACTCACCATTTGGAGAGGAACAGGTCCAAGTGCCCTCCGGCTTGTGTTTCCAGAAGACCGGAGGAACTCGCCAACCAAATAATGTATCAATGGAGAGCTGTTGTATTCAGAGATCGTGTGCTGCGGAGCGGTGACTGTTTGGCGCGTTTCCGTGAATGCCGCAGGCGGACTGAATTGTTCGGGTGAGAGGGCACCTGCCCAAGTTTCAATATCCCCTCAGTATAGAAGTTGATACTCCTTCAGACAGAGTCACGTACTATTCACTACTTAGTTGGTACTCCTTCAGACAGAGTCACGTACTATTCACTACTTTAATGAAGACGCCTAGCATCTTAAAGTCACGCTAGCAGGATTGACTGACGCTGACAGGACGATCGGTTCACCAGCATCTGTATTCTTCAAATTGAGTTCATCATACCCCTTTGACTAAATTTAATTTGTTCCCCTTTGGATTACAATTTAAATAAGTGCACCAACGTTCTCAACATAGACTTCACCCTGCAGGATCTTTCAGAAGCTGTTTGAGCAAGGCCTGGCCAGGCACCTCTGCACTTGCATTTTACAGAATTGCCCACTAGGGGAAGCTCGCGAGCATAGACTGCCTATAGTAGTTCTTATATTTAACATTATTACCGGTTTATTTCAAGTTTTCCTCTCTCATTTGCTGACTCTTGAAAAGGGCCCTTTCAGAGTCATTGCTACATAACTATTTGTGTATGTTTAACCTGTTACTTAAACCTCATTTTATTACCTTTACCATATGTCAAGTAAAGTTTTTCTCTCTTTTACTATACCGACTGTATGAGGTGTGTTTACTCATTGAAAGCCTTAAACAGAGAAAAACAGGTAACAATATTGTTATTCTCCCTTGCATATTTTGTGTGTGTCATTGTGAGCCCAACCAAGTAGGGACCACAATATTTCTACATTGGTCTGGTGTGCCAAGGGAGGGTTCGAGCCGCTTTAGGAGGGGTGATTAAATTAGTGAGAGTAGATCCCAAATCTAACCAGCAGCAGGGTAGTGCTACATAGATGTATATAAAATGCACTTTTTATCTATCAAAAAGTGTTTTCCAGTCCTAAACCTTTCATCTGATTTCTAAATTGTTGCATTCGTATATTCCAAAAGCCAATATAAAGGAATAGTAGTGGTAAAAAAAAGCACTTGTGGGTTTAACCAATCTTGTTTTTTTGTACAATTCTCCTTTAAGGGGATGTGGCAAGGTGTGTGTCCTATGCCTGCATACTTTTGCTGATAGGTGTCCCTCATTTCCATCTCCAAAAGTTGGGAGGTATGCCTAAATGCCAGGGTCTCATGCACTGGGGCTAAATGCACAGTGTGCAAGAGACCTTAACCACTTGCCCACCGAGCCTGTTTTTCAGATTCGGTGTTTACGAGACTAAAACAGTTTTTTTTTTGCTAGAAAATTACTTAAAACCCCCAAACATTATATATATTTTTTTCTAACACCATAGAGAATAAAATGTCAGTAATTGCAATACTTTTTGTCACACCGTATTTGCGCAGCGCTCTTACAAGCGCACTTTTTTTTGGAAAAAAATCACTTTTTTTAATTAAAAAATAAGACAACAATAAATTTGGCCCAATTTGTTATATATTGTGAAAGATAATGTTACGCCGAGTAAAATGATACCCAACATGTCACGCTTAAAAATTGCGCCCGCTCATGGTATGGCGTCAAACTTTTACCCTTAAAAATCTCGATATGCGACGTTTAAAAAATTCTACAGGTTGCATTTTTTTAGATACAGAGGAGGTCTAGGGCTAGAATTATTGCTCTCGATCTAACGATCACGGCAATACCTCACTTGTGTGGTTTGAACATCGTTTTCATATGCGGGCGCTACTCGCGTATGCGTTCGCTTCTGTGCGCGAGCTCGTCGGGACGGGGCGTTTTAAAAAAAACATTTTTTGTTTTCTAATTTAGTTTATAATTTTTTACACTGAAATAAAACAATAAAAATATTGATTACTTTTATTCCTATTACAAGGAATGTAAACATCCCTTGTAATAGAAAAAAGCATGACAGGTCCTCTTAAATATGAGATCTGGGGTCAAAAAGACCTCAAATCTAATATTTAGGCTTAAATGCAAAAAAAAAAAAAAAAAATTAATTTTTCAAATGTCAGAAAAAAAAATGTTTCTTTAAGACGCTGGGCGGGACTGACGTTTTGACGTCACTTCCGCCCAGCAGAGCTATGGGGGACGGGTGGGGCGATTTTTCCCTCACTCGTATCCCAGCAGAGGAGCCGAACAGACCCGATCGCCTCCGCCGCTACCGACGGCTCCAGTAAGCGGCGGAGGGCGCGGGAGAGCAGCGAGAGGGGGGGGGCCTCTCCCGCCACCGATAACGGCGATCTCGCGGCGAATCCGCCGCGGAGACTGCTGTTATCATGTACAGGACCGCCCACTGCAAAGATGGATACCTCGGTTGTGGCAGCAGCTGCTGTCGTTACCGAGATATTCATCTTTAAAAATAGGACGTACTTTCCCTATAGGGCGGTGGGCATACTGTAAATCCAATTGCATGAAACTAATTGTATTGTTTACAATGGTATCAATGGAACCACCCTACTATATATTTTTCTATGTACAGGCATATAACTAATTTAAAGGTGATTATTTTCTTTTAATACCATAGTTACATAGGGCCAGATTCAGGTAGAAGTTACGCGGCTTATCTGTAGATAAGCCGCGTAACTTCTAACCTACGCCGTCGTATCTGTTTTCTGTATTCAGAAAACAAGATACGCCGGCATTGAGTTCAGATACGAGCGGCGTAATTGTATTTCGCCGTCGTATCGGTACTGCAATTTTAAAATGGCCGCTAGGGGCGTTCCCGCTGATTTACTCCGAGAGTATGTAAATCGGCAAGATACGCCAATTCACGATCGTACGCGGGCCCGACGCAGTGACTTTATGACGTTTCGGTAAGAGATACGCGGCGTAAAGAAAAACATGCCCCCTAGGTGGCGTATCCTATGTTAAGTATGGCCGTCGTGACCGCGTCGAATTGAAAAGGTTTCACGTCGTATGCGTAAATCGTTCGTGAATGGGGATTGACATCATTGACGTTCACATACAAAACACCGTCCTAATGTGGAGCATGCGCACTGGGATACATTGACGGCCGACGCATGCGCAGTGCGTTCGCCGTGGGATCGCACCTAATTTAAATGCTCTACGCCCCCTACCTGGCTCATTTGAATTACGCGGGCTTGCGCCGGTGGATTTTCGCTACGCCGCCGCAACTTTACAGGTAAGTGCTTTGTGAATCAAGCACTTGCTCTAGTAAGTTGCGGCGGCGTAGTGTAAATGCCTTATTCTACGCCGCCGCAAATGTATGTGAATCTGGCCCATAGTTGGTAAGGTTGAATAAAGGCATCCAGTCCTTCCAGTTCAACCTTTGTCGGTGAGGGTGTATGAGTGTGTAAGTAATTACTGTATGTCTTCACTATTTCCCATAGCCTTGTATTGCTAAGATGCCCATCTGCCAGTATAACATGCAGTGTGTAATTTACCTTCCTAGTCCATCTATAGCAGGTATGCTAGTTTTGGGTGGATTTAGCGTTTAGTATCCAAGAAGCAGGACTGATCAAGCTGCTCTTTAAAACAAAGCTTGGAACCTGATAACAGTTCCTCTTTGATATGCATATGACTTTATGGAGCTTGTACATCACTTTGCAGTGTTATCATTTGAAAATATGACATTGTTCTATCTCTTTACAGTAGTCTGGTCTATTTTTAATATGTTGAATGTCAATGTCACCTGGCTGTCCTAAGATTTAAGTGTCAGGGTTTATACATCATTCGCTTTTAGGCATGCGTTAAAAAAGAAATAACACCTTTTAATCATCTCAGAGTTTCAATCATGTCTTTGGAATCATCAGATTAATAGAGACGATTAAGCACCTGTCTCTGTGCTGTAGCATGTCCCTCAAACTAATTAAACTAAAATAAATGATCAATTAGTTTTTGCTAAAAAATCTGAAGCTATTAAGACTATCAGACTGCATTAAGATTAAACTGCAAGATAATTTATTATCCGTCCCCCTGGGTTCCTCTGTCCTCTAATTTTTCATTTCCTGGGGCAGCAGCTTTCAGTCCATTGAAGTCATCTGCCTCCAAGACCGCACTCTGCAAGGGGGAAGGGACATAAAGCGCAATATTAGCTTTGGAAGCAAACTGCCCCGAGTGACACAGAATGAAGGTGGCCGTCTTTCATCCAAGACCTTATTTCAATTAAAATTATTATCGTCCTGCTAGATAAGTAGATAAAAGCACCTTGTTGATATTTAGCACTTAAAGGATGCCTTTTATCAAAATTAAAGCTGAAATCTTTGGTCCTTATGTACTAAGGGCAACTAAAGTTAAAAAAGGGTGTAGAGGATCTCAGTTACACAGAGAAATTGATTGAGCTAGCTTTGTTCTTGAGTGAAAAAAGGAACTTAAAAGAATTTAAATTATGCTTGAGATCATCTAAACCTGAATTCAAACCCCACTGTAATTTATATACGGTGAGTATTGATACTAAATTCTGGCTATTTTCAAGGTTAATAAGCTTATAGGAAAACTATTGGCAAACGGGCATGGGGGGGGGGGGGGGGGCTGAATATGCCATGGGGGATATGTAACAAAGTAAGGGCTAGATTCAGGAACACTTACGTTGGGCGTATCAGTAGATACGCCGTCGTAAGTCCTAATCTGAGCCAGTGCAACTTTAAGCGTATGCTCTAAATGAGATGCGCTTAAATGATGCTAAGATACGACCGGCGTAAGTCACTTATACCGTCGTATCTTAGTTGCATATTTACCCTGGACGCTAGGTGGCGTTCCCGTCTAAAATATGCAAATGAACTAGATACGCCGATTCCCGAACGTACGCCCGTCCTGCGCATTTGTTTTACGTTGTTTGCGTAAGCGTAACTCCGGCGTAATGTTACCCCTGCTATATGAGGCGCAGTCAATGTTAAGTATGGACGGCGTGCCGGCGTATTTTTTCACGTCGTTTGCGTAAAACGTTCGCGAATAGAGCTTTGATGTGATGTTCACGTTGTTTTCATTGACAATTTGCGACGTGATTTGGAGCATGCACACTGGGATAAATTCACGGCCGGCGCATGCGCAGTACGTTCGTCGCGGGATCGCGTGTAATTTAAATAATACACGCCCCCTACCCGCCCAATTTGACTTACGATGGGCCATTTACGATACGCTGCCGCAACTTTACAGGCAAGTGCTTTGTGAATACAGCACTTGCCCGTAAAAGTTGCTGCGGCGTAGTGTAAACAGCATACGCTACGCCGGAGTGGAAATACGCCGCACCTACCGCAATCTAGCCCTAAATGTTTTAAATACCAGATAGTTAGGCACTTTTTAATGTGACTTCTGGGGCAATATGGAAAAACACAAATCCTTTAAATTACGTGCTTGGGAGATTCCTTTGGATTGTATGTGTTATTACAGAATGCTAACTTTTTTAAGGATAGCATCAGTAACACCATATTCTGGCTAGGATTCTATAGTATGGACAATGGGGGACTATGCCGGTGCTAATTCACAACATACAATAGTAATTTTTTAATAATTTATTTTTAAAAAAAGGAGAGAGAAAATTATCACAAAATATAATACAAAAAACACATATTCGAACAATAGGGTAGGAAAAACATAAAACCAGGCAGCTGTGGATCCTGATTACACAAGCAGAGCGTATTACAAATGATTGCAACCAAATATATGTTAGGCCCGATATATTTCGCCTAGATTCCGGCTTCGTCAGGGGCTAGGTTGAGAACGAGAATTTGGAAACAGCTCTATTAATAGAAAAAGTTGCATATTACAAAAGGGCAAATATAAAAAACACAACCATATATTCATACAGGTGCATGTGTATACTGTGCTGACCTTGCGTGTCACAAAATGGATATCCAGACCTGGAGGTGGGGATGGGGCAAAACGGATACAGTTGAGGAAGGGATTGCAACAAAGAAAGTGATGGGGGATAAAAGAAGGAAAGAGCGGCTAGACACTTGCAATCCAAACGATTGCAAGTGTCTAGCCGCTCTTTCCTTCTTTTATCCCCCATCCCTTTCTTTCTTTCCAAATTCTCATTCTCAACCTAGCCCCTGACGAAGTCGGAATCTAGGCGAAATATATCGGGCCTAACATCTATTTGGTTGCGATCATTTGTAATACGCTCTGCTTGTGTAATCAGGATCCACAGCTGCCTGGTTTTATGTTTTTCCTACCCTATTGTTCGAATATGTGTTTTTTGTATTATATTTTGTGATAATTTTCTCTCTCCTTTTTTTTAAAATAAATTATTAAAAAATTACTATTGTATGTTGTGAATTAGCACCAGTATAGTCCCCCATTGTCCATACTATAGAATCCATTGTTATATGGGATGAGGTGCGACAGATTTTTGTAAAATCATTTGGACCTAGCTGATCCCATTTTCGCTTCTTTCCCTATATTCTGGCTAGGGATGAGGCGAACACCCCCCCCCCCCCCCCGAACTTGCGAACATGCAAAAAAATAGTGGGACACGAACATGAAAAATCAAAAGGCTTGCATGCAAGTTATTGTCATAAAAAGTGTTTGGGAACGCGGGTCCTGTCCCTTGGGACATGTATCAATGCAAAATAAAGTTTTAAAAACTGCTGGCTTTTTCAGGAGCAGTGATTTTAATAATGCTTAAAGTGAAACATAAAAAATTGAAATATTCCTTTAAATATCATGCCTGGGGGGGGAACTTAGTACGCCTGTAAATTAGTGCATTTTTCCAGTGTTTAGAACAGTACGACGCATGCGGGAGATTTATGTCCGCTGGTTAGGCGTACTAACCAGCGGACATGTCTGACGGACAGGTTTTTCCAGCGGACAAATTTCAAAGCATGCTTTGAAATTTGTCCGCTGGAAAAACCTGTCCGCTAGGTCGTACACACGATCGGATATGTCCACTGAAACTGGTCAGCGGACCAGTTTCAACGGACATGTTCGATCGTGTGTACCCGGCCTAAGGTTAGGTAAATTTAGGCAGGCCTGGATGGCAGTCAGGCCTATTTGGTTTGGTCTGGGCTAGGAGTGGCTCAGGGTAGCAGCTGGTGACTCACAGGCAGCATTCACTGGGACTTCCCTCTTTTTTCCAGAAGGTTCTCACAGGCACCATCACTGGGACCTCCCTCCCCTTTCCAGAAGGTTCTGGAAAGAGAGGAGGAGAGCAGAGGTGGAGCTGCCTGGGGTATTCTAAGAAGCCCTGACCAATCCAACTTGGATTGGCAGGGGGCAAGGGGGGGTGACCTTGGGCCTGGTCTCGGGTGTGGATGGAGACCCTTCAGGAATTTGTGAAGGTGTTCTGGGCAGGAGGTACAGGAGGAGCAAGAGAGGACAGGAGGAGAGCAATGCTCGGCAAGTCTCCAGGTAGAGGAACGACTGATTGTACAGTCACAGTCAGGAGGACTGGGGAGGCACGCCTGAGAGGACTGGGAGTATGCAGTCAGGGATGGGTGCAGAACCAGCGATGTGGACTGTTGTGTCATGGGCAGTGGAGAAGGGCAGCTTTAGCCAGGAGGGCTGACGGGGCCTGAGGATGGGTTACTGGGCTTAGTAACTGAAGTTAAGGCAACTAGCACTAGGAACTTTCTATTCCTATACTAATGGGGCCCGCAGTCCCTGTCTGAAAAAGGCAATTGCTAAGGCCTGGCTGAGCCAGTGTCAAGCCTAATCACTTTGTGCGAGCTGTGCCTGGAGAAAAAGCGATGTGCAGCAGGAAGGAAGAGTGAATATTAGAGATGAAACAGTGTGCAGAAGGAGAAATGGAATATATATACCGGCGTGTATATAGTTTCTTCCAGCAAGTTCTTCAAAATTCCAGTTGCCATTCCATACCTCCTATACCCCATCCAAGTTCAAATCCCTCAATAAAACATAAAAACAAGCACTTGGACTGTGCTCTGTCTTGGAGTGTCTGAGAGGTGAACGCCGGGCCTGGCAGGGTGACAGGTGGGCCACAACCCTCAGCAGCCCCTACGGGGTACCACTATATAAATATATATATATATATATATATATATATATATATATATATATATATGTATATATAAATTATATATAAAAGCATTCCCTAGGAGCACACTTAACCCTTTGATTTCCCCTGATGTTAACCCCTACCCTGCTAGTGTCATTTATACAGTGACAGTGCATTTTTCATAACACTGATCACTGTATTGGTGTCACTGGTCCCCAAAAAGAATCACGTAGCGTCATGTTGGTCCACCGCAATGTCGCAGTTCCGCTAAAAATCGCTGATCGCCGCCATTACTAGTAAATACAATTAAAGTCCCTAAATCTATCCCAAAGTTTGTAGACAGTATAACTTGTGTGCAAACTAATCAATATACGCTTTTTGGGACTTTTTTTAACCAAAATGTAACAGAATACAAATTGGCCTAAATTAATAAAGACTTGATTTTTTTTTGTTATTTGATATGTTTTATAGCAGAAAGTAAAAAAAATATATATTTCAAAATTGTCATTCCTTTTATGTTTATAGGGCCAAAAAATTAAACCCGCAGTGGTGATCAAATACTATGGAAGAGCCCTGCGGCCATCATAAAAAAGAATACAAAATTCTGAGATTCAAAGCCAGAATTCTGAGTTTCAAAGTCAGAATTCTGAGATTAAATCTCAGAATTCTGAGTTTCTAAATATAGTAATCTATATTAGGAGGATATTAGGGAACAATTAAGAATAATGTAGTAACACCCACAGACCATCATTCTGCAGACATAAGTCTTTTGCTCTGTATATGGATCTGTAAATCTATTTTAGTTACAGCACACAGTATGGGGAAGCAGGCATTGCTGGGCTCTCTGGTTCCTCTACTGGATTCATACTTCCTCAGTTTGCTGTCATCTGCTCTAACATAAAGAGTCATGCTGAAAACGAGTGTATTCTGTGTGTGAGTGTGGGGGGTGGGAGGGGGGGGGGGAGAGACAGCTTCCATATATAACAGAAGACAATGCACCCCAACTTTTTGGAAACATTGCACTGTTACCGCAACATGAGAGAATTGTGAATGGCTAGAAGGCAGAAGGACTATGTGTTTTTATGGTTAGAACGGCTTGATTATAGCAATTACATGTCTAGACTAATTCTTACAGAGAATGAACCACATATTGAACCTAAGAAACCATTAAAGATCCATGACTTGGCCAGTAGCTCAATGGCTAGAGGAATAGTCTTCCATGGGTATGAGTTTTGGGTTCGAATCCAGTTCAGAGCTTAATTTTTTTAAGACATATATATTTTTCAATATATTGATTTACTAATATTGGTATTGGGACATTCCTATTTAATCGAAGATTAATGTATAAAATAATATGTATATATAACTTTAAAAAAAATTGTGCTCTTTACTGGATACGAACCGACAAAATATCACACCCTACTCTGTTGCTCTATGCATTGAGCTATTTCTCAAGCAATACAATTTTCTCATGTTGGGGTAAGAGTGCAATGTTTCCTAAAAGTTGGGGTGCATTGTGTTCTGTTCTCTATGGAAGCTGTGTCATCATCACCCCCCCCCCTCCCACTCACACACACACAATACAATCGTTTTCAGCATCCCTCTTTATGTTAGCGCAAATGACAGCAAACTGAGGAAGTATTAATACAGTAGAGGAACCAGAGAGCCCAGCACTGCCTGCTTCCCCATACTGTGTGCTGTAACTAAGATAGATTTACAGATCCATATATAGAGCACAAGACTAGTATGTCTGCAGAATGATGGTCCATGGGTGTTACTACATTATTGCTAATTGCTCCTAAAATCATCCTAATATAGATTACTATATTTAAAAAAACTCAGAATTCTGAGATTTAATCTCAGAATTCTGAGTTTCAAAGTCAGAACTCTGACATTTAATCTCAGAATTCTGACTTTGAAACTCAGAATTCTGAGATTTAATCAGATTTTTAATCTCAGAATTCTGAGATTTAATCTCAGAATTCTGAGATTTAATCTCAGAATTCTGACTTTTAATCTCAGAATTCTGACATTAAATCTCAGAATTCTGTGTTTAAAAGTCAAAATTCTGAGTTTCAAAGTCAGAATTCTAAGTTTGAAACTCAGAATTTTGTATTTTTTTTTATGATGGCCCCAGTGCTCCATAAACTACAACCAAAAGAAAGCTCTATTTGTGGGGAAAAAAATGGTATACATTTTTTTGGGGTACAGCATCGCTCGACCGGGCAATTTTCAGTGAAAGCAACGAAGTGGTCAGGAAGGGGGGTAAAACCTTAACTACTTGAGATCCACGCTATACCCGAATGACAGCTACAGCGCGGATCTAAATATCCAACCTGCCGTCTTTTGACGGCCGCCACTTTGGGCGTTCCCAGCACGCGCTCCAGACCGTGCAGCGGGGAAATTGTGTGTTGGCTGTGTCCCTCAGACACAGCCAATCACAGATCTCTGCGAACGGCCAATCAGAGTGGCCGTTTGCGATGCGATCTGTGGGCGAATGAGAGATGATCTCATATGTAAACATATGAGATCATCTCTCATTGCCGTTTTACACAGAGACAGCGTCCTGTCTCTGGAGAGGAGGAGACCGATCTGTGTTCCTTGTACATAGGGACACATATCGGTCACCCCCCCAGTTAGAACACAATGCAGGGAATACATTTAACCCCTTCCTTACGCCCTAGTGTTAACCCCTTCAATGCCAGTCACATTTATACAGTAATTAGTGCATATTTATAGCACTGATCGCAGTATAAATGTGAATGGCGCCAAAAATGTGTCAAAAGTGTCCGATGTGTCCACCATAACGCCGCAGTCCCAATAAAAATCGAAGATTGCCGCCATTTCTAGTAAAAAAATAAATAATAAAAAACAATAATTCTGTCCCCTATTTTGTAGGCGCTATAACTTTTTCGCAAACCAGTCGCTTATTGCGATTTTTTTTGTTTTTTTTTACCAAAAATATGTAGAAGAATACGCATCGCCCTAAACTGAGAAAAAAAAAAGTGTTTTTTTTTTTTTTTTAATTGGGATATTTATTATAGCAACAAGTAAAAAATATATTTTTTTTTCAAAATTGTCGCTCTTTTTTGTTTATAGCGCAAAAAATAAAAACCGCACAGGCGATCAAATACCACCAAAAGAAAGCTCTACTTGTTGGGAAAAAAGGACATCAATTTTGTTTGGGAGCCACGTCGCACGACCACGCAATTGTCAGTTAAAGTGACGCAGTGCCGGAAGCTGAAATTTCACCTGGGCAGGAGGGGGTTTACAGTGCGGAAAATAAGTATTTGAACACCCTGCTATTTTGCAAGTTCTCCCACTTGGAAATCATGGAGGGGTCTGAAATTGTTATCGTAGGTGCATGTCCACTGTGAGAGACATAATCAAAAAAATATTACAGAAATCACAATGTATGAATTTTTTAACTATTTTTTTGTATGATACAGCTGCAAATAAGTATTTGAACACCTGAGAAAATCAATGTTAATATTTGGTACAGTAGCCTTTGTTTGCAATTACAGAGGTCAAACGTTTCTTGTAGTTTTTCACCAGGTTTGCACACACTGGAGGAGGGATTTTGGCCCACTCCTCCACACAGATCTTCTCTAGATCAGTCAGGTTTCTGGGCTGTCGCTGAGAAACACGGAGTTTGAGCTCCCTCCAAAGATTCTCTATTAGGTTTAGGTCTGGAGACTGGCTAGGCCACGCCAGAACCTTGATATGCTTCTTACAGAGCCACTCCTTGGTTATACTGGCTGTGTGCTTCAGGTCATTGTCATGTTGGAAGACCCAGCCTCGACCCATCTTCAAAGCTCTAACTGAGGGAAGGAGGTTGTTGCCCAAAATCTCGCAATACATGGCCCCGGTCATCCTCTCCTTAATACAGTGCAGTCGCCCTGTCCCATGTGCAGAAAAACACCCCCAAAGCATGATGCTACCACCCCCATGCTTCACAGTAGGGATGGTGTTCTTGGGATGGTACTCATCATTCTTCTTCCTCCAAACACGGTTAGTGGAATTATGACCAAAAAGTTCTATTTTGGTCTCATCTGACCACATGACTTTCTCCCATGACTCCTCTGGATCATCCAAATGGTCATTGGCAAACTTAAGACGGGCCTTGACATGTGCTGGTTTAAGCAGGGGAACCTTCCGTGCCATGCATGATTTCAAACCATGACGTCTTAGTGTATTACCAACAGTAACCTTGGAAACGGTGGTCCCAGCTCTTTTCAGGTCATTGACCAGCTCCTCCCGTGTAGTCCTGGGCTGATTTCTCACCTTTCTTAGGATCATTGAGACCCCACAAGGTGAGATTTTGCATGGAGCCCCAGTCCGAGGGAGATTGACAGTCATGTTTAGCTTCTTCCATTTTCTAATGATTGCTCCAACAGTGGACCTTTTTTCACCAAGCTGCTTGGCAATTTCCCCGTAGCCCTTTCCAGCCTTGTGGAGGTGTACAATTTTGTCTCTAGTGTCTTTGGACAGCTCTTTGGTCTTGGCCATGTTAGTAGTTGGATTATTACTGATTGTATGGGGTGGACAGGTGTCTTTATGCAGCTAATGACCTCAAACAGGTGCATCTAATTTAGGATAATAAATGGAGTGGAGGTGGACATTTTAAAGGCAGACTAACAGGTCTTTGAGGGTCAGAATTCTAGCTGATAGACAGGTGTTCAAATACTTCTTTGCAGCTGTATCATACAAATAAATAGTTAAAAAATCATAAATTGTGATTTCTGGAATTTTTTTTTTTGGATTATGTCTCTCACACTGGACATGCACCTACGATGACAATTTCAGACCCCTCCATGATTTCCTAGTGGGAGAACTTGCAAAATAGCAGGGTGTTCAAATACTTATTTTCCGCACTGTATGTGCTCAGTAAGCAAGTGGTTAAGGAGCTGAAGTGGTTAAATACAACATTTAAAAATGGTGCCCCTTAAAAATATACTATATTTTCTTTTAATATAATGAAAAAAAATATTCATGCATTCACAATAAGATGAATTTAGATGAAACTCCAGTTGCATAGGGGATTGTAAGTGTTACCAGCAAGCAGAGAAAAATCCAAATATCGTAAGTCCCGATCGCTCTCTTGTATTGCTGTGGGAGAATTTAGTAACAGCCAGACCTCTGTACCCCATTTATAATAAATATTTATAGTGTATGCAATATTTTATTTTGCTGTATGTAATGGAATACAGTGACAGAGCAATCTTGGTAAAGTTACTATAGTTTTGTAGACTGCAGATGTAATTGGTGTTTTTATTTTCTCGTGGGGCTCAAGGTTTTGACTTATGTATACCACCCTGTGAACTTCTCTGATGAGACTATGAATCAGTTCTGTAGAGACGTGGAGAAACTGGAGGCGCTCATTGCTTGAACACGATGTTGTGGTTCTACTAATGAACGCCCAGGAGAGTCACCGGCTGCCCACTGTAATTGCAGCTAGTAAGAAAAAGGTAATGAAGCATTTAATAAAAGCCACAGGTGAGGAGAAGCAGTGAATGAACAATTTTGTTTCATAACCATTTGATTCATCAGCACGTCTTTGCATCTGTAATGCATTAACATCATTTTGTGTTTGGGTGACTGGCTTGAATTCTTAACTTACCCTGCCTACTGTCTATTAATCATCCAATTTTCTTAAAGGAGTTGTAAAGGTAGACAGACAGAATAATGTAATGATTCTGTTTAAAAAACAAGTAAATACCTATTAAATTCCTTCATCTATATCACCTCTGGCACTCTAGTTTCTGTTTTCTCATTCACTTCCTGGTTTGCAGCGCTCGTTCATGTAAGAACTACATTTCCCAGTATGCATTGCATCACGCCCAGTTATTCACACCTCCTTGAAGTCTCTAACACCTAGAGAGCGTCCTGCCACACAGATGTAGTTCCCAGGAGGGGGCGAGCACGTCACTGACCACCGAGGTAAAGCCTCCCTTCACGGTGGTGAGTAACAATCAGACAAGCAGGAAGTGAACAGAACAAAAACTAACAATGAGGAAGTGAAAAGAAGAATGTCTGCAGGTAAAAGATGCTATAACTGTTCATAAGGGACATAGGGTCGGAAATGTATTCTGAGACAGCTGGGTTATACTGTGGGACAGGTAAGAGGCGGGACGAGTGCCGTCAGATTACATACAGTGAGAATCTCCTGTTTACTCAGCGGCAGGGGCGGACTGACCATTCGGTCTCTCGGGCACTGCCCGAGGGCCCCATGCCACTAGGGGGCCCCATCAGAATTGCCAGCCTCAGTAAAACAAGGGATAGTATGTAAAAATCTGTGTTTTAAAAAAAAATATATACTGTGCATGTATACTGTATGTTTGTGTGTGTATACTGTGTGGCCCCATAATCTATTGCCTGGGGGCCCCATAATCTCCTATTGCCCGGGGGCCCCATGAGTTGTCAGTCCGCCCCTGCTCAGTGGCCTTTGTATTAGCCCGTCTCCTGGGCTGACATTGGATGACTGTTCTGTCTATCATAGGAGGTGGGACTTTGTATTGAAGAGGCAGCTGTCCCCAGTGTGATGGCAATCTAACGGGGGCAAAGAGGCGTAGGGCTGGTGGCACTACGGCAGCAATCAGCACCGCCGAGTAAACAGGAGAGTCTCCTGTATGTAATCTGTTGGCGCTCTGAGGCTGCAGATGGGCATGGATCAGGCTGAACTGATGGCAATGGTGAGGCTGCATTCAAAGGCTGCATTCATGGCAATGGCAAGGCTGCATTCATGTCAATGGTGAGGCTGCATTCATGGCACTGATTGGGCTGCATTTATGGGCTTTACAGTTCTTTATTTAAAATTAAATTTGTTGTCCTGAAACTTTCCTCTTAAAGTGAAGGTGTGTGTTATACGCCTGTGCATGTTATACGCCGATAAATTGTATACGCCGATGAATAGTATATCCAATTAACATGCCCAAGCTCATCCTTAGACACAGCTACAAAGGGAAGAAAATTATTGTTTGGCAGTTCTGACAAAATCCAGTGCTTGGAAAGTGAATGAAGAAGAATTCTTCACACCCATATAGTGCACACCCCACTCACTAGTAGGGTTGAGCGAACCTGAACTGTAAAGTACGGGTTCGTACCAAATTTTTATTTTTTTTGGACCCGAACCCGAATAATTTGCTGAAAGTTCGGGTTCAAGTTTAAAGTTTGGCTTTGTAATGGCACTGCACAAAGTGTCATTTCTGAAAGGAAAAAAGTAATTGGGGGAACCACGCCGTCAATTAAAAAAAAATGACGTGGGGGTTCCCCCCAAATATCCATTTCAGACCCTTCCGGTCTGGTGTAGATTTTAAGGGGAACTCCACCCCAATTTTTTTTTAAAAATGGCGTGGAGTTCCCCCAAAAATCCACACCAGACCCTTATCCGAACACGTTAACCTGGCCGGCCGCATAAAAGAGCGGGGACAGAGTGCGCCCCCCCTCTCCTGAACCGTACCAGGCCACATGCCCTCAACATGGGGAGGATGTCCCCATGTTGATGGGGACAAGGGCCTCATCCCCACAACCCTTGCCCGGTGGTTGTGGGGGTCTGCAGACGGGGGAATTATCAGAATCTGGAAGACCCCTTTAACAAAGGGGATCCCCAGATCCTGCCCCCCCCTATGTGAATTGGTAATGGGGTACACTGTAGTCCTACCATTTCACAAAGGAAGTGTAAATTCTTGTGAAAAAACAAACATACACTGGTGAAAAAAGTCCCTAATTAATAAAAAATAAAATAAAAAAATCCAGCGGTGGTAATCCACTCTCAATCCGGCTCCCTGCTCCAACGTTGTCTGTATCCAGAGACGGGTGATCTCTCCGGTCCAGCGATGAGAAGGGGACTGCAGATGAGAAGGGACTGCAGATATGAACAGGGCTAAGGATCTCTCTCAGCACCTCCCTCTCTCAGAACCCCCTCTCTCAACACCCCCTCCCAACTCAGCACCCCCCTCTCTCACCACGCCCTCTCCCTCATAGCACCCCCTCTCTCAGCACCCCTTCTCTCAGCACCCCCTCCCTTTCTCAGCACCCCCCTTTCTCAGAACCCCCTCTCTCAACACCCCCTCCCCACTCAGCACCCCCCTCTCTCACCATGCCCTCTCCCTCATAGCACCCCCTCTCTCAGCACCCCTTCTCTCAGCACCCCCTCCCTTTCTCAGCACCCCCTTTCTCAGAACCCCCCTCTCTCGACACCTCCCTCTCTTTGCACCCTCCTCTGTCGGCACCCCCTCTCTCAGCATCCCCTCTCAGCACCTCCCCTCTCTGGGCACGACCCTCTCTCTGCACCTCCCTCTCTCTGCACCCCCTATCTCAACACCCCCTCTCTTTCGGCACCCCCTCTCTCTCGGCACCCCCCTCCCCCTCTCAGCACCTCCCTCTCTCAGCACCCCCCCTCTCTCAGCACCCCTCTCTCTCTCTCTCTCAGCCTCCCTACCTGTTTCTTTTTCTTTCTTTCTTTTTTTTTTTATATTCTTTATTTGTATATCAAGGAGGATACATCTGACAATACATTATACACCTTTCATTGTATTGCTATACATGGTACATATCTCGTCCCGTTACTTTATTTAGTCCTATTTTTTAAACACATATCTCACATCAACTCTTCATTGTCATTACTTTGCAATCCATGTATTCCCATATGTGTACTTTTCATAGAAGACACCGTAAGGTGCCCCTCTTTCTCTTAAGTATCCCTATCTTTTATTTCTCACAGCCTTTCTCATCTTTCCCTTTTGAATTTTATATTCCCCCAGGTACTCCCCTCCCAAAACGAACCTAAAGCAAAACATAACCCCCCCCCCCCAAAAAAAGGGACAATTTCCCTTCCTCTCTTCCCCTCCTCTCTCTTGGGGAAGGAAAGGACCAACTATCCATCTCTTCTCCCACCTGTTTCAAGCAGAAACACTGCACATACAGACTTTTACCACCATGTAGTGGTCATGGCGGGTAGAGTGTTCCTTTAAATCTCTTAGGCCGTGTACACACGAGGGGATATGTCCGCTGAAAACGGTCCGATGGACCGTTTCAGCAGACATCTCCGCTCGTGTGTATGGGCTAGCGGACAGATTTGTCCACCCGACAGATTTCAAAGCAAGCTTTGAAATCTATCCGGTGGGGATCTGTCCGCCCGACATGTCTGCTGGTTAGTACACTTACCAGCAGACATGTCGTCCCCCACCGCCGCCGCGCCGCTGCCGAATGGATTCGGCGCATGCGCGGAAGTGTTTTACTTCCTGGTGCGGTGACGTGGCGGCGTCAACATCACCGCCGCGTCACCGCCACGTCACCGCGCCGTCCGGCGGCGGGGAATTTGATCCGATGGTGTGTACACGCCATCGGATCAAACTCCCGATCGGACATATCCGATGGAAATGGTCCGCGGACCGTTTTCATCGGATATGTCCGATCGTGTGTATGGGGCCTAAGAGAAAGTAAACCTGTGTATACTGATTCCATTTTACTTGATCATCCTCTAGTTGTATTAAATTGGGGGTGGTGCGTGGCAACATGAATCGCCTCCTCCCTGAAATGAGTTTGCCACCTCCCTAAAATAAGTTTTCGCAGGTTGGAATGTCTGGATCTATTTGTTCTGTAATGCAAATGTAGAATGCATAACCCTTATTAACCTCTTCATTTCCACTTTTCTCTTCTTGTCCATTATTCTTTAGGCAAAATCCTTCAGCATCGGTGGAACTCCCTCTGTGATCGCATGAGCAGGGACCTCACGGAAGAGGAAAAGGCAGCCCGGTCCGGAAAGGCAGTGCCCAAAAAGAAGCAGCATGTTTATCACCAGAACCTGGCCTTCGTAGGGCAAGCGATGATTGACAGCACCAGACAATACGTTTTTTATTGTCATCTTTTTACATCATGTAATTCCCCCGGTGCATTTCTTTGCAGGCAATATGAATTTTCTATGTATAATGTCAACTAACTATTTAAATTCTATTCTTTGTAGGACGATATCCAATATTGCAGGGGAAGGCAGGGGAAGAGCCAGCACTGGACAGACCCACCACCACCAGTGCCACGGACAGTTCAGCACACGCATCTTTCTGTGACAGCAGTTTTGGAAGCAACGCCGAGGAGACAACACATGAGGAAACTGTCCAATCTGTTATGTCTGCCTGTCTATCTCAATGTCTGTCTGTCTATCTACATACATGTCAATCTATGGGCCAGGTTCAGGTAGTCCAGAGCATCTTTGCTCTGGAGTAACGCTTCTCATTTGCGTTGCGCTGCAGAAATTTTAGGAGCAAGTGCTGTCATTCACGAAGCACTTGCTCCTAAAGTTGCGGCAGCGCATCGCAAATGAGCCGGCGGAATTCAAATTGGGCGGGTACGGGGCGTGTAGTATGCTAACTAAGCGCGATCCCACCGCCAACGTACTGCGCATGCGTCGAGTGTCAAAACATCCCCGTGCGCATGCTCCAAAATCTGTGAATGAACGTCAATGACGTCACATTCCCATTCATGACCGTTTTACGCAAGCGACGTTTTTTTTTTTTTTCCCGACGCGATGACGACGCCTATACCTAACATAGGATACTCCAACCCCATGTAGGTATATCTATGCGCCGCGTATCCCGTCCGGAAACGTCGTATCGTCATTGCGTCGCGCCGGAATTCGATCGTGAATTGCCGATTTCCGCTCATTAACATATTTTTTGAGCGTAAATCGGCGGGAATGCCCCCGGCGCCATTTTTAAGTTGAAGTAACGATGCGATGGCGAAACTCAGTTACGCTCCTTGCATCGGAACTTCAACCCGGCGTTTCTTGTTTTCTGGTTACAGAAAACAGAAACGCCGGCTCAAAGTCACAGTTAGGCTGGCGGATCACTCGATCCGCCAGCCTAACTGTTCGTGAATCTGGCCCTATGTGTTCTGACTTGATTTGAGGAAGGGCGTAAGCATGTAAGCCCGAAACGGATATCATATCATCCACGTCTGAATATTTTGAATACTTTTTTGGTATGTAACCTTTATGAAGATATTTGAAAAATAAAGAAACGATTTTAAGTGCAGCAACTCTTGAACTTTTTTCATATATATATATATATGGTCGGTGGGAAGACCTGTTTTCTGTCACTTGTTGCACACCGGGTGCAGTTCTCCTCCACTTCTTTACATGTCAATCTATGTATTTTTTTTCTTTTGCAGAATCCAGCGGCAGCCAACAACACAGGGAGGTGCATGGTCGTGGAGGTGTCTGTGGTCCTGGGCATTGGCATAACCAGTGGCAGAGGGGGACCGAGTTCAGTGCAATGACTGAGGACAGGTTGCTTGCACTGCTGCAGAAAGTGCGGCAGGAGAGGCGCAGCATTGATGCTTTCTTCGAAGCCTGCTTCTGCCACCACATGTACAACATTCTGGAGGACATTGGGGGAGACCTGGAGATTCAGTGTATGGATTGATTCAGGGCCGATCCTAGGGTCACAGACGCCTGGGTGCAGAAATATTTTGGGCGCCCCCACGTGGGCGTGGTCATCTTACTAACTCCTCCCCTTTGCAAATGTTTCTATGGCAACGACTCAAAAACAAAGATGCTCCCCTAAGGAGTTTTTGTTACCCTGGGGTCCTCCCATGATCTCTTATCAATAAACAAAACGATATGGTCAGACTGCAGACATGATAAATAAGTTGGTCAGAGGCTGCAGATATGATACAATTAATGGTCAGAAACTGCAGACATGATAAAATAAATAGTCAGAGACTGCAGACAAGATAGAAGAGATGGTTAGAGACTGCAGACAAGATAGAAGAGATGGTTAGAGACTGCAGACATGATACAAGAAATGGCCAGAGACTAGGCATGTGCATTTCGTTTCGTTCCGAATCGAAATTCGGACGAATTTTCCATTATTCGGACATTCGGATGCATACGAATTTCCGAATTGCTATATTAGCGAAAAATTTCGACCGTTTTCGGAATTCGTTCATTTTCGACCGAATTTCGAAAAAAAAAAAATGGTCGAAATCGAATTTTTTTTTTCCGAATTCCGAATCGAATACCCGCGGACTAAATTCGGTCGGAATTCGAAAAAAAATCGAATTTAATTCGAAAAAAATTCTATTCGAAAAGAGACTATTTGTTTTCTAATCTGGTTGAAATATTTTCGATTTCGACCGTTTTTTTTCGAAATTCGGTCGAAAACGAACGAATTCGAAAAAAGGTCGAAATATTTTCGATTTCGACCGTATTTTTCGAAATTCGGTCGAAAACGAACAAATTCGAAAACGAATTCAACACATGTAACGAACCTAACTTAACGAAATTTATTAAATGACGAATTGAAACGAAACGAAACGAAACGAATTTTTCACTTTTGCACATGCCTACCAGAGACTGTAAACATACTACAGAAGATGGTCAGAGGCTGCAGATATGATACAGGAAATGGTCAGAGACTGCAAACATACTACATAAGATGGTCAAAGACTGCGGACAAGATACAAGAGAGGGTCAGAGACTGCAGACATGATACAATAAATGGTCAAAGACTGCAAACATAGTACAAACGATGATCAGAGACTGCAAACATACCACAGAAGATGGTCAGAGGCTGCAGATATGATACAAGAGATGGTCAGAGTCTGCAAACATACTACAGGAGATGGTCAGAGACTGCAGACATGATACAAGAAATGGTCAGAGACTGCAGACATGATACAAGAAATGGTCAGAGACTGCAGACATACTACAGGAGATGGTCAAAGACTGCAGACATGATACAATAAATGGTGGAAAACTATCTGATCAGTGCCCATTAATGCAGCCTCACCAGTGCCCATCAATGCAGCCTGATGTGGGGGGTCAGCTGTGTCAGAGTCTCTCACCTCAGCAATGGCAGCTCAGCAGGTCCTTGCACGGCCTCCTGGGGGGGGGCTAATGCTCCTGGTCCTGGGGTCAAGTTGTTGTAAACCAGCGTCTGGTCCCACAACCTGAGCCAGTCACGTGTATCACGACTTCCTGGTGTGCTCTGCCTCTGCCTGCCTCCAAGACTATGGGAGTTTCCTCTGCGCTGCTCTCAGTTCTGCACCCCCTCCCATTCTGCACAACTCCCCCCAGTCTGTTCAATCCCTCTTACCCCCAGTCCCCACAAGCCCACCTCTCCCACAATCTGCACAATTACCCCCCTCCCCTAGTCTGCACAATTACCCTCCAGTCTGCATAACCCCCCCTTCCACCGGTCTGCACAATTACCCCCCAGTCTGCACAATTACCCCCCTTCCATCAGTCTGCACAATTACCCCCTCAGTCTGCAAAATCCCCCCTCCCCCAGTCTGCACAATTACCCCCCTCCCCAGTCTCCATAATCCCCCCTTTCCCCAGTCTCCACAATTACTCTCCCCCTTCCACCAGTCAGCACATCTGCACAACCCCCCCTTCTCCCAGTCTGCACATCTGCACAATCTCCCCTCCCCCAGTCTGCACAATTATCCCCCTTCCGCCAGTCTGCAAAATCCCCCCCCCAGCCTGCACAATCCTCCCTCCCCAGTCTGCACAATTACCCCCCAGTCTGCACAATCCCCCACTTTCCCCCAGTCTTCAAAATCCCCCCCCCCCCAGTCTGCAACCCCCCAGTCTGCACAACCCCCCCTTTCCCCCAGGCTGCACAATCCCCCCCCTTTCCCCCAGTCTGCACAATCCCTTCCTTTCCCCCAGTCTGCATGGGTGGGGGGGGGGGGGGGTAAGAAAGGAGAGAGTAGAGGCAAAGAAAAAATAATTCAGGGGAGAGAGGGGGTTGTGCAGATAACTCACAAAGCCACCTAAAATCCCAATAACATTTACATTTTTGGTTGTAACATTTAATGGGTATGAATACTTTTTCAATGTACTGTGTGTATATCTATATCTACACACACACACACACACACACACACACACACATATTTCTCAAGAACATAAGAAGAAGGCCGAAAGAAGAGTATTCATCTAAGGGTGTGACTTTCCAACTCCTCATTCAACCCATTGAGTGACATGGAGCTTAGAGTAAAAATCTAGAAGGTTTCCTGTAAGCATAATCTGGAAAACCTTTCACCTTTTGGAATGGTCATAAGTATAGCTTCTATACCGAAACCAAACAGGGCGCACGAGTGGATAGGCAGATGGACACATTGGTGATGAGGAGGTGTATCGCATCTTCAGATTCAGCGCTGAGGCCATCCTGGAAATAACCACAGCTCACAAGCAGTGCAGCCACTGGTCAAGGTACTGGCAACACTCCATTTTCTTGCCAGTGGATCATTCCAGTGTACACGTGGAGTTGTGGCTGGGATGTCACAATCCACCATGAGCAGATGTGTGCACCAGGTTGTCACCGCAATCCTCAGATGCCTGTCTCACCACATCATCAGACCCACCAATGAGCATCTGTGGCAGAAGGAAATGCAGGATTTCTACAGCAATGCAGGATTCCCACGTACCATCGGGGACATTGATTGTACACATGTGGCCCTACAGCTCCCCGTTGCCACAGAGCACATATATTGCAATCGGAAGAACTGGCATTCCATCAACGTACAGGTGATAGCCGATGCCCAATGTCTCATATGGCAAGTCCGTGCCAAACACCCCGGGTCCAGCCACGACAGCTACATATACCATCAAAGCCCCATCCCAACGGAATTCGAACAGAACATGTACAGGAACAGCTGGCTGGTTGGTGAGTGACATGGGTGCATAACTAACATCCTCCTGTCTTTTTCCTTCCAGGTGACTCAGCATATGCACTTGGGCCCCATCACATGACTCCATTCCAGAATCCCCAAACCAGAGGAGAGAGAAGATACAATGAAGCACACATAAGTACCCGTGCAGTGGTGGAGCAAACATTTGGCCTCCTGAAGTCCCGTTTTCGATGCCTGGATAAGTCTGAGCCTGTTGTATTAACTTTGTGTGTCAGATCATTGGTGCATGTTGCATGCTGCACAACTTTGCCGTTAGAAAGGGCTTGCAGATTGACATATGTGATGACCTGACCCACAGAGTCCCCACCTGCCCGAGGCTACCCTGTGTGCTGAGGGAAGAGCAGACAGGAGGGTCCTCGCGGTAGGCAACTTTGGACGTTAAACACACACAATCATCATGGCACACGGACAATGCACGCATGCACACCACTGTGGTCCCTACCTCACACACACCACATCCACATCACATTGGATTAGCCCAAGTCCAACATGCAGGACTTGGGAGCAACAACGCCGGCGTCAAGGCCCCAATAATGTCGCTGTCCATTCATACGACATTCACACGGTCGTGGGGATAACTTCTCCACCAGGGTCGCCACCCCCACATTCACACACCATTCACTCTGTACCCTGCACTCCTCACCGTGTGCAGTATAAAATAAAAATAAAAAAACTCATGACCTGAGCATCAAAGTAAAAAAATACTCATGTCCTGAGCATCAAAGTAAAAAAAAAACTCATGTCCTGAGCATAAATAATATCCTGAAAAAAAAAGCAAAAAAAGAAGCCAGTCATTTTGCCTGATGGGGGCTTCTTCTGGTGGGACCTCTCTGGCTCCTCAGCTGCCTGGAGGAAGCCTCGGGTGGGGGGGGTGGGGCATCTGGAGGTGGCAGATCCCCAGGTGGGCCACTCCTGGCAGGTGATGGCTGCCTGCCCTCCAAGGCCACGGCTATCCGGCTGAGAAAATGATTCGTCTGGGCCTGCATCTTCAGCTGCCGCTTTAGATGATGCCGCTGGTCCCGCTGCCTCTGTCTCCCCTCAGCCCAGATGGCAGCTGTGTTTGCCTGGACAGCCGCTGTAAGGTGACGAACATCAGCCTGCACCTCCCCCAGGCTGGTGACCACTGCAGCGCAGTTGTAGCTGACATCCTGCACTGCATCAGTCACGGAGGCCAGCCTGTCAGCCACCCGGTCCAGGTGCCCGGCTATCTCCCCAATATGCTGGGTCTGCCTGACCTGGTCCATTGCCATCTGGTCATGGACCACATCAGAAACCCCCCTGGTCTTCCGTGTGGGCCTTCCTGGGGCCAGGAGATGGCTGGACCTGGGGATAAGGAGTCGCCCTTGAGGGGCTTCCCCTGATGGAGGAGGAGGCTGAGGGGGTTCCCCTGATGGGGGCGGAGCCAGAGGGGCTTTCCCTGATGGAGGAGGAGGCTGAGGGGGTTCCCCTGATGGGGGCGGAGCCAGAGGGGCTTCCCCTGATGGAGGAGGAGGCTGAGGGGGTTCCCCTGATGGGGGAGGAGGTGCGAGACGGCCCGGCAGAGGGGGACGATTCCTCCAAAAAAAGAACGACCTCCTGGTCCGAAAAGACAGGCTCCTCCGCAACCACCTCAGCAGGATAGGAGTGGGCACTCCCCTCCAGCGCTGCCTCTTCACTACCCAGGGGGTCAGGATCAGGATGCAGTTGGGGGGAGAGTGTGGGATGCCCCCCTGAAGATGATGGCCCAGCTCCATCACCTGTGGATGACACAAAGCATACACATGTTGGTGGACCCACACACTTGGCACATGTCCCCTCCCCCCCACATGCTCCACACCAAATAGGGGATAAAAAACACTTACCTGTCCTGGAGGCTTCAGCAACCGAATTGAAGCCCTCCAGGCCCTCCAACTGATCCCTCTCCATACAGCGGGTGACCACCTGCTCCTCTGGGGTCAAGCTGACTGCACATGGGGGTCCACACCCCGTGCCCCTCTGGTGCCTCCTGATAACAGCCAGCTTCTCCCAGACCTTGCGCCTGACATCATTGATCTTCTTGTTGATGTCAGCTGCAGTCCGGGTCTCATACCCAAAGCTGTTGACCCTGCCAGAAATGGTCTCCAGGATGGCCTGCTTCCTGTCCCGGCTGGTCTGGTGACTTTTGGCACCATGGAGAAAGGTGTCATAAGTCTCCATAGCTGCGATGAGGGCTGACAGCTCCTGGGGATTAAAGTTCTTCTTCCTCCTCTGCCTGTGGGGAACGGGAGCAGCCATCTAAAAGCAAAAGTACCTTCCCTGGGGGGTGGGACTGGATTTACTTTTGCGTTGGACGGGCGCATGTGCGGGCGTATTTATGCACTCGGCCTAAGCCGGTGGGCCGGCCTATCTAAGGAAGTTGGCCCAGCGTAGTGGTGAGCATGCGCACAGGGAAGCGCTCAGACGCCGACTGATGGTCTGATGTGCCTACACACCATTGGTTAAAAAAACGATCGTGTTAGAACGCAGTGACGTTTATGTGTTTTAACACGACGTGCTGAAAAAAACGAAGTTCAATGCTTCCAAGCATGTGTCGACTTGATTCTGAGCATGCGCGGCCTTTTAATCGATGCTTTTGCATACTAACAATCGGTTTTGACCCATAGGTCAGGCGTCCATCGGTCAAATTTTAAAGCAAGTTCTCTTTTTTTTGACCGAAGGATAATTGACCGATGGGGCCCATGTCCATTTTCATCGGTTTTGACCGATCATGTGTATGCGGCCTTAGTGACAATAAAAAAAAGATACAGTAGGTGTGAACCCACTGTAACACATACATGTGAAAAATTTGCAATTCAAAACATTTTGAATGGAAAAGAAGACACAGTGTAGATTCACAAACAAACACCAAAAAAAAAAACACAAAGGGGAATCCGCTTCCAGATGTAATGTCGACATGTAATTAAAGTAAACAGTTCAAATGCCTGCAGTAACTTCAAGGAATTCTCAGATGGAAAAAGTTGGGTACTCTTACCGAATAAGGTGGACACACATACCATGCGGTAGTAGGTCAAACAGACTCTGAACCCTCGGTTCCTGGTACTTCAGCTCTGTGAGAATGCCATGTTAGACCAAATGATGGATCTTGGGACTCCAAACTCTGTCTAGCGGGGCCACTCCTTGCACAGTGCACGCAGGGGAGGAGTGTGGAATCTCTCTGTGATGCGGTGTGTCCGGTCTAGAAGTACAGGCCACAATGACACGTAGACGGGGAGCTCTGTACACAGAGCTCACATTTCAAATTTTAGCAGCCCTCATGGGGGTACTGCTACATCATTAATCTGCTAATACAGTCTGCTTATCTTTTTAACATACCCTGGTGGTAGCGAGGGTGAGGCCTCGTCTAGGGCTAAAGAGAGCAGAGGACCCCAAATTACCAGCGGCTCCTGCGGGGGTATCTCTACACCTCTTTTGAGTTACTTTATAGTAGGCAACCCAGGGGCTTGCAAGTAATTGTTGAAAAATATGGAAAGAACAGACCACACCTTTTAAAATCTTTATTGAGTATATTTTGTTGATGTAAGAGAGATATTTAGCTATAATGTCACTATTCAATAACATATAGAGCAAGCCCAGGAATCTCAGAAAAGGGTTGATAATAGAGGTGTGAAAAGATTGTAAGTTCAACCCAGGTGAAAGTAAGTTTCTGCCCAAATGAATGTAGAAAGAAATCATGAAGTCCATAAACTGGGAAAAATAAATCAGATTACATTGATCACATTAATTTCATGAAGCCATGGGTTAGGGAAAGGACAGGGAAACTCTGGTTGTCATGCCAACTCCTCAAAATGATACAGGCGCCTTGATACCAGAAATAAAAATAGCATAAACCTTATCAGCTCTCATAAAAATGAGGCAGAAGAGTTCCTTATAAGGAATAGGGGCAATTTTTTTGCAATACCCAGACTAACTGCGCTATTCAGCATGACTTTGTTACTGAGCCTGATGCCTGGGTAAATATGAAGCCACATAAGAATATCCAAAGTTCCTCAGGAAGCAATCACAGATGAAATAAAGAAAATGCTAGAGTTGGGAGTGATAGAGGAAAGTAACCCACAGCGACTGGCCAAGTCTGAGGCCCCGTACACACAAGTAAATGTATCTGTTCAAATCGGTCGGACAGACCGATTTGAACAGATCTGTCTGCTGGGACGTATTGGCTTGATCGTGTACACACGATCAAACCAAAATCTCCGCCGGCAGACAGCGCGCTGACGTGGCGGTGACGTTGACGCCGCCACGTCACCGCACCAGGAAGTAAAACACTTCCGCGCATGCGTCAACACCATTCGACGCATGTGCGAGTAGATATGTCTGCTGGTTAGCATACTAACCAGCAGACATGTCGGGCGGACGGGTTCCCAGCCGACGGATTTGAAAGCATGCTTTCAAATCTGTCGGCTGGCCAAATCCGTCTGTTTGCCCGTACACACGATCGAATCTGTCTGCTGAAACGGTCTGGCAGACCGTCTCCAGCAGACAGATATGATCGTGTGTACGCGGCCTGAGAGTGTTAATTTTAAAGCTAGATGAAAGTTTTAGATTTTGCAATGCCTTTAAAAAAGTAAATAGTTTGTCCACATTCAATGCGTATCTTATGCTTGACAAACTTATTGACAAGTTGGGTACTGCCAGATATCCATCAAAGACAGCAATCTGCACCCTAGAGGGGCTATTCTAGTATAAAAGGTTGTCTTTTGTCTTACATGGGGCGCCTGCTTCATTCTAGAGAATGATAGACAAGATATTGAAACCTTATTGCCAATATGTCACAGCCTATTTGGTTGATAGCATGAATTGAACCTTTACTAGACTCTTTAGGGAAAATAGGTGTAGCAGCCCTCAGCGTGGCTAGAGTGCTAGATTAGAATGTTTGTGTTAGCGTAGGTAAATGTTCAGGCTTGGCTGGCAGCCAAGTCTGTGTGTTTTTCTGGGTCGGTGAGAGACTCAGATAGGCTGGATGACTCATCAGCAGCTTCTCTGGTAACTCCTCCTTGCTTACTGGAAACTGGGAGAAGGTTCCAGAAGCAGTTATGAGGGGTATAAGAGGAACTAGCTTAAGTATTCTGAGGGCCCTGACCAATCCCTAACAGAAGGGTTGGCAATAGGGTTGTCCCGATACCACTTTTTTAGGACTGAGTACAAGTACCGATTTATCTAGTACTTTTTATCAAGTACTCGCCGATACCGATTACCGATACTTTTTTTAAATCTCATGTGACAGTGGCACATGTGTCAGTATTTTTATTTTTTTACTATATATATATATATATATATATATATATATATATATATATATATATATATATATATATATATATATATATATATATATATATATATTTATTACAATTTGTATTTTTTTTTTTACAATGCTATATTTTCTTTTTTGAGGGGGTGGGGGGAACAGGTTACAATGTTTCAGTTATGTGAATGTACAGAGTCAGTGACCACTGACTCTGTACATTCGGAAAAGGTAGGAGCGGGGTTTACCGGCTCCTACTGCCGCTCTCCATCCTGACAGATCGAGGGGGGGACATGGCGGCAGCAAGGAGGGGGGCATGACGGCGGCAGCAAGAAGGGGGGATGCGGCAGCAGCACGGAGGGGGGACACGGCGGCAGGACGGAGGGGGACATGACAGCAGCATGGGGGGACACAGCAGCAGGACGAAGGAGGGCATGATGGCGGCAGCAAAGAGGGGGGCATGACGGCGGCAGAAAGGAGGGGGGCATGATGGCGGCAGCAAGGAGGGGGGACACGGCAGCAGCAAGGAAGGGGGACACGGCAGCAGCAAGGAGGGAGGACACAGCGGCAGCATAGAAAAAGATGGCAGCACAGAGGGGGAATGGAGGAGGATACAAGGACAGTCAGCGGTGATCAGTGCTTGTAACTGTATCGGATGAAGCATCAGAGCATTTGCCCTGAGTACAAGTACTCAGGCAAATGCTCGGTATCGGTCCTGATACCGATACTAGTATCGGTATCGGGACAACCCTAGTTTGCAGGGGGTAGGCCCCCTGAAATACTCACGGTCAGCCCAACTGGGGCAGTGTGGAGTTTGGGTGGAAGCTGGAGATGGAGTGTTAGGCTGTCGGGGCAGAAAACATTAATGAGTAAGCACTGAGTATCAGTGAGAATTGTCAGCTGTGTATCCCGTTTTCACCTTTGCTGTGGATTGTAGTGAATTTCATTCACCATTAAAGGACAATTCAGGAATCTTTTCCAGGAGAGCGGCTGTCCAAATATTTTCTTTTTTGTTTTCTGCTATATGCACTGCCAGCACTCGTGATCTCCTGGAGGCGATTGATTAACCAAGCATTTCCATCTGGAGCGGTAATTCCCTTTCTTCCCTATTAGGCTGTCGGGGCCTTTGAGAGTAGCTGTCCAGTCTGAAGGGTGATGAACTCAGGCCTGGGCTTGGGTGCGGAAGGGACCCCTTCTCATGACACATGGAAGGATCCTGACCAGGAGGCACAGGAGCAAGGAGAGGACAGCAGGAGGACCCTGCTGGAAAAAATCTCCAGGGGGGGAGACAGCCAAGAGGGCTGGTGAGTGTTACAGTCAGAGGACTGAGAGATATGCATGAAGGAACTGGGGGCAAGCAGTCTGGGATGGATTCAGAGCAGGGACGTAGAGTCAGGGGAGGCAGATCACCTGCCATGAAAAAAAAAAAAAGATCAAGCTTTGAGGGTTATAGCTGAAGTCCTTATTAAAGTGGAGTTCCTGAAGTCCTTATTAAAGTGGAGTTCCACCCAAAAGTGGAACTTCCGCTTAAACCACTCCTTGCTCCCTTACATGCCACATTTGGTATGTAATTTTTTTTGGGGGGGAGTGGGGGCTTCAGTAGGAGTGGGACTTCCTGTCCCACTTCCTCCTTCTGCCCAGTGACCGCTTAGGCGATACGTCATATCGCAGTGAGTGCACGGCCGTGAACCTGAAAGCTGTCACAGCCAGGTTCCCACACTAGGAATGAAACGCCGGCCAGAGAGGGGGGAGAGGAGCGGAGCTCTGGGCAGCGCGGCGCTCGACCATGGAGCAGGTGAGTGTCTGTTTATTAGAAGCCAGCAGCTATATTTTTTGTAGCTGCTGACTTTTAATAATCATAAAGACTGGAACCAGCTGTGACGGTGGTAGAACATATCCCCGTCAAGCCTTCCCTTCTTCTCTCATAAAAGAAATCACCCAATATTCCCTGAGTAGGAATATCCCTGGAATCGCTGAATAATCCATACATGAGCCAAGGCTTAATGTTGGATGTAACAGGACACACTTTATTGAAAGTACACAGCACACTTTTATACAGAATTTGGAACACCCCGCCCCCAACAACCGTTTTTCTATTGGTCAATTGTAAAGTACATTTGTGGTTTCACTCAGGTCCTCTCCATGCAAATGAGGACTTGAAAATGTCTCAGCAGAGATTGGTCCCAAAGCTTGAATAGCCTGAATATGTGTGTTGAGACAGAAGCCCCCAGGGGGTAATTACTACAATGAAGCAATCAGAACAACAATTAACACCTCTACACACTGGACATAAAATGTCTCTCACAAGCCCGGCTCCACTTATTTCACTAGTCGGAGCCAAGCATTGAAGGGCCATTGTCCTAGTGATCTAGTCAGGACAAATTAAGCCACTTCCAGTATCTCTTGCAATATGTACTCCACAATGTCTCATCTTCTGCAATACATGAATTAGGATTTCACGTAGAAACACTTTAATATCTCATGATCCATGACATTACTCCCCCTGGGAAATAGTTCAACATCCACAGTGGGACCCGAACGGGTCACTCGAGGATGTTGGGCAAGTAGTCTTAAGGTTCCAGGACTGTCTGCCAGGATAACCCATCCGCCTTCCTGCTTTGAGGCCCTGGCCCATAATCGGATGGCAAGAGGCTCGCATTCAGTCCTCTCCAAAAGCCCCTGTCCCGGCTAGGCCTGTCACACATCTCCCCTTTTGGCAGGGGACTAACCCAATAGGAGACACCAGATGGGTTGTCTCTGAATTTAGTCAGTAGTTCCAGTCCCCCAATGCCGGTATCCATACAGTACCCCAAATCACTTGCTCCAAACCGAACATTACTCACCCCGCCATCCTCTGCCTCTCTCAGGGAACATGTCTGCCGCTGGGGAGAGGCCTGGACTAGCCCTTCTCCCTGGAGTCCTTTCAGCCGCTGGAGAGATGACAGGGTGGCTGGGCTCAGTCCATCATGCTGTTGGGGATCTGGGCCAACTGGCCACCATTTATGGGGTATACCAGTGGAGACTGAAGTCCCATCCACTGGTGTGAGGTGAAAATCCCCCAGTGCTTGCAAAGCAAAGCCGACATCCTCCTGTTTCAGTCCTGTACCATTTTCTGGGGTTGTGTCAGTGGAGACTGAAGTCCCATCCACTACCACAGGAACCCCTTCTTCTGTTAGGTGAAAGCAGAGGCCCGGGGCACTCTGCTCTGTTGCCAGCTCTTCCGCTGGGTTGCTGTGAGTGGAGACCACAGTCCCATCCACCGATATCCACTCAAGCTGTAGTGGGGTGCAGCCGCCAGTAGCATCCTGTCCTGCTGCCACTTATTCAGCTGGGAGTAAGAGCTTTACCACCTCAGCTGGTTGCGGGGGAGGGGGGCCAACCGCCCCGGCTCCCTGGAACTCCACAGTTGGTCCTGGTGCTGGGCAGAGATGGCTGGCACTCTGCCCTGTTGCCAGCACTTCTGCTGGGGGTGCATAATCCATAACATCCTCTGAACAGTCCATACATTCTGTAATCTGTGGCTGGGAAATGATCGCCATCTTCTCACCCTGAGCCTCCGAAACTGCCACAGGGGTGGGGCAGAGGTCTTGAACCCTCTGTCTGGTGACCAGCGCTTCAGCTGGGGAAGTTCCGTGTAACTCCACAAATACTGCTCTTGGTGCTGGGCAGAGCACAGTGAAGTTTGGCCCTGATCCCAGCTCTTCTCCTGGAGGCCCATCAGGTTGTTTTTCCTCAGCAGAAAAATCTATTAAATCCCCTGTCTCTGGTGTCTGGGGATAGGGGTTCACCATCTCCTGTCCATGGAACCCAGAAGATGCTATAGGTACTGAGCAGAGGTTAGCAGAACTCGGCCCTGCGGTCAGAACTTCAGCTTTGAGAATGACAATCTCCAGATTTTCCACTGCCGATTCACTGGCATACTGCTGGACAGGCACATTCCTCCATTCAAGATCGTCCCATGCAGAAACGGGATCATCAAGGTCAGTCGGCACATGCTGCATCCGCCATATAACCTCCTGGTCCATATCTGCAGGGGCAGGTTGGCAAAGCACACTGTTACCCTGCCACATGGATGATTCTTCAGCCAGGATTTCAGCATTGTCCACTGGTATTTCCTGATAGTCCCAGGCAAAGGGAGCCCGGCTCTGGCGCTGAGCAGAGTCTAGCAGCTGTTTGTAGGCGATCTCCAGGTCCCATTCCCGAGCGGCCAGAAATTCCAAATCTTCCTGTAGCCAGTGCGCTTCCGAGATATTCATTTTTTTCTCTCTGTGCTCCATTATGTCCTCCAAGCGCCACTCCCGATCATCCCCAAAGTCGGGATCACTGGACATCCTCCAATACAACAATCCCAGGCCATCATAGTCATAGCCTTCTGTGGGGCTGTCATCCGCTGACCACGGGCACTCTTGGGCTAAATACCACCGGAGGGCTCTGTAGCTCTCATCCAGCTGCATCTCTGCCCGGATCAGCCTGTTTAATTCCGCTATCCACTCCTGCTTCGGTTGTTCCCCCAACAACAGCATTCGTACGTCATACTGCGGCCAGTACCTTGCATAGATGTAGGGCAGGACCTCTCCTTGGTGTTGCTGCTCCAGAGCTAGCGCTTCCTTCCAGAGTTGGCACCGAATCACATCCGCCCATCCCAGCAGGACCTCCTCTGATTCTGGTCCTGTGTGCTGTATCCGCATCTCTTGTAACCTCCTTCTGAATTCCTCTTCCATGGTTACTGGTGTCTGCACCTCTCCTCGTCTTTCATTTGATGCTGCTTCTTTAGGCGTTGTCACCGATCGTCGTATTTCTGCAATTCTCAGCTCATGTTGCCGCTCTCGTTCTTTCTCATCAAAAGCTTTAAAAGCGCTTCCTTGTGTCTGCTGTGCTGTACTCACTGTTTGGAGAATGTGCGGCTGCTTGTTGGACTGCTGCCAGTTTTAACTGTAGCTCTGCGTCTCTTATTTGCATAGCCTCCTCCGCTAACAGGGTCATCACTTTCAGCACCACATGCGCCGTTGGGTTCGGACCGAACCATGCTAATTTCTCTCTTATTAGCTTGTTGGCTGGTGATTCCTCCTCCTGAATCACTGGTGTCTCCATCTCTTGTACTGCTGACTTGCTGCAACCAAGTACTCCTGGTCTAGCTCCATTAATTTTGCTATGATGACACGCTCGGTTTTGTTGCTAGCAATCCTTCCACGAACTTCCAGTAGTCCTTTCCGTGTATTTCTTTTAAGCCGGGTGTACCAGTCTTCCATTCACTGTTCCCAATGTCTGCTTGGAATCCTGGTGTAAAGGAAAGTAGAAGGGAAAATCCCGCTGCTGCCAACCAGTTGTGACGGTGGTAGAACATATCCCCGTCAAGCCTTCCCTTCTTCTCTCATAAAAGAAATCACCCAATATTCCCTGAGTAGGAATATCCCTGGAATCGCTGAATAATCCATACATGAGCCAAGGCTTAATGTTGGATGTAACAGGACACACTTTATTGAAAGTACACAGCACACTTTTATACAGAATTTGGAACATTACGCCCCCAACAACCGTTTTTCTATTGGTCAATTGTAAAGTACATTTGTGGTTTCACTCAGGTCCTCTCCATGCAAATGAGGACTTGAAAATGTCTCAGCAGAGATTGGTCCCAAAGCTTGAATAGCCTGAAAATGTGTGTTGAGACAGAAGCCCCCAGGGGGTAATTACTACAATGAAGCAATCAGAACAACAATTAACACCTCTACACACTGGACAATAAAATGTCTCTCACAAGCCCGGCTCCACTTATTTCACTAGTCGGAGCCAAGCATTGAAGGGCCATTGTCCTAGTGACCTAGTCAGGACAAATTAAGCCACTTCCAGTATCTCTTGCAATATGTACTCCACAATGTCTCATCTTCTGCAATACATGAATTAGGATTTCACGTAGAAACACTTTAATATCTCATGATCCATGACACCAGCCTTTAGAGCCGGTTCACACTGGGGCTGGGCCGCCTGACGAGTCGCATCCCATTCTATGCAATTGAACCGTTCTAATAGGAGCGACGCAAGGTTCTTGTATGACTTTGGGGGCGGCTCGGGGCGATTTGCATTGACTTCTATACAGAAGTAGTTTTGCTAATCGCCTCTGAAGTCGTCTTCAGGACGACTTGCAGAGTCGCCCCCAAAGTCGTGCCGCCGCAGTGTGAACCGGTTCTTAATGTTTGTCTAATGGTAAAGTTGTTATTATAGGGGTAGTCATTCTGAGATTTTTTTTTGCACCAATTGCACCAAGTATGTGCAGCTTTTTGCAGTGGTTTAAACAGAAGATGGAAATATACTTCTATAATATCAATAAATTATTTGTATAAGAAACACTCTGCCAATATATATATTATTTTTATCAAATGAAAGAAGATGCTGCCTTTGTGGATGTATGTTTAATGTTCAGGTAATTATAGGATCTAACATTGTTCTCAGCAAAAAATCCATGTTTGGTCAGCACTAGGTGGCATGTAGTTGATTGCATTTTCATACCATCCAGCTTGACGCTCTCCAGAGGTGGAAAATGCTACTGAACTTCACACAATCTTGTTGATTAAAATCTCTTATTATTTGATGTCAGATCTTAAAGCAGAACTTCAATCATGTTTTCATCTTTCTATCCATTAAATCTTCTGCCCTTGTTATTTTAACTTTGGATAGTAAAATATATTTTTTTCTGCCAGTAAATACCTTATACAGCCCACTTCCTGATACTTGTCTGGAAAAAAAGCCTAGGCTTATGCACAGCTCTCTCTCTCACTCTTGTAAGAGTTTGCCAGGAAGGGAGGGCATGAGTCACATGAGGAAAAATGAGAGCTGCAGAGCTGGAGGTGTTCCCTTGTGTGTCTGTGTAAATCTAGGAAGTGAACAGGCAGCAGCTTCAGTTGCCCACAGTTAAAATGATTGCAGCTCGGTGGAGGGAGATTTCTGCAGCATATTTGGCAAGTACAAAATCACAGTATACTGTATATAAAATGATATGCAAAGTGGTTGGAGGGAAGCTTCAGAATGGCAATTTTTTTTTTTTTTTTTTTTTTTTTTACAAATTATGCAGTTCCTCTTTAAGTTTAAAAAAAATAATGCATACGAGCTGCAAACAAAACTTGCAAAAAAAGCTTTGTACTGTAAAACATTTCTGCACATAAAATTATTAATTGAATGTTGATTTGGCCTATTGTCTATGTCAGGGGTCTTGAATTAAAATTCACAGGAGGGCCAATCAGTAGAATTTTATTCAGGCAGAGATCCAAATCTCCTGGTTGCTCTATACCAGGGGTCTCAAACTCAAAATACCTGAGGGCCGCAAGACAAGTTTTCATATCCCATGGGGGGCCGCATGCAAACTTTCAAACTTCAAAAACAGCACTGGTGTCAGCGAACGTATTATTAACCCTCAGCACTGGTGTCAGCAGACACATTATTAACCCCCAGCACTGGTGTCAGCAGACACATTATTAACCCCCAGCACTGGTGTCAGCAGACACATTATTAACCCCCAGCACTGGTGTCAGCGGACACATTATTAACCACTTAAGACCCGGACCAATACGCTGGTAAATGACCCAAGGTGTTTTTGCGATTCGGCACTGCGTCGCTTTAACAGACAATTGCGCGGTCGTGCGACGTGGCTCCCAAACAAAATTTGCGTCCTTTTCTTCCCACAAATAGAGCTTTCTTTTGGTGGTATTTGATCACCTCTGCGATTTTTATTTTTTGCGCTATATACAAAAATAGAGCGACATTTTTGAAAAAAAAACACTATTTTTTACTTTTTGTTAAAAAAAAATCAAATAAACTAAATTTTAGTCAAACATTTAGGCCAAAATTTATTTAGCCACATGTCTTTAGTAAAAAAAAAAAATCGCAATAAAAAAAAAATAGCTACCTAGCAGGAACAGCGACACTAATACAGCGATCAGAAAAATGATCGCTTAGTGACGCTGGCAATAGGGAGTGAAAGGGTTAACTAGGGCAGTGATCAGGGGGTTAAAACGTTATTAGGGGGGGTGGGGGGGCTATCCTGAACCTAACACTAACTGTTTTTTACACTGCCTGTCACACTGACACTAAATGCAGTGATTAGATCACTGCATTCAGTGACACTGTGACAGGGGGGGTGGGGGGGGGGGGGCGATCACAAGGGGTTAATGTGTCTATGTGAGTGTGTGTCAGTGTTGTGTTGGTGCACACTTACTTGTGATGTCTTCTCTCATCAGCAGCTCTGGGAAACAGCGCTGCGATGAGAGGTGACATCATTTCCTCCTTCCTGTGTAAACACAGGAGGAGGAACTGACAGGATGGGAGCGCGCTCCCATTGGCTGGGAGCGATCGCGGGGGGGCGGGTAAGCGCCGACATCCGCCCGCTGATCCCGGATCGCTCCCGGAGCCAGGGGGACCCCCGCACGCCGCGGAGGGGGTCCCGATGGGACCCCCGAACCGCACTTAGGCGGGGACGTAAATTTACGCCCTTGTGCCTGTACGTGCCATTCTGTGGCCGTATATGTGCGTGCGGGGGTCCTTAAGTGGTTAACCTCCAGCACTGGTGTCAGCAGACACATTATGCACTGGTGTCAGCAGACATATTATTAACCCCTAGTATTGGTGTCAGCATTATTAACCCTGACCACTGCACTGCACACAGACCACTGCACACGGACCAGTGCACACGGACCACTGCACTGCCGACAGACCACTACATTGCACACTGACCACTCACCATCATGTCACAGCACATCAAGGCTCAGAGCCCAGCAAATCAGGGCACAGCACATCAGGGCACAGGGCACAGCACATCAGGGCACAGCACATCAGGGCACAGGGCACAGCACTTCAGGGTACAGGGCACATCACATCAGGGTACAGGTCACAGCACATCAGGGTACAGGGCACAGCACATCAGGGTACAGCACATCAGGGTACAGGGCACAGCACATCAGGGTACAGCATATTAGGGTACAGCACGTCAGGGTACAGGTCACAGCACATCAGGGTACAGGGCACAGCACATCAGGGTACAGCACATCAGGGTACAAGGCACAGCGCACATCAGGGTACAGGGCACAGCGCACATCAGGGCACAGCGGACATCAGGGCACAGCGGACATTAGGGCACAGCGGACATTAGGGCACAGCACACATCAGGGCACAGCGGACATCAGCACATCAGAGCACAACAGGGTACAGGGCACATCAGAGCACAGCACATAGGGGTACAGCACAACATGCCACATCAGGGTACAGGGTACGGCACATCAGGACAGGACATATCAGGACAAGGCACATGGCACATCAGGGTACAGGACATGGCACATCAGGACAGGGCACATGGCACATAAGGGTACAAGGCACAAGAAACAGCACATCAGGGTACAAAGCCCAGAAAATCAGGGTACATGGCACACATCAGGGTACATGGGCCACAATCAGAGCACAATCAGGGCACATGGGGCATATCAGGGCACATCAGGGCACAATCAGGGCACAATCAGGGCACATGGGAGCACACCAGGGCACATCAGGCACAGCACATCAGTACAGAGCCCAGCACATCAGGGTACATGAGGCACATCAGGATACATGGAGCACATGGCACATCAGGGCACATCAGGGTACATAGGGCACATGGCACATCAGGGCACATCAGGGTACATGGGGCACATGGCACATCAGGGTACATGGGGCACATGGCACATCAGGGCACATCAGGGTACATGGGGCACATCAGGGCACAATCAGAGAACATCAGGTCACATGGGGCACCTTAGGGCACAATCAGAGCACATCAGGGCACATGGGGCACATTAGGGCACAATCAGAGCACATCAGGGCACATGAGAGCAAATCAAGGCAAAGGTCAGCGTTTACTTGTTGTTTTCTTCAGATGCAGAGCAGTGCAGGAAGCGTCTGTCATAGGTTCACTTCTCTCTCATGTCATGCTGCTACTCCCCGGCGGCCCCTCCTCTCTTCTCGTCCATCTCAGATGATGTCACAAGCAAATAGGGATGGACGAGAAGAGAGGAGGGGCCGCTGGGGAGTAGCAGCATGACATGAGACAGAAGTGAACCTATGACAGACGCTTCCTGCACTACTTTTCATGCACCTCGATCTACACTTCCGCGGCACCCGCCCTGCCTGCGGGCCATTTATTACCGGTCCGTGGGCCGTAAATGGCCCGCGGGCCGGTACTTTGAGACCCCTGCTCTATACCATATTGCAGCCCCCTTTAAATCACAATCCTTCCTTTATATATCAGTGTCTTCAGCCTACCCTTCACATCATAACTACCCTTTACATCACAGTTCCCCTTTACATCAGTGTCCACAACACCCACCTTTACATCATAGCCCTCTCTTTACATCTGTGTCCTCAGTCCCCCTTCACATAAAAACCCCCTTTACATTACAACCCCCTCCTTACATCAGTGTCCTCAGTGCCCCCCCCCCCCTTCAGATCATAACCCCCACTTTGCATCTGTGTCCCCCTTTCAAATCACAACCTTTTTTACATTAAACCCCCCCATTTACATAAGTGTCCTCAGCTCCCACCCCCCCTTTCTCAGTCCCTTTACATTAGTATCCTCAACGTTTCCCCTCTACATCATAGCCCCGTCTTTACATTACATCCCCCTTTAATCACTTCAGCCCCGGAAGAACTGGCTGTTCAATGACCAGGCCATTTTTTGCAATTCGGGACTGCGCTGCTTTAGCTGAAAATTGCGCGGTCGTGCGGCGCTGTACCCAAACAAAACTGACATGCATTTTTATCACAAATAGAGCTTACTTCTGGTGGTATTTGATCATCTCTGTGATTTTTTTTGCTCTAAAAACAAAAAAAGAGCGTACATTTTAAAAAAAAAAACACAATATTTTGTACTTTTTGCTATAATAAATATTACCAATTATTTTTTTTTAAAAGACAATTTTTTCTCAATTTAGGCCGATATGTGTTCTTCTACATATGTTTGTTAATAAAAATCGCAATAAGCATATATTGATTGGTTTGCGCAAAAGTTATAGCGTTTACAAAATAGGGGATAGATTTATAGCCTTTTTATTTTTTTTTATTTTTTTACTAGTAATGGCGGCGATCTGCGTTTTTTATATGGACTGTGACTTTATGGCAGCCACATCGGACACTTTTTTGGGACTATTGGCATTTATACAGCGATCAGAGCTATAAAAGTGCACTGATTACTCTAAAAATGTCACTGGCAGGGAAGGGGTTAACACTACGGGGCGATCAAGGCGTTAATGGTGTTCCCTAGTGTGTTTCAAACTGTAGAGGGAGGGGACTGACTAGATGAAATGACAGATCGTGGTTCCTAGCTATTAGGAACTCACGATCTGTCTGTTCTCACAGAACAGAACAGGGATTTGTGTGTTTACACATACATGTCCCTGTTCTGCCTCTTGTGCCTGCGATCGATCGTGGGCACCTTTGCGCACCTGCTATCCCTCTTAAAGGGACCGACGTACAGCTACGGCGGTTCGCTGGATCGTCCCGAACTGCCGCTCATATAATGACAGAGGCCAGTCAAAGAGTGGTTAAATCAGTGTAAGATGGCTGCTATCTAGCTTAGCTCTGCAGCAATGACTTTCCCTGAAGCAGCAACTAAAAGAGGTATTGAGGGCACAAAAAGATACTGGAATATCTGGAGTAATAGTGTATCACAATCAAAATAATAAAGTTCCAAACATCAATAACAAAGTGCTTTACAAACCACAGCACTATGTATTCAATGGTTATACGATTCTAACACATATATGCTAAACACTGTAAAAAGGGTGATAGATCCATCTCTACTTCAGCTCATATTTCATTCAATAATGACAGCACACTTCTTCTTTCGTAAACCAATTGATCCCGCACAATACCGATATTCCCAATCTGCTCCTATAAATAAACCCAAGGAAAAAAAAAGGGGGTTCCCTGGGTGGACTTTTAAAGCACTAATAATATTTCAAAATATACAGGATATTGAGAGTAAAACAGGTTTTATTCACAATTGTACATATTCATAAAAAAAATGATTTACATATTAAATTAAAATACAGAGTTTCAATGATTGTCACCATATAGGTAAATACAAGAAGAACCTTCTTTACACCCGACGCATTTCGGGATAACCTTCTTCAGGGGTGTGTAGAGAAGGACAATTAGTTCATCTGGAGCATAAGAATACATAGAGTTAATTACATGCATTTATATATAGCATTATTAAATATATACAAAAAGTTTTTATATGTAATATTTATACACATGTAATTGTTCACTTACGTATTATAAAGGATGATAAATATTTCATTGGATACATTTTAAAAGAATTGAAAATATACACAGCACGCTGGGTTCAAGCAATGAGGTTGCCAGTCAAAGAAGGGTATCAGGATGTACAATTAATGCAAGTTTGGGATGTTCATCACTTTAGGGAGAAAATTATTACAAAGATCAAGATGCCAGTGGATCAGCCAGAAGGGATATACTGGGACTGGAATGGAGGTCCCTAAGATTATATAAGATAATAAATACCAATAAATAGATTGTACCCAAATAAGGCAAAATAGTACATATTATATAGATAGAGTAATAATTTGCTACAATAGCAGTGTATATGTTAACGAAGGGTTATATGTATATGTACCTGATTATATGAGATCCGCAGCAAACCTAATAATGTCCGCTGTCAAAGAGTACACTGAATTACTAAAGGAATAGAAAAAGATATGACATTACTATAGGGATTTATCTAGCCTTAATTTTAACCTCTATTTTTTTTAATTATTTGTAGAGCTATTTAAATTAATATTTTATACAAAAGAAAGAGGGAGGGGTCTAAATCAAATATATGCACTATATAATCATTGGCTTGAATTATATTAAGGAACAGATAAATATATATATATATATTTGATTAATTTAATGATATTTTCTGTCTTATATTTGTTCATAGAGGATAACATAAACAAATAAGTTTAAATAACTAAATCCAAACTAGGAAAATCCGAGCATAGATGTGATGGTTTAGTAAATGTATGAGCTATAGGATAGTGTTGCATAATACCATTAAAGCAGGCAATATAGACTTACTTGACAGGAGCAACATCACAGCTTGCCAACCCAGCAAAGAATGCTGGTGTGAAGGTGTGAGTGCTCTGTATTTATAGCAAGACCCTCCCATCAGCTATCACAGTTACCTGAAAACAGCTGACTGCAAGAGACAAAAGTAGTGGGGATCTCCTAATTAGTACCCTGAATAAGGTGGATGCAAGCATATGGGTAGTGGTTTAGTAAACCTGTAGAGACCATGGGCCAGATTCACAGAGCGATTACGCCTGCGCAACTGCTGTTGCGCGTGCGTAAGTCTAAATGTGCGCGTGCGTATAGTTGGACGCGATTCACAAAACAATATACGCCAGAAATCTACGTTTTTTGGTCCGGCGTAATTGAATTAGACATTCGCTTCCCTTCGCGCAAAACTGCGCTAGACACACCATTGATTTGCTAGTCAAATATGCTAATGAGGGAGTTACGGGGATTCACAAAAAAACGCAGTTGCTGCGCAGGCTACGCGATGTGCGCAACTGCAAAATGTTCTGTCTAAAGTTAGAGGACCTAAAAGCTGGTCTAAATTTTGAAAAAAAGTCTAATTGTCAGATAAAGCAACACTGTTAGTGAGGAGTTCAGCAGTCACACATGTTGCCCAACAATCTGTATGCCAACATGCCAGGGGCATCGTCGCGCATAGCTATACTACTGACTTTAGATGAACAAAGAAGGATGAGGGCACGGAGGAGGGCACTAAGGAGGGCACGGGAGATGTTTTTTTTTTTTTTGCTTATATAAAATTTACCATTTAATCTAATCTAATACAATATTCTTATCTGATACAAGCCCCTCACTCTTCACTTGATATATCACACACGCATAGACATCTTTGGCATGAGTGATTCTGAGGTGTCTCGCATCTTCAGATTCCCCCCTCATGCCATCATGGAATTACCACAACCCTGCAGGAGGACATCAGCAGCCCAACACATGGCACCACCCATGACACCCATGACAGCTACATATACAATCAGAGCCCCATCCCCACAGATTTCGAACAGAACATGTATGGGGACAGCTGGCTGGTTGGTGAGTGACATGGGAGTCAGGCATGACTATCCCCTCCCGTGATGCACACCTCACAAGTGGCACATGCATGACTAACATCCTCCTGTCTTTTCCCTTCAAGGTGACTCTGCATATGCACTGGTACCCCATCTCATGACCCCATCTCATGCCAGCTCACATTATGCATCTTTGCACGTTAAACACACACATTAATCATGGCACAATGAGAATGCATGCATGCACACCACTGTGGTCCCTAGCACACACACCCCACATCCTCATCACATTGGATTGGCACCAGTCCACCATGCAGGACTTGTGAGCTGCAACGCCACGCCACGGCTCCAATTATGTCACTGTACATTCATACACCATTCACACAGACCTGGGGATCACTTCTCCACCACAAATGAGGGTGACACCCCTTTTCCCGCAGGAATATCACCCCCACATTCCAAAATCATACACAAACAGAACCAAAAAAATTAAATAAATGACGAGCAAAAAAAAAAAATGCCCAGCAAAAATATAATGTAAATAAAAAATGCCCAGCAAAAATATAATTTAAACAAAATAACAACAAAGAAAACACATAAAAGACAAAAATCACTCTGCAAAACAGTCCCCAAATATCTCAAAGACACAAACAAACAAAAGCACCTTGCTGTATAGGGAGGGATACAAAGGGATGTATTTTTGCAAAGGAAGTGCATTTGTGTGTGTATATTTATGCTGTCTGGGTAGTTCATAAAGTTGCCCTAGTCCATTTCCAATTTCACTGATTGCGCCGCTCCCGAGTTGTGAGCATGCGCACAACGGAGCTGACATGGTTTCCTTCACGCGCGCATGCGCGAGTCGGCCGGCCCTTCATTTGCATGGGGTCACGGCTCATTTCAATGTAACACGCCCACGTCCCTCCCAATTTGTATTACTCCTCCTTACGCCTCCGGAAAAAACCTTACGTTTGCGCAAGCTCTTGCGTAAAAGCTACGTGAATCGCCGGATTACGCGGCTAGATTGCGCAAGTCTAACGGAAAAGTGGTGCGCTACGCCGGAATGATAATGCGCCGATCTACGTGAATCTGCCCCCATATCTATGGAAGTCCACTAGAGGGTAGTGCTGCATAAAGTAATTAAAGCAGATAATATAGACATGGGACTTACACCACAGCAAACAATGCTGCTATGGAGGTATCGGTGCTCTGTATTTATATCAAGTATCTCCCATTAACATCGCAGTAAACTGCAGACAGCTGACTGCAAGAAACAAAAGTAGTAGAGAAATGCTAATTAATTCCCTGGATCTAGTGAATATTAATATAATTGGTATTTTCTTGTTATTTAATATTTATTCATACAAATGATAACATAGACCAATAAATTTGAATAAATCCAAACTGGGGGTACCCAAGCATGGATTTATTCAAATTTATTGGTCTATGTTATCATTTGTTATATATTTGTTATATATTGATAAATATATATATATATATATATATATATATATATATATATATATTTTTTTTTCCGTTCCTTAATATAATTCAATCCAATGATTATATAGTGCAGATATTTGATTTAGCCCCCTCCCTCTTTCTTTTGTATATAATACTAATTTAAATAGCTCTACAAAATACTTTTTTTTAACTGCTTGCCGACCAGCCGCCGCAGTAATACGGCGGCAGGTCGGCACTGCTGCGCGAGAGCCCGTAGCTCTACGTCGCCACTTTCGACGGTTACTAGGGGGCGCGTGCGCGCCGCCGGCGGCCCGCGCGCGTGCCCCCCGCTCGCCCCCTAGTCCCGTGCGTGTGCCCGGCGGGCAAGATCGCCGCCAGGCACACGCGATCGCTCGTTACAGAGCGGGGAACGGGAGCTGTGTGTGTAAACACACAGCGCTCGTTCCTGTCAGCGGGGGAAACGCTGATTTTCTGTTCTGTCCCAAAAATGTGTCAAAAGTGTCCGAAGTGTCCGCCATAAGGTCGCAGTACTGAAAAAAAACGCTGAACGCCGCCATTACTAGTAAAAAAAAAATAATAATAAAAATGCCATAAAACTACCCCCTATTTTGTAAACGCTATAACTTTTGCGCAAACCAATCAATAAACGCTAATTGCGATTTTTTTTTACGAAAAATATGTAGAAGAATACGTATCGGCCTAAACTGAGGAAATTTTTTTTTTTTTTATATATATATATTTTTGGGGGATATTTATTACAGAAAAAAGTAAAAAATATTGCATTTTTTTCAAAATAGTCGCTCTGTTTTTGTTTATAGCGCAAAAAATAAAAACTGCAGAGATGATCAAATACCACCAAAATAAAGCTCTATTTGTGGGGAAAAAAAGGACGCCAATTTTGTTTGGGAGCCACGTCGCATGACCGCGCAATTGTCAGTTAAAGCGACGCAGTGCCGAATCGCAAAAAGTGCTCTGGTCTTTGGACAGCAATATGGTCCGGGGCTAAAGTGGTTAAATAGAAGTTAAAATTAAGGCTATATAAATCCCTATAGTAATGTCATATCTTTTTCTATCCCTGTAGTAATTCAGTGTACTCTTTGACAGCGGACATTATTAGGTTTGCTGCGGATCCCATATAATCAGGTACATATACATATAACCCTTCATTAACATATAAACTGCTATTGTAGCAAATTATTACTCTATCTATATAATATGTACTATCTTGCCTTATTTGGGTACAATCTATTTATTGGTATTTATTATCTTATATAATCTTAGGGACCTCCATTCCAGTCCCAGTATATCCCTTCTGGCTGATCCACCGGCGTCTTAATCTTTGGAATAATTTCTCCCTAACGGGACGAACATCCCAAACTTGCATTAATTGTACATCCTGATACCTTCCTTTGACTGGCAACCTCATTGCTTGAACCCAGCTTGCTGTGTATATTTTCAATTGTTTTAAAACTTATCCAATGAAATATTTATCATCCTTTATAATACGTAAGTGAACAATTACATGTGTATATATATTACATATAAAAACTTTTTGTATATACTTAATAATTAAAAAAATCCGAAAGGAAACACTGCGCTAGACAAAACTGGAAAGAATGAACTAAAGAATAACACTTGATATTGTCATAAAAGCAGCCAGTATCAATAATTTGTGATACAAAAAATTAAACAGAAAAAAAGAAAGGGATACGGCGCTAATGATTAAGAGAGCCAAGATCAAAGTATCAGATCAGGCTCAAAAGGTTAACATAAACGTCTATGATTAAAAAAATGTGAATGACAAAGAAAGGCACTCATGTAGCTCGTGAACAATGTGAATGTGCTGAGAATACATATAGTGAAAAAAAGTCCTTCAATGATATCCAATCAGTTAAAAAGAAAAAAAGTCCCAAAAGAAAGTCCAATTAATCATCCATGTGTGAAGGGTGGGGATAGAATGAACTTAATCCACCGCAGAAAACACCCAGGAGTGGTGATGTAGTATCCTTACCATGTGTATTGACCGCTATGTGGGTCACTCTGGGCGCGGGGGTTTAAGGTCTCCCTCCTGACCCTCTGTACTGTCACTGTGGCGTTCTCAAATGTAGCTCAGTGTTTGACAAAACATAAGAGAAAAAAAGGACCATAGCGTAATACCAGAGATAATTTTAATGTAGTAAAATAAAAGCTGGTGCACTCACATTTGATATGTTGTCAAACAGCAGTGTATCCAAATGTTTAAAGTAAAGCCGGCGGCTGATCGTCCTTCTCCTGCTCGTTTTCGTTCAAGCTTCCTCGATAGGACCAACGTGATGGCGTCAATACAGCAAGCCACGCCTACGTGTTTCGTCACCACGGACGTCGTCTGGGATTGGCTGCGTATGTCGCGTCATCACGCATTCCCTTAAATACTCCCGATCCGCCATTTTGACTAAGGGAATAGAGAATAGAAAATTTCCAGTCTACACACATTATGCAAAATACCATGATCGTCAAATAAAAGGTACCTTATTCGTCCCTATTGAGAAGCTCCGCCCACATTGGAGAGGTACTAATAAAGTACGAGCTATCTCTAAGATTGAGACAAGATGGATATTTGATATGTGCTCATATGTACCTCATGGGTTAAATGTTGACAACATATCAAATGTGAGTGCACCAGCTTTTATTTTACTACATTAAAATTATCTCTGGTATTACGCTATGGTCCTTTTTTTCTCTTATGTTTTGTCAAACACCGAGCTACATTTGAGAACGCCACAGTGACAGTACAGAGGGAGACCTTAAACCCCCGCGCCCAGAGTGACCCACATAGCGGTCAATACACATGGTAAGGATACTACATCACCACTCCTGGGTGTTTTCTGCGGTGGATTAAGTTCATTCTATCCCCACCCTTCACACATATATTTAATAATGCTATAAATGCATGTAATTAACTCTGTATATTCTTACCCTCCAGAGGAACTAATTGTCCTTCTCTACACACCTCCGAAGAAGGTTATCCTGAAACGTGTCGGGTGTAAAGAAGGTTCTTCTTGTATTTACCTATATGGTGACAATCATTGGAACTCTGCATTTTAATTGAATATGTAAAAAAAAATGTTGATGAATATGTACAATTCCGAATAAAACCTTTTTTTACTCTTGATTTTCTGTATATTTGAAATATTATTAGTGCCTTAAAAGTCCACCCAGGGGAACCCCCTTTTTCTTTTCTCATATTTACTGGTTGTGGCACAAGCATACAGTTGCCATTCACCCTCCTCTCTATAAATAAACATGTGTGCCATTCTGTGCTCACAGAACTCTCACCTGCAGAATAACATATTTATCCTCCTGGGTCTCTCAAGTTATTGGCAACTCCAAAGCCTCCTGGGGACTCTCCTGTTGTAATTCCCAGTAGCTCCGGCAATATGCACTGTGAGGTGCCTTCAGAACTCTTGCATATTCATTCAGCCCTATTTTCCTTGCCCATTTTAGGGAACGATATAAAGATGCCTCCCATAGTGTACTAAACTCATGTAAACCAATTTATTAAAGTTAAAACTGCACCCGCGCTATATAAACTTGTAAAAACGCAATTAAAAACACAGCAGGTATTGGGATGTTCTTTCCGGTGTCTGCCTCCATCCAAGCCCTACGCATTCTGTCACCATCATGTGACTTTATTGGGGGGGAGGGGGTGCTTCCCCCCTCTCACACTTGCTTGATAACACTCTCAATCCAGTCTTGTCCCCACTGGTAGCCTCGCTCTACTCTCCTTTACTTTTCTCCTGGATTCACAGGTTTCGCTGAGAGCAGCAAATCATAGGCTCCTGCTGCTGTCAGTTAAATCCTGTGAGGAGGGAGCAGGGGGGTGGCCAAGCCACACTGCATGGGTCTATGGTCGTACACCGCACCCAGCTTGGGTGCGCACCCTAATGAGTGCAAATGGTTTGCTATGGGGGCATAAGGGGGACCACCAAAGAAGAGGTAAGGGACCGCTCTGTGCAATATCGTTGCACAGAGCAGTTAAAGGTTAACTCCAATTTCGTGGGGGGGGGGGGGGGGATAGCAAATAAAGAAAAAATAATATAGCGCATATAATTGTGACACAAATCATATTGTAATGTTATTAAAAGTTACCTTTCCTTTTCAATCTGCGGCCGCTGTAATTTTCTGAGAATGCATTGCAAGCATGTGTACTGACCATTCCCCAAAAACATAACTTCCTGTTTGTGTGATTGTCTCACCAATTTCTCCAGAAGTCTGCCTAGGATACAAATCAGATTTCAGACATCCCCTGCAACAAAAATTTCATTTTTGGAGAGATACATTCAATAGGAACACATCTAAAGGGATGCAGGCCCAGAAGATTTCCTCATTAGTGCCCTGCAGCTGCACACCTGACAGTTCATTATGAAACCACTCCCATAATGGCCCATACACACGATCCTAATATCGGACGAAAACGATCGTCCAATGATGGATCGTACGATTTTCGGATCGTGTGTACACTACTTTCGACAGCCGATCACGACCGTTCATCCGATTAAATTCGATCAGACAAGCGCAAAAAAAATTCTCGTCCGATTTTCGTTTAGTCAGTACAGCCGTCGTCCGACAATACAATACAAATACATTACAACACGGGACATCACTTCCGATCGTTTTTTTCTATCGTACGAGAATTTTCGTGAGTTTAAAAACCTATTTTATTTTACTCGTGATTATTAAGCGAAAAAAGTCGTACGATCCGTCGGCCGATATTCGGATCGTGTGTATGGGCCATTAGACCCACTCAAAACAGAGTCACAGAAAAACACACAGGGATTTCTTCAGAATAACAAAAGGTGGAAATCTGCCACAATTCTTTTTATAATCCTTGCAATGTACAGGGGGGAATGTTTTTTTCTTAACAAAAGTAGAGTTATGCTTTAAGTATATAATGTCTTTTATTTAATAAAACAAAATGTGACTTTAGTATCACTTTAAAAGAAGAGTATAGCCAAAGCTATTGTGGCTATACTTCTCCTGGGGAACGAACTGCACTCCGAACTGCACTCCTGTGGCCCATTTTCAACTGGCTTCGGGCTCTGAAAAGATCCCGACAATATGGTACACAGATTTTTTCTCACTTCCTATTCAGGAGATATGTTACCTGGACAGGAAGTGAACACACACAGAACAGGAAGAGAACATAAATATCTTAGTTCAGGACACTGACTGCATTTAAAGCTTAGCAGAGATTCTAACCCCTCACTGCCCAAACGTGAAAACAGTTTAGCTGGCTAAGACTGTTAGAAACTAATAATTTTGTCTGTGTTTATGCAGGGTATGATAGTGACCACAAATATGACTTTTCATAAAATGCTACCACAACCCAATCTGTCATTATTTGCTTGTTATCTCAGTAATAGGACAGGCAGTTGTTATTGTTCTGATTCAAATTACCATTGCTGACATTTGTAAGCTTGTTATTTCTGTTCTGACTCAACAGTTAGTCATCAATTGCGCTCTGAGTTTTGACACCTTTGTGGCGATAAGACATGGCCTGTAGAGAGGGACACAGGAGGAAGATGGTGATTCACATTTCCTGGGGTCTTCTCTGTTCTCCAACATCCCCAGATACAAACTAGGCTGTTATTTCTCTAATGATGTGGTGGCTCTGGGGGGATGTAGACAGTAAATCACTGTTTTTGTTTTTGCAGGTTAAAAAAAAAAGAAAAAAGAAAATGCCATAGCAAGGTGTTTAAACACTCAGCGAAAGCACCTGGCTTTATATACATCTTGGATACTGCAACTGTGGGCTTCCAACTTTCTTCCTGTCCACCTAGGAATGTGGGGTGTTCCTTCCCATTTTTTTTCATACTTCAGCATCTACCGTACTTTTGAAATTTACAGCAAATCTGAAACCTGACAGGATGAAGGCCAACTTACAGGAAGAGGTGAGAATCTTCACATAAAAAGTTTGTAATAGTCACTTCATTTATCCCATCATATAAATTAGGGTTGTCCCGATACAACTTTTTTAGGACCGATTACAAGTACCGATACATTTTTCATGCACTCGCCGATACCGAATGTCATGTGACAGTTTTCAAACCACGATACAGACTAATGATATGAAGAATGCCCCTTACATTGGTGGTCGGTGGGAAGAATGCCCATTATATTGGTGGTCGGTGGGAAGAATGCCCATTACATTGGTGGTCGGTGGGAAGAATGTCCCTTACATTGGTGGTCGGTGGGAAGAATGCCCATTACATTGGTGGTCGGTGGGAAGAATGTCCATTACATTGGTGGTCGGTGGGAAGAATGCCCCTTTACAGATAGCGAAAACATTCATTGGGGTTACTATTTTGCGAGTTGGAAATAAGTCAATGCTGCTTTTTCACATTGCATTTTAAACTTCAATTAAGCAATATAGGTGTAATACATTATAACTGTCAGCGGAGTGGCACTGTCCTCAAGAGTTAATTGTTATCTTCTTATTCATGAGAGAAAGGCAGCCCCCCCCCCCAGTTCTTCCCTCCCCCTGGGCCATGTTGAGCTTATTAAAACTGAACTTTGCTTAAAAAATCGGATCTAAAATAAAATACAAATCTATAAATAAATGGATACATTTCTTTTAAATGAACAATGATATTTAGACTAAAACTATACATTCCTAAAGTAATAATGCTCTATTTTTTTATGTGACTCCATACTGACACAGAAAGAACACGCATTGCTAGGCAGTAACACACAGAACGCGATTACTTCTGGCAACTGCACATAGCTTGCAACTGTTATGGGGTGTACTACTGTGTCCTAGTGACAGTATTCATTCAGCTATGTTCACTTGAATCACTTCACACAATCTTACTTGCCAAGGGCTGCCTGCTATGATGTCCGTCCTGCTTCGTCCCGCTCTCAGCCCACTATTAGCACACTCTCAGCCCCTCTCCGCCTACTCTCCGCCCCTCTCATCATTTAGCACGATCTCCGCCTCTAGCTCTCCGCCCCTTCTCAGCCCCCGCTCTCCGCCCCCTCTCTGCACCGCTCACAGCCCCCTCTCAGCCCGCTCGAGGTGAGGAAAAAAAACCAATTAGAATGATCATCGCCGCTCTCTCCACCCCTTCTCAGCCGCCGCTCTCCGCCCCCTCTCAGTCAGCTCGAGATAAGGAAAAAAGTATCGGCAGAAGCATTGGGAGCATTTGCGCGAGTACAAGTACTCGTGCAAATTCTCAGTATCGGTCCCGATACCGATACTAGTATCGGTATTGGGACAACCCTAATATAAATGTATCTGCAGATGATTGGGTATTTCATGTAAACAGGAAATTGCTGTTTTCACATGATAGAAGAATTAAAGTGAATATTTTCAACTCATTAAGGAAAAATCTGTCTCAATTTGAGGGATTTACTAAAACTGGTGCAGCTCTTGTGGTGGAAAAATAGGTTGTATGCAGAGCACACAGCCATTTCTCCTTGTGCTAAATAAGCACACATTTCACCTAATGATATAATGCATCTTAGCTAAAAGTCCACTCACCATTCATTCGCTTTCCCATTCATTCAAGTAAAGAAACAGCACCAGACTGCTATGTTTTCAGCGTCTCAGCTCTCAGCATCTCTCTGCCCCTGCCTCTAGCCAGCTTGCTTCTTTTATTAAAATCCCAACAGGAATTGATGTCACCATCCCTAAAGAAGTTACCAACAGGAAGTGATGTCACAGCATGAAATGCCCATATAACGATTTGACAACATAGGATGTGACAATACAGAAGAACTAACACTGGGTGACACTATGACAATACATATTAAATAAATCCTCATAAAATTTCCATGACACTCTGCATGGTAGCCATTCAGCTTCTAACTCATGCTTGTTTAACCACTTAAGGACCCCCGCACGCACATATACGGCCACAGAATGGCACGTACAGGCACAAGGGCGTAAATTTACGTCCCCGCCTAAGTGCGGTTCGGGGGTCCCATCGGGACCCCCTCCACGGCGTGCGGGGGTCCCCCTGGCTCCGGGAGCGATCCGGGACGAGCGGGCGGATGTCGGCGTTTACCCGCCCCCCCGCGATCGCTCCCAGCCAATGGGAGCGCTCCCCCTTCGTGTAACTTCCTCCTCCTGTGTTTACACAGGAAGGAGGAAATGATGTCACCTCTCATCGCAGCAGTGTTTCCCACCGCTGCTGATGAGAGAAGACATCACAAGTAAGTGTGCACCAACACAACACTGACACACACTCACATAGGCACATTAACCCCTTGTGATCGCCCCCCCCCCCCCACCCCCCTGTCACAGTGTCACTGAATGCAGTGATCTAATCACTGCATTTAGTGTCAGTGTGACAGGCAGTGTAAAATCAGTTAGTGTTAGGTTCAGGATAGCCCCCCCACCCCCCCTAATAAAGTTTTAACCCCCTGATCACCGCCCTAGTTAACCCTTTCACTCCCTATTGCCAGCGTCACTAAGCGATCATTTTTCTGATCGCTGTATTAGTGTCGCTGTTCCCGCTAGGTAGCTATTTTTTTTATTGCGATTTTTTTTTTTACTAAAGACATGTGGCTAAATACATTTTGGCCTTAATGTTTGACTAAAATTTAGTTTATTTGATTTTTTTTTAACAAAAAGTAAAAAATAGTGTTTTTTTTTCAAAAATGTCGCTCTATTTTTGTATATAGCGCAAAAAATAAAAATCGCAGAGGTGATCAAATACCACCAAAAGAAAGCTCTATTTGTGGGAAGAAAAGGACGCAAATTTTGTTTGGGAGCCACGTCGCACGACCGCGCAATTGTCTGTTAAAGCGACGCAGTGCCGAATCGCAAAAACACCTTGGGTCATTTACCAGCGTATTGGTCCGGGTCTTAAGTGGTTAATTAAACGATAACTCCACTTTTGTGGGGAAAACAAATTGCAAATAAAGAAAAAATAATATAGAGTATACAATTGCGACACAAGTCATATTGTAATTGAATGTTATGAAAAATTGACTTTCCTTTTCAATCTGCAGCTGCTGTAACTTTCTGTAAAATGCAATGCAATATGGCTACCTGGAGGTGTTTTGTACACAGAATGACATTTCTGAAGGGTGTTTGATACACCAATGGTGTACTCCACATTGTCTAAAATTGTACTGAAAATTACAGCAGCTGCCGACTGAAAAGAAAGCTTACTTTTTCATAACATTAAATTACAGTATGGTTTGTCAATTCACGGCATATGTACTATTAATTTGAAAGTGGTTACCTTTTAACATACTTTATACAATAAATCATGGATGGGTAAAGTTTTCAGGTGTGTTTTGAAATAATAATTGTGTTATCTAGTTCTACCCAACTGCCCTTTTTTGTTGCTTTCAAGATGTGCCTAAATTTTGGTGTAAGTTGACCTTTAACACTGGTTTCCATTGTACGATGGATACAACTGTTTGCTTCTTACAGTTGTGTGATTAGCTGCATTAACAAGCTTTTGAAACAATCAACCACCAATCATAAAGTAGTATGGGGGGGATAAGTTCTGTCACTTGCATCACTGAAATGTTTGTTATAAAACAAATTTCACCTAATCCAAGTAACAGTTCAATTGGCATTAAAGAAAAACATTTCATTGCAAGTTATAAGGGCAACATTTCGTTTTTTTTAACTGTGCATTTTTGAAATTAGAAAACTGCATGCCTGTAGTTAACTGAGGAATTGGGTATACCAACAGTCCAGAAACTAAACACTGAAGGCAGATATTTCCTTTATTGCACATTAAGCTGTACAAGGTATTTCATATTAATCACTGCAGTCAAACATCCATCGTGTACTCTGTGTCATACAACTGGCTTTGTACAGAAAAAAAACCTAACAGAAACAAAAAACATTTTTTTTTACTAAAAACCAAAAGTACTCGAATCTACATTTTAAGACGACTGGCCTTCTTCCCACAACACTGCACTGAAACATGCTTACATGCCAGAAATAAAATCTCAAATGTTACCAGTGGCAGTCCATTGATTTATATAAGTTATAAAATAACACTCTCTGGTATAGAGAACTAGCTTTCCCCACCTTGGCTTATTTTGACTGCCACATTGTATATAGCGAACAATAATGGGCTGGCGGTGGAATTCGCACACAACAAGCATGCACAGATTGGAGCATAAGATGGAAAACTGACACTATTTAATGGCAATAGCAGGTTTTCACGTCACCGAAAAAAAAACTGATACAACTGTCCAAACGTAAATCCGCCGAAAACACTACACAGCAAACACTAGTAGGTTCCATCGTTTGAGTGGACCGACACCAACGAGATTACCCCATGTCATGCTCACCCTGCTAGTGTCTCTGCAGCAGTACCATGGAATCCTCAGGCTAGAGCTACATGGATGATGGAAGAAAAGCCATCCAAAGCTAAACAGATACAGTAAAATAAATAGCTCCCTACGCAACAAGCATGTCGCAGAGATAAATTGAGCACCGTTGGAGCATTGTTTACTGGTATGATTATTGGCTACTACATTTTGTGTAATTTAAACTGTAAGAAGTCTATTGTTCCATCTGTTCAATTGATCATTACTCATATCAATGAATTTCTATTAATCTTAGCTGCGGTATTCAGTTAAAAAAAATTGCCCTCGTAGCTCTTACTTGAAGGGTCAGAATAGTACCTTCATTAAGCACTGGGCAGAATAAATTATGGCTATAAAGCGGTGGGAACAGAGTTAGGACATCCAAGGGGTGAGCTCTGTGCTGTGGTCCTCTACATTTATAATATGCAACAATTGTTCTCAACAGCACCCAGGCATAACTGAGCAATCCGATTTTGTACAACTAACCCTTTAACCACAGTGATGGAATCTAAAATCACTATTTAATTATTAATTCAGGCACAATAAAAAGGATGTGAGATGATCTTTGTTGTACAGTGAACCCAAACAATTGTATTCCTCAAGCCCATTTTTGTATCTCCTCGCTGATTTTCAAGATACAGTATAGGAGGTGAAAGAATGTGTTTCGAGCGGAAGTGTCATGTATTCTACCACTGGACAGTGATATCAGCCCTTAGATGATGATGTTCTAAAGATGTAGGCCTTTTAATGGAGCAGCAGAATGACAGCAAGCATTTGTAACATTCAACAAGTCATCACAATACAGAAATGAATGTGGCTGTGAACCACAATCAATATAGCACAAATGTTCAACCTCAAAATTATTGAGCATAAAATATATTTAAAGTGTCACTTAGTGTCCAATTTCTCTGCCGCAAAATTTACAGTCCCGCTATAAGTCACTGATCGCCGCCATTATTTGTAAAAATAAATAAACACAATTTCCATAAATATATTGTTTGTAGATGCTATAACTTTTGCACAAACCAAAAAATATACGCTTATTGGGATTTTTTTTAACAAAAATATGTAGCAGAATACATATTGCCCTAAATTGATAAAGAAATTCATGACGCTACACCCGCCGTGACAGCTCCTAAATAGCTAAATAGAGGGCGGGGCCACCCATGACACAAGGGGTTTCCCGTGGCTCCAGAGGGGGGCAGGGTCACCTGTGATGTCACAGGGAAACCGCAGGAAACCCCTGTGGCGTCAGAGGGGGCGGGGTCCCTCGCACATGTCATGGGTGGCCCCGCCCTCAGCTATTTAAGATTGAAACGTGGCATTTTATTTAATTTTTTTCCTGCATCCTCGGATCAAGAATGGATGTACATCGCTGGAATTTTTTTTACTTTTTTAATGAAGGACTTGTCCCAAGCCGTGTCTTGTATTTTTTACCACTTTTGACACTTTTTTTGTGAAATGGTAGGGGTACAATGTATCCCATTACCAATTCACATAGTGGGGTTGGGATCTGGGTGTCCCCTTTGTTAAAGGGGGCTTCCAGCTTCTGATAAGTTTCCCACACCCGCAGACCCCCACAGCCACCGGGCAAGGGTTGTGGGGATGAGGCCCTTGTCCCCATCAACATGGGGATATGGTGCTTTGGACCCCAAAGCATCTGCCCCATTTTGAGGGCATGTGGCTTGGTATGGTTGAGAAGGGAGGGGTGCTCTTTTGTCCCCCCTATTTTCCTGCGGCCTGCCAGGTTGCATGTTCGAATAAGGGTCTGGTATGGATTTTTGGGGGGAACCCCACGCCATTTTTTTTATTTTGGCATTGGGTTCCCCTTACAATCTATACCAGACCTGAAGGGTCTGGTATGGAACTTAAGGGAGACCCCCTACGCCATTTAAAAAAAAAATTGGCGCAGGGTTCCCCTTAATATCCATACCAGACCTGTATGGAATTTGGGGGGACCCCCATGCAATTTATTTTAATTTTGGTTTAGGGTTCCCCTTAATATTCATACCAGACCCAAAGGGCATGGTAATGAACTGGGGGGGAACCCATGCCATTTTTTCAATAACTTGTATCTGTATTGCGGCACCCAACAATTCATTGTAGCTGTTTTTTTTAATTACTTTTTTCCTCTAGAAATGTAATTTTGCTGCAGGGACTTTTCTAAACATGGGGGAAAAAAACATTTTAAGCATTATTAAAATCACTACTCCCAAAAAAACTTCAGTTTTTAGAACTTCTTTTGCATTGATACATATCCCCTGGGGCAGGACCTGGGTCCCCAAACACTTTTTTTTTATGACAATACCTTGCATTATAACCTTTAAAATTAGCACTTTTAATGTCTCCCATAGACTTTTAAAGGGTGTTCCGCGGCTTTTCGAATTTGCTGCAAACACCCCAAATTGTTTGCTATTCAGTGAACAGGTGAACACCCAATGTTCCAGTCGAACTTAAGTTTGACTCGAACATCGGACTCATCCCTACTTGCAACAGGTAATAATTTATATAGAAATTATGTGACAAAGAATGAGCTATGAGGCACCTCTATTTTGGGGTACAACTGACATAATGATTAAAAGGAGCACTGTATAGGTTGAAATTACAGTGAGTGGATAAATTATATTATCTGCCCATCAATCCAATAATACATTTGTTTGGTATTGAGATGGTGTAATTGGCAGCTCCATACAGGTGTTAGCGTGTTATTCACATCATTGCCACCAGTAATGTATTTTGCAACCTGGAATATATCCTCGCACCTTGATCAAACTGTGATCTTGGCCAATCTTCTTCTAAAATATATTTAATTACATAAAAATCTTTGGCATGTTATCCCATAGCTCCCAACTGTCCCTGATTTCGAGGGACTGTCCCTGATTTGGAGCAATGTCCCTCATTCCTCCTCATATGTCCCTCATTTTGGTCTGATCTATATAGCTGTATATAAAATGCACTTTTTAGCTATCAAAAAGTGTTCCCAGTGTTAAACCTTTCATCTGATTTCCAAATTGCTGCATTTGTAAATGCCAAAAGCCAATATAAAGGAATAGTAGTGGTAAAAAAAAGCACTTGTGGGTTTAACCAATCTTGTTTTTTGTACAATGCTCCTTTAAGGGGACGTGGCAAGGGGTGTGTCCTATGCCTGCTTACTTTTGCTGATAGGTGTTCCTCATTCCCATTTTAAAAAGTTGGGAGGTATGGATGCAGTATATACTGTATATATTATAAGTAGGGATGAGCTTCGTATTCGTGTCGAACCCATGTTCGACTCGAACATCGTATGTGCGATCGTTCGTCGAAATACGAACAAAATGAGTCGTTCGTGCCAAATTCGAGTAACGTTTTACAGACCATAATTAACAGCGGCATCGCCGGCTGATGATTGGCCAAGCATGCACTATGACCCGCATGCTTGGTCAATCACAGCTTGCAAAAAATGTTTTCACAGGCAGACTATTGACACCCAGCAGGTAAGATATTTAAAGGAATTTTTCATTTTAATTTTTTTTATGAATGAATGAATGAATGAATGAAAACTTATATAGCGCGGCACATGCGAACTGAATCGCCTCTGGGCGCTTGTTGTTCCTGTCTCCTTTGATATCAAAAGAGAAAAGTCTTGACCTTTTTCCTAAATGCTAGGTGGTTCTCCTCCAACCGAATGCTGGTTGGTAAAGCGTTCCATAGTCTGGGACCCTGGATCGCAAATCTTCTTTCTCCTTTGGACTTGAAGTTGGCTTTTGGAACCTGGAGCAGGTTCTGATTCGTGGATCGCAAAACGCGATTTGGATTATGCGCTTTTATTAATTCGCATAAGTAAAGGGGGGCATTCTCATGGACACATCTATGCGTAAGACAGAGGGCTTTAAAAGCGATTCTGTCTTTAACTGGCAGCCAATGAAGGGCTCTCAGTGAAGGTGAGATAGATTCCCAGGGTTTTTTCCCAGTCACAAGTCTGGCGGCCGTATTCTGAACGACTTGCAGACGAGCGATTTGGTATTTGGGGAGACCGAGGTAAAGGGCATTTGCATAATCCAACCTGGAGTTTACAATAGCTCCCACCACGACCGCTAGATCTTCTTTAGGGATGAACAGAGTGAGTCTGCGTAGTAGGCGCAGTAGATGGTGAGATCCGCTGACCACTGACCCTATTTGTGCGTCCATTGTCATAAAGGAGTCAAGAATGACCCCTAGGCTTTTGACTTTGGCGCTAGGGGTGATGAGCTTGCCCAAAATAGGTGGGGGAGACCACGCTGTTGAGGGTTGATTCCTTCGCTTGGCGTGAAACAGAAGAAGTTCTGTTTTCGCTCCATTGAGTTTAAGATAACTCTTTGTCATCCAGTCCTCTATCAAAGAGAGACATGTCTCTAGATTGAGATTATTTAACTGCTTGCCGACCAGCCGCCGTCATTTTACGGCGGCAGGTCGGCTCTCCTGGGCGAAAGCCCATAGCTCTACGTCGGCTACTTTTGCGGCCACTAGGGTACGATCGCCGCCGGTACAGAGCGAGGACCGGGAGCTATGTGTGTAAACACACAGATCCCGGTCCTGTCAGCGGGGGAAACGCTGATCTTCTGTTCATACATTGTATGATTTCCCCTAGTGAGGCCACCCCCCCCCATACAGTTAGAACACACCCAGGAACATACTTAACCCCTTCCCTGCCCCCTAGTGTTAACCCCTTCACTGCCAATGGCATTTTTATAGTAATCCAATGCATTTTTATAGCACTGATCGCTATAAAAAATGCCAATGGTCCCAAAAATGTGTCAAAAGTGTCCGCCATAATGTCACAGTACTGAAAAAATAACGCTGATCGCCGCCATTACTAGTAAAACATTTTTTTTTATAAAAATGCCATAAAACTACCCCCTATTTTGTAAACGCTATAATTTTTGCGCAAACCAATCAATAAACGCTAATTGCGATTTTTTTTTTTACGAAAAATATGTAGAAGAATACATATCGGCCTAACCTGAGGAAAAAAATGTTTTTTTATATATTTTTTTTTATTATAGCAAAATGTAAAAAATATTGAATTTTTTTCAAAATGGTCGCTCTGTTTGTTTATAGCACAAAAAATAAAAACCGCAGAGATTATCAAATACCACCAAAAGAAAGCTCTATTTGTGGGGGGAAAAAAGGACACCAATTTTGTTTGGGAGCCATTTTGCACAACTGCGCAATTGTCAGTTAAAGCGACGCAATGCCGAATCACAAAAAGTGCTCTGGTCTTTGGGCAGCAATATGGTCCGGGGGTTAAGTGGTTAAGCATCATTAAAATCACTGCTCCTGATTCAGTGATTTTAATGATGCTTAAATAAAAAAAATAAAAAAAGGAAAAATTACTTTAAATATTGTACCTGCTGGGTGTCTATAGTATGCCTGTGAAAACGTCTTTGAGAACCCGGGTCTGAAAAAAATGACCGTTTTTAAAACTTTTTTTTCATTGATACATGTTCCCTGGGGCAAGACCCGGGTTCTCAAAGACGTTTTACGACAATAACTTGCATATTAGGCTTTAAAATTAGCATTTTTGAATTCGAACGTTCGAGTCCCATAGACATCAATAGGGTTCTAAATGTTCTTGCAAACGTTTGGTCCGTTCAAAGGTTCTAGTGCTAACCGAATGGGGGGGCGGGGTGTTCGGCTCATCCCTAATTATAAGCCTGTGTGGAAGGAAATTGAGCATGTAAGACATACAAAGGTTGCCTTTGATGACGGCTTGCTAGTTGTCTGGCTGTCATGCAGATTCTTTGGCTTTATACTTCCTGAGTCACTTACCCACAACAAGTATGTGCGTAAAGAGGTTCTTGTAGGGTGCCATTGAATGTATTCTTATTGTTGTATTAATTGCACTGTGTAGCTATGCTTATAGTTCAGGCTGCCTGAAATAGGGAGGGGTTAACTGTGTCTAGACTCTTTTCCCAGGCTTTATGAGTCCTGCCTCCTGCTGTGGGCATTGATGAGTGAGTACACTTTCGGCAAGCATTTTCTCAGTTTGTTGACTAATTTTCAGAAACCCATAAAAGCAAATATGTCCTGTCAATGATTCATACAAATAAACTGAGCCTGTGATGTAGCTCAAATGACTGCAGAAAACCTTGAATATGTCTTTGAAGCCTAATTATTATAAAAAATCAGCACAAGGGGCATACTTATATTTAATAAGACGTGTCCCTTGTGCAAGTGACTGCTCTCCTAGTTGAAATCTTCTGCCTTCTTCCTCACCCATACCCCTGCAGAAGTAATCTTCCAGTGCCATGGGGAATACAGCCATTGGACCATAGGCACTTGTCAAGAGTGTCGGCTATGTCCTTGCTTTTACCTGCTTTCTATATTCATAGAATCTGTACAAAAGCTTCCATTAATGAAAAGCGCTCTGTGAATAAAAGATAGGTAGATGAATAAGACTTTCCCCCTCCATTCATAGAGTGTTTTTCATTGATGGAAGATTACTGCTGTGGGGTTATGGGCAGAGGCAGAGAACAGAAGATTTCAACTATGACAGAAGCTACAAGCACAAGGACACTTCTCTTGAATGTACAGACTTGTGCTGATTAAAAAAAAAAGGTACTAAACCTAGACTTTTATTCCATTATAATATGTTCTAAATAAACTATAAATAGACATTTTGAGGGTTATCAAAAACAGTTGCCAAGGAAAAAGCTGTGAAATGATTTCCTTATATTCCTTGTCGGTCATGGTCCATAGAAATGAATTGTGTTCCAATCTTACAATAGTAATTATTAGGTGCTTTAATATTTAGTCCTTCAAATCCCTAACAGCAGAGCAGATTTAAGGTTATTCTTTGTAATTTTTAAGAAATTACTCTTAATGACTAATGCAGACAACATGCTTTCATGGGGATTCACTGTTTTGTTCTAACAAGCATGCAGGACATCCAACCACACACAGCAGGGAAAGATTTGTCTGTCCTTGTGGAGTAAAACGTTAATTTATCTTTAGAAACCTCAGCCTTTATGTTGTTTACATCGTACATTTTATAAAAACGTACCGGTATTTGGTTAATAGTTTTTTTATATATAATGTAACAATGTTAAAATCCATTTTGCCCTTCGTAGATTAGTGACTATATTTAAAGCATACAGTATATCCATGTCGATTTTTTTTTAATTGTTCAAAAACTTCTGCTGATAATTCTTAGCTTGTTTCCAGCAGTGTCTCCCACAAAAATTCCATCCTACCTCCAACCATTTGTAATCTTTCAGTTTGGCAATGTCATTCAACCCACTTCCTAAGAGCCCAGGCTCTTATGGACACACCCCCTGTAGATGTGTCAACATGTTTGTCTGGACTCACAGTACATTATCGAAGAAAGGTGTGCTGATGTCATAATGTTAACACTTCTGTTTGCAGTTAAGAAGACTGTTGGCTGTCATGTGACGTTTATTGGACCCACACCAAACAAAACAGCATACACCAGTCGGAGGTCTTTAGCTTTTTGCCTTCTGAATGTACATTGGTAGCATACGCATGCGTACAGGGAGTGCCATGCCAGCAGGGAGATCAATGTGCCAGGGACATGTGCCAAGGCCATATATATGTAGACACACACAGCTTTTTTGGGGTGCACACTAATGCAATAGGCTGCTCACAACTATGACTGGTAGTTTATTATATACTGTTAGGGCTAGTTTACACTTGTTTCAAAACGTGGCTTTGGACAAGCTTTGTTAAAGCTCTCTGAACACAAGTCAAAGCTCCTGTCACTAAATAAAATGGTTAGATTACAGTCCTGTTTACACTTTTCTTTTGCTTGGTGGTTCAATGAGGCTTTGATGAGGCTTCGGTGGGGCTTCGATGAGGCTTTGGTGGAGCTTCAGTGGGGCTTCATGAGGTTTTGTGGGGCTTCAATGAGGCTTTGCTATGGCTTCAGTGGGGCTTCAAGTGAGCTTTGCCATAGACATCAATGGAGGCTTTGAAGACGCTTTGAAGCACTACTAAAGTTAAATGGGGTATCATTTTTGAAGTGAAGCGGAAGCAAAGCAAAAGCAAGAGCAAGTTGTATACAGGACTGTAAGTTCACCATTTTATTTAGTGACAGGAGCTTTGACTAGCATTTAGAAAGCTTTAATAAAGCGTATCCGAAGACTTGTTTTGAAGCAAGTGTAAACTAGTCGTTAATGTGTATAAATGAGCCCTAAGTGGGACAGGCTCAATTAGTATTGGCAGAGGTAAACCATGAAGAAGACAGGGAGTACCAGGACCAGTCCAAGCAGGTTCATCCTGCACCTTTATTCAGCAAGGCAAACATCTGCTTCTTCAAGCTAATAACTAAACCCAGGTCAAATTCTGAGCCCTAATGAGCTCCAAAAAACGGTGCAGCTCTTGTACCTTGTTAAGCCCCATTTACACCTGAGCATTTTTTAGCTTGAAGCCTGAAGCTACAAAACGCTGGAGAGGAAAAAATCTATTATTCTCTATGGAAATGCCTGAAGCCAGAAGCTCCAAAATGCCGGAAGCTCAAACAAGTTCTGGAACTTTTTTTAGTCAGATTTGGGCATTTTTCTGCTTTTTACATTGGTGACCCTTTGACCTGTACAAAATCGTGGCAAAAATGCATCAACATCACAACAATAACGTGGCAAAAAAAACAACAAAAATCGTGGTAAAATCAGGTGACTTTCTGCCTGAAAATGCTATGCTCAGGTGTGAATAGGGCTTTAGTGTTCTGTCAGCAGTCAGACTTTTCACCCAGCAGCAGGCTCCCACATTTACTAACATATTTTAAGGCCTGTGGACAGCTGAGACTAATAATGGGATCTGGCTACCAGGTAAGATGTCGACCTAGGTTGAGGCTTATCCCAAACCAAGCCTCTACAAATTCTCCAGGCTGTAGGACCCAAAACAGAATTAATTATGATTCTGTGAAAACAGAAAGTTTGCTCTTCCACATCAGCAACAGACCCTGGAGCCCTTCACCATGTGTATGTGAGAAACCTAGGTGACACATACACAAAGTCCACAATCCTGCAAACCAGTGTTCAATAGTATATACAGTATGTTGAAATGGTAACTTGTGCAAACACTTGAATAACGTCATGGGAACAAAAATAAAATAAAAAGTTGTATAAAACAAAGAGATTGCGCAGTTATAATCTGTGTCTGAGGCCCCATACACACGATCGGACATATCCGATGAAAACGGTCCGCGGACCATTTCCATCGGATATGTCCGATCGGGAGTTTGATCCGATGGCGTGTACACACCATCGGATCAAATTCCCCGCCGCCGGACGGCGCGGTGACGTGGCGGTGACGCGGCGGTGACGTTGACGCCGCCGCGTCACCGCACCAGGAAGTAAAACACTTCCGCGCATGCGCCGAATCCATTCGGCAGCGGCGCGGCGGCGGTGCGGGACGACATGTCTGCTGGTAAGTGTACTAACCAGCAGACATGTCGGGCGGACAGATCCCCACCGGATAGATTTCAAAGCTTGCTTTGAAATCTGTCGGGTGGACAAATCTGTCCGCTAGCCCATACACACGAGCGGAGATGTCTGCTGAAACGGTCCATCGGACCGTTTTCAGCGGACATATCCCCTCGTGTGTACGCGGCCTGATAGATGTATATTTTTATGTGCAGTGGACTTTACATCCCATATGCAAACAAATTTGTGTGATGCAGAAAGCAGTTGGCATTGCTGCTGAGAAGTAAATGTAATGCTGAGTCTTATCTCTGAAAATAAAGCTATGTCCATGAATATTAATGCCGTGTATTGTTTGACAATTCTGTGTTTGCCTGCTTCATAAATCCTTTTGTACTCAGTTATTATGTCTGGCAGTAGTCATAAATGTCCTATCATGGGATTTCGGGGATTTCTGTTTACTAAACAAGGCATAAAAATTAAATCATACTGTATATTATAAAAAAAAAATCCCAAGCTTACACAGCATGCAGTAAGTGGCAACTCTTCATTATACTTGCTTTTCTAAATTAATGTATATACAGTATAATTCTTTCATGACTAAGCCTATTTCTAACATTTGGTGTTTACAAGTTAAAATCCGTATTTTTTTTCTAGAAAATTACTTAGAACCCCCAAACATTATATATACAGTATACACAGTATATATATATATTTTAGCAGAGAATCTAGAGAAAAAAATGAAAAAGTAAAGTTAGCCCAATTTTTTGGGATAATGTGAAAGATGGTGTTACGCTGAGTAAATAGATACCAAACATGTCGCGCTTTATAATTGCACGCATTCGTGGAATGGCGACAAACTACAGTACCTAAAAATCGACATAGGCGACGCTTATTTTTATTTTTTTGCGGTTACCAGGTTGAAGTTACAGAGGAGGTCTATGGCTAGAATTATTGCTCTTGCTCTGACGATCGCGGCGATACCTCGGGGGCGCTTTAAAAAAAAAAAAATCGTATTTATTTTATAATATAAAATGGTGTTTTTTTTTTTATCACTGTTATTGCTGTCACGAGGAATGTAAACATCCCTTGTGACAGTAATAGGTAGCGACAGGTACACTTTATGGAGAGATCTCTCCTTTGCACTTCAAAGTATTCAGATCACCAAAAACGGCGATTCTGAATATTGTGTATTTTTTTTTAATCGGCGCCATTGGCATCCGAGTAAACCAGAAGTGACGTTGTGACATTGCTTCTGTGTTTACATTGAAGAGACTAGATCGAAGCCATTAGCGGCTTCGTTACAGTCTGTGGCTAGGCACTGGAGGCGACCGATCGTAGATCGGGTCTCCCGGTTGGGCGGTAGGCCCGGTAAGAGCAGCGGAGGCGGGGGGAGGGGGGAATGTCGCCTTCTCCTCCTCCTCCTGGATAACACCTGAGCGGCTTTTAGCCGCATTGGTTGTTATCCCTGGAAAGCCAATTGCCGGCTCTAAAAAATGATACTGCAGCTGCGGACAACATCTCGGTATCATCCCCGAAAGCTGAGGCTGCATATGTGCGTACGCTCGGTGGCAAGGGGATAATATACAGTATATACAGATATAAATTGTGGCTAGATTGTTGAAAAACGTTTATAATGCGTAATAAGTATTCATGTCTTATAACAGCATGTAAAATGCCTGGACGAAAAAAAAAAAATTGCAGCCTCACTGTGCCCATCAAATGCAGCCACTGTGCCATCAATTAGCACCACTGTGCCATGCCATCAAATGCAGCCACTGTGCCATGCCATCAAACGCAGCCAATGTGCCATGCCATGGCGCTGACGTGGCGGTGACGTTGACGCCGCCACGTCACCGCACCAGGAAGTAAAACACTTCCGCGCATGCGTCGAATCCATTCGACGCATGTGCGAGCAGATATGTCTGCTGGTTAGCGTACTAACCAGCAGACATATCGGTCCGACGGGTTCCCAGCCGACAGATTTCAATGTTCACATGCCTGACTCTTCACCTGCTTTGTGAGTAGGTTTTTTATCTTGTTAGACACACCAAATAAATTTTACTACTGCTACGCTTAGAAGGCGCCGCTTTTGTGTTTTTCCAGCAGATAGATTTGATCGTGTGTACGCGGCCTTAAAGTTGCAAAATGGCCTTTCTAGCATAGAATAGCAAGATGGCAAATGATGTCCTGGTTGATTTCTGCAGAGCAAGGGGGTTCCACTAAATCCAGGAGACAAACTCTCCGATCCTGAGGGATTGAGATGGCCGTTAACAATGTCTTATATTGTAATACTTGTGTCTAGTAGCCACAAATGTTTTCAAATGTTCAGAAAATATGGATGAAATCTGATAGTGCCTACTGACACCTCCAACAGTAGCTGAAACAAGTGGCCGAAGACCTTCCCAACCTTGCTGATCTAAAATAAGTTTGGTGTATAATTTTAAATTGTACAAGACAATCTCTGACAATCTCTGACTGAGAATAAATGTTGGAGCAGATAGTCCCAGACACCTTGTCAGTCATTACTGTCTAAAGTTATGATATCCTGAGAACAGTTCTCCCGACACTTAATCATGGCTGAGATTGTGGGAATTTTCAAGGCCGTATAAATATAAGTGTACCTGTGGCAGGGTCTGGACCTGTAAAAGGGATTCCATGTTGGTGATAATCATCTAAATCTTTGTTGGATCAAACTGTGAAATTAATGCATGATGTAGCACAGTAAGGAAAATAATATTGAATATGAAGGAAACAAGCTAACCATTAATAAATACTGGTAGTTCTACCAATTATGCCACTTGACACCCTAATGATCTGGGATCGTAAGTAAATGTTATGCCGCGTACACACGATCGGTTTGTCTGATGAAATGGTCTGATGGACCGTTTTCATCAGACTAACCGATCGTGTGTGGGCCCCATCGTTTTTTTTTCTATTGGTTAAAAAACTAGGAACTTGTTTTAAAATTATCTGATGGTTAAAAAAACGATAGAAAAAAATGATCGTCTGTGGGTACAGAACATACAAACAACAGAGGCAGCGCACAGTGGGTTAAAATTTATATTGACACTTAATAGTCCAAAACACATATAAAAAGCTATAGAGTCCATCCCCATAGGGACCCTTATGGATAACGAAAGGTTTGCCCTTCTTTGTAAAAGGGAGACCTTTTGGATATTCCAGTTCGGTTCCCTTACGCCCAGTAGGTTGAACGAAGAATTGGACATTTTAAGCATTACCAACTAAATCACTACCCTTTTTTAATATTAATGTTAATATGATTTTCTTAAACATTTATTATATGAATTTACATGCATGCATTTATTTGCCTTAGTTACATTACCTATATGCATGCAAGTATACATTTAGGTTGATTTCTGGATTTTTTTTTATATATATATTTTTTTATATATTTTTCTATATATGTATTTTTATTTTTATTTTTATTTATTTTCTATATATTTTTTAAATGTCTTTAATATATCAGATTACCTCTCTTATTGTTATTATTATTATTATTATTTGCTATCTGCATTACATTTTTTAGTTGTAATGATGGAAGGGTTAAATTGATTTAAATTTGGAAATCCCTCCCCTTCCCTCATTATCCAATCACTGAGCCTTTGTGCTCTTATTTGCCTCTTGGGAAAGCCCTGCCGTGACTTTGACAAAGCGCCTGTGACGCGAAACATGTCAGTTGCGGCTTCCCCCTCTTACACCATAGATGTCCATGAGGAGTTTTGAAGTATCAAGCAGCCTATTTGTTCATTTGTGCTGATGTTTCAGCGTCCCTCGCAACGACATATGTGTGAGCTCTGAACAAATCGCGCTGTTTACATTCCTTATTGGCCCGCTCCGTCACATGATCATAGAGGATTGATGTCCGGACGTTAACCCTTACCCCTTCCTGTGATGCCGCGGAAGCTCCGCCCTCCATCTTGGCAGGTAACGCGGCTGTTTTGAATTTTTTGCAGCTCCGCGCTCAGGCTTACTCACTGTCGTATAACATGACAGGATGATCTCTCCCATCGGCTCGGAACTACCATCTGGACCTGTCGGTACCAGCTAAACCTCTGCCCATCTACACGGCAGCGGTGAGGACTGGCTGCCGCTGTGCAGTATTCTTTCCTGTCACATTTATCCATCCAGTATCCACTTATAGCCGTCCAGAGGAGAGCTTTCCATAGAGGTATTGTATCCTCCAGCCCGTTAACTATGGTTTTGGCTTGCTATTTTGCTACTCCTTTACAGTGGGATATTTAACCCTTCCATCACAAGTAGCTTCTCCCTATGGACTCTAGGTGTATTGTGTTACTTTGCTATATATATTTTTTATTCATGCCTTCTGTGCAAAATAATTTTTTATATGTGTTTTGGACTATTAAGTGTCATTATAAATTTTAACCCACTGTGCGCTGCCTCTGTTGTTTGTATGTTCTTTGCCCATTTTTTGGTTGACAGCTGCACTGTGTTAGTTTTTGCTGATTCTCACATTCAATTGTGTTGCTATAATATTTGCAGCGCTCCCTGGAGGGATTTTTGTGTATATCGTCTGTGGGTACGTCCATCGGTTAAAAATCCACGCATGCTCAGAATCAAGTCGACGCATGCTCGGAAACATTGAACTTCATTTTACTCAGCACGTCGTTGTGTTTTACGTCACCGCGTTCTGACACAATCGTTTTTTTAACCAATGGTGTGTAGGCACGACTGATCATCAGTCAGCTTCATTGCATAACTGATGAAAAAATCCATCAGTCCGTTTTCATCGGATGGACCGATCGTGTGTACAGGGCATAACTGTATGAAGGATAGGGGAATCTAAACTTGAAAATTTCTGAGTAAATAGAGAAAAAGAGAGCTTCAATTCATCTTGATTAAGTTGATTATACCTATAACAGACTTGGGGGGGGGGCACACCCTAAAAATGTATTTACATTCAAGATGGTGCTGCTTTAAGAAAGCAAACAGAACAAAATAGATTACAGGGCACACATACAAAAACTACATTTAAATCCTGCAAGGCTATTTGAAACACCTGAGCATTTTCAAAAATATGGGGGATTTGGTTACACCGTATGGCCGTATAGTGCTAAGCGCACTACTGCGTCAAAGTACCCCATTATCAGTGGGTCCTACACTATTCATAGAATGAAAGGTCCTGCATCTCAACCATGAGAGACAAACTCCTCTTTATGGGAGATCTATAAGAACTCCTCCTATAACACAGGTGGAGAGAGGTAATGAAGGGGGGATGGGGTGCTCCGGCCCAAGGGATCTGGCCAGGACCCTTACAATATACAAACAACAGACTTGGGGAGCACACCCTAAAAATGTGTTTACATTCAAGATGGTGCTGCTATAAGACCGCATACAGAACAAAATAAGTCACAGCGCACACATACAAAAATTACATTTAAATCCAGCAAGGATTTAAAAAACAAAAATAAGAGAATATATTCAGCGCTGGAAAAAATAAATAAAGTACCAATATATGCAAGCCAGCACTAAGAACAATTCATAAAAAGTCCCAAGTGTAAGTGAAATAAAAAGAGTGCAGCGCAAAATAAAAACAATAATAATAATAACTAGAAAATGCATTTCCTGAGGAAAATACGTGGGAATGCTGAATAGCTGAATTGCTAAGCCCGCACAAATCCCATTCACCATAACCGCTATACTATCTTTAGGACATACAAGCAGTGTTCCTTCAGTACTTATAAAGCCTCTCTTTAATCATTAAAGGTGTTGTAAAGGTAAAATCATTTTCCCTAAATAACTTCCTTTACCTTAGTGCAGTCCTCCTTTACTTACCTCATCCTTTGATTTTGCTTTTAAATGTCCTTATTTCTTCTGAGAAATCCTCACTTACTGTTCTTCTGTCTGTAACTCCACACAGTAGAGCAAGGCTTTTTCCCTGGTGTGGAGAAAGCCTCTTGAGGGGGGAGGGGGTGAGCAGGACGCCCACTAACACACAGCTCCTTTCTCTATCTGCAAAGTACAGAGCGTCCTGACTTCCTGGTCACCCCTCCCCCCTCAAGAGGTTTTCTCCCCTCCCCCCAGGTGTGTGAGGGGGAATATTGCACTGAGGTAAAGGAAGCTATTTAGGGAAAGAATTACCATTACAAACGCTTTTTATCTACACACAAAATAAGTGAAATAACCCTTCAAACAAACCTTAATAAATCCACAACCGTACATGCGATCGATACAGCGACTTCACCGTATAAAAGACAAGACCCTTGTGAACGCATCGATATGAAATTTATGTTGATAAACTTAAAAATGTGGCCATGTCAGCGATTTAGAAAAGAGTATCTTTGTGTGTCTTACTAACAAATTTTAAAAGCGCGTTATAATGAAGGTCTATGGGGAAAAATTTGGAACTCTTGTCCTTTAGAAGCTCCAGCAACGAAAAGTAAAATGCGCATCACAAAACTGATCACATTGCCTGAAAGCAGACAAAAATACCTACAATTTGATATATAAATTGTGTATGACAAGTAGATCTTGTGGGCGTGAGAGCAATTTGTTCCCCCTTTTTTATAGATAATCCGAGTCTTTTCAAAACTCACACTCTAAAGGTCACATGACACACTCTAAGCCAGGTCCATAGACAAGCAGTGTAATCGATAACATTTTCTGAAAAAATCACTAAACGTAAATTGCTTTTTCACAAAAACTATAAAAGATTTCAATCTGAAAAGTCATAGCCGGATAGCTGAATATTTTGTGACCGTGGTAAACTTTGTTTGGTGTCTGTCAGTGAAAGTATGAAGGAGGAGATACATTTTGAATCGGGTACGTTTTTAAGCAGGAATAAGCATGTTCTCATTGACTTCAATGTTAAAAAAAAGCGACTAAAAGCTTAATATTTTAAAAAATATAAATAGCACAAAAAAACTTGAAGAAGTCCCATCGTTAGCTGAATGAGATGAACATTTTAAAAGTTGAATGGTCTCAATCGCTGAAAGTATGGCGAAGTTACGCAGAGCCAAAAAACGTACGGAATAATAAAATTAAGACATAAGAAGAACTAGAAAATGCATTTCCTGAGGAAAATACGTGGGAATGCTGAATTGCTAATCCCGCTCAAATGCCATTCACCATAACCACTACACTATCTTTAGGACATACAAGCAGTGTTCCTTCAGTACTTATAAAGCCTCTCTGATCATTAAAGGTGTTGTAAAGGTAAAATAATTTTCCCTAAATAGCTTCCTTTACCTTAGTGCAGTCCTCCTTTACTTATCTCATCCTTTGATTTTGCTTTTAAATGTCCTTATTTCTTCTGAAAAACCCTCACTTCCTGTTCTTCTGTCTGTAACTCCACACAGTAGTGCAAGGCTTTTTCCCTGGTGTGAAGAAAGCCTCTTGAGGGGGTGAGCAGGACGCCCACTAACCCACAGCTCCTTTATCTGCAAAGTAGAGAGTGTCCTGGTCGCCCCTCCCCCCTCAAGAGGTTTTCTCCCCTCCCCCAGGTGTGTGAGGGGAATATTGCACTGAGGTAAAGGAAGCTATTTAGGGAAAGAATTACCATTACAAACGCTTTTTATCTACACACAAAATAAGTGAAATAACCCTTCAAACAAACCTTAATAAATCCACAACCGTACATGCGATCGATACAGCGACTTCACCGTATAAAAGACAAGACCCTTGTGAACGCATCGATATGAAATTTATGTTGATAAACTTAAAAATGTGGCCATGTCAGCGATTTAGAAAAGAGTGTCGTTGTGCATTTTATTGGCAAAAATTAAATGACGTTTATAATGAAGGCCTATGGGAGAAATGTTGGAACTCTTGTCCTTTCGAAGCTCCAGCAACGAAAAGTAAAATGCGCATCACAAAACTGATCACATTGCCTGAAAGCAGACAAAAATACCTTCCATTTGATATATAAATTGTGTATGACAAGTAGATCTTGTGGGCGTGAGAGCAATTTGTTCCCCTTTTTTATAGATAATACGATTCTTTTCAAAACTCACACTCTAAAGGTCACATGACACACTCTAAGCCAGCTCCATAGACAAGCAGTGTAATCGATAAAATTTTCTGAAAAAATCACTAAACGTAAATTGCTTTTTCACAAAAACTATAAAAGATTTCAATCTGAAAAGTCATAGCCGGATAGCTGAATATTTTGTGACCGTGGTAAAGTTTGTTTGGTGTCTGTCAGTGAAAGTATGAAGGAGGAGTTACATTTTGAATCACGTACGTTTTTAAGCAGGAATAAGCATGTTCTCATTGACTTCAATGTTAAAAAAAAGCGACTAAAAGCTTAATATTTTAAAAAATATAAATAGCACAAAAAAACTTGAAGAAGTCCCATCGTTAGCTGAATGAGATGAACATTTTAAAAGTTGAATGGTCTCAATCGCTGAAAGTATGGCGAAGTTACGCAGAGCCAAAAAACGTACGGAATAAAATTAAGACATAATAAGAACTAGAAAATGCATTTCCTGAGGAAAATACGTGGGAATGCTGAATAGCTGAATTGCTAAGCCCGCACAAATCCCATTCGCCATAACCGCTATACTATCTTTAGGACATACAAGCAGTGTTCCTTCAGTACTTCTAAAGCCTCTCTTTAATCATTAAAGGTGTTGTAAAGGTAAAATCGTTTTCCCTAAATAACTTCCTTTACCTTTGTGCAGTCCTCCTTTACTTCCCTCATCCTTTGATTTTGCTTTTAAATGTCCTTATTTCTTCTGAGAAATCCTCACTTCCTGTTCTTCTGTCTGTAACTCCACACAGTAGTGCAAGGCTTTTTCCCTGGTGTGGAGAAAGCCTCTTGAGGGGGGAGGGGGTGAGCAGGACGCCCACTAACACACAGCTCCTTTCTCTATCTGCAAAGTACAGAGCGTCCTGACTTCCTGGTCGCCCCTCCCCCTCAAGAGGTTTTCTCCCCTCCCCCAGGTGTGTGAGGGGGATAATTGCACTGAGGTAAAGGAAGCTATTTAGGGAAAGAATTACCATTACAAACGCTTTTTATCTACACACAAAATAAGTGAAATAACCCTTCAAACAAACCTTAATAAATCCACAACCGTACATGCGATCGATACAGCGACTTCACCGTATAAAAGACAAGACTCTTGTGAACGCATCGATATGAAATTTATGTTGATAAACTTAAAAATGTGGCCATGTCAGCGATTTAGAAAAGAGTATCTTTGTGTGTCTTACTAACAAATTTTAAAAGTCGGTTATAATGAAGGTCTATGGGGAAAAATGTGGAACTCTTGTCCTTTAGAAGCTCCAGCAACGAAAAGTAAAATGCGCATCACAAAACTGATCACATTGCCTGAAAGCAGACAAAAATACCTTCCATTTGATATATAAATTGTGTATGACAAGTAGATCTTGTGGGCGTGAGAGCAATTTGTTCCCCCTTTTTTATAGATAATCCGATTCTTTTCAAAACTCACACTGTAGAGGTCACATGACTCACTCTGAGCCATGTCCATAGAAAGACTGTTTAATCGATAACATTTTCTGAAAAAATCACTAAACGTAAATTGCTTTTTCACAAAAACTATAAAAGATTTCGATCTGAAAAGTCATAGCCGGATAGCTGAATATTTTGTGACCGTGGTAAAGTTTGTTTGGTGTCTGTCAGTGAAAGTATGAAGGAGGAGATACATTTTGAACGGCATGAGTTTTGAAGCAGGGAAAAGCATGTTCTCATTGACTTCAATGTTAAAAAAAAGCGACTAAAAGCTTAATATTTTAAAAAGTATAAATAGCACAAAAAAACTTGAAGAAGTCCCATCGTTAGCTAAATGAGATGAACATTTTAAAAGTTGAATGGTCTCAATCGCTGAAAGTATGGCGAAGTTACGCAGAGCCAAAAAACGTACGGAATAAAGGATAAAATTAAAATTAATAAGAACTAGAAAATGCATTTCCCGAGGAAAATACGTGGGAATGCTGAATAGCTGAATTGCTAAGCCCGCACAAATCCCATTCACCATAACCACTATACTATCTTTAGGACATACAAGCAGTGTTCCTTCAGTACTTATAAAGCCTCTCTGATCATTAAAGGTGTTGTAAAGGTAAAATAATTTTCCCTAAATAGCTTCCTTTACCTTAGTGCAGTCCTCCTTTACTTATCTCATCCTTTGATTTTGCTTTTAAATGTCCTTATTTCTTCTGAAAAACCCTCACTTCCTGTTCTTCTGTCTGTAACTCCACACAGTAGTGCAAGGCTTTTTCCCTGGTGTGAAGAAAGCCTCTTGAGGGGGTGAGCAGGACGCCCACTAACCCACAGCTCCTTTATCTGCAAAGTAGAGAGTGTCCTGGTCGCCCCTCCCCCCTCAAGAGGTTTTCTCCCCTCCCCCGGGTGTGTGAGGGAGATAATTGCACTGAGGTAAAGGAAGCTATTTAGGGAAAGAATTACCATTACAAACGCTTTTTATCTACACACAAAATAAGTGAAATAACCCTTCAAACAAACCTTAATAAATCCACAACCGTACATGCGATCGATACAGCGACTTCACCGTATAAAAGACAAGACCCTTGTGAACGCATCGATATGAAATTTATGTTGATAAACTTAAAAATGTGGCCATGTCAGCGATTTAGAAAAGAGTATCTTTGTGTGTCTTACTAACAAATTTTAAAAGCGCGTTATAATGAAGGTCTATGGGGAAAAATTTGGAACTCTTGTCATTTAGAAGCTCCAGCAACGAAAAGTAAAATGCGCATCACAAAACTGATCACATTGCCTGAAAGCAGACAAAAATACCTTCCATTTGATATATAAATTGTGTATGACAAGTAGATCTTGTGGGCGTGAGAGCAATTTGTTCCCCCTTTTTTATAGATAATACGATTCTTTTCAAAACTCACACTCTAAAGGTCACATGACTCACTCTGAGCCATGTCCATAGGAAGACTGTTTAATCGATAAAATTTTCTGAAAAAATCACTAAACGTAAATTGCTTTTTCACAAAAACTATAAAAGATTTCGATCTGAAAAGTCATAGCCGGATAGCTGAATATTTTGTGACCGTGGTAAAGTTTGTTTGGTGTCTGTCAGTGAAAGTATGAAGGAGGAGATACATTTTGAACGGCATGAGTTTTGAAGCAGGGAAAAGCATGTTCTCATTGACTTCAATGTTAAAAAAAAGCGACTAAAAGCTTAATATTTTAAAAAGTATAAATAGCACAAAAAAACTTGAAGAAGTCCCATCGTTAGCTGAATGAGATGAACATTTTAAAAGTTGAATGGTCTCAATCGCTGAAAGTATGGCGAAGTTACGCAGAGCCAAAAAACGTACGGAATAAAGGATAAAATTAAAATTAAAATTAAGAATAATAAAAAACGAATAACAATACTGGGAATGCTTATTAAAGCATTCCCACTAATAATAAAAAACGAATAACAATACTGGGAATGCTTATTAAAGCATTCCCACTAATAATGGTGACAATAAATATACTTATAAAAATATAAATTATTTGAAAATAGTGTCCATGTGCAAGGAAGTCCATAAAGCAATGAATCCACAGCCTTAAACGATTTCCAGAGTGGAAAGTGAAAAGGAACACCAGAGAATATTCTCCACCAGTGTAAGATGGACTCTCAGGCGCCGTACACACGGCAGAGAACCTCGACGGGCAGAACACATCGTTCCGCCCGTCGAGGTTCTCTCCCGGCCGTGTGTACGGTCTCGGGAAGCTCGCCGAGACCGTACACACGGCCGAGGTCCTCGCTGGAATGTGCATTCCAGCGAGGTTCTCGCTGATTTTCAGCGAGAACCTCGGCCGTGTGTACGGCGCCTCACCTCTCTGCTTTGACCCAGATGGATCTCAAAGCATAATCTGTGTAATCAGAAATCAGCTGACAGCCTCCATAGGCAGACGGATGGATAGGATAAAAACCATAGATCCGGATTCAATGATTTCTCAACATTCATACCACCATGTAGGGAAGAAAGGAAAGAAATCTAGTGCTCTCTGATGAAATAACTATTTTTTTTGCCTGTAACCACTTTTTAGGACAACTAAAAGGACTAATCAGAGACTTGTTCTGTGAAACAAAAACACTACTTTGGGCAAATAAAGAGGATCCTTTAATAAATTCTCTGTTCAGGAGAATGATTTAGGAAAGGCTCCCTGATAGAGAACCCGTGTGGATCCTTTTTAATTCCCTTCTTTCTTCCTTTCTAGTCATAGTGATGGCTAAAAGGAAGCCCACTTATGGGTAATAGATTTAACCACTTCCATACAGGGCACTTATACACCTTCCTGCCCAGACCAATTTTCAGTGCTGTTGCACTTTGAATGACAATTGCTCAGTCATGCTACACTGTACCCAAACTAAATTTTTATCATTTTGTACCCACAAATAGAGCTTTCTTTTGGTGGTATTTGATCACCTCTGGGATTTTTATTCTTTGCAAAAAAAATAAAAAAATTGACCAAAAATTTAGAAAAAAAAAAATGTTTTTTTTTGTTTCAGTTACAAAACATTGTAAATAAGTAATGCCGCATACACACGATAATTTTTCGTGTGTAAAAGCGCAAATCGTCTTTTACTAACAAGGAATCGGCTAAAGCAGCCCAAAGGTGAATAGAACTTCCCCTTTAGAGTGCCGTCATACGTGTTGTACGTCACCGCGCTTTGCTAGATAATTTTTTTTAAAAACAATGGTGTGTGGGCAATGTTGTTTTTAATGATGAAGTTGGAAAAACGTTTTTTGGACATGCTGAAAACAAAGTTTTTTTTTCATGCTGAAAAATGATCGTGTGTACGCAGTATCAGTTTTCTCCTTCACTGATGGGCACTGATGATACTGCACTGATGGGCACTGATGAGGTGGCACTGATGAGGTGGCATTGATGGACACGCTTATAACAGACGCGAGTGAGGAAAAGCCGATTACCGGCTTTTCCTGTTTACATCATGATCAGCCGTGACAGAGACTCTTTACCTAGATCGGTGTTGCAGGGTGTCAGAATGACGGCATGAGAGAGAGAGGAGAGTAGCATGGCACAGCAGGAAGAGACCGCTTCTACTATTCAGAGGCAGGTCAGCCTGAGGGAAAAGAAGAACAGGAGCGTTCAGTCCTCATTGCCGCCCAGAGGTAGTGGTGGGCGGGCGGAGCGTCATCCATGAAGAGGACCGAAGCGGTGTTTGAGGTAGGAGGTTTAGAGAGGCAACACCTGCCCAGTGCATCACTGTCAGCATGAAGCTTCAGGCAGTGTGAGTGTCACCGACATCCCGCTTATGGCCACTGGAGGCAGCAGACAGCAGCTATACCTAATGCTCCAGCGCCACCTGGTGGTATAGGGGAGTTAGCACACACACTAAATACCATTATGGAATCCATTAATAGATTGGCTGACACTATTAATACACCAGTAAATGAAAGAAGTAATTATGGAAGTGTTTAGTCTAATGAAAGTAGACATACTGTCAGCATAAGCAATGGAGGTAATAGCAATAGTACTCCGTCAGTTAATGTCAATCCTCAGATTATATTACCAGCTGAGATTAATATGTCTAGCTAGCACATTGGTCTGAGAGGTATGTTTTAAAGAGACATTGCCATGCGAGATCTTGCTGTTATCATCTTTCTCCTCAGACCAAAGAAAACATTTGGAAAAGTTAATTTGTGGACATCCTGTCAAGGAATTTGTCAACAGAACTGAAAAAAATCAGATGAGAAAGCTGAGGATGACGGGAGAAGGCCAGTGGCAAGGTCTTTTACTAATTGGCTTTAGTCATTTGCTATATACTTGTGTGTTAGGTGAAAAACACCCGGAATATTGCATCAGGATTTTTCAAAATATGGAACACGTGCTAGAGGCATATAAGAGTTTTGGAGGTCTAGGATGGTTCCAATATAATGAAACATTCAGACACAATGGGCCATATTCAGATACACTTAATTTTGCGCTGCGTAATCGAAATAATCTATGCTGCCGTATTTTACCAGGCTCTACATCGAATTCTGGTAGATTTTTGCCTGTACGATACGGCGGCGTAGTCTATTTCTCGCCGCGTAATCGAAATACGCGATTAGGCGGCGTGAAGCATTTAAATTAAGCGCGTCCCCGCGGCGATCGAACTGCGCATGCTCCGTTCAGAAATTTCCCGCCGTGCATTGCGTGAAATCACGTTGTTACGTCATTCGTTGTTTGAGTAGCGTCGTTTACGAACATTCCTATTCCCGAACGACTTACGTTAAAAATAATAAAAGACGTCGGAAAACGTAGAAATTTGACGTGGAAACGACGGCCATACTTAACATGGGCTGTCTAATATTAGACCAGCAAAAAGCTGGTATAGTGTTACGCAAAAAAAAGATGACCAAAGATGCCGTAAGAGATTTCGATTAAAGATCGTAATTTCTGGGATCGCCGGCAAAAGCTCATTAGCATACCCCGACGCGGAAAACGACGGGAAGTCCACCCAGTGGCCGCAATTTTATTGCAGTGTAGATCCGAAGGCGTACGAACACGTAATCCAGTCGAATTGAAGCCCGCAGCGGTCTATTGAGGTTTGAGGTTTCCAACTAGCTAAAAAACGCGCGTAATTTGAAATTACTCCAGTCTAACACCAGTTAGACAGGAGTTACGGCTCTCTAAATCTGGCCCAATGTATCTATATACCCATCATTGAGATGGGGCTATAAAGATGTCGGGTTGTGGCTTAACCTGATGGTGCCACAGAAAACAGGCTACACCAGGCAGCAACCACAAGCTACAGTGTCCCCTTATAAAAGGGGATAATACTTTGCTTATAAAGAGAACATGTGTAAATGGGGGGTCTTGCAAAAACAAGCACAAATGCTTACATTGTTCAGGACCCCAGCCTTTACTTAGGTGTTCGAAAGGAATTCCAATTTTCAAAGCTCCCGGAGACATAATTATACAAAAAGCATACACACCAGTGAAACTAACCAGTGAAACTAACAAACATGCAGCAATGGTTGGAAATATATCCAGACCGGGAGACAGCCAAGTTCAGGTTCTTAATTGAAGGTTTCTCCAAAGGTTTTCCTTTGCCAGTATTCCAGGGTGAAGGATGTGAACTGGGTGATCAGATGGACAAAATGAAAATACAGTTGTTAGGTGTGGGTAGGATAGGCTTCTCTGAGGAGGAGGGTTTTTAAGGGATCCTCTAAAAGCTAATAGAGAAGGAGATAAACGGACAGATTGGGGTAAGGAGTTCCATAGGCTTGGAGAGGCTCGGGAAAAGTCCTGGAGACGAGCATGGGAGCAGTTGATGAGAGAGTTATAAAGCAGGAGGTCTTGAGAAGAATGAAGAGAATGATTAGGTTGGTATTTATAGACTAGGTCAGTGGTGTAGCTGGGGGCAGAGTTATGGATGGCTTTGCAGGTAGTTGTTAGTATTTCAAATTTAATTAGTTGGGTGAGCGAAAGCGAGTGGAGGGATTGACAGAGGAGTAGCGGAGACAGTGCGGTTGGTAAGGTGGATGAGTCTGGCAGCAGCATTCATGATGGACTGAAGGGGGGATAGAGTATGCAGAGGTAAGTCAATGAGGAGGGCTCAAAATGGGGCTCAAGTAAGTATTAGAGAGGCTGCTGCACACTGATGGTTTTTTATCTTAATGCATACAATGCATTAAGATAAAAAAACGTTTGCCTTTAGAGCCACTTTAAGGCAGGGTTCGCACTAGAGATTGCAGCGGCTCACAGCACTAGTCAGGTGTATCTCTATTCACCATTTTAGGTCCGATTTTGAATCTGAAACAAAGAAAAAAAAAAAACACACAGAACTCCTATGCAATAGAGCCGCTGTGGCGATGTCTGAACCGGCTCCATAGAGAGCCGGTCACAACCTCCTGCAATGCGAATTGGATGCAGGGAAAATCGCATCCAATTCACAATAATGTAAACCCAACCTAAAGCTTCACATTTAGCATAAATTGTAGAATCTAAAGGTAGTTTTGTACAAGTTGCACAAGTTGTCCTATGAAGGCATGCCCCCACTCCCCAGAGTACAGTCTACTTACCATTGCTCCAATGATCTTGAGAAACCTTGCCTTGTGCTGCACAGCCTCACTTCAGAAAATGTCCCTGCTGGGTCCCATTCATCCTATGCAAAAACATTGCAGCCCATGCATTCTATCATTAGGGAAGCCTCCAGTTGTCCTGCAGAGTACAGCTTTCCCTATAGGAATGAATGGGGTTGAATCTTCAGACAGGACCACACAGCAAGGATTGGGAAAAGTTAAGGTAGTCTGCACTCAGGGGGCTGGAAGCATGCCTTAAAGGACAACTTGCATACTGTTATCCTTTAAATCGTTCTACTAAATCAATTCTTCTAACACAGTGCAGCTTCTAAAAATAACAGCACAATGTATCCAGTAACCTTTTCTATATGCAAGATCAAACAGCAGCAACCATTTTGAATCACAGGTCTAAGCCTCTGGCTCCACATTGCTTTAGTTACCTCAATGGTTTCTGAATAACTCATTAAAGCCTTTTGTTGACCGATATTTTCGAGCAGGAAACTGATAGGAACTGTCAGAAGGTGACGAGGGAGAATAAAAACACTCACAGATTATTATCAGAACAGTTATGAAGTGATTTGTCAGGGAATAACCTTTACGAAACAGAACAGCCCATGCCCTAGGGAACCTCGACACTGAGCATATTAAAAATGTCACGATTCAATCTAGAAAATAACAGGCGGAATATATTAGAAGATGGGGACACAGCTCTCTGCGATTAGCAGAAAATTAAAAAGACATATTCTTTGTATGCATGATTATTCAATTATTAAGTGGTGGCACCTCATTGTAGAATGCAGCGAAACTACCATGAAATAAACCTTTAAATAACATTAAAAAAAAGAGCACAGTATCAATCTTTTTCATTAAATTATAACAAGTTTAATGGGAAATCCACTGTTGTTTTTAAACTCTACAGACTGCTGTGCCCATAAATGAAAATTGCAGTCAATTAGAACCTAACGTGCTTTAAGGCATTAACCTAAAAGCAAACATTTATTGTTGTGCCTGCAAATTAATAGATGTGATGGTTGCATTAGTTTCCTTTTTAGGCTCTTTTTTCTATTTTTATCTGCCAGCAAGTCTGTTTTTTTTCGAAAGCACAAGCTCTCTAGCAGAATGTATCTATGTTCATGGATTAGACAAACCACTTGGAGTGATATTAAAGTCTTTTTTTTTTGTTTAAGTATAACAAACATACCTACCTGCTCTGTGTAATGGTTTTGCACAGAGCAGCACAGATCATCCTCTTTTCGAGTTCCTCAGCGGCGCTCCTGGCCCCTCCCTCCTGCTGAGTGCCCCAACAGCAACAGCTTGCTATGGGGGCACCCGAGCTGAGCCACTGCTCTGTGTGCCAATTCAGACACAGAGCTGTGTCTCAGCCCTGCCCCCTAGAGGTCAAAATATGTTTATTGGGCTGTATAGAGTAGGGGCATGAGCAAAAGGGCAGTATTGAGGTGCCTGTTTCAGGCCAAAAAAATTATAGCACAAAACTGGCAGTCACAGAAATCGCTGACAGCGGCAGAATGCGTCAATGTAATAAACAGGAGAAGAGAAAGCAGTTTTGACTAGGTGTGGCAATTTTAACAAATTTAAACCAATGTGGGAGCCCCGGTTGAGTAGAATGGGGTGTCCATCCTAGAGATCGGTGAAGAGCTTAGACTAGCAACCAGAAGTTAGCTTCATAAGACAAGGAGAGCAAAGAGACATAGGGAGATGTAGCCAATAGATAAAGAAGCTTAATTATCCTGGAGAGTTAAACAAAACACGCTGTAGTGGTAGTAGAATTTGAATGTGAAGAATAAATATGGGGGTGAAGGGGGGAGGAAAGGGAGGGTAATTGGTAAAGTGTGCACTTTATAGTTTATATATACTCGCGACCCGGACCGAAGCTCCGTGACCGCGCCCGCGGGACCCGCGGACCCGATGGACGTCGGTGTCCCATGATCATGTCACAGGAGCTGAACAACGGGGAGAGGTGAGTGTAAACAAACTTGCCCGTTCTTCTCTGTGGCTTGTCAATTATCGTCTGTTCCCTGGGTAAGATTGCGGAAACAGACTCCAACGGTAGGTGCGTTTTTAAAGGCCTGATAGCCCACTTTTATTTAAAAAGCACAGAAGTTCACATATACATTAGCAGCCCTTGCAGGGGGGTTCCACCATTACTGCATCTTACAAATTCAAACTCAAACTTTCAATCTTGCCATCCAACGGTCTCAGGCCTTTAGCCTAGGCCTAAGTTCTGTTCCTCTGACAACAAACATATTTATCAAATTATTGGCATATATTAAGTATGTAGTTGTTCAGAAATGAATAATGAATCAATATTGTTAACAGACATCAATATGAATAGATGTAGAGAAAGGTTAACCTTACCCAGACTGCTTAAACCAGTATAGAGTTTGTGATTTAGAAAAGAGTACATGTCCCATATGCACAAGATGACCCATTTCACATCGCCCTCCGGTAATTGCAGGAGGGAAATTAACTAAAATAAAGTTCCTAAAAAGGAAGCAAAAAAGGGATAATAGATGTAAAGAGCATCAATTAATAATGTTTCTATCAAGGTAACCTACCGCCATAATTTTTCAATTAATAATTTTTTGGCCTGGTGTTTTCTATTTTAACATTATTAATTAATGCTCTTTACATCTACAATTCCCTTTTAATACTGTTACATTAACCCAAGCATTTTGGCAAAAAAGATTCCCCACCTTGTGCTAGACACAATTTATATACAGTAACTTCATACAGTATGCAGTAAATCCTTGGTTTGAGGATGGACATTTTACAGTATGATTACACAACCTGGTCACATTGCTATAATCGTTTTATATGGACTATAAACTGAAGGACCTGTAAAAAAATGGTTGTGGAATAAATCATTTCAGTTTCCATTATTTCTTCTGGGAAAATTTGCTTTGATTTTATACTCAGTTGTGACATGGCGCTACTTGTATATCAAGACATCGCTCGTTTATCAAGTCAAAATGTATAAAAAAACATTTGCTTGTCTTGCAAAATACTCGCAGACCAAGTAACTCTCAATCCACGGTTTTACTGTACAACTACGTAGATACTTGCCTTTACTAATTAATACCTGCCGCTTTAATATCTGCTGCCCATCTATGCATATCCTGGTATTTTTGGGTATTGAGCATATGACATGCCACTTGCCTCCTTACTTAGGGGTGGAGCCAGGGTCAATCCTGGGCAGGGTGAACAGGGTGCTTTGCACCCAGGCACCTGCAGAGGAGGGGGCACCAAAGTGGCAGAGTTGTCCCCTCCCTCCTTCTCTCCTTGTTTGCGTACATCCAGAACTAGTGTTTTGAGCATAGGTGTGTGTACGTCCAGAACTGATGTGTCTCTGACCATATCCTGTACTATGTCTGTAGTCTCTGACCATCTCCTATACTATGTCTGCAGTCTCTGATCATCTCCTGTACTGTGTCTGCAGTCTCTGATCTGGGAACATTACAGGAAGGGACTCGCAGCTCACACTTTCCCAGCACTTCCTTCCTGTGGTTACTGAGCCCAACGCCTCCTCTCCAGGCCCTGTTCAACCCACCTGGCTGCAGCTGCCTCTTTCACTAGCCCTCCACACTAACATCTCCCTACTGTCCTCCAGACTCACACTCACTAGCCCACCTGGTTGACTCTCAAGAGATCTCCCAGATGTGCTGACCTGCTCCCACTGTCCTCTCTCCATGCCTCCAGAAAGGGTTTCCTCTGTGTGTTGTAGGGGAAATTTTCTAGCACCCAAGCCCCAGGCCGTGGCCAGTCCCCAGACTAGGGGCCATCCTCAAGGGCAACCAACAGCCTCCTCAGAACTCCTTCTCCATCTTCCACCTGCCTGCCCCTGCTGTGTCTAGATAAGTGTCTATTTATGAGGTGGCTCGGCCCCTTCCAGACCCTTTTTGCCAGGGATTGGCCAAGGAACTCATAAATATGAATGGCAGCCTCTCCTCACTCCCACCCACCAGCTCTGGAAATTTCTACCAACTTCCAGACCAGGGGGAAGTGTCAGCGAGAGCTACCAGATGAGTCATCCAGCCCCTGAGTCACTAAACCCTAACCCAGATTCATAATTCAGGCCTGGCTCTCAGTCAATTTACCTACACTGACAACCAAACTTTTATACATCTAGCCAACTAGCTAGAGGGTGCTACAGTAGGAATGAGAACATCTGCTCAGGTTTGATTAGCCTAGTGTCCATCTCAATGGCTTATAGGCAAACTAGCATACAAAAGAGCATGGGAAGGCAGGTATTGTTATGGGAGACTAGTATCAATGGTAAATTAAAACAAATAAAGGAGGAAGAGGGTATTTTTCTATGTGCCTTTGAGGGGAGAAAAAAAACACACATTTTTTAAAGTCAACTTACATGAAAAAAAAAAATATATAATATATACAATTGTTACACAAGCCTTTCTTTTTCAAACTGCTGCACTGTAATTTTCTGTAAAATTCAAAGCAATATGGTAACTTGACAGCATTCTGTACACAGCTGGTGTACAGAACGCCTCAAGAATTTTAATTTCCTTCTTGGGTGAAGAACTCTGCACTACAAGTCAAGTTTTGTGCATCCTCTGCAAAGAAAATGTCATTTATAACAATTCGCGGCTATAATGAATTGCGAAAAAAAATAATGCGTGGGGGTCCCGCCAAATTCAATTACCAGGCCCTTCAGGTCTGGTATGGATATTAAGGGGAACTCCACCCCAAATAAAATAAAAACTACATGGGGTTCCCCCCAAATATCCATACCAGACACTTTATCCAAGCGCAACATGCCCTCAACATTGGGAGGATGCTTTGGGAGTCTTTGACCCCTTCAAAGCACCATGTCCCCATGTTGATGGGGACAAGAGCCTCATCCCCACAACCCTTGCCCGGTGGTTGTGGGGGTCACTTTTATTGTTTCACTTTAAGCATTATTAAAATCACTGCCCCCTGAAAAAAACATCAGTTTTTAAAACTTTTTTTTTTGCATTGATACATGTCTCCTTGGGCAGGAACCAGGTCCCCAAACACTTTTTATGACAATAACTTGCATTTAAGCCTTTAAAATTAGCACTTTATATTTCTCCCATAGACTTTTACAGGGTGTTCCGCGACTTTTCAAATTTGCCGAGAACATCCCAAATTCGGCAAACGAACTCGAAGCTCATCCCTAATGCTCAGTACCAAGACAGCTTTCCGCTTTTGACCAGCACAGAAGAGTTGAAGTCTGCACTGGATTAAAGGAGCATTTTTGAAGGGAAGACCAGGATTGCCACATCCTCTTACAGCTCGGTCCTCATTTTGAGTGATTTCCACCTGTTTGAACCCCTAAAAGAGTTCATCAGGGGTCTGGATTTCAGCACTGACGATCAAGTGAAGCAGGTTGTCTTAGGATAGTTCAGACATACTGACAAACCTTTCCAGGCATTAGTATATAAATGTAGCAGGGGATTGTAACGGAATTGGCCCGTGACAGACTGAGATATTCCTATGTCTAGGGTCACCTTATGTCCACTAGGGCCATAGGGTGACAAAGAATCATAATTCATATATTACAGAAGACATTAATAAGGGACATTAATAATAATTCATGTTTGCAGGATGTCTTCAAATATCAAAAGCTGTTAGCTATTCAATCTGGGCACACATGATTTGGAAAGGTGTTAATTCAGGTCTACAAGACCAGAGTGAGTCATACCTTTTGTATAATAGGCTATTGAAATATCTTAAGGTGTTGGCTATTCACTGTAAAGACATTCCGTTAAAGGTGTTGATTGCACCCACTCTCACAAGACTCTGCCATTGTGTGATAAAGCTGTCTAGATAACTTATTCAACTAGATGTCTGTGTATTATTCAAGGTTAATTGAACACTATTGAGATGCGGTGCCGACAAGTCTACATGGTTAGCTTACCTGAATGCCTTTTAGAGTGTGATTGAAGCCCCCCATGGTGTGAAGGGGGGTGGAGACTACATTGTCCTGTGACTAACTGCATTATGCTTGAGACTGTATAAGAAGCTGAGAAAATACCAATAAATTGTCATATCTTTGAAAGCAAGTGCAGAGCTTGAGTCTCGTCTTGTTTATGGGAATGGATATGGATCGTGTATGCAAGATTGTCACAGTGTGTCAGATAAGCTTGTCGTGGATGGATGGAAGATCGTAAGCGGTGGTGACCGTTACAGGGATTATGTCGAAAAATAAATGCAGTTTACACTCCTTGACTTTGTTCTTACATTAAACTCAAAAGTTCCAGCGGGACTTGAACGCCCCTCGTACATTGATCATCCAGAAGGGATTGTTGTTGTTTTTTTTTTCTCAATAAAAATGAGGTTAGTTTCTAAATTACAGGCTTGGTGTATGTGGTGTTTAGGCAATCCTTTGCAATTATGTACTCTGGAAAAACGTTTAACCATGGAAAAAAAATGTCATCTGCAATTAACTTGACTTACATATAGCAGCAGCACTCAAATCTGGTAAATTTCAGCTGTAAAAAAAAAGGCTTGTGTTTAGGTAAATTTAACAGTGAAAATTGCAATAAAAATGGTGTAACCGTAGCCCTTCCTTCAATGTCACACCACTCAGCGCTTAGGTACAACACCTCAAGGTATTTTGGAATAGATTATCTGATATGCAAATAGATAGCTGCTGCTGATTAAAATCGAACAATGTACGCCCTCTGTTGAAGTCTAACCAATGACGAAACGCCTCAGGGCGTGACGCTTATCACTGACCAGAGACGCTGTGCAGCCTCCAGAGCAGGAACAGGAGATTTTTGTAGCAGATACCTACATCTCCACAGACCCACAGGGAGAAGCTGACAGGCACAGTACAGATTTTTCGTTTTATGCTTGATGATTTTACATTGCGGTACGCATAATATATGATTTGGGATGCTTTGGGCTTAATAAATATTTTAAAACGGTATTACACTATATGAGTTTTTTTCACCTTATATGTATGCGGTTTGATCTTTAACATCCCTGACGGTGGAGAGTGCATCTTCCAGGATTTACACAGATATATAATCCAGGCCCTTTTGACTCAGTCTTGTGGTGAGTGCATCCCCAACTGGGGATTAATCATCCCCCCACGTGGTGAACACCCCCTCTCTTGGTGAAAGGAGCACTTAATTAAGGACTGTCTTTTGTGTTTATACTATCTGCACTATCATCTTATCCCTAAAAGATTGTTTGGACTTTTAGAAGAATCTCAGATTTGATTTTGGGATCAAGCGCTGCTACAGTATTTTATGTAACTTATGGACTCTTTTAGGTTTTAACTTTTTAGTTTTTAACTTGTTTGGGTTCCATTGTTCTAGTGTACTGTTTTTTTAAATTTAACAGTGACACTTTTTTTTTTTTATTGAGATTACACAGATGATACAGAAGTGTAAAATTGGCCAAGCAGCAGTACAGTTTTGATGAACAAGACTAGGTCTAAATGAACAAGAGACACAGGGCATGGACAGTTGTTTTAGTACAAGAATTAAGATTCCACAGGTGATACAGCAGTTTAACCACTTTAGCCCCGGACCATATTGCTGTCCAAAGACCAGAGCACTTTTTGTGATTCGGCACTGCGTCGCTTTAACTGACAATTGCGCGGTCGTGCGATGTGGCTCCCAAACAAAATTAGCGCCCTTTTTTCCCACAAATAGAGCTTTCTTTTGGTGGTATTTGATCATCTCTGCGGTTTTTATTTTTTGCGCTATAAACAAAAATAGAGCGACTATTTTGAAAAAAAATGCAATATTTTTTACATTTTGCTATAATTAATATCCCCAAAAAAGATATAAAAAAACATTTTTTTTCCTCAGTTTAGGCCAAAATGTATTCTTCTACAAAATTTATAGCGTTTACAAACAAGGGGGTAGTTTTAATGGCATTTTTATTAATATATTTTTTTAATAGTAATGGCAGCGATCAGCGTTTTTTTCTCGGTACGGCGATATTATGGCAGAGACATCGGACACTTTTGACACATTTTTGGGACCATTGGCATTTTTATAGCGATCAATGCTATAAAAATGCATTGTATTACTATAAAAATGCCATTGGCAGTGAAGGGGTTAACACTAGGGGGCAGGGAAGGGGTTAAGTGTATTCCTGTTTGTGTTCTAACTGTATGGGGGGGGGGGGTGGCCTCACTAGGGGAAATCACTGATCTTCTGTTCATACATTGTATAAACAGAAAATCAGCGTTTCCCCCGCTGACAGGAACGAGAGCTTTGTGTTTACACACAAAGCTCCCGTTCCCCGCTCTGTATCGAGTGATCGCGCGTGCCCGGCGGCGATCGTACCTGCCGGGCACGAGCGCGGGACTCAGGGGCGTGGCCGAAAAAGAGAGGACGTAGAGCTACGTGCTCTCGCGAACCAGTGCCACCGTCCCGCTGTAATATGACGGCAGGCGGTCGGCAAGTAGTTAACACTGGCCAGGGGCTGCGCAGTTTTGATCACAGATAATAGGACTGACTACAGTGTATGCCCAATTTTTTTTTTTATTATGTGGATTGGGGGGAAGGATTGTAGTAAATGCATTCATCATGCTGTGAACAATGTGCAGCTCCAAAGACAGATGGTAAGCAACAAATGAATGCTACACTTTGAGCACTCCAGGCTATAAAAAAGACCCTATCAACACAAAATAAAAAAAATAAAAAATAAAAAAACACCACACAACCTAACTGACCCTTATGTCTCCCTAAACTATTGTTGTACAGCAAGGGAAAGTACATCTCTGTTCGGGAATTTAAAATGTTCACTTTATGGACGAAAAAGGCATTTGTATACTATATATCGCAATCCCAACAGGTACTCATTTTCAAACAAAACCTTTTTTTAAATCATTCAGTAAGTCTAACGCAGGGGTGTCAAACTGGCGGCCCTCCAGCTGTTGCAAAACTACAAGTCCCATGAGGCATTGCAGGGCTAACAGTTACAAGCATGACTCCCACAGGCAGAGGCATGATGGGACTTGTAGTTTCAGAACAGCTGGAGGGCCACCAGTTTGACACCCCTGGTCTAACGGAAGTTTTTCTTTTTCAAAAATCTCAGTACTTGAATGTCTGTTTGTCATAGAAAAAATGATGGTACCATTTTAAATATCAGGTGTACCATTTTAAAGACTGTAGGGATAATTACCATTATTACTGCTAATGCTGATATGAACTAATCATCATTTTGTTCACTAAATAACTGTTGTGTCAAAGGAAGATTATACTTAATGTATTTGTATAGCAACGTAAATGGATGTAATTGAAGGGCTAATAGTTCTTTTAGTGGCCTAGAAAAGCATCTATGTCGTAACATCTAATACACATGTTCTAAACTGTTTTTGTTTTAACCATCCATTAATGCTTATGGTAAAGTATCTATGATCTGTTCCTGAATGCTTGCAATTATTTTGCTGGAAAAAGAGCATAGAGTATGTTTTCAAGACATTATGTTAATTGCTTACAAACTTTTAAAAGCCTATGCTTGTTGTGATTTATATGGTTTTGCTATTTCTTTAGCCTTTACTTAAGAAACTAAGTTACATCACATGTTAATGAAATAATGTTTACATACCTACAAATTTTTTAACTTGAAGAAATGGGATGTTGTATCCCAATTCTTCAAGTTAAAAAATTGGGAGGTATGTAAACATTATTTCATTAACATGTGACTTTGTTTCTTAAGTAAAGGCTAAAGCAGTAGCAAAAACATAGACACAGAATGTGGCAGAATGTGGTGGCGAAGACTTGGCGTGGGCACGGTACTAATAGCTGTTCCTATTCAAATTCACCCATTTGTTCAGAATAAATTCCTAAAAATAAGCTTTTAGAGTAGACCAATGGTGATCTATGTACGATGATTTATCAGGGGCTTGCCTATATTTCAGAAGACTGTCATACTACAGAGGATGTTCAAACATGTCAGACATTCTACAGAAGATAATCGGGGATCATGGACATTTCACATATAGAGTTAGAGACTGAAGGAATGCTCCATAAGACCATCAGAAATTGGGGACATGTTACATGAGACAGCACCACATGCTGGCCATCAGGAGTCTAGAGACTTTTGTATTTTAGTATTTAATATTTTTTGTTCTTTATAACTGTTGACTAAAACATAAACTGTGATGTGTGGTCCCATTGTCGAAAATGTTGCTTTTAGGTTTGCATTGACTGCACATTTAAGAAATAGAAATATTAAGTGCAGTTCAGATATCCATGTGTCATGATATATTTAAAACTGTGAGAGACATAAGTTTGTCATATAAATACAAAAAAATAAAAAAAATAATCACTTTTCAGTATCCAATAAGTGAAGTCCAGATATGGTATTTTAAACTGTAATGCCAAGTGAATAGTTGTGAGAATGGGGCCCCTTCAAAAGCAGTAAAGCCACATCCACATAAGCCCGTGCTAGCAAATTGAATAGGGACTCTGCTTCAATGTATCTTTGCCAACCAATCTATGCTTTTCAATACCCCTCATTCCAAGGTCACAATCATTACCATAATGGTAAAAAGAGAACCAAGGGACCACATAGGGTGAATCCGTAAAAAACAATGATTTATTAAAATACATTAACCACTTCAGACCCGCGCTATAGTCGAATGACGGCTACAGCGCGGACCTGAAAATCCTGAAAATCCAACTGGACGTCCCCCGCGCGCGCTCCAGAGCGCACAGCGGGGAAACTCTGTGTTGGCCATGTCCCTTGGACACAGCCAATTACAGATCGCCGCGAATGGCCAATCAGAGTGGCCGTTTGCTATGTGATCTGTGCGGCCAATGAGAGATGATCTCATATGTAAACATATGAGATCATCTCTCATTGCTGTTTTACACAGAGACAGCGTCCTGTCTCTGGAGAGGAGACCGATCTGTGTCCCTTGTACATAGGGACACAGCTCAGTCACATCCCCCAGTCACCCCCCTCCATCTATAGTTAGAACACAATGCAGGGAATACATTTAACCCCTTCCTTACACCCTAGTGTTAACCCCTTCAATGGCAGTCACATTTATACAGTAATTAGTGCATATTTATAGCACTGATCGCAGTATAAATGTGAATGGCGCCAAAAATGTGTCAAAAGTGTCCGATGTGTCCGCCATAATGTCGCAGTCCCAATAAAAATCGCAGATCGCCGCCATTTCTAGTAAAAAAAAAGAATAAAAAATTATAATTCTGTCCCCTATTTTGTAGGCGCTATAACTTTTGCGCAAACCAGTCGCTTATTGCGATTTTTTTTTTTTTTACCAAAAATATGTAGAAGAATACGTATCGGCCTAAACTGAGAAAAAAAATTGTTTTTTAAAAAAAAAAAAGGGATATTTATTATAGCAACAAGTAAAAAATATTGTATTTTTTCTTTAAAATTGTCGCTCTATTTTTGTTTATAGCGCAAAAAATTAAAACCGCACAGGCGATTAAATACCACTAAAAGAAAGCTCTACTTGTGGGGAAAAAAGGACGTCAATTTTGTTTGGAAGCCACGTCACACGACCACGCAATTGTCAGTTAAAGCGACGCAGTGCCGGAAGCTGAATTTTCACCTGGGCAGGAGGGGGGTATATGTGCCCAGTAAGCTAGTGGTTAATTAACCACTTAAGACCCGGACCAATACGCTGGTAAATGACCCAAGGTGTTTTTGCGATTCGGCACTGCGTCGCTTTAACAGACAATTGCGCGGTCGTGCGACGTGGCTCCCAAACAAAATTTGCGTCCTTTTCTTCCCACAAATAGAGCTTTCTTTTGGTGGTATTTGATCACCTCTGCGATTTTTATTTTTTGCTATATATACAAAAATAGAGCGACATTTTTGAAAAAAAACCACTATTTTTTACTTTTTGTTAAAAAAAAATCAAATAAACTAAATTTTAGTCAAACATTTAGGCCAAAATGTATTTAGCCACATGTCTTTAGTAAAAAAAAAAAATCGCAATAAAAAAAAATAGCTACCTAGCGGGAACAGCGACACTAATACAGCGATCAGAAAAATGATCGCTTAGTGACGCTGGCAATAGGGAGTGAAAGGGTTAACTAGGGCGGTGATCAGGGGGTTAAAACTTTATTAGGGGGGGTAGGGGGGCTATCCTGAACCTAACACTAACTGTTTTTTACAGTGCCTGTCACACTGACACTAAATGCAGTGATTAAATCACTGCATTCAGTAACACTGTGACAGGGGGGTGGGGGGGGCGATCACAAGGGGTTAATATGCCTATGTGAGTGTGTGTCAGTGTTGTGTTGGTGCACACTTACTTGTCATGTCTTCTCTCATCAGCAGCGCTGGGAAACAGCGCTGCGATGAGAGAATACATCATTTCCTCCTTCCTGTGTAAACACAGGAGGAGGAAGTGACAGGCTGGGAGCGCGCTCCCATTGGCTGGAAGCGATCGCGGGGGGGGCGGAAAACACGGACATCCGCCCGCAGATCCCGGATCGCTCCCAGAGGTAGGGAGACCCCCGCACGCCGCGGAGGGGGTCCCGATGGGACCCCCGAACCGCACTCAGGCGGGGACGTAAATTTACGCCCTTGTGCCTGTACGAGCCATGTTGTGGCCGTATATGTGCGTGCGGGGGTCTTTAAGTGGTTAAATAATACTCATAAAGTCTTCATATGCACATGTGTTAGCTGCTTATGTTTACCCCATAGCGCAATTTAAATATTGCATGCTTATTTTACTCCAATTTAGCTTTGAGCGTTTATTAACATCTGACCTTGGCATCCTTATCATAGCACACACATTAGTAGCAGCACCAGATTCAGGAGCCTATGATCCATATTAATCAGGCATATCACTATACCAATGCCACGGTTACATGGGAAACTATCAGATAGTTTTCCCACACTTTCCCATCTTTTGAGAAGTTAATTTATTTTTCAAATATCTTTGTCTAAGATAATTTTCTGAAAACTGCTTTATAACTCATATTCAGCTTTGTTTTGATACCCATTAATTGTTTGACTTTTTATTCAGTGTACTGCTCCACTTTTACAGCTACATCCAGTGTGTGAAAATCTACTCTTCTCTGTCTGTGACCTTTTCACAGTAACTACCTGAAAAGCGACACTGACCTCTATCCCTCCTCCTTTACGGCCCACATTGCCAGAATTCAAAATGTTGGTAAAGATACACTTAAACTTCATAACTAATTGGTCATGGGACCTCATAGCCAATGTCTTTATTAAATGTAGATATAAAAATGATTTCCCAAATTCTCACAGCTAGGGATGAGCCGAACACTCCCCGTTCGGTTCGCACCAGAACCTGCGAACAGACCAAAAGTTTATGTGAACTTTAGAACCCTGTTAAAGTCTATTGGACTTGAACGTTTGAAATCTAAAGTGCTAATTTTAAAGGCTAATATGCAAGTTATTGTCCTAAAAAGTGTTTGGGGACCCAGGGCCTGCCCCAGGGGACATGTATCAATGCAAAAAAAGTTTTCAAAACTGACGTTTTTCCGGGAGCAGTGATTTTAATAATGCTTAAAGTGAAACAATAAAAGTTAAATATTCCTTTAAATTTCGTATTGGGGACAATGGCCTCATCCCCATGTGGATTTTGGGGGGAACTCCACGCCATTTTTTTTTTAAATTGGGGTGGAGTTCCCCTTAAAATCCAGACCTTCAGGTCTTGAAGGGTCTGGAATGGATATTTGGGGGAAACCCCACATAATATATTTTTTTTAATTTAGGTCAATACCAGACCTGAAGAGCCTAGTAATTGAATTAGGGGGGACTCCCACACTTTTTTTTTTTATGAATTACTTTTCTCTGTATTGCTGGGAGCGGACAATTCATTATAGCCGCGAGTAATTTTAAATTACTTTTTATCCTTCAAAAATTACACTTTGTGCAGGGACAGTTCTAAGCACGGGAAACAAACGCTACTTCACAGGCTTACTATATACCTGGAAATATTCCTTTAAATTTTATACCTAGGGGGGGCTAGGTACGAAATTTAAAGGAATATTTCACTTTTATTGTTTCACTTTAAGCATTATTAAAATCACTGCTCCCGAAAAAACTTCTGTTTTTAACACTTTTTTTTGCATTGATACATGTTCCCTGGGACAGGATCCAGGTCCCCAAACACTTTTTAGGACAATAACTTGCATATTAGCCTTTAAAATTAGCACTTTAGATTTCTCCCATAGACATTTACAGGGTGTACCGCAGCTTTTTGAATTTGCAGCAAACACCTCAAATTGTTTGCGGTTCGCCGAAAATGCGAACAGGCAATGTTCGAGTCGAACATGAGTTTGACTCGAACTCGAAGCTCATCCCTACTCACAACTCAGCTGAACATTTTCTTGGAATGCTTATTCCACAAGGGCTGAGTGGGTTTCATCCGCCTCAGATATGTCCTATAGTCATTTATTTGACCTCTCTGAGGTGCCCAAAAAAACTACCGGGAATGGTATCGTCTTTAGATATCCATATGGTGTCTAACCCATTTTTCCTGGAACTATATGCTTTATATCTTACTTAAAGGGGAGGTTCACCTAAAAATAAACTTTTAACATTGCATTTATGAGATTAATGACAATTAGAATCGGCTGTTTTTTTTTTTTTTTTTTAAATACATCCCTACATACCGTTTCCTATATGTATTCTCACAGCAGCTTCCGGGTATGATCGTCGAGGCTGGGCGTTCCTAATTGATTAACAGGCATCTGACCGACGCATACAGCGCGTCACGAGATGTACTTCCCCTCTTATCAGACCATTTTATCTCTCTGCCAATCCCAGCACTCCAACTGCTCAGCCTAATATATATTATCTGCTCTCTCCCCCCCCCCAACACAGGCAGAGCTGATCAGCTACATTCCAATGGGATGTATAATTAACTCTACACTGTCCAGCAGCTGCCTTTTTTATCTTGTGCCCTATATAATGTGCTCTGCACCCCTCTCCTACATGTACAGCCATACACTCTGCACCCCTCTCCTACATGTACCGCCATACACTCTGCACCCCTCTCCTACATGTACCGCCATACACTCCACACCCCTCTCCTACATGTACCGCCATACACTCCGCACCCCTCTCCTACATGTATCGCCATACACGCTGTGCCCCTCCCCTACATGTACAGCCATACACTCCGCACCTCTCCTACATGTACCGCCATACACTCTGCACCCCTCTCCTAGACGTACCACCCACCACCATACACTCTGCACCCCTCTCCTACACGTAAAACCCATCACCATACACACTGCACCCCTCTCCTACATGCACCGCCATGCACTCCGTACCCCTCTCTTACACATACACCACCAACCACCATACACTCTGCACCCCTCTCCTACATGTACCACCATACATTACTGTTACCAATGAATATATGGGAATTTAAAGGAGCACCTACAATATGTAATGCATCATTTATACCAAAAGAATGAAAGGCGCTTATTGATTAGTTGCTATGGGCTACAGTATTTTGCACATTGCTGTTTGTATTATGAAACTCCACTTGTTTCCTAACCAATTGGATTTAATTAAATTTTAATTAATTTTAATTAAATTTGATTTTAAAATATTTAAAAATTCTTCTTTAAATTGAGTATGATGTTTTATTGTGAAATTTTTATTTGCACAATTTTATTCTGTCACGTATGCTGTTAGGTCATGGTATTATAAAGCTGTTTAAAACAATGTAGACATTTCTTAAATTTTTTCATTGCATTGCTTTTTTTTCTTGCTAAATACTGCTGACACTATGGGTGGAAGCTAGTAGAATACAGGGGCAGAGTGGGTGGATTATATAAGGGGTGGGACTTATGAGAAATGGGAGGGGTAAAAACGGAGGGGTGGAGTCTGGTGCCCCCCCCCATCCTAAAACTTCACCAGCCGCCACTGGCTGGAGGTGATTGGCTGTAGCCACTGATCCAATAAGCTTTCTGGTAGGTCTGTTCGACAGAAGCTGATCTAATGACTGACTTCTGTTGAACAGGGAGGGCTATACACAATCTAAATTCAAAATGGTCCCTGCTGAACTGGCCAAATTTCGATCAATGTGCAACCAGCTTTAGAATACTTATTAGTCCCCCTGTAAGTCTATAAAGAAACTTGCAAAACATGGACTGTTAACTGGCTTGTAGTTAACCATCACCACCCTTTATAATGGAAAATGAAAGGGAAAGAAGTGTCCTATGAATGTGGTGCTTAACAACTTTGATGCATTATAGTAAAACACTAGACTTGCCATAACAAGACAGTAGAAGTTTTCGTAACATTGTAATTTGTAGGAAACATTTTTAAATCTCAGCATAGGCACTGGATATAACATTTTAATATTTCAAGATTTTACATAGTCAATGGCAAAACACATCTTTTAATTTCAGACCATCTATGGAATAGTAAAACGGAAGAGACAAGTAATTGTGTAAGATTCTCTATGCATTGTGCTATGCAGCAAATAACAGTTACTGCAATTAAAATGGTATTGTAGAGTAGCATGAGAACAAAGGATAAAATGGAACATTTTACTATAATATTCTTAGTGATTATGTATAACTTGAAGCTTTTGGAACTAGAAATGTGGCAGCTCTAATTTTCATATATTTTCTATATTTAAACATTTCCAGTCTTCCAGTCCACTTACATTATGCAAGGAAATCTTGAATAAAAGGATAATTGTATGTCTTTAAAGTAAACCTCTGGCTATAATAAAACTATACCACGGCTACTAGTCTACATATCTATAAGAGGTGGTCACTACTAGCTGCCTATCAGAGTATTTAGGATTCTCTGGACTATCTTCAAAAAATCTGATGGAATGTTATGTCAGTTGGAGAAGTCTTATTTACCCAGTAAGGGAGATTTTATAAGTTAAGATTTAGCACTTGAATTTGAGGGTACACTTCTGTCAAAATATGTAAAGTCTGTTAATGTACTTTCAGTCTTTGGCACAGTTGAAATGTTTGATGAATAGCTTTAGAAGTTTATGAATGTACTTGTTCCCTGAAACTGCCCTTTGAAAGAAAATTGTAGTTAAAGGAGCTGCAATTGTTAACTTATTTTTAAAAATTCTAGGTCTCTGTCTCTGATTACAATACTTTCTGGTACCCTGACCTGGAACAAGTGTGCAGATCAGGAATGTCAAAGTAAAGTCAAAACTCCTAAGCTACATCGTTGTTCAAAGTCAGAATGTACTGAAGACATTGGATTGGCTTGAATGACAAAAAAATCTTTATTTGAAATTTAAAGGTGCAATAAACCCCAAACCAAAAATGTTATATATTGCAGCTTACCAACCATTAGATGTGGTGGCTGCATCAGTTTTATTTACTTTAGCTTTTTTCCTTCTGTTCCCACCCGGTGATCTGGCCAGAAACACGCCTCTAGTATTAGTGAGACGCAGGTCTAGATGAATTAGCACAGTAGGCACAGCAGCATATTCAGTTTGAGGGGAGGGTATGGTTAAATTAATTAAGATTTACATAAAAAAAAAATGAAGCCACTTCAGCTCACACTTTATAATCAGGTACAGCAACATTTGTTTTTTCCTTTTGGGATAAAAATTTACTTGAACTAATAAAAGCTGATCATTTGAATTACCCCTGTCAGTGCTAAATGGTTTTCTCATCTATATAAACCAATACATTTTTCTAGAGAGCTTGAGCTTTTGAAAAACAACAGATTACCACAAGACCCCGCTATCGCGCTCCTTAATAGTTGAATCCCAGATGAACCAAAATTCACCCAGACCCTAATCCATTTTATTTTCCTGGGGGGCCAAATAACAACAGCACATGCATGGAAATATCCATCTGTCTCATTCTACCTGACCAAACAAAAAATCTCTTGGATAATGTCCCAACATTTTTTTTCCAATATCATCTTGGACACGTCAGATAAATTCAAACTCACCTGGGAACCCTGGGCTAAGCACATTGGGGTGTCCCTACATCCTGGTAAGGATTTTTTGTTTTCTTGCTCCCCCCCCCCCCCCCCCCCGACTCCTTTTTCTTGCCTTTTATGTGTCAATTGTGAGCCGAAGCAGGCTTTTGTTTTGCCTAGCTGTAGCATAGGTCCTTGTTTGGTAGGGCAGAAAGATGGACAGTACGTGTTACGGGGGGAGAGTAAGCCTATCATAGTCTCCCTTACAGTCTATAATGGTTATCAAGCTCTGATCATCATTAGTCCAGAATAATTAAATTTCACGGCTCCTACCACTCAGTATATTCCTGAAAGGAATGATGCACAGCCCTCTGATTGCAGAACCGGGCTCCCCCTCCCACTACCTATGGCACAGCAGGCTCCCACTCGGGGTGCGATAGGTGGCAGGAGGTAAGGCTGCCAGCTGAGCTTCATAGCTGGGTATTTCTTTTGCCTTTGTTTCCTATATTGATTGTAATTTTATTCAATTGAATATAGTGATATTTTTCTCAATAAAAAAAAACAACAGATTACCAGATAAAAAAAGAAGAAAGGCTTAAAAAAGGAAACTAATATAGTCATCACATCTAAGAATTGGTACGCTATAATATAATAAATATTTGATTTTGGGTTTAGTACCACTTTACACAATGGCAACCTCCATACGTGTTCAGTTTCTTTTTAATTTAAAGCTGAACTTCAAACAAAAAGTTAAATCAAAGATGGACAAAATATACTATATGTGTTGCCTGAACTGTGGCCCCTTTGACCATTTTAGCCCTGGAAGGATTTACCCACTTCCTGACCGGGCCATTTTTTGCGATTTGGCACTGCGTTGATTTAACTGACATCTGCGCGGTCGTGCGATGTTGTACTCAAACTAAATTGATGTCCTTTTTTTCCCACAAATAGAGCTTTCTTTTGGTGGTATTTGATCATCTCTGTGAATTTTTTATTTTTTGTACTATAATCCAAAATAGAGCGACAGTTTAGAAAAATTTTTTTTTTTTACTTTTTGTTACAATAAATATCTGCTACATATTTTTGGTAAAACAATCCCAATAAGCGTATATTGATTGGTTTGCACAAAAGTTATCGTGTCTAAAAAATAGGGGATAGATTTATGGCATTTTTTTAATATATATATTGTTTTTACTATTAATGGCAGTGATCTGCAATTTTTAGTGGGACTGCAACATTGCGGTGGACAAATTTAACCCACATTGTGAAGTTTGTGGTTGTGAGGAGAACATGTAGAGACAGGGATGCTGCTGTGCTGTGGGCCTGAGCTGTCAGAAACATACTCTGCCTAGAGAACTGGGAAGAGACATAGGATAGGGACTATGAGGATTCATTTGGATAAGCAGACTGAAGTGAAGACAGGACACATATGGCTCCACACCTACTCATCAATTATCCTTAATTGAATGACAAACACTTTGGACTTTGACGTCTGTAACTACTAAGGGGTTATACCACAATGCTGCAAGCAAGGAGCAATAAATAGCTAAATAAGGCAAATCCGGATCTACCCCATCTGGCGCTTGTCGGCATGGCCAATATGTAGAACCCAGCCCCCATGTTTTTATTTCCCACTCTGGTTTAGAATTAATGGTGTTTCATGTGAGATATCTATATAACCCCCTGAAGAATATCGGTACGATTTAAAAGATCGAAACGCGTTGGGATCCGGATGTGGCAGCCAAACGGTTAACTACATATGGTCATTGTGAGATATAGATATGTACATGTGAATATCATATATTATAATTCTGTATACCAGAGCTCTTAATGTTGTCCCTGTATGTAATTGGATCCATTATTTCATCCTTTTATGTATAAATACTTTTTGATACCCATTAAAAAATATATTAAAATATTTCATTCAAGAGTTTACAATCTTTTCAGCTGCGTATAGGCCCTTGGGAGTTCCTTTCCTCTTTGTTCAGGGACAACGAGGATGACCTGTGCTGTTCAAGAGAGGAGTGCTGCCCAGATACTGCCTTCAGAGCTGTGCTCTTTATTGTGCTGCCAAAGTGCCCTTAATTGTGCTGTTGTGAACCAGGAACCCGGGCAGAGGACTACTGAGAAACTGTTACTATGGCTATGGTCTGTGAGTATTGAGCTGAGACGTGTTCTGCAACAGGGACACCCTGCCAGTTTGTTATTACAGGGAATGTAGCTGCTGCGGTCATCAGTTGAGACCATCAGGAGTGAGTTGTGCTACCGTGGGACCACTAAACTAAGTATACCCACTAAACTTGAATTAGTCAAGCCTGCTACCCCAGAGAGGATCCAGAGACTGCCATTCCAGATCCATGGTTTTTGACCAGGAGGTATGAGGAAAGAGCTTCGACCAGCTATGTCATTCGACCAGCTATGTCACCGGTCCTGAAACAATAGGAGCGGTGAGAGGCCTTGTGACATTTGTTGTTCCTGTTTTACGTGACCTCAGAAATACAAATACTCCTGTCTGAGGAGTGATTACTCCCACCAAGGACTTTGGGCCCCAACCGCGGCCTACAGTAGTTAAGACACCACTGGCCAGTGAAATAGGAACTGTACCCTTGTTAGAACACATAGGAGTTGATTTACTTAAACTGGAAAGTGCAAAATCTGGTGCAGCTGTAAATGGTACCCAAACAGCTTCTGACTTCAACCAAAAGGGCCCTCTTTAGCTCAGAAACATTGAGGCCTGAATCCAGACAGACCCAATAGGTAGTTGTGATCATACAGTTTTATTGTGGCATTTTTTAACATTGAAATATATTTATGGCTATTGCTGTCTGTGCTGTTTTTTGTTATATTGCTTTGCTGGGTGCTTTTGCCCAATTAAAGCGGAGTTCCACCCAAAATTGTAAGCTCTGCTTATCAACTCCCCCTCGGGTGCCACATTTGCCACCTTTTGGGGGGGGGGGTGTTATACCTGAAGGGTTCCACATGTACTGTCACTTTAAGGCTGGCTCCACCCAGGAGTGATGACAAGGGTCAAGGGGTATAGTAGCCATCTTAGAGCACATGTAAGGAAGCATAATAAGATGTCCTGAGATGTGTAGCAATCCCCCCCGGGGAGCTGCTGGTTTGTTTTGGGTGGCATGTTACCTCTATTTCCTCGCTGTCTGGGGTATCAGATGAGAGTTGGGAAAAAGTACAATGTCCACACTTTAAAATTATTTTTCTTTGATTTATTTGCTGAACTTGGTAAAGGAATAAAATATGTAGTTGAAGAGGTGGAAGGGTAACAGGTAATAGGTTCAGGTGCACAACTTCTGTCCGAAAACACTCCTGCTTCCAGCAATACAGCTTTTGTCGCCACTCTAGCCAGAGTGGGTATTGCGCACACGGATAGGCCTCTCTCACTAGCCTAGAAGCTGGGATGGGGCACGGAAATTGGTAAAGTCTCTGCCACAGACCTTCCCACAGATGGAGTTATGTTCGGTCCAAAATCCTCTCAACACAGGATTCAGCACCCGGATCTCTCTCGATTCATTTCTTTTAAACTTAGAACTGACAGGCGACCATCATTCAGGCTTTCAGTAATGGTTCGTTCTTCGATGAAGTTCAAGGCCTCTCCCGAAATACCAGCTTTGTGCTCGGTGCTCTCCAAAATAGGTTCTTCATCGAGTGGCTTCCTCCCTCCAGGACGGACAACACAGGACCACTCTGCAAATGTAGACCCAGTCTGACTGCCGGGCCTACTTAGTAGATCACAACCCCGGACCAACGTGGTCCCAGAGCCAGGAACACATGAACATGCACCCCCGGCCAGGAGGGCCACTCACAGGGGTGGTGGGACAACAGACAATCGATCGACGACCTCGGTCCAATGGCATATGTCCCTTAAGTACCCCCCCCTCAGCATGCACAGTGGGAGGATCAACCCCCCACTGATTGGCTGCTGAAGGGAAGTACCCAAAACACCTTGACCTGACTGCTGCCACCCTTGGCCTGGGGTGGTAACGCAACCCCAGACAACAATAGTGGTCACCCACAGTACAGCCATAGCTGGAACAGAGGCCCAAAATTTGGAAAAAATCATACGGTTTGAGTCAACTAACTCTCAGACTACCCTCTAAATTTAAAGCTATGCCAGCTAAAAAGTAGCAGATGCATTTTGAAGTGTACAGTGAGTGCTGAAATAAACATCCGGTATTCCAGACCAGAGTCTTGTGTCTCTCGCAACTCAGAGGATATAACAATAGGGTACCTGTTTTTCACAGGTACACGTCACCACTTCTGAGAGATCTAGCTATGTGAATTCGGACCCCTCCTCCTTCCCTTGACACTGTGCCATTCATAAAGCACAGTAGGGAACCGGATTTTAAGCTGAAAGGCTTCACTGCCAAGTTCCCTTACTACGAATGGCAGCGGCAGCACTTGAGAGCTGATGGAAACATCAGCTGGGGTGCTGACATCGCTGGATTCCAGGACAGTAGCTACAGTATGCTGCTGACTTTACATTTTTTGCTTGGGAGGCAGAACTCCTTGTTGAAACAACCCCTTTGCAACCACAAGGTGTGTCAGAGAATGTGGTACTGCTTAGAGGGTCATCAACACTAGCAAGAAAAGAACCTAAACATACAGTACATTGTACATATGGGAGCTGTTTAACCTGGCAAATGATTTGTAATTCTGCCCATCCATTGCTGAGATATATACAGCATTGTTACACAGCACAGCCGTGTCTGTTGGGGAGTAAACCTGATTTTTCTGTGCTTTAGTTTAGTACCACAGATCTCCGTAGCACCCTGTGACTGAAAGTGAATTTAAACTCAAGAATAAACATTTATTATAAAGTCATTTACAAGTCCTTGCATGTGGTGCTGCATTTGTTTTCTTTTTTTCAATCTAAGTACATGTATACAGAAAAATACCTGTTGAAAGTGCCAAGAATCCAATGTTCTTATAACTTTCTGTGCACTAAACTAAAATATAAAGCAACGTTATCAGCCTTCCCAGTTCTTTTCTGTGGACCATGGAACACCTCTCTTCTACTTTATGGAGATGAGGACAGAGGGAAATGTTCATGGTTCAAATCAGGAAAGCAGCCTGGAGTGACAACACTGGAAAATGTGTTATTGGCAGAATCAGCAGAACATAAAGGAAAATCGTCTGAAAATGTAAAATGAATGATGCCACACAACTAAGGACTGGTAAACTGTACTATGTTAAAACAAAGCTCCAAAGACCAAAAAGCATTAAACGAGTGCCCCTTTCCTTCCTCTCAGGTGCATCCAATAAATAATTTTAAATAGTTCTTAAAATACATTTTATTCACCGATAAAATAAAATAATGCCTAACTTGCTTTCATTATTGTGGTCGCTCACACTGATGCCACAAGTCAAATAACATCTTAAACCTCTGGCTCTCAGCATGCAGAATTCTCAGATCAGTGTCTGCATGCTAATAAAACTATTAGTGGGAATTGCTTGACTGGCTAAGTTATGGGTAGAGATGTACAAAACGGTTCGCCGGCGAACAGTTCCCGGCGAACATCGCTTGTTCGTGTTCTCCGCCGCGGGCGAACATATGCAATGTTCGATCCGCCCCCTATTCATCATCATTGAGCACATTTTGACCCTGTACCTCACAGTCAGCAGACACATTCCAGCCAATCAGCAGCATACCCTCCCCCCCTGACCATCCCACCTCCTGGACAGCATCCATTTTAGATTCATTCTGAAGCTGCAGTCTTAGTGAGAGGAGGGACAGTGTAGCTGCTGCTGATTTAATAGGGAAATCGATAGCTAGGTCAGTGTATTCAGTGTCCACTCCAGTCCTGAAAGACTCATCTGATCTCTAGTGTAAGGACAGCGTCCTGACAGCACCCCAAAAAGACTTTTTTAGGGCTATTCCATCAGTCTGATTGTTTTTCCCTCTGTAATCTAATGTGTGTTGTGGTGGTTTACAGAGAGAGACAGAGAGAGATAGAGAGTGTACATTTTTGAAGTTAAGGGCAGACAGGCAGGCAGGCAGGCTAGTCAGTTAGGCCTTGTACACAAGAGCAGACAGATTTGTTCAAATCGGTCGGACAGACCGATTTGAACAAATCTGTCTGCTGGGATGTATTGGTTTGATCGTGTACACACGATCAAACCAAAATCCCCGCCGGCAGACGGCACGCTGACGTGTCGGTGACGTTGACGCCGCCACGTCACCGCACCAGGAAGTGAATTACTTCCGCGCATGTGTCGAATCCATTCGACGCATGTTCGAGAAGATATGTCTGATCGAAGATGTCTGATCGAATCTGTCTGCTGGGACGGTCGGGCCGACCGTTTCCAGCAGATAGATTTGATCGTGTGTACGCAGCCTAAGGCCGCGTACACACGATCAAATCTGTCTGCTGGAAACGGTCTGCTAGATCGTCCCAGCAGACAGATTTGATCGTGTGTACGGGCGAGCCGACGGATTTGGCCACCCGACAGATTTCAAAGCATGCTTTGAAATCTATCGGTTGGGAACCCGTCCGCCCGACATGTCTGCTGGTTAGTACACTTACCAGCAGACATGTCATCTCGCACCGGCGCCGAATGGATTCGGCGCATGCGCGGAAGTGTTTTACTTCCTGGTGCGGTGACGTGGCGGCGTCAACGTCACCGCCACGTCACCGACACGTCAGCGCGCCGTCTGTTGGCGGGGATTTTGGTTTGCTCGTGTGTACACGCGAGCAAACCAAAATCCAAACAGACAGATTTGTTCAAATCGGTCGGACAGACCGTTTTGAACAAATCTATTGCCTCGTGTGTACGAGGCCTGAGAGTTACAGTGTGTAGAGGATATATATGCATCCCAGGAGTTGTATATATATTTATACACTGTATTGAGTTTAGCTATATATAGGGCTAGTACATCTGCTTTCCATCTAACCCTAACACTAACCCTGTCTGTAACCCTAGCCCTAACCCTTACACTACCTGATCGATACAACATCATACCTGATGTTTTAAAGCACGTTATTCCAAACAATTTAAGAATGTTAGGTGATTTATGCACTTTATGGATTAAAACCTGACTCTGCGTCAACTACGGAATTTTCCATGGGAGTTTTGCCATGGATCCCCCATCACTATTGTGGCCAGAAAGAGTCCCTGTGGGTTTTAAAATTTGCCTGCCCATTGAAGTCTATGGCAGTTCACCCAGTTCACCTGTTCACGAACATTTGCGGAAGTTCGCGTTCGCCATACGCAAACGCAAAATTTTATGTTCACGACATCACTAGTTATGGGGCGGGCTAACTAATAGAATAAGTACCAGGGGTGGCCCATCCATTAAGGGCACACGGGAGCTGCCCCCTCTATCCATGCCAGGGGCTGAAAAAACAGAAGTTGACAGTAGAACAAAGACACTGACCATCAACTATTTTAGAAAAGTCAAACAAATTTAAACAGGAGTGGTGTTTCATATTTTTTTTCTTGAAAAGTGAAAGGAGAAGTAGCAGGCTAATGAGTGCATCTGCTTATAAAGAGTAGCACTTTTCCTGCACTTTCTATTATTTAAGTATATGACATATGATCCTCTGCCACTCCCCATTGGGTTAGTACCATAGCCAGAAAAACTACATATATCAAAAATATTCCCTATTGGGAACCAAAGGGGCGGCTCCCTAAGGGAATTGAAGACGACTACTATCGGTAATATTGGGCAATAATGGATCAATATAATAAAATTCATAAATATTTATTGATGTATCAAAAAAGTCATATACAAAAATTGGTAAAAAATAATTGCTCTATATAGACTCATTAATGACCAAAGTGACAAAAATAACAATCTATTACTGCTCATAGTATATATTATACCGTTGGTGCAAATAACAATGAACCATAAGGACAATTACAAACATTTATACTAACATAAAACAAAAAATGGTCCGGACGCCTATTAAGCCACTAATATTGATAAGTCCAGCGGTAATACACTAACGCTATATACAAAAAAGTCAGTTATCAATATGTTGAATTAAGGACAATCATAATTTATGTGGCTTCCCCGGGGGTGAGATTGGAGTAGCTGTTGTATAGTGTGATGGATATAGATAAGTAGTTGTTAATGGAGTGCTTTTTGACATGTGAATTCAGCAGTGTGTCTCATTAATAATTTGGATCTCTGGGCTGAGTGCAGAGTTTGACAAGTGTTTGTTATATCTCAAGGTCTGTGTGTCTATTGTTTTCCACAATGAATCTTATTGCTTCCGCATATAATGATGCCATTGAAACATAGGGTGAGTAGTTTCATTTTTAGATACAAAGTAACTCTAGTGGTTGCATTGGTATCTCTTATGTTTAGCTACTCCCATCTCACCCTCGGGGGAAGCCACATAAATTATGATTAAGTCCTTAATTCAACATATTGATAACTGACTTTTTTGTATATATCGGTGTATTACCGCTGGACTTATCAATATATGTGGCTTAATAGGTGTCCGGACCATTTTTTGTTTTATGTTAGTATAAATGTTTGTAATTGTCCTTATGGTTCATTGTTATTTGCACCAACGGTATAATATATACTATGAGCGGTGATAGATTGGTATTTTTGTCATTGTGGTCATTAATGACTATAGAGCAATTATTTTTTACCAATTTTTGTATATGACTTTTTTGATACATCAATAAATATTTATACATTTTATTATATTGATCCATTATTGCCCAATATTACCGATAGTAGCCATCTTCAATTCCCTTAGGGAGCCGCCTCTTTGGTTCCCAATAGGGAATATTTTTGATATATGCAGTTTTTCTGGCTATGGTACTAACCCAATGGGGAGTGGCAGAGGATCATATGTCATATATTTAAATAATAGAAAGTGCAGGAAAAGTGCTACTCTTTATAAGCAGATGCACGCATTAGCCTGCTGCTTCTCCTTTCACTATTCAAAAAAAAAATATGAAACACCACTCCTATTTAAATTTGTTTGACTTTTCTAAAATAGTAGATGGTCAGTGTCTTTGTTCTATTGTCAATTTCTTTTTTTTTCAGCCCCTGGCGTGGATAGAGGGGGCAGCTCCCGTGTGCCTTTAATGGATGGAACACCCCTGGTACTTATTCTATTATGGTCTGGTTATTCTATTATGGTCTGGCCATAATTACAAAAACATCACTGCACATCACCAAAAGAACACCATACCCACAGTAAAGCATGGTGGCTGTTTTTCTTCAGCTGGAACAGGGGCCTTAGTCAAGGTAGAGGGATTTATGAACAGTTCCAAATAACAGTCAATATTGGCACAAAACCTTCAGGCTTCTGCTAGAAAGATGAACATGAAGAGGAAATTCATCTTTTAGCATGACCGCGAACCAAAGCATAAATCCAAATCAACAAAGGAATGGCTTCACCAGAAGACTAACGTTTTGTAATGGCCCAGCCAGAGCCCAGACCTGAATCTTGCTGAAAATCTGTGGGGTGATCTGAAGAGGACTGTGCACATGAGATGCAATCTGACAGATTTGGAGTGTTTTTGCAAAGAAGAGTGGGCAAATATTGCCAAGTCAAGATGTACCATGCTGATAGACTCATACATAGAAAGACTGAGTGCTGTAATAAACTCAAAAGGAGCTTCAACAAAGTATTCGTTTAAGGGTGTGCACACTTATGTAACCATATTATTATTTTTATTTTATATTTACTTCACTCCACCTTAAAGATTTCAGTTTGTTGTTCAACTGAGTTATACAGTTTATAGGTCACATTTAAGGGGTTGTAAAGGTTTGTTTTTTATTTTCTAAATATTTTCCTTTAAGCTAGTGCATTGTTGGTTCACTTACCTTTTCCTTTGATTTCCCTTCTAAATGTTTTTTTTCTTTGTCTGAATTTCTCACTTCCTGTTTCTTCTAAGTAATCTTGCCCCCATTATCCATGGGGGTTAGTCAGCCAGAACAGCTTACTGAGGAGGAACAGGAAATGAGAAATTCAGACAAAGAATACAAAGAAAAAAAACATTTAGAAGGGAAATCGAAGGAAAGGGTAAGTGAACCAACAATGCACTAGCTTTAATGACATTTTAACAGGGTTGTGTAGAATTTTTATATCCACTGGAGGTACTTACAATGCTTGCATTTAAAAAAAAATACACTTTATATAATTTTAAAGTGTAAGGCTTCTAGGTAAAGTATTTTGTTTTGTTTTGAACAGAGTGGGGAAGGGTTGTACCTAGGGTGAGCTTCGCGTTCGAAAAAAACGTATGTTCGACTCGAAGATCGTCCGTTCGATCGTTCGTCGAATTTCGAACAAAAACGATCGTTCGCGGGAAATTCGAGTGAAACGAAACGACCATTTTTAAAACTCTTTTTCCATTGATACTACTATCAATGGGGAAAAAAGTTTTAAAAACAGTCGTTTTTCCAAGAGTCCTGCTCCTGAAAAAACAACAGTTTTTTAAGACTTTTTTTCCATTGATACATGTTCCCTGGGGCAAAACCCGGGTTCTGAAAGACATTTTCCAACAATAACTTGAATATTGGTCTTTAAAATGATCGTTTTTGAATTCGAACGTTCGAGTCCCATAGACTTCAATGGGGTTCTAAATGTTCGTGCGAACGATCGGACTGTTCGACGGTTCTGGTGCGAACCAAACGGGGAGGTGTTCGGCTCATCCCTAGTTGTACCCTCTGTCTGGGTGATTTATCACCTTATTTGACTGTACTTGTCTAGATAACCATTGTCACAAAATCGTGAGGGGAAATTAAACATTTTAGAGCTGTCCTCAGAACAAGAGATGAGGGTAAATCTCCCAATGGGGACACTTTTTCCAGAGACAACTACCGTATTTATCGGCGTATATCGCGCACTTTTTTGCCCTGAAAATCAGGGCAAAATCGTGGGTGCGCGATATACGCCGATACCCGCTTTCCCGCGCCAAATTTTGAATACTGCGCCGACATATACCGAGCGCAGTACACTCGGGTATATTCGGCCAGTCTCGGCTTCTTCCGCGGTCACGTCCTGGACGTACAGGACGTGAGCGCGAAAGTTGCCGAGCCTGCCCGAGTGTACTGCGCTCAGTATATGCTGGCGCAGTATTCAAAACTCGGCGCGGGAAACGAGCGGGGAGGACACGAGGACGCCGCGAGGACGCCGGACCCGCCGAAGAGGACGCCGGACCCGCCGAAGAGGACACCGGACCCGCCGAAGAGGACACCGGACCCGCCGCAGAAGGACGCCGAACCCGACGAGGCCGCCGATGGACGCCGCGCAAGACACCAAAACTGTAAGTACAAAATAACTTTTTTTCCACAGGATTGGGGGGCACTTTGGGGGTGCGCGGTATACGCGGGAGCGCGTTATACCGCGATAAATACGGTATCTAAAAGGGGGTTTCCCCACACTTTGAGAGATTTCCTCTAACTTACCAGTGCATTTCTAGAGCAGGAAGTGAATCGAAATTTCCCCAAACATTTTTTGACTATACAAACACTATATATGAATACAGATCTCCATTATTGTGTATCTTTTTTATCTGTCTGGAGCTCAGCCTTAGGTTTTTCTTTCAAAATTTCTTTTAAAGAAGAATGCTTTCAGAGTTTGAGATGATTTGAGTGCCAATTGATTGATTGATTGATTCATTCATTAATTAAATGTACTGGTGAGCCTGAAGCGCATTCAATTCTGACAGACATAATATGAAATGCTAATGGAATAGGTTATTAAAATAGTACATGACCTGAGGGAGATAAAGGGCATTAGCATAAAGATTATATAGCTGAAACTTACACTATTTCCACATCCATTTTAATCTTTCAGTGGTAAATGCAAAATCCTTTTTTTTTTTTAGGGACTGGCATGACTGTGGCCTAAAGAAAACCTGTTCTGGGAAATATGCAGGCTTCCATTACTGACCTCCTTCAGAAAATTCTGTTTAACTAGCTTTCCAAATGCTTTGATAATTTCTGAACCACTAAATAGGGACATGTGTGCATTTTTATTTTATTTTATTTTTTTGTGGGAAAAAATACATACATTTTGTTTTGGCACAACATTGCATGACTGTGCAATTGTCAGTTAAAGTGACACAGTGCCGTATTGAAAAAAATAGCCTGGTCAGAAAGGGGTTAAATTCTCAAGGGGCTGAAGCCATTAGAAAGGGTCAGACTAGGCCCATGTCTCTTGCTACACAAGGGGACCTCACCCCAGCATCGCTGTAACCCACTAGATCAGATGACTCACGGTCCCAGCAGCCGGGCTAGCATCTACGCTCATTCTGCAGAATGATGCACCGACTTGAATCGCCCTTTAGGAGGTTCCTGTGCTGTTCTTCAGTTCGGTGAGAGGACATCCACAGGACAATACAATCTTTGCTTTATCCTATCTTACAGAATACTGTATACAGACACATTACACCTAGAATTACTCTAAGGATTACAACTAGCCAGTCACAGCTGTCTTACTTTGACCACATATCACCGTGCCACATTCAGGATTCTTGTTATATGAGCTCCAACTTGCCGGTTAAGATCATTGCAAGGCCTTGCATCCTGGACATTGTTATTCTATTGCCATTTAAAGGGACACACCCCTAAGATCTAGAATACCTAGTCTCTCATTAGGATCAAAAGTTTATTAGGCCACCCTGGGGTTCCTCTTTTTTGCAGTGATAGTATATACAGCAACTAGTGATGTTCTCTAGATATGTATTCATTTATTGTCTGTTCCTATGTGCATTGCTATTTTATACCTGTGATTTTAAGTTGTTTACTTAATTATCTCAGGGTACCTTTTCAACTGAGTTTTGGCTGTTTTCCCTGGACTTAGTCGACTAACATCCTGTTCTTGACTCTCCATTTAAACAGTAAAATCAGAGAGAGCTAATTAATCTGCATTGTGTCTTTGTGTTATTTAAAAGGTACATACAATATGTCTGAACCTAGAGTGTCAGGAGGGCTGGAAAGTTCACAGGGTCAACGTGGCACAGATGAACATAAAGTGTTCAAGAAACAAAAAACTTTTTTATTCTGTCACATTACAGGACTAGATCTAATAATGCAGTGCTGCAAAGAAATGTTTTTGAAATTTATAGCCATGGATCACCTGAATTTGTCTCTTTCTTTTTATGCACATTTAAAAGCAAGCAAACATGAACATTTTTGTGTAGATTTTGATCTTACCTGGTTTGCTATTTCCAAGTCTCAACCCCTTCACTCACAATCGGAAAAAGAAAATTTGCTGTATGTGTTTAGTAATGAGTCAGGTCTGAGCATTTTCTGCTCAATCTCAAATCAATTCCTTCATTTTGCTGAAACTCAATTACCCCTTTCCTACCAGCTGGAGACACAATTGTGCCAGGCGGGAGATTTTGTTCATAGCAGTGATTTCATCCCACAGGAGTCAGAGAACATTCAGAAAAGACTAGGAGCATTCACACTCATCTAGCATCAATAAAGAGGCATTCCCGCTTGGACATGAAAACTGCAGGAGACCATAGGATTCTCTGAGGTCCATGATGCATCTGTTATTTAAAATAGCATTCTCTGTTATCCACCCAGACATACAATTATGCTATGTGTCATTCTGTGGGCAGAGGGTGATTATTCTAACCTGAAGCATGTCACTTTCATCAGCTGTGGGCAATCCACATCTCTCCGTAAAGCTGGTTAACAATATAAATCACATAGTAAAACACAGTAGACTTCTATAGAATTCCTTACAATAGTGTAATCACAAGACATCTGTGGGGCTGATTTTTGAAAACTAGAGCAAAGCTATCGGAAATAAAAACTGAGCTGTGCAATCGATCAGATCCCTGGTTTCATTTTTGCCAGTGCAAGAAACAATAAACCTGATTGGTTGCTATAGGAAACACATTCTTTCTGGAGAAATAAAGACTCATATGGCTTACCCCGACTTGTTCATTCCCTGACTTGTTCATTCCCCGACTTGGTTGGGGTAGGCAGTACACTTTGGTGGGGGTGGGTCAGCCATGCCCTGTGACCTTTGACCTCTGAGAACCCACCTTCTGACCTTTGACCTTTGGGGAAACCCTAACCCCTAACCCTAACCCCTACCCTAACCCCTAACCCTAACCCTAAGGCCCTAACCCTAGGCCATCATCCCTGGAAATAGAATATAGAATTATAATTATATAAAAATATATAATTTTATTACAAATTGAATTGAATGTAACACTATTCCAAAAATGATAGAAAGACAGGACACAAAATATTACATAAACATAGTATTCAAAAATGGTCTTAAAAGTGGTACTCCCCAGCTACTTGCTGTTCCTTCATCGGTAGAATTCCGATGATATAGAGTACCACTCCCAGCTTGAACAGTACTGTCAGTTATCGGCCCTTTCTAGAAGGCTACAAGTCAGGTGTATGGGAAGGGGAGGGTTAATGAGGGGAGGTCATAAGTTAATTAAAGATGAAAAATTAAATGTTTGATCCTTTCTCTCCCCTGCTCCCCTCTCCTCCCTCTTTCTTTCCCTCTTTCTCCTTCCTCCCCTACTCTCTTGTTGCTGTTCCGGCTTCATTTTTAATTTTGCTGACGGTCACCATGTGTGACTATAAATGACTGATACTGTTCATTTAACCACTTGCGGACCGCCGCATGTACATTTACGTCGGCAGAATGGCACGTACAGGCACATTGGCGTGCGGCGGTTCCCGTGGCTCTGGGAGCGATCCGGGATGAGGGGGCGGCGGTTCATTTTTGTCCGCCCCCTCACGATCGCTCCCAGCCAATCCGCGTGCTCCCCTGCATGTCACTTCCTCCTCCTGTGTAAACACAGGAAGGGGGAAATGATGTAATTTCTGCTCTCGGCGGGATTTTCAACCGCCGCTGAGGAGAGATTACATCGCACAGTAAGTCTGCACAACACTACACTGACACACACTACACATAGGCACATTAACCCCTTGCGATCACCCCCCCTCCCCCTGTCACAGTGTCACTGAATGCAGTGATCACTGATCACTGCATTTAGTGTCAGTGTGACAGGCAGTGTGACAGTCAGTTAGTGTTAGGTCTAGGGTAGCCCCCGCAACCCCCCTAATAAAGTTTTAACCCCTTGATTACCGCCCTAGTTAACCCTTTCACTCCCTATTGCCAGTGTCACTAAGCGATCATTTTTCTGATCGCTGTATTAGTGTCGCTGTTCCCGCTAGGTAGCTATTTTTTTTTTTATTGTGATTTTTTTTTTAATAAAGATTTGTATGCAGCTTTATGTTTACAAATATGAACAAAAGTAAGAACATAAGTATGGCTTATTTTTAGCAAGTACAAATTTCCAATCATAATTGATCAGTTAAAAGTATGTGATGTATTGAAGCGGTTTTAAATTCTATTTTTTTTAATTAAAATAAAAAACATAATAACTTAACATAATAACATAATACATTTCTTGGGTCCCCATCTTGTGCTCCTCCTCTTCTTAGAGTGCCCCCATAGCCAGTGTGCAGTCGGGCTACATGTGTCCATAGACACACATAGCATATGCTGGCCCTGCCCCTGCTGCCTCCTTACAGTATTTAATTGACAGCAGCAGGAACCAATGGCTCCCACTGTTGCCTTTGTGTCCTGTAAATATAGAAAGCGAGAGCAGAGCTGCTTCAGATGGGCACAGTGCAGGAGTCAGGTAGGTACTTAAGGGGTACCTGGGGGGAGCTAATCAGAGAAGTGTTTTTTTTTCTGCCTTAATACAGAGAATGTATTAAGGTTAAAAAACCTTACGCCTTTAGAACCATTTTAAAAGTTAAGATATACATATGAGCTAGAATATAAAAATATATTTTTTAAACAGTAATTTTCAGTATGCTGTTTAGGTTTTCCGCAGGGGCGTTGCTGGGTGTCAAAAAGACCAGGGGCTTCAGCCCGAAGGCCGGAGGTGGCACCGTGGGGAAGTAAGCGAACTTGCTGCTTTCTGCCTGGCCTACCAGGGCTGCCCATCTATGATAGGCACTAAAACTCACCTACCTGACACACTGACCATTACACCGACCTCACCTACTTGTACACTGATGGGCAGAAGAGACATACACTGACCTCATCACCTACCTACCTACACCTAAAATACTGTACATACACTACACTGACCTGGCTAAGTAAATATAAACTTCTAATTACATTTTCTCATGAGTGGTTATATAGCAGTCTTGTGACTTCTATCAGTGTCTGGGTAAAGTTTGTAGGAGGAATTGTTCTACTTTGACTGTCCTATAAGGCTGCATGACTTCTTTTTTTTTATAAATTCTTTATTTTTAATTTTTTTCTTTCACAAAGATAACTGTACAACATTTCCTACAGTACTACTTATACAGTATTTCTATTATTTTACTCATAATATCTACTTCTTTGTTTACATTGTTTACTTTTAACACATCGTCGCAATCACATCTAATAAAACAGAAATAGAAAGAGTTTAAGTCTAACCATGGTCATCCGCATTCCTCCTCCCCATTTCCTCTTTCTCAACTGTAATACCCATGGCCAATACTTGTATACTTTTTTATTTTGATACTTTTATTTTGTTACTTTAATTTTTATTAACCTGGGACCCCCCCTGGTTATCCCACCACCCATTCGAAGACTTGCCCCAAGAATTCGGGCATAGCGCAAAACTATATAAAGAAATAGCAAAGAAAAGAAGAAGAGGGAAAAAAAAAACGAATCGGGAACAGGCCCCCCCCCTTACCCACTATGGGTTTTGTCCCCTATACTCCATATACGATGACCAGACCTCCCAATACTTTCCTTCTTGCTCTCTCAGTATCATGGTCAAGTTTTCCATCTGTTGAATCTCCGCCATTCTCCCCATCCAGTAAGCAAGTGCCTCAGCAATGAATTTTTATATTTTTCCTTAGATAGCGGAACATCATGCAGAAGAAAAACTGACGTTTTTTCCTCAAGAGACACATCTGTGATTTTTTTGATTGTTTCCGAAACCATTTTCCAAAATTCTCTCAATCTGGTACATTCCCAGAATATGTGTTGTATAGTTCCTTCTGCATTTTGACAATGCCAACACTGATTAGATACTTGTGGAAATATCCGATTCAGTACTGACGGGGTTCTATACCACCTGGTTAAGATTTTGTACCCCCCTTCCTGATATTTAGTTGCCATTAATGATTTATGCGTGTATAAAAAAACAAAAAAAAAATGTTTGCATCTCCGTAAAAATAATTCCCAGGTCCTTCTCCCACGCTTGTAAAAAGGCCAGTTCTTGCAGGGCTTCTAGATCTACCAACAGGGCATACATAGCTGAGAGTGTGTGTCTAACTGGTTCCCCCTTCAGACATATCTGTTCAAACCCAGATAGTGACCGGATTTCTGACATATGTTGTGTGAGTGACCTTAAGAAAGCATTAAGTTGTATTAACCTAAAGGAGTCAAGGGTTTCCGAGAACTCCCTTTCAATCTCCCCCTGGTCATTACATAGTTATTTCTACAGAAATGCACAATCCTACTCCTTCCTTGCCATCTTAATTCATTAAAACACTGGTCTACTAGCCCTGGCTCAAATCTTGGTGTCCCCAAGACTGGAGACATGGGGTTTGGATGCACAGACATCTTGGTTTTCTTAATTTTTTTTTTAATAGTTTGAATTGTAGCCCCAACAGTGGGATGTTTTTTTTTACCTCCTGTGGTATCTCATCCTCTGCAATCCATGCTATTCCTTCCAAAGGTACAGCCGTTATAGACTGTTCCAACTGTATCCATGGTTTTTCCTTCTGTACTGTACACCAATCTACGACTCGTGTCAAATGTGATGCTACATAGTAGTTCACCGGATCTGGGAGTCCTACCCCTCCTCTTTCTTTGGGTAGTGTCAAGACAGTTCTACGTACTCTCTGGGATTTCCCTGCCCAAATAAACCTCACAAACCTAGATCTAAGGTCCCTCTAAAAAACAGCAGGTATCTTAATAGGCAGAGTCTGGAACAGGTATAAGAGTCTAGGTAATACATTCATCCTAATGATATTTATTCTCCCAAACCAACTAAATACTTCCTTATCCAACCTCAAAAAATCCAGTTTTATCTGCAGAATCAATGGTACAAAGTTAAGTTCAGAATAAATATGATAGGTGAGAGTTGACATCCCTGCCTAGTTCCGTTAACATTGAGTCACTCACCTTCACTCTTGCTTTTGGGCAAGAATATAGGCTTGTGATCCAATTCAACATCCCCTCTCTTAGCCCTATATGCTGTAATACTACTCTCAGAAATGTCCAATACACTCTATCAAATGCTTTTTCAGCATCGGCAGATATAATCGCTAAGGGCTTCTGATAGAAGTGGGATAGATGAATAGCACTAAGAACCCTTTGGGTGTTTTCCCTCCCTTCTCTACCAGGAGTAAACCCCACCTGGTCTGGGTGTATAATATCTGGAATATATCCCAGTAGTCTGTTTGCCAAAATTTTCGTCAAGATCTTAAGGTCTACATTTAGTAACGATATTGGCCGATAACTGGCACATTGAGTTGGATCTTTGCCCTCTTTGGGGAGTAATGTAATATGAGCCATCAGTGTTTCTTCCCGCATCTCCTGCCCTTCCCGTATTGAATTAAAGGTGGCAAGAAATTTTGGTGCCAATCTCTCAAAAAAAGTTTTATAGTAGAGCAACGTGTATCCATCTGGGCCCGGTGCCCTGCCAGGTTTCAATGCTTTCAAAGCTTCCACAAATTCCTCTATTCTAATTGGACCATCGATAGAGCTAGCTTCTTCTTCAGATAGTCCAGGCAAACCTGAAGCCGCTATATATTATTTCGCCTGTTGTTCTTTATTTGTCATTCTTAGGGTAGACTGTTGGCCCACTATTTTATAGAGTTTGGTAAAGTACTCTCTAAATGCCTTAGCGATTTCTTGTGTAGATTTCAAAATGTCTCCCTGCGTTTTTATGTGCTCAATATGATTCCTCGCCCTTATCTCTCTAAGAGCGTTTGCCAACATTCTACTGGGTTTATTTCCATACTCATAATATGCGCGCCTGCATCAGTTTAGTTTCGATTTCGCTCTATCTATCAGTAAAGCATTTAATTCTTCCTGTAAACTCTTAAGTTTTTCTTCTATCCATTTTGTTTGGGATTTCTTATGTACTAGTTCCAGTACCCTGATCTCCCCAAGTAGTGATTCCAATTTGGCCCCCATAGATCGTTTCCTATGTGCCCCTAAAAATATGAGAATTCCTCTAATATAACATTTATGCGCTTCCCATCCACATAATGGGGATACTTCCTCTGACTCATTGGTTGTAAAAAAAGCCTCTAATTCCTGCGCTATTTGATGTTCATACTCAGGTTCCTTCAGGAGTGTCTCATTTATCCTCCAATTCCATTCTCTTGAGCTTGCCTCTCCCCACTCCATCACATAGCTAGTTGACGCATGATCCAAGAGTGTAAATGAGCCTATGGAGGCCTCCACTATACACTGCAATGCATTTTGAAATATGAAAATGTAATCAATTCTGGTATACGTCTTATGTTTTGCTGAAAAAAAGTAGTCTCTCTCGTGTACGTTTAGGACTCTCCAAGTATCCATTAGTTGCAGGTCCTGTAATAGTCCTTTGACTCTACGAAGTTTGGAATAGGACAAATGTGACACTCCCTTTGATACATCTAGAGTAGGATCCAGTGCAAAATCGCGTCCCACTATTAAAATCCCCTCTCTGTTTTGCTGAACCAAGTTCAGATATGTTTCTGGCGCCGTCACTTGGTCCTCCTTTGGTAAATATAGATTTACCAATGTGACCTTTTGCTCACCTAAGGAGCCATTTATAATAAGGAGACGGCCTATCTCATCTCTAAATGTCTTATGCTCTTTCCATTGTACTTGATTTGACACCATGACTGTTAGGCGGCGTACACACGAGGGGATATGTCCGCTGAAAACGATCCGATGGACCGTTTCAGCAGACATCTCCGCTCGTGTGTATGGGCTAGCGGACAGATTTCTCCACCCGACAGATTTCAAAGCAAGCTTTGAAATCTATCCGGTGGAATCTGTCCGCCCGACATGTCTGCTGGTTAGTACACTTACCAGCAGACATGTCGGCCCCCACCGCCGCCGCGCCGCTGCCGAATGGATTCGGCGCATGCGCGGAAGTGTTTTACTTCCTGGTGCGGTGACGTGGCGGTGACGCGGCGGCGTCAACGTCACCGCCGCGTCACCGAGCCGTCCGGCGGCGGGGAATTTGATCCGATGGTGTGTACACGCCATCGGATCAAACTCCCGATCGGACATATCCGATGGAAATGGTCCGCGGACCGTTTTCATCGGATATGTCCGATCGTCTGTACGCCGCCTTACACCATTTGCTTTTGCGGTCTGAGATGCACTGTGATTCACATTAGAGAATATACGGTTCCCCAGTCTTGGGATTTTATTCCTAAAATGTGTCTCTTGTAAGAAAATGATCTGAGATTTCACTCTACCTAGTTCAGCTAGTAGTCTAGTACGTTTTTCAGGACTATTTAATCCCTTAATATTATATGAAGTGACATTTAACCTCATCATTTTACTAGTGGACCTGCCCCCCCCCCCCCAAAAAAAAAAAACCTCAACCAAAAAACAAAAGGTAACTCAGGGTCTGGCTAGTTCACCAGAACCCCGAGTACTGTAATCTCTAGGCTGTTGCAGAATCTATGTCCCTGCAAGTCTGTCCACAACTTGCCTAGTATAGAAAAAAGCAAATGGAAAATGAACATCTCCGACTACCCTTCATGATGAAGATCATGTTTATCATCTAATTCATGGGACTTTATTACCACTTGTTTTTTTTTTTTTGCAATATAGGATTATTATCCGCACATTTTAGCACTTGCAGCATTACATTCAGCACTGGTTGTGTTCATTGTTATTTATCGGGCTTATCACTCTTTTTTTCATTCATACATTTGATGTGTTCACTCTAGCACAAAATTATTTACTGTAGCCTCCTTGTACCTGCAGTGCTCGGGTGTCCTTCTCTCCTGGAGTCACGCTGCCTGGCTGGCTACCAGCGCCACGGTTCACCTCCTCATCACACAGACTCCAGTCTGGCTGCTGCGCCTGTGCATGACGTCACTGTATTGTGAGGAAGGGACACCCATACTTCAGATGGGCCCAACCCACAATTTTCCACAGTTAGGAAAGGGCACCCATACCTCAGATGGGCCAAACCTACAATTTTCCAGAGATATTTAACCAGCGCCGCCTTCAAAGTCCCAAATAGACCCCCTGCCTGCTGCCATGACAAGAAATTTAAAGGACCAAGAGATTGAATGGCAAGCTACCGTGTTTCCCCGAAAATAAGACGTACTCCGAAAATAAGCCGTAGCGGGATTTCGACGCAAGATAGAAATATAAGACACCCCTCCGAAAATAAGACGTAGCGATGTAGTGTCGAATCTCCGAAAATAAGATGTAGTGTCGAATCTCCGAAAATAAGATGTAGTGTCGAATCTCCGAAAATAAGATGTAGTGTCGAATCTCCGAAAATAAGATGTAGTGTCGAATCTCCGAAAATAAGATGTAGTGTCGAATCTCCGAAAATAAGATGTAGTGTCGAATCTCCGAAAATAAGATGTAGTGTCGAATCTTGTAGTGATAGGCGTGTCGTATGCGGCGCGGCGCGGTAAACAACACGTCATAGGTGTATGTTACTGTACTGGTGCTCAGGAGCTGTGAGGAGAAGAACACTCTGTAAAGCAAAAAGATTCTCCCAGCATTGACCAGCAAACCCCTCTCTCACCCCACACAAACAGATCACCCCAGCTCCACTGTGCTCCACATCAGCTTTGCTGGCCTATCTTTTTGTACAACCAGACAAGATGAGTGCAAAAAGAAAGAGTTATTCTGTTGAGTACAAGAAAGGAATTGTGGAGGACTCCCGAGGCAAGAATCTTACGGCTTTTTGCAAAGAGAAGAAGTTGGATATCCGAATGGTCCAAAAATGGCGTGCAGAATACGATAATCTCAGTCTACAGGTGGACAGAGGAAATGCTAAGAAGCGCAAGTGTGGTTCAGGTAGGCAACCTTTATTTTCTGTAATAAAAATAAGACACCCCCCGAAAATAAGCCATAGTGTGATTTCTTGAGAAAAAAAAAATATAAGACGGTGTCTTATTTTCGGGGAAACACGGTAACAACATAAAACCCCAAAACCCACTACAAATACCTCTGTACCTTGAGAAAGTAGGAAGCTCCCCAAAACCAAAACAAACAAGGGAGGGAGGGTGGGAGAAAACTGTCTGATGCTGTAATGAGCACTGACTGAGCTGTGACACGATCCCCCTGTTAGCAGAATATTGAAATCATGCTGGAAACTTGTTGTATGCAATAATACGGCTTTGCTTTCTTGGAGAAATATCAATGCATGCCTTTACAGAATGGAGAAACATGAAGACAGGAACAAGGAACATCCAAGTACATAGAGGGAGGATAGACAAACATTCTGTTGTATCATTAATACCACAGCACCACCTGCTGCTTAGACAGGCATAATGCATATTCAGTATATAGTCAGGTAACAAACAACTTTGCTGTTGTACTTTTACAACCCTCCCCCCCTCTCTCTACCCACTACTGGACATACCCTCTGCGTTGAACTCTTCAATCTGCTAAGCAGCCTACATCATATCAAAATCACCCAATAATACTCCACCTCTTATGCAGGCCCCAGTCATGCTGGCCCTCCTCGTAGTTTCACTCAGCTCCAAGCCATATACTTTAATGCTTATATTTACAACATTTTCTTAATATTTATTTTGATTGCAGTTGAGCCTTAAGCAAAAGATTGCCCTCTGCATTGATATGTGAGAGCCACTCTCTGAAGAGTCTTCTTTATGTATGAAGCAGGCATCATACCTTTGTTTGTCATTAATGTCCTGTTAATATTTAGTTTCTTTTAGATGTTTCAGAGCACTTGTTGTTATTCTCTTCTTGTAATAGATGAGCCAATCTAGAAGTCTCTGCTTGATATGATTAGAGCATTCTGTGAAAACTGAATAAAATCAATAAGAACGGTGATACAAAGCAAGGACACACAACTGCCCTATGTGTTCATTGATTGCTTTCTGCGTCGTCTCCATGAATTACAGGGAATAATTTGCAGTATGAATCGCTGACCTCTGGGGGTCGTGCAATAAAAGATTTTTAGATTTTGCTTCTAGTCACAGTCACACCAGGGACATCCATTAAGAGGATTTGTGAAACTGTATTTCTACATGACAAATCATGGAAGTGATAATAGTTACGTGGTATAGTGTGGAGAAAATCTTTTAGATTCTTGAATAAGTCATGATAGTTTGTCATGATGGTTTGTAAGATGGCAGCTGCCTCACTACAATTTCAAAGGATAAGATCCCTGCAGGATCTCAGTTCTGCGTAACTCTTAACCATTCTTTTGCTAGGAAAATTTGTGTTCAGATACCCAAAGTGATAATATTTGGAAAAAAATATGATTTTGTTTGGCTACATTTGGTCACATAGAAGTTGTTTGGATTGAACAACATTTATTTGTACCCCAACAAAGATTAATAAACCTTTTTGCTGCGCAGGGATATTGAACAAATTTGTGATTGTGAAAAATATTATCAATAAACAATATTATCAATAAACAATCAAGATAAAACAAGGATTGAAACACGCAAAGGAGGGAGATTTGCTTATGATGTGGACGGAGGAGTGCACTTTTCTCTTTCTGGGTCTATTGCTGAGTTCATTGCTGAACATAACGACCACGGACTGTACGGTGGTGTCGGTGTGTGGATAAACCAATGCAGCCATCTACCCTGGGCTTATTTCCATGATCTTCCGTGCAAGCAAAGGCTGGGTTGGGCTATAGCCACATTCCTGGTTTTGCTTGCCATCTGGTAAGCAAGTTTTTCTATAGGTGGTGTGGTACACTTCGTTGAGTGATTTACTGTGGTGTCAATACTAGAAGAATCCATCCTGCCATCTCATCATTTTATCAGTAAAGCATGATATATATTCTACAATATAATATAATATATATTATATAATATATTTATTACATTATTTGTACTATTTAGCGCAGCTTCTCCTAATCAATCAAACGAATATACATTACATTTAAGAGCTGCTCATTTGAAAAAAGTCATATTTCAACATAGAGGGTCTGATTCTAAATTTTAAAAAGTATGGGCCCCTTGGCTGGATGTCCCAGGTTTGGCCCCATTAGAATTGGTGTACGATCGTCTATTCTAAGGTTGTGGGGTGGGAGGGGACCCCTGAGCTATACTACACCACAGGATACCAAGCATGGGATGCGCTATACTTTGGCGCAGGGGGGTGGAGACTTGTGTTCGAGTTACTGCCTATTGAATGCTGGGGGAGAGAACATTTGCATGCAAAGTTTTTCTATGATCTTACTTGTTTTCCTGAATTTGGGTGTGCTGCGCCACACTGTCCTGATGATATGTTACTGCTCTGGAGCTCATCGCTTGTATTGGTATTTTGGTTCAATAAAAACCTTTGTTTGAGAAAAAAAAAAGAGCTGCTCATTTGTATAGCTATCATAGCCAAAAAGTGTTGTGTTACATATTAAAAAACCAGGCTCTCACTATTACCACAAAAACAAAACCATATAAAAACTTGTAAAATGCTTATAGAATAAATAAATAAAAAATAAAAAAAAGGTGTGACTTGCCACTTCTGCCATCCTGGTGGAATGCAGACTGACGTTTCTAGGTTTGTGTGAATGGTGTGAATACATTTAAACATTGTAAGTGCAATTTTAACCTTATTTTAAATACATTTGGCTATACTGCACTATGCATAGAAGCGCCGCTATTGATGGTGTATTCAGGGATGGCAAATGCAAGCGGAACAGTTATCAAATGACATATTTGACTACCTGGGGGCCAAGTAGATCTGGTGAGTGTGCTTGTTTGTTGGTGAAGAGGACACACTGAAGGCACGGCTGTGTGAACATTATTTTTGTGGTGTTGGAGGACACAAATCTATTGGAATATTTGGAAGGAACACTGTGGCTTTTCATCACTTTGTCACTGGACTTTCTTAATTTTATATATTTAATTTTTTTATTTTTGTATAACATTTTCACAAGTTTTCAGACGGTTTTGTTTTTTGGTAATAGTGAGAGCCCGGTTTATTATTATGTGATACAACATTTCATTGTAAATTCTTTGTCATTTATAAAAGCAGTACATCAAATCCTTGCTTTTCTCATATTGAAATTAAAGGTTATTTTTATTTATTTTTTAAGTAGCAAGCTTGTCACACTTTGCTGCTCTATCCAATGGTTTTGCTCAGAACATACCCAATCCTCTTCTTCTAGGGTCCCCTGTCAGTGCTTCAGGGTCCTCCCTCCTGCCTAGAGTCCCCATAGCTAGCAGCTTGTTATGAGGACACACACTTCTGAGCCGCTGCTCAATTTACATGCCCCAGCTCTCTCCTCATTGGGCTGTGATTAACAGTAGCGGGAGTCAATGGCTGCCATTGTTGTCTCAGTCAATGAGGATGGAAAGACCCAGGAGAGCTGAGGCTAAGGTGCACACCGCTGGATTGAAATGGGGCTCAGGTAAGTTTTAAATATAGCATCTGTCCTTGGCTTGTTTTACATGTTGGAAACCCTCCAAAAAAGCTTCCCTTACATGTCCTATTGCATTATCAAAAATGCTACATAGTTAAAAAAAAAAAATCAATGATAGTGGGAACCCTTTATAATGGATGTAGTTGTGCAGTTCCAGGAACCTCAAACACAGATATCCCACCAAGAGATTCTCTGAGAAAAACCATGTAAGATATTGTCTAATGGTTTTTATCTTTGTATTCCAATGTTTGCCAAAGAAAGAAATCTCATCAAAGACCGACCCCTTAATTCTATAACTAAAACACACACACACACACACACATATATATATATATATATATATATATATATATATATATACATACAATGGCAATAAAAAGATAAAACGTATGCAAACCCTTTAGCATGAACTTTGTTTTCTGACGTAATTTGCCATAAAATGTTATCTGATCCTCATCTAAGTCACAACAATAGACAAACACAATTTGCTTAAGCTGATAACATGCAAACAATTATAATTTTTTGTATCTTTATTGAACGCATCTATTAAACATTCTCAGTGCTGGAGGAAGTGAACCCATAGACTAAATACTTCAACAAAAGCTAACTGGAGTCAGAAGTTTGCACCTCTAAAGGGGCCAATTAATGAAATTAGTTTGGAGGTGTGGATTAGTGCTATTTTGATTGATATAAGGCACTCAAACATTTAAGAGTGCTGTTCATAAAATGCATCAGCTAATGTGAACAATGCATCACAAAAGGGAGCTCTCTGAATACATATAATCAAAAGTAGTTGATCTGCATAAGGCTGGGAAGGGATACAAAGCAATCTCAAAGTGTTTATTCGTCCATTAGTCGACAGATAAATTCTCTATAAATGATGACAGTTTAGTGCTGTGGCTGCAGAAGTTGGGGCCCAGCCAAGATAACTCCGAAGGCACAATGCAGAATCCTCAGTGGGTGAAAGAACCCATGAGTAACAGCTAAAGGCTTAAAGGAGTTGTAAAGGAAAAAATATTTTTTTTTGCTGAAATGACTGTTTACAGGGTATAGAGACATAATAGTTAACTGATTCCTTTTAAAAACAATTGAAATTGATAAAAATCAATCATATTATGTACCTGCAGTTTCAGTTTCGTTTTTGCATGCGATTTCCTGGTTCTCTGATGTACAGAGCCACAGAGCCAATACAGGGCAGTGATGGTTTGGAAAACAAAAGTGATTGGTGCTGAGGGGTTTTAGACATACAGTAATCACACCTCCTTGATTAGTGACCACATAGAGAAAGCTACCAGGACTGTGGTTATAAGGAAACAGACAATCAGGAAGTGTGGAGATCAGAGAAGGATTACAGCAACTTGAGAGCAAAAACTAACATGAAAACAGCACTGCATTCAAAAGTTTGGCCTTCAGGGGACGATCCTGTCTGCGGTCCTAGCTTTATACTCAGCTCCGTCTGCGAGGGTGTTTACCTCTAACGCTCTATCTGACAAGTTTTTTATTACTAATGGCACGCGCCAGGGGTGCCCTTTATCACCCATAATATTCACCTTGTTGATGGAACCCCTGGCCGAGGCAATTAGAGCGGATGATGCTATTACTGGAATACAGGTGGCTCACCAATCCCATAAGATAGGGCTGTTTGCAGATGATGTAGTGCTAACATTATCCAACCCGTTTACATCCCTCAATAGACTTAGAACAATCCTCCAGAAGTATAGTGAAGTGTCCTACTATAAACTCAATATCACTAAGTCGTGTTTACTGCCCATCAATATCAACAAACATCAAATCTCTTTACTAAAGGAAAAATATCCATTCCAATGGGTATCCAAGTCCATCCCCTACCTGGGTATTAGATTGACATCACCGGTATCTTCTATGTATGAAATTAATTATTCTGCTCTGACTTCCGTTGTTAAAGCTGATTTACAACATATCTCTTCATATGAACTGTCCTGGTTGGGGAGGATAGCGTCGCTGAAAATGTTGCTCCTGCCTAAGTTGATTTATTATTTCAGGACTATTCCCATCTGTTTACCGAATATTTTCTTTAATACGATTGACAAGCTGTTCAGGCAATTCATCTGGAAAGGCAGACTACCCAGAGTTACCTTCTCCTCTATCCAACGACATAGATCCAATGGAGGTGTAAGTTTTCCAAACATTCGCTTTTATCACAAAGCCGCTGTTTTGGACCAGATGAAAGCATGGTTTGAACCGGAGTCTGAGAAACTCTGGGTTCAGATCGAAAAGGCTGCAGTACAAAATAGGGACCTTCCATCATTACTACTCGCCAAACTGACCGGTATAGAGTTTACACCCCCCTCAATGCCCTCCATTGCGACGACTCTTTCGGTCTGGGATTCTTTGCACATGGTCACAGACTCTGTTTCTAAATTACACCAGGAAATCACTAATATTAAAATTTATGAATTTCTAATCCCACATCTTAATATTCAGTTATGGCTAGAGGAGGGCATCCAGTCATGGGGAGACTTGCTCCGCAGGAAACCCTCCTCACATGCATATGCTAAAGCGCAAATACTCCACTTTAGATCTAAACACCCTAACTGTGCATATGATGTCCACAGCGGAGCATGGAGTTATTTGTTGTCAAGCTATAATAGACCCAAGGGGCTATCATGGTTTTACGCACTACTCCAGCAACGTGATAAATTCTCCAAAATCTCTACCATGTCCAATTGGGAGAGAGATCTAGGATCTACTTTCACCCAAGTGGAATGGAAAGCAGCTATTAGCTCATGTTTCAGGTACTCCCACTGCACTAACCATTGGGATCTCGCATTAAAAATACTTCACAGATCATATCTTACTCCAGTGAGACTGTCTATGATCTTTAAGCTGGACTCCAGTTTATGCTGGCGACAGTGTGGGTCAAGGGGGAACTTGTACCACATCCTCTGGGACTGCTTGGGGGTACGCAAATTCTGGGGCGACGTTTTCAAACTACTGTCTTCTGTTACTGGGGCTGCAATGACACCTTCCCCCCAACTAGCTCTTCTTTCCCTGACGATTGACATTGTTCCCAAGAAGCTCAGAACTATAGTTACTCATGTCTTGATAGCCGCGAGACTAACGATCACCTCTAAATGGAAATCCAATAGTGTCCCGGATATATCTGAAGTTGTCCGCAGGGTCAATGTTCAATATTCGTATGAAAAGCACTTCGCCATTCAATTCCGAACACTACACTTATTTAACATCAGGTGGGATCCATGGCTATCCAAATTCAACCCCCTGGGTTAGGTGCCACCTTGTGAATTGCCTGACAACTTGAACGGTTGGCCAAGGATATATGCTAAGTACTGGAATTCGCATTAATACTTGCTTTTTGTGATTTGTGACTCATCTCTGGTTATGACGTTTTTTCTTTTATCCTTTTTCTTTTTCTTTTTTTCTTTTGTTTTCCCTATGTTACTCTACTTTAAAACTCTTATAGGATTGTAAATGATGCTGTTAGTACCCGGTGTTCCAACCGTAGGAATGCTTTTTGCAGACCCACTTAACCCTAATACAGTAGAAGTTTATGTATTAATGCCTGTTCTTTACCGGACTTAAGGGCTGACGCGTCCACATTTGAGACGTAGGATGCTAGGCTCGCACTACTTAAAGTTTACAGGCTTAGCCTTAGCGAACTGGTCCTAATTTGTCGACTAATTGCTCTTTTGTTTTCTGTTCCCTTTTATGTTATTTTGTTAATGACCCTACTCGGTGCCGACTTGTTATTAGTACTGTATATACCGATATTGTACAACGGCATGTGTATGTTGTCTGAAAATTTAATAAAAATCATTTGAAAGAAAACAGCACTGCATTAAGGTAAAGGAAGCTATTAAGATAAAAAAAAATCCTTTACAAACCCTTTAGGCCGCGTACACACGAGGGGATATGTCCGCTGAAAACGGTCCGATGGACCGTTTCAGCAGACATCTCCGCTCGTGTGTATGGGCTAGCGGACAGATTTCTCCACCCGACAGATTTTAAAGCAAGCTTTGAAATCTATCCGGTGGGAATCTGTCCGCCCGACATGTCTGCTGGTTAGTACACTTACCAGCAGACATGTCGTCCCCCACCGCCGCCGCGCCGCTGCCGAATGGATTCGGCGCATGCGCGGAAGTGTTTTACTTCCTGGTGCGGTGACGTGGCGGTGACGCGGCGGCGTCAACGTCACCGCCGCGTCACCGCCGCGTCACCGCCACGTCACCGCGCCATCCGGCGGCGGGGAATTTGATCCGATGGTGTGTACACGCCATCGGATCAAACTCCCGATCGGACATATCCGATGGAAATGGTCCGCGGACCGTTTTCATTGGATATGTCCGATCGTGTGTACGCGGCCTAAAAGAGATCACTGAAAGTGCAAATATTCCTACTCATGATGGCAGAGCATCACTGAGAAAGCCACTGCTCTCCAAAAAAAAACATTACTACTCACCTGAAGTTTACCAAAGGACTACTTGATAAACCACAACATTATAGGGAAAATGTTTTGTGGACTGATGAAACACAAATATAATTGTTTGGGAAGAATATTCAGCACTATGTATGGTGCAAAAAGGGTACAGTTTACCAACATTAAAACATCACCCCAACAGTGATGCCCAAAGGGTCTAATAGGACTCAAACAAGGGTTGGCACGGAGCCCAGTTGTATGACAATAGCAAATTAATATTGACTATTGTCACACAGATTCTCCTGCTGGCCATTCAGGAAGCATCTCTTGAGACCCGCTTCCTGGTTGGTTTAAAAGAGAAGCAACCCTATTGGTCTAGGTGGAGGAGGAAGTAGGAGGGAAGAGATGCATGGCCACCACGAGGAGATGCATGAGAGGCCACTGACCGTTGCCCGGAGGGAAGCCCTGCCCACACCATAGATGGTGTAAGTGCGAGGCCAACCGACCGACCCAGTGGGGGTGTTTGGTGCGGGTGACCTGACCAACCGGTGTCACCTCCTCCCCCCCCAAAAGAAAACGCTGCCACTGGTTAAATGTTAAAAACTGGAAGCAGTGCCATGTTAAGATGACCAAGATTTCCCATAGAGCTAGTGTATTTACATGCATTGAGAAATGAAAAAGGGTATTGCTTCACGTTAATTGCATCTTCATCTTTCATAGATGCTCTGGTGCCATTGTGTACTTAAAAGTGGAGTATGCCTGTGTTTAAGACAACCTATTGTTTTAAATTCATTGGGGGGGGGGGGCTTGTGATGACATCATTACACCAGCTGGAGCTATTACAATAAATCTGGTTGCACATTGGAATGCTTGCTTATCTCTTACATGGCATAATGTACATGGAGGAGTGGAGGTGCAAACAGCTGAACCTTCAGCTGAATCTGGGTCCACTACTGGCAAAACAAAGAGAGAAATGTAACAGCTGGTGCAAACACCCCCTATCGATGGTAGGTAGGGCTAACCTAATAAACATGGTATGGGCCCCACAACTTCTATATATCTTCCATAACTCACCAATATGGATATCGAACAAATGGTTCAAAAGAATTGACACCCAGATGTGGGAGTTGATATGGAAGAAAAAGGTAGCCAGGATTAGTTTAACCACTCTACAATATGGAAAGGATAGGGGGGGACTGGCGGTACCTCACCCCAAAATGTATTTTTTGGCCTCTCAGTTACAACAGCTGGAGGGATGGGGACGGGAAGAAAGAGAGGATTCGAATAGAAACTTGGTGATTAGTACTGTGTTCTCTCATTAAAGGCAGCCTCCCATCTTGAGATAGATTTGCCTAGTATGCCACACTCATCACCCACAGGAACCCTCCTCAGAAAGGTATGGGGGGAGCTACGAAAGACTCTGGGGACAGAGGGTGTGTTTCCATTTACTCCAATATGGAACAACCCTAGATATGCAGAGCTACAGAACCTAGCAGGCTTTACACCCTGGAAAAAGAGGGGAATCTGGTTCTTTTCACAGCTGTATGAGGGTGAGGTACTGAAAACTTATGAACAGCTGTGTAGGGAATACTAATTAGCCCCGCGGGGCTTCTATTAGTATCTCCAGCTCGCTGGTGGTAACATCACCGCCACCTTCACCATCACCGTCACCTTTGATGACGGCGGTCTTGCAAGCAGAGGCTCGGAGAGGACTGATAAAAAAAATATATGAGGGACTGACTGCTTAGAACAATTCAGAACCATGCCTATTTTAGAAGCCATAGGAAATGGGTAGAAGATATTGGGGAGATAGACGAGGACCAGTGGGAAAGGGCACTGAAATCTGTCCCGGTGGTGTCCGTCTCTGCGTCTCACAAACTGTCGCAACTCTTTATCTTACACAGGGCCTATAGAACAGCACCACAACTACACAGATGGGGAAGAAGGGATACTCCTATGTGCCCAAAGATTCATAGGTATTGGGAGGAAGTGTCCCAGTGCATTAACAGAGTAGCACAGGTACCAGTCCCATTGGATCCTCAGGTATACTTGTTATGGGCCATTGACCCTGGAGAGTATACAAAAGGAAAGTACTGTATGGTAACAAGATTGCTGTATTTGGCAAGAAAACTCATTGCACGTTATTGGATGGCCCCGGGGGTCCCCACAGGGAAGCAATGGATTGCATACGTCAACTCCTTGCTGGGTAGAGAACATCTGGCCTACAAACGAAGGAAAGCAGAGGGTAAATTTAAGGAGATTTGGCATTCCAGGTTGGGAGATGCGAATGTCGCGCCACCAAAACTGGTGATGGATAGATTTTCTATGTAAAGTGCAGAAGACAGGGGGGAGGGGTTGGGATATAAAACTAAAGAGAGGTACATTAGAATATTATGTTAATGTAAACATTTTGTATAATGTACTCTAATTGGATTGAAATGGATGCCGAATAGGCATATCTATGTATGAAATGGAAAAGGAAAAATAAAAATAAAGTGGATTAAAAAAAAAAAAAAAAGAATTACAAATAAAGCCTAGGTCAGATATAGAAGCAAAGGAATTCTCACCAGATGGGTTGTCTGAGGCAGCACTTTGTAATTGAGGAGATGCGGAGTTTGCCTTTGGCAGAGAAGCTGAGGAGGGTAAAAGCTGTGGCTGTTTTTAATTTTTTTTGACAACTTTTAAATAAATACTCTTAAACAGGTTGTAAACCTCTGAACCGACCCCCCACCCCGCCCCCCCCCCAAAAAAAAAACCTGGAGGACAAAGGCATAATGAGCTAGTATACTAGCTCATTATAAAATACATACCTTAAAACAAAGCTGTCACAGCCAGCGCTGTGATTGGCATGTGTGCTCTGAAGGAATGGCACCTGTGGGCCGTTCCTCCGGTGCGCATCCCCCGGTGATGTCACTGGCAGCATGCACTGGGAATATCTCCTAAACTGTAAAGGTAAAAGTATAGGTAAAAGTTTGCAGAGAACTTTACTTCCTCTTTAAATGTACTTGTATTTAAGTCTATATGATTCTTCTATACTTTTGTGTTTTATGTACATGGGCAGCAGTGTGAAATTATACCGGAGAAGAGATGCCTAGCATGATTTACATCCTGTAATTACAAATGAATGTGTCTGACATGCTCTGTAATTTCCAGCCTCTGCCAGAACTGTCCTTTCTAATTCTCTCTATCACAGTTTTCCGCAAATGCTATCATTTGCTGACCCAAAAAATCATTGTGTAGCAAAAAATACATAATGGAAATGTTATAATATTCCCCCTATACACAGACCGTACCAATAGAATGGGTTATCTCAGGTCCAAGAAAAATACATAAAAAGTACACGGATTAAAGTTAAATTAAGATATCTTAGAGTATATCTAGTTGGAAAATGCAATTTAAAGGGGATTGTGTGGGAAAAAAACAACCCAGTCTCAAGATAGGTAGACCATGCTGGTGCCAGATTCCCAAAATGTTTGTAGGATTAATAGCACTGAATACAGATGTCACAGTTTATGGGTTGTATTGAATTGTCTCAGATTTCCTTTGTTTGATGTATGCTGACATCTAGTGACGGTTTTTGGCCACTACAACTACTTTACTTGTGAGATTTGGTATCCCTCTGTCCTCCTCTCCTATTTAGTGCTAGTTACCTTAGTCCTAGCTAGACCCTCCCTGTTTCTTCCATGATCCCTTTACGGAGACAGAGCTTAGGAAAATCATTGTCTTCTTAAAGCGGATGGGCCATTAAATTTTTTTTTTAAAAGCCAGCAGCTACAAATACTGCAGCTGCTGACTTTTAATAATAGGACACTTACCTGTCCTGGAGTCCAGCGGCGTCCGCAGCAGAGGACGAGCGTTCGCTCGTCTCTCTGCTGCTCCCCCCTCCATCCACGGTAAGGGAACCAGGAAGCGAAGCGCTGCGGCTTCACTGCCCGGTTCCCTACGGCGCATGCGCGAGTTGCGCTGCACCCTCCGATTGGCTCCCGCTGGGAGCCGAGAGTTCCCAGCACACAACGGGAAAAACCCGTCTTTTGCCCGACAGGTATCTGCACCCCCCTCCGCCCTGAAAGGTGTCAAATGTGACACCGGAGGGGGGAGGGTTCCGATCAGCGAATCTTCACTTTAGGGTGGAGATCCACTTTAAGCCGTGTACACACGATAATTTTTTTCCATCGGTGAAAAAAAAATAGAACACGTTTTAAATTTTTCTATGGATAAAAAAACGATAGAAAAATCTGATCGTCTGTGTGGAACTCCATCGGACAATAATACATGCATGCGCAGAATCAAGTCGACGCATGCTCAGAAGCATTGAACTTCATTTTGTTTTGGCTCGTTGTAGTGTTGTACGTCACCGCGTTTGGACACAATCATATTTTTGACTGATGGTGTATAGGCAAGACCGATAAAAGTCAGCTTCATTGGATATCCGACGAAAAAATCCAACAGATTAGATTCCATCAGATATCCGATCGTGTGTACAGGGCTTAACACTTCATAAGACTGAGAAAATATCTCTGTACCAGTGGCATAACTAGAACCTTTAGGGCCCGGTACAAGAAACCTGACCCCCGGCCCGGGCCCTTCCACCCAAGCCCGATGGCAGAAAACCAGGGCCTGGTTGCAAGTGTGACCTTTGTAACAATATATATATTGTTTTATATATATATATATTTGTGTTTTAAAGGGTCACTAAAGGAATTTTTTTTTTTTTAGCTAAATAGCTTCCTTTACCTTAATGCAGTGTTGTTTTCATGTCCTCATTGTTCGTTTTTGCTTTGATGTTGCTGTAATTCCTCTCTGTTCTGAACACTTCCTGGTTGTCTGTTTCCTGGTAACCACAGTACTGGGAGATTTCTTACTGTGGTCACTAATCAAGGAGGTGTGTGTAAAACCCCTCAGCACCAATCCAGTTTTGTTTTACAAACCATCACTGCCCTCTATTGGCTCTCTGGCTCTGTACATCAGAGAGACAGGAAACAACAGCAAAAATGAAACTGAAAGTGCAGGCACATTATATGATTGATTTTTATCTATTTTTAATCATTTTTAAAAGGAATCAGTAAACTATTATGTCTCTATACCCTGTAAACAGTAATTTCATTAAAAAAAATAATTAACCATTTTATTACAATATCATTTTTTTAAATTATGTAGCGCACCCCCTAAGGTGCCGCAAGGTCAAAAGGGATACCCCACCCTGCACAGCAAGGCACAGCGCATTGTCACAGCACATTTGAGGCAAGTAACAGTCCAGTGCTTTGTTTTGTGTTTTCATTAGGGAGTTTAACTTGTATAGGGAGAAGGGTAATATGGGATGCCCACTTGAATTTAGTAGAACTTTTCAGGGACAACTTCTTCTGTACAGCTATTTACACTTCTCAGATTCCTCCAGAATGTAAGCTTATCTGATTACAAGGCTCGGTCAGTTTGGTGGCAGGCAGGTCCCTTTGATAGTGTAGCAAAGTCTTAGTGCCCAGCTGTCCTTCTGTGGCTACTGATCCCAGGACCACCTCTTCAGGCACTGCCAACCCCCCTGCTGCAGCTGCCCCTTTCTCCGGCCCCTTGGCTAATCTTCCACAGTCCTCCCAGACTGAATCTGCATCCATCTCATAATGCTCTCACCAAGTCCTCTCAGGTTGCCTCAGTCCGCACCAGCCCACCTGACTGTCTTTCTCCCTGGAGATTTGACTGGCAGTGTTATCCTCCTGCTGTCCTCACAGTTGATCCCATACCACTCATCAGGATACCTCTGTGTGTCATGAAGAGGGTATCTTCCACACCCAGGCCAGGGGTCACACCCCCCCCCAGACTAGGGGGTTGCCCTCAAGAGTCTCCAACAACCTCCTAACACTCAATCTCCATCTTTCACCCAAACTCCACTGCTCCAGATTTGAGTATTTGAGGGGGCATACCCCCTGCCAACCCAACTATTGGGGATTGGTCAGGGCCCTTATGAATATTCAAGGCAGCTCCTTCTTACCTCCCATTCCATTCTTCTAGAATCTTCTCCAAGGTGGAGGTATCAGAGGTGATGCCTGTGAGTCATCCAGCCCTCCCCGAGTCTCTGCCCAGAACCAGATAAAGAAACACTTAACATTTTAAATACACTAACCACAAAAATCTAGCACTCTAGCACACAAGCTAGAGGGTGTTACACCCCCTCCCCCCTGATGTTCAAGGACACCCCATAAAATATAGTGGGAGGGAAAAAGAGAGAGAACTTGGATGGGGCTATAATACAAATAAATTAAAGAGTATCAAAAATATACAGTTTTTTATGTCCCTGCAGCTAACTCTATACAGTATACAAAACAAGGCTGGAGCACCTTCCCCTCGAGGGAAGGCCTCTCAGCCAGCTGGAAACTTTTCTATGTTAAAGAGCAGGGTAGGCGGCCGCAAACACCTGCAAACATAAAAGAAAAACAGAAACAACACAATCCTATCACTAACTTCAGCTAATTATTCACATATTCTGTTAGCAGGGGGTTATAAGCCTCCTGGCAGAAAAAAAAAGAAAAGCACACCTAAGCTCAAACCTGGGACCTCCTGGGACCTGTGTCTGGCATTGATCCTTCATCCTGAGCTATCTGGGATGATGGACAATGTCCTGCCTGATCTATTGGACAATCCTGCCTGATCCATTGGAAAACCCTGTCTTGTGTCTTGATTGCTGTTGAACCTTGAACTCCTTGCTCCTCCCATGAACTTCCTATATAAGCCTTACCTCTGCACTTTCTGTCGCCAGATTATTGTGGTCTGATCCTGCTTACTTTTCGAGCTTATATTGCTGTTTGGAAATTACTTTGGCTTGTGACCCCGATTACGAAACTCTCTCCTGCATCGACCTTGGCTTGTGACCCCAACACTGATCATAGGTCTAGCTATTCAGACTTTCCTATCTCTTGCAGACCTGAGAACTGAAGTTGTTGGCCATTGGTCTCCACTCATTACAGGTATCGGTGGAGGCTGGTGCTCAAAATTTTTGGGGGGGCGCAAAAAAAAAAAAAATTCCAGCCTCACTGTGCCCATCAAACACAGCCACTGTGCCATAAATTGTCATCACTGTGCCATGCCATCAAATGCAGCCACTGTGCCATTGATTGTCACCACTGTGCAATGCCATCAAACGCAGCCACTGTGCCATCAATTGTCACCACTGTGCCATCAAATGCAGTCACTGTGCCATGCCATCAAACGCAGCCACTGTGTCATCAATTATCACCACTGTGCCATGCCATCAAATGCAGCCACTGTGCCATGCCATCAAACGCAGCCACTGTGCCATCAATTCGCACCACTGTGCCATGCCATCAAATGCAGTCACTGTGCCATGCCATCAAACACAGCCACTGTGCCATCAATTGTCACCACTGTGCCATGCCATCAAACACAGTCACTGTGCAATGCCATCAAACGCAGCCACTGTGCCATCAATTCGCACCACTGTGCCATGCCATCAAACACAGCCACTGTGTCATCAATTATCACCACTGCGCCATGCCATCAAATGCAGACACTGTGCCATGCCATCAAACGCAGCCACTGTGCCATCAATTGTCACCACTGTGCCATCAAACACAGCCACTGTGCCATCAATTATCACCACTGCACCATGCCATCAAATGCAGCCACTGTGCCATGCCATCAAACGCAGCCACTGTGCCATCAATTGTCACCACTGTGCCATGCCATCAAACACAGCCACTGTGCCATGCTATCAAACACAGTCACTGTGCAATGCCATTAAACGCAGCCACTGTGCCATCAATTCGCATCATTGTGCCATGTCATCAAACGCAGTCACTGTGCCATGCCATCAAACGCAGCCACTGTGCCATCGATTGTCACTACTGCACCATGCCATCAAATGCAGCCACTGTGTCATGCCATCAAACGCAGCCACTGTGCCATCAATTCGCACCACTGTGCCATGCCATCAAACGCAGTCACTGTGCCATGTCATCAAACGCAGCCACTGTGCCATCAATTGTCACCACTGTGCCATGCCATCAAACACAGTCCCTGTGCAATGCCATCAAACGCAGCCACTGTGCCATCAATTCGCACCACTGTGCCATGCCATCAAACACAGCCACTGTGCCATGCCATCAAACGCAGTCACTGTGCCATGCCATCAAACGCAGCCACTGTGCCATGCCATGAAACGCAGCCACTGTGCCATGCCATCAAACGCAGTCACTGTGAAATGCCATCAAACGCAGCCACTGTGCCATCAATTCGCACCATTGTGCCATGCCATCAAACGCAGTCACTGTGCCATGCCATCAAACACAGTCACTGTGCCATGCCATCAAACGCAATCACTGCGTTTGATGGCATGGCACCTTACTGGTACCTTACTCATTCGTCCCTCGATGTCTTCTCCCGCCCTCGATGACGCTTCAGCCAATCAGGTTACCGATAACCAGAACCGGTGACCTGATTGGCTGAGACGGCCGTCAGTCTAATTCAAGGAACATACCCCGTACGTTCCCTGGATAAAGCATCCGGGACCATAGGGCTGTACTCGGAAAGCCAATCAGAGCCGCTGGCTCTGATAGGCACTTCCCACAGCCAACCAGCAGCCGTTATTCAGGTGGTCGGCGCTCAATGTCCGGCTACCTGAATAGACCAGCAATATTGTCAGGGGCTGAAGTGGTTAAGAGTCTATGCTCCTCTTTCTGGCCTGTATAGTCCAATATCCTTTTTTCTGTTTTTCCTATTTGTATGCATTACGGATGATGTCATGTATGTCATAATAATTATTAAACAGTTCAATCATCTGGTATTGGTCAGGGTGGCAGACCGCCTAGTCCGTAATGAGCAGGAAAGCAAAAGACACAGGCAGCAATCCCCCAGGTCTCCTCGCAATCTGACAACAGCTGCAGAGGCTTAGGGATGTTCATATAATCCCACATCAGGTCATCCTCACACTCTCTCTGGGAGTCCTTAATGATGTCCAAGATGTCAGGAGGGAAATAAGGGTGATCCAGATCCCTTTTCAGAGTGGTTTGCGCTGCACCTTCTGCTGGAACCTGGAAAACCTGGGCAGTTCTCTTGATTTCCCTTTCCCTGAGAGGACACAGGTGTAGGGCAACCTCAATACCCACTGCTGCTCTGGTCTGGGTGGTTGAGGGCCTGGTAGATTTACTTAACACTGACTAGGGCTTCTGTGGCTCTCCCGGTCCTTTCAGCTGGATCTTGCATATTCAGCACCTTCACTGGTACCTCCTTTTGCCTCTGAGTGGGTCCCCACTCTCACTTCTCCTCTGAGCTGCTGTGGGACGACCAGTCTGCAAACTTGTCATCCATGTCCCCACCGCTACCACTCTCCATTGGCTTAACTGAAGACTTGTCCTCTTCTTGCAAAGGTGGCCACAGGCGACATATCTCCAACTTTCTTCCCTTTCTTCTTCACTCTTCTGCGCAGGGGAGTCACCAGGCTCAGACTCTATTCCACCTTGAGCGCATGATTCCAGGCCCGTACCAGCAAAGTACACAGTCCTGACTGCAGGTCCACACCGTAGATCTGTGGCTCTGGATCACTGGATGTCAGCCAGAGGAGCAGTTGGTCACAGTGTCGGCACCGGATCCAGGCACCGACCACCGTGGTTGGTATTCAACATGCAGGACACAGTGGGCACAGGCACCCAGTCCCTTTGATCATGCTGAAGACAAATCCCCCGTGATCCCCCAACAAGACACCAGTATTCACCAGTGTCCACTCCTGGAGGCAACCAGGTTAAATCCGGGACATGTGCACACCCTCCGCCATTTTTCTCCTCTCGCTGCTAGCAGGTCATGCTCAGTGTGGCCCCACCCCCAAGCTTCCAGACTAAATGGCGCCTGTGATGCTGATAAGCCAGAATTTTCCCATTTGCAGGCACAATGATGATGATGATGATGACACATACACTGGCACTTGCAGAACTTGTCTGGAGATGCTGCCTGTCACTGGCTGTGCCTGAGCAACTGGGAGCAGATGGCAGCAAGCATTTACTGTGGTTGCCTTTATTAACAGCAAAGTCTGTGGCACATATCTCTGTAGTTAGCAGGTTTAGGACAGTCCTTCCCATAAGCCATGGTTGGACAACTGGCAAACTATCCCCTGCAGGCACCCACTGACTTACTCTGATCACTATGGGCAACAGCAGACATCTCTGTGCATTTAGAAGCCTACAGTTACTCTTTCCAGCTTTAAGCAGATCACTGGACATATTTGTAATCCATGGGTGCAATAGATTGCCGCGGTTGTCAAGGGTAACAGTGCACATTTTGTAATTCAAGAGCGCAATTGCCTGCCATGGTTGACAGCACATGACACAGTTTAATGTATAGCAGGTTAACACAAGTGTCTGTCCCAGACGCAGTTGGGGCAACTGGGTATCCAGGGCCATAGCTAGTCCAGCAGCAGCTCCAGTTGGTTAAAAGGGGCAATAGCAGTGGAGACCTTTGTGTGTCATGAAGAGGGTTCCTTCTGAACCCAAGCTCCCAGACCCGACTAGACTAGGGGGTTAACCTCAAAAGTTTCTGACAGCCTCCTAACAATCCATCTCCATCTTTCACCCAAACTCCATTACCCCAGTTTGGCTGACCCTGAGGATTTGAGAGGGCCTGCCTTCTGCCAACCTATCTGTTGGGGGAATAATCATGAATACTCCAGGCAGCTCTTTCTCACCTCCCCTCCCATTCTTCTAGAATATTCACCAATTTTCTAGATGTAGGGGGAGGTATTAGAGGTGCTGCCTTTGAGTCATCCAACCCTCCCTAAATCTCTGCTCAGACCCAGATAAAAAACACAGGCTTGGTTTTCAGCCAAGTCTAAACATTTTACCTACACTAACAACAAAATCTAGCACTCTAGCGAGAGGGTTCTACGATTATTTTTAAAACATTTTTAGAAGCCTTGTTGTGGGACTTTGATGAGATATCAGGGGTCTAAACGGACATTCCACCTTTGAGGGAGAGAAAGGCGATTGAGGACACAGCCTTCTCTGCAGCCTACAGAATGAATGGACAGGAATAACTCTGTACAAAGCTTCCTGTTCAATCACAAACTATGGCATAGTAAACATAGTTTACTATGCCACACTTATGATGGACAAAGTCAGTGATCGGTTCAGATCATTGATTCTCCATTAAGAAAAGGGAGGGGCTGGTAAATGACACACTTACTGGCCCCTTCCTGATCTCCATTCTGACAGATCCCCTGCAGTAGCTGGCGATTGAGAGGGGGAACCCGGCATAGCCGGGTCTGGAAAAAAAGCACAGGGGGGGCAGCAGAAGGAAGCTAGATAGGAGGAATGACTGGGGCAACTGCATATAGATGAATCGATTTCTCCATTTTCCTCCTGCACCTGCTAAATGCGCGCTTCTCCTCCTCTCCCTCCCACAGGCATTCAGTGGCTGCAGGAGGAATATGGAGAGATAGATTCCTTGATATGCAGCCGCCATCACCACAATCTATGGGTGTGAGAGTGTTTTTGTTTAATCTGAACATAATGCAAGGTCTGCTTTAATCACCAAATTTAAAATACATTAAAACTCATAAACAATAAAAAACTAGCACAGTGTTACTTTTCCTAGGCTCTGCATGGAAGATTGTATTTGTAGTATGACAAGTGCACTTTAACTTGCATCCTTGCTTTATAATATGTTTGTTCTTAGCACATTAGCGGGGTCCAGCTTACTTCTCCCTTGTTGTGTGATAAAATATTTCTTTGTAGTCTAATCATGTTCTCTGTAAATAGTTTTTTTTCTGTGTCTTCTTTGACACACGGGAACCCATTAACAGATAACTAAAGCACAAACAAAACAGCAGGGTCCGTGATTATAATGGGGCATTGCAACCTTATAAAATGTCAGTTTGCATAAAGAGATAATAATGAGAAATGTATGTGGCTACAGCTTCTATTTGCATTACTAAATTTCTCTTTAAATCAGCATTTCATTTGCCCTTATGCAGAAGAAGCAGAAGCAGCTTTTAGGGACGTAACTGCTTCTCTTGTCTGTGTTTCAGGATTTACATTGACATACAATAGAATAAATATTTTGAAAATTGATGACTGCAATGCTAGCCCTGTCCACCAGATGGCACTTCAGAAAATTGCAAAACTTAATTGTAGCTGTACTGGATCATATGCAACAATGCAGGTGAAAGCTACCATGTGTTTATTTTTTTCTTATTCTTTTACTTTTTTCTTTTTAAGAAATAATTTTTATTATATTGCCTTGTGTATCAGTAAAGCTTGGACCCTAATAGAAAAGTATCCCCTGAAAACGTCTTCCAAAAAAGAAACTGTTAGTGCAAATAAAGTAGCATGGACAGTACTCAACTAAAAAAAAAATATATATACATATGATGTGTACAGTAAAAGAAAGCCTTTTTGGAGAGGAATGCATAAACTGCTTTTGCCGACTACCCCTTACAGAAAAGGAATGCCTGGCTGTCATGCTGATCAGTAACCTTAATACTTCTAAATGACTTTGCTCTGAATCCAGTGGCTGCATGCATGTTCCAGGTCAGTATTTTAGGTAAATGGAGTAAAAAAACAGCCAATTGGTACTTTCAGAAGAACGGCTAGTAATGGCAGCCTACATACAGTACAGTATTTCTCATTGTTTACGGAATTGCACATGCTACAGATTCTGAGTTATTAGGTTGATTGGAGAATAAGCATGTAACGGAATGACCCGTGACAGACTCAGATTCTCCTATGTCTAGGGTCACCTTATGTCCACTAGGGCCATAGGGTGACAAAGAAATTATATCATGTATTACAGAAGATGGGACATTAATAATAATTCATATTGCAGGACTGGAGTATTGCAAGGGGCCATGTTGACTTGAGACCAGGTTAACAAGACAGTGACTCATCCCTCTGTATAATAGGCTTTTGAAATGTTAAGTGAAGCTGGGCTTGTGAAATACCTTTCATTCTGTTGAAAAGGTGCTAATTACATCAGCTCCTGGAAGACCTTTCGATTTAGATGTATTGAATTAGCATGTCAATTATGTTTAGGAATGTATTGATACTCAGAGGTAAGAACCTTCCCTTTAGAGACAGTACGTCTGTCTAGATAATGTGATTGAGGTTCCCTTTCTGTGTGTGAAGATTATCTGTGATTGTGTATTATTCAAAAGGGAAAATCATTGTGTGACAGTATTTTGTTTTGATGTCATTATCTACAGGAATGTCATTCTCACTGAGTTAAGTCTATTGATGATACGGTGCCGAAATGTCTAGCTACGATTAGATAATTAGCCTCAGTGTGTGAATAGGGGGGTGGGGACTGCATTGTCCTGTGATTACCTGTACTGTATAAAAAAGTTGAGAAGAAACCATTAAAGTGTTCATATATTTGGAAACCAGAAGATAGAGCAGTCAGTCTCTTTTTCTGGGGAATTGATATGGATTGTGTATGCAAGATTGTCAGAGTGTGTAGGATAAGCTTGTCGTGGTTGGATGGAAGGTCGTAAACGGTGGTGACCGTTACAAAGCACATCTAAATAAATTGGTGGCGACAGAGACATGCATATTGGATAGTTCTCAACTGTCTTTTGGTACTTCTTGAGCCCTCCTATTTACATTCTGGGCTGTTGTACACTATTGATGTTTGCTTGCTTGATTTTATCCTGTTAAACACTATTAAAAGTGTTTTGTAAGATCTGTTGATGAGTGCCAAAAGTACCCGTTGTCCCTGACAGAAATTAAAAGCTGCCCTGTGTCCTCTGCATTGTTATCTCAAGCAATCTTACCTTCCTGCCTAGGTTACCTATGTGAACTAAAAAATATCACTCTCTACCAGTGGCGGCCCGTCCATTAGGGGTGTCCGGGTGCCACCTCCTCACTCCACACCACGGCTGCCACGGCCACCCCCTGTTCATGCCTCCGGCCCCTTTCAAGGCACCAGGCGCATGAATTACAGCGGCCATGTTTTTTTTCGAGGCACCTGATTAGAGCCAGAGGCTCCAATAAACTTTAAAATAGGGTGGGCTTGGGTCGCAGAGAATGCACTCCGATCCCATCCAGGTGTGTTTCAACAGCGAAAGAATATTCGCTGTTGAAACACTTTTCTCAATCTGGCAAATTGGAAGCGGTGGACCTGTTTTCCAAATTGGCCATGAGGAGGAGGAGGAGGGAGGAAACGGAAGCCACTGTGGAGAGCAGGAGAACAGGAGGCTGCCGCCACCGACAAGCAGGGTAAATGCTACCTACTAACCGTTGTTCACATAGGTAATCTAGCCAGAAAGATAATACTGCATATCTATAAGCCTAAAAAATCTCCTTTCCTTGGGTGACAACACTGTTCCTCCATAGATACAGTATAGTGAGTGAGCGTTGTCACCCTAAGACAGTGTATTTTTGGTAAGAATTACAAGTTGAAAATAGCCTGAAAACAAAAACAAATGCAGCCCTCACATCTAAGCTGCAATATATTTGATTTTTGGGCTTTAAAACAAATAAGTGACTTTGGATGAAGACGGACCATAGAGTAACACACAGCTTTTTAGTGTTACAAGATCTCAGGTCTGAATAGGGAGCAGGTGTGTTAAATTTGGTGTTATCCCGCTCACTCACTCATACGAGTTCAACATGGCACCTCGTGGCAAAGAACTCTCTGAGGAGCTGAAAAAAATCATTGTTGCTCTACATGGCCTACATGCCCTAGGCTATAAGAAGATTGCCAAGACCCTGAAACTACATGTTCTAGGCTATAAGGAAGATTGTCAAGACCCTGAAACAGAGCTGCAGCCCGGTACATACTGAAGCACAACATGAGCCCCTCCCTTTGGAGAATGGGCTGCAGGGCACTATTCCAACATGATAATGACCTCAAACACACCTAAAAAAATGACCACTGCCTTGCTAAAGAAGCTGAGGGTAAAGGTGATTTACTGGCCAAGCATGTCTCCAGACCGAAACCCTATTGAGCATCTGTGGGGCATCTTCAAACGGAAGGTGGCAGAGCGCAAGGTCTCTAAAATACACCAGCTCTGTGATGTCATGGAGGAGTGGAAGAGGACTCCAGTGGCAACCTGTGAAGCTCTGGTGAACTCCATGCCCAGTGCTGAAAAATAATGGTGGACACACAAAATATTGACACTTTGGGCCCGATTTGGACATTTTCACTTAGGGGTGTACTCACTTTTGTTGCCAACGGTTTAGACTTTAATGGCTGTGTGTTGAGTTATTTTGAGACAACAAATTTACAGCGTTAGAGCCCTTTCACACGGGGCGGATCAGTATTGATCCGCCTCCGTGTGTACGTTTGCTCAGTGGGGATTGCTCCGTAAATCCCTGCTGAGCTGTCAGATGACAGGGCGGTCCCCACACACTGTGCAGGGACCGCCCTGTTTTTCTCCACTTTCCCCTATGGTGGAGCTGATGAACACGGACCGTCTGTTCGTGTTCATCCGATCCGCTCTGCAGACGGAAGAAAAAATTGGGTTTTCTTCTGCCTACAAAAGCGGATGTTTGCAGAGGCGGACGATTACGGGTGTCAGCGGATGTTCATCCGTCGACACACGCTATGCCATAGGGATACATGTATGTCCGTATTTCATCCGAAAACGGATGGATGAAATACGGGCATACGGTCCGCACGTGTGAAAGGGGCCTTATACAAGCTGTACATTCACTACTTTACATTGTAGCAAAGTGTCATTGGGAAAGATAATGTTACGCTGAGTAAATTGATACCCAACATGTCACGCTTCTGCATGGTTTTTGGGGGCACTTCTTCTCAGTGATGGGGTCTGCGGTGGATCTATGGTTTCAGTTTTTTTACATTATTCTTTGGTAAATATACTCACATATGCCAATATCTTTTTCCAGAGTTCATGCTTTTAATCTTTCCCCCTAAAGAGACCTCCATTGTCAAAGGTCGAAACATGTCAGCGTTTTTAGCATAAGTTTACCTACTTCATTGTTACATGAACTCATATGGTTGTATTTATTCATATGCATATATTTTTATATTGTATTTGGGAACTAATGTCTTGACCCCACTAGAACTCCATTTTTCACTATGTACCTTTTTAAATAAATAATTTCTTCAACTTTTGAACCCATTATCATTTTTTGCTGCAATTCAATGCCCCTTTGGATACCTTTTCCTTCTACCAAGTTGTCATCAGGGGTGTGCAGCACCCATAACCCACAGCTAGTATCGCCTTCCCTCTGCTAACATGTCACGCTTCAAAATTGCGCCCGCTCGTGGAATGGCAACAAAGTTTTACCCTTAAAAATCTCCATAGGCAACATTTAAAAATATCTACAGGTTGCCAGTTTTGAGTTACAGAGGAGGTCTAGGGCTACGATCACGGCGATACCTCATATGTGTGGTTTGAACACTGTTTTCATATGCGGGCACAACTTATATACGTTCACTTCTGCGTCCGAGCTCCGCGGGATGGGGCGCTTACATTTTTGAATTTTTTTTCTTAATTTACTTATTTATTATTTTGACACTGTCCCTTTTAAAAAAAAATGGGGTCACTTTTATTCCTATTACAAGGAATGTAAACATCTCTTGTAATAGTAAAAAAGCATGACAGGTCCTCTTCAATATGAGATCTGGGGTCAAAAAGACCTCAGATCTCATATGTATACTAAAATGCAATAATAAAAAATAAAAAAATATGTAATTTGAAAAAAAAATCATATTTAAGAGCATTGGGTAGTGACGTTTGACATCTCTTCCAACCTCCAATGCTATGGAGCCAAGTGGGGGCCATCTTTCCCTCACTCAGCATCCAGGCTCAGAGGACAGCAGGCGCGATCATCTCCGCCACTACCGATGGCTCTGGTAAGTGGCTGAGATGGCCTCTCCTGCCCCCTGATTGAAGTGATCTGGCAGCGAATCCACTGTTGATACCACATTTATCTGAAAGCTGACCGCCTACTGAAGAGGATACCGGGGGTTATGGCAGCTAGCTGCCATATTCACCCTTTCTGTTTGTCCTTATGACTATTGACAATTTATATAGTGCCAACAGTTTGCGCAGCACTTTACAACACGAGAGCAGACAGTACAGTTGCAATACAATTTAATACAGGAGGAATCAGAGGGCCCTGCTCCTTAGAGCTTACAATCTAGGAGGGAGGATTAAGTGATACAAAAGGTAATAACTGTGGGAGATGAGCTGATGGAGAAAATGTAAATACAGTTGTTAGGTGTGGGTAAGAGGAGGGTTCTCTGAACAGGAGGGTTTTCAGGGATCGTCTAAAAGCTAGAGTAGGAGATAATCAGACAGATGGGGTAAGGAGTTCTGTAGGATTGGAGAGGCTCTGGAAAAGTCCTGGAGGTGAGCATGGGAGGTATTCCAATAGGGATAGCTGTTCTGGTGACAGCAACCTAAGAGAGGTTTTCTTCTCATTCCTACTATTGTTTTGGGACCAGAAGTAAAGTGAAATCTCTTGAAAACGAAAACAACAAATTTGAGTGGCAGCCGTTCATTGCAGTGATCAATGTAATGCAAACTTAACCAACCACGTTGGTTAATGTCTGTTTTAAACCCAAAGTCAGGCAACTCAACAGCAAGACTTTCGACATGCTAAACTAACTTTTTTTTTTTTTAAGAAAAGCGTGCTCTTACATATAATTTTAGGGTTCACAAAAAATCTGGGTGTGTGTATTTGCATGCAGCCTGCTGTAAGACTAGACTCCAAACTGTCAGATAAATTCAGTGCAGAGGGTTTGGTTTGATTCCTACAAGAACTGATTACAGCTATTTTATCTGCAAAGGTTCACAGCACAAAATGCATTCATTCAGCTGTTTAAGGCTCACTTCGGACACCAGTGGAATAACATTTATGTAGTTATGAGACACAATCTTTAGAACAAACTTGCCAGAAAAATAATATAGGTATCAATAGGTGAAAGGATTGTGTTATATAAAATTAAGAAATATCTAAATATAAAGCCTCCCTTCACCGTGGTCAGTAAAGCAGGAAGTGAACAGAACAGAGAAGAAATAGAGCAACCTCTGAGCAAAAATGAACAATAAGGAAGTGAAAAGTGGAATGACTGCAGGTAAAGGATGCTTATTATGAAAAAAAAAATGTTTCCTTTACAACCCCTTTAACCACTTGCCCACCTGGCCTGTTTTTCAGATTCGGTGTTTACGAGAATAAAACAGTTTTTTTTTATAGAAAATTACTTAAACCCCCCAAACATTATATATATTTTTTTTCTAACACCCTAGAGCAGGGGTGGCAAACTCAAATTCATTGGGGGCCGCATCAACAGTTTGGTTGCCCTGAAAGGGCCGGTTGTATCTGCGCTCACACCAGTGGCGTAGCGTGGGTTGTCAGTGCCCGGGGTAATTTGCTCCCCCCCTGACTCGCAGACTTACCTATTTACAGCTAGCTCCAGTCTGGTTACATGATCCCCTGTGTGAGCCAGCGGTGGCTGCAGGGGAGAGGAGAGCGTGCTCGTCAATGACTGGTAAAGCCCGGAGGGGTGACATCAAATTGAGATTCCTGTTGGTGCTCCTTCCTCTCCCCTGCATACACCACTGGCTCACACAGGGAATAACACGACCGGACAGCCTGAAAATAGGGGTTTACATCTTTTCTACACAGGTTAGCCATCATAGGCATTAGGAGTGGGATTTTATAATATTTCAGTTAATGGGAGCTACACGTCATATTCACACTATAATACTTGTTGCAGCACTATGCAGCTATATATATATATATATATATATATATATATATATAGAAAAGATTCAAAAAGGTTAAAAAAAAAAAAAAACCTAATGGGTATTGATCCCAAGTGCACGATGCTGCAACAAGTATTATAGTGTGAATATGACGTGTGTAGTTTCCATTAACTGAAATATTATAAAATAACCTACTGGGTAGTGAGTCCCAACCACCGGTGCTGCAAGAAACCTCAAGCTCATTGTGCAAATAAAGCAAATACATAAAGTACAGAAAATTTCATAAAACAATTAATCAAATTTAATAATTTTACGATAGCCCTACTCCTGCATAGTGAATCCAAATCACCAGTGCTGCAAGAACACACAATTGTGCAAATATATAAATAAAAAAACGAATTCCATATAACAATTACTAAAAAAACATCCAAAAAACAACATGGCTGTGAATGAACATTTTATTAATAATTAGTTTGCTTATTTATTTATATATTTGTACAATTGTGTTTTTTTTTTGCAGCAATGGTGATTTGTATTCACTGAGACATTGATCGCAGAGACAGTGGAGCTGAGGGAAAGAGGGAGGAGGGGGAGGCAGAGAGATAACGAGAGAGACTGCTAGAAGACCTACCTTCCATGGCAGCGTGTCTCCTTTGATGCTTCCAGCAGCTCCCTGGCAGCGTGCCCGTCCTCTGGGTCCCAAGTCACCATGTTCCCCGGGCCTACATTTCACTGCGAAGAGGAAGTCCATGCTCTGGAGGCATGGGAGATGCTGTGCCCGCCGCTTCTCACCTCTCGGGGGGGGGGGGGCGGGTCGGGGGGAGAGGTCAAGGAGGAGGCGGCCGTGGTTGAGATATTCTCCCAACTTCCGGGGCTCTCAGGTCTATCTGTCCTCGGCTCGGCCCCTCGCTGGTTACCAGCATTACCAGCTCCGCGGGCCACATGACAAGGCCTGGCGGGCCGGGTTCGGCCCGCGGGCCTTGTGTTTGCCACCCCTGCCCTAGAGAATAAAATGGCAGTCATTGCAATACTTTTTGTCACACCGTATTTGCGCAGCGGTCTTACAAGCGCACTTTTTTTGAAAACAATTCACTTTTTTGAATAAAAAAATAAGACAACAATAAATTTGGGCATTGGCTTTTATATATTGTGAAAGATAATGTTACGCCGAGTAAAATGATACCCAACATGTCACGCTTAAAAATTGCGCCCGCTCGTAGCATGGCGTCAAACTTTTACCCTTAAAAATCTCGATAGGCGACGTTTAAAAAATTCTACAGGTTGCATTTTTTGAGATACAGAGGAGGTCTAGGGCTAGAATTATTGCTCTCGCTCTAACGATCGCTTCTGTGCGCGAGCTCATCGGGATGGGGCGTTTTACATTTTTTTTTTTTTTTCTTATTTATTTTAAATTAGTTTGTAATTTTATACACCGAAATAAATAAAAATAAAAAAAATATCACTTTTATTCCTATTACAAGGAATGTAAACATCCCTTGTAATAGAAAAAAGCATGACAGGTCCTCTTAAATATGAGATCTGGGGTCAAAAAGACCTCAGATCTCATATTTAGGCTTAAATGCAAAAAAAGGAAAAAAAAATGTAATTTTTCAAATTTTAGAAAAAAAAAAGTTTATTTAAGACGCTGGGCGGGACTGACGTTTTGACATCACTTCCGCCCAGCAGAGCTCTGGGGAACGGGTGGGGGCGATTTTTCCCTCACTTGTATCCCCGCTGAGGAGCCGAATGGACCCGATCGCCTCCGCCGCTACCGACGGCTCCGGTAAGCCGCGGAGACTGCCATTATCGTGTATAGGACTGCCCACGGAAAAGATGGATATCTTGGTTGTGGCAGCAGCTGCTGCCGTTACCGAGATATCCATCTTTAAAGTCATGACGTCTTTTTGACATGACGCCGTGGGCAAGTGGTTAAGGATTACTTATGTTCCAAGAAGTCAGATAGTTGTGTAGTTGGCAACACTGCAGTAGATAGGGGCATAAATCAAAATTATAGGACCCATATAAAAAATTTTATGTGTTCCCACATAGCAGACAAAAGAAGCTCTGATGTACAACCACAGGCTTTGAGCTATAGCATGTGTGCTATTTCCCAGCATATACAACTGTATAATGTTGGTTTTAAGGTATTTGAATAACGCTTAAAATAAATGGATGATGATTGGAATAAAGATGCAATACAGCTAAAATGTTACCTGAAAACCTCTTCAATATATTTTGTAAAATGAAAAACAAATATACAATAAAGAAGATGTTACACTTGATTGCAATCTAAATGTTAAATTTGTAATGCTCCCCTTACATTGGTAGTCCACAGGAGGAAGAATACTCCTTAACATTGGTGGTCAGAGGGAGATAGAATGCTCCCTTGAATTGGTGGTTAGGAGGAGGAAGAATGCCCCATTGCAAAATGGGCACCAAACCTGGACTTTGTAGGCACACCTGTACACGATAGTAAAATGAAAATATTTTATTACAACATTTAAGATAATAATCAAACAACATGCTTAAAAATCAATGAGCAAGTCAAGATACAGTATGTCACAGAACTACAGTACATCAAGCACCCTGGAACCAATACACTATTTTATAATGGTTTTCATTTTTTGACGTAGTGCAATTGCTTGATGTATAAGTGGTTACTACCTTCTCATATAGGCAGTATACATTAGCGTGATTTTTAAGCATATTGCTTGATTTTTGCCTTAAATGTTGTAATAAAATATTTTCATTTTACTATTGTGTATAGGTGTCCCTAAAAAGTCCAGGTTCGATGCCCTATTTTTAATTTCTAATTAAATAGGACGTGGCACATGTGCTAAACCATTGTATCCACAGTATTACTCTGTGGTGATACATGTCACTATTTCTGAATGCCCTGTTGCATTGGGGTTAGAGGGATAAAGAATCCCCTTTACATCGGTTATCAGTGGAAGGAAGAATGCGCTCCTACATTAGTAATCAGTGGAAGGTAAAATGCTCCCTTACATTGGTAGACATTAGAGATGTAGAGAACAGTTCGCCCGCGAACTATTCGCGGCGATTTCAGCATGTTCGCGTTCGCCGCCGCGGGCGAACATATGCGATGTTCGATCCGCCCCCTATTAATTTACATTGAGCAAACTTTGACCCTCTACCTCACAGTCAGCAGACACATTTCAGCCAATCAGCAGCATACCCTCCCTAGTAGACCCTCCCACCTGTAGGGCAGCATCCATTTTACGTTCATTCTGCTGCTGGATTCTTAGTGAGAGGAGGGATAGTTTCTCTGCTGCCGATTGCATAGGGACAGTGTTAGCTAGGGCTCCTGAAATCCATTCCTGGAAGATTTATCTGATCTCTGCTGTTATAACAGCACTCCCAAGTCTCAAACAGCCCTTATTAGGGCTAATGAATCAGCAATCATTTTTTTTTTTTTTAATCAGTGCTGCGAGACTGTAATATCTTTTAGTCAGATAGATAGAGCAGCCAGCTTAGTTAGTTAATCTTACAGTGTGTAGAGAATATATATACATCTTAGCAGTTGTACATATATTTATACACTGTATAGTTTAGTTAGATTAGAGGTGTGGGTTGCTGTGCTATGTAAAGGGGTACAGTGGTGCAGGGTGCTGTGTAATATAAAGGGATCCAGTGGTGCAGGGTGCTGTGTAATATACAGGGATCCAGTGGTGCAGGGTGCTATTTAAAGGGGCCCAGAGCTGTGGGGTGCTGTGCTAGTTAAAGGGGTACAGTGTTGCAAGCTGCTCTGTCTTCAGGTACTCCAGTTCTGAAAGAATCATCTGATCTCTGCTCCTTGTTAGGGCTAATGAATCAGCAATCATTTTTTTTTAACTGCAATAGAGAATAGCAGTTAGTTTTCTGCAGGTATTTTTTTGTCAGGCCTATAGCTTCTTCTCTGCCAGCCTCTGCCAGTGTCACCAGTGCCACTCAGATCTGGTGGCACAGTACATTACATTTAAATAAAAAACACAATTTTAACTGCAATATAGAATAGCAGTTAGTTTTCTGCAAGTATTTTTTTGTCAGGCCTATAGCTTCTACTCTGCCAGCCTCTGCCAGTGTCACCAGTGCCACTCAGATCTGGTGGCACAGTACATTACATTTAAATGAAAACACACAATTTTGAATACAATAGAGAATAGCAGTTGTCTATGAGTGTTTTTTTTGTCAGGCCTATAGCGTCTACTCTGCCAGTGTCACCAGTGCCACTCAGATCTGGTGGCACAGTACATTACATTTAAATGAAAACACACAATTTTTAATGCAATAGAGAATAACAGTTAGTTGTCTGTGAGTGTTTTTTTTTGTCAGACCTATAGCGTCTACTCTGCCAGCCTCTGCCAGTGTCACCAGTGCCACTCAGATCTGGTGTCAATTGTCAAAGTACCTTGCACGCATAGTACAACTAAAATAATATAAAAAAAATGACAGGCAGTGGCAGGCCACCCCGCAGGGGCCGTCGTGGTCGTGGTGCAGGGATTCCCTTTGGCCCTAGAATATTACCTAGTGTTCAGAGGCCACGTACCCTGAACTCGAAAAGTTCTGAGGACATAGTTGACTGGCTAACACAGGACACCCAATCTACTACAGCTTACGCTGGGAACCTTGACACACCATCCTCCTCCAGCTCAGCTTCGGGCACCTCTCATGTTACCACTCGCCCGCCTGCCGCCACCATCAACACTAGCATCACAGCTGCTTTACTTGATCTGTCAGAGGAGTTATTTACACATGATTTGGAAGAAATGAGTGATGCGCAACAATTATTGCCAAGGGATGTAGATAAATGGGATATGTCTCAGTCAGGCAGCATTACAGACATGGACGTATGGTGTGATGATGATGATGTTGTACCCGCTGCTGCTTCCTTTGCTGAGTTGTCAGATACAAGTGAATCAGTTGATGATGATGGACTGTTTGCGGTTGTTGGCGCTGCGTTAAACGGGGAGTTTGGTCTGTCAAAGTTTGGTCTGTCACTGTGAACCCTAACCTTGTCTGTAACCCTAACCCTAACCCTATCTGTAACCCTAACCCTAACCCTATCTGTAACCCTAACTCTAACCCTAACCCTATCTGTAACCCTAACCCTAACTCTAACCCTAACCCTAACTCTAACCCTAACCCTAACCCTTACAGTGCCTGATAGATACAACATCAAACGTGATGTTTTAAAGCACGTTATTCCAAACAATTTAGGGATGTTAGGTGATTTATGCCCTTTATGGATTAAAAACGGACTCTGCGACAACTACGTAATTTTCCATGGGAGTTTTGCCATGGATCCCCCTCCGGCATACCACAGTCCAGGTGTTAGTCCCCTTGAAACAACTTTTCCATCACTTCGGTGGCCAGAAAGAGTCCCTGTGTGTTTTAAAATTCGCCTGCCCATTGAAGTCTATGGCGGTTCGCGCGGTTCGCCGGTTCACGAACATTTGCGGAAGTTCGCGTTCGCAGTTCGCGAACGGGAAAATTTAGGTTCGCGACATCACTAGTAGTCATATGGAGAAAGAATGCCCCCCTTATATTTGTGACCAACATGGGAAAGAATACCCTCTTACTTTGATGGTCAGTGGGAGGAAGTATGCCCCCTTATATTTGTGACCAACATGGGAAAGAATGCCCTCTTACTTTGATGGTCAATGGGAGGAAGTATGCCCCCTTATATTTGTGACCAACATGGGAAAGAATGCCCTCTTACTTTGATGGTCAATGGGAGGAAGTATGCCCCCTTATATTTGTGGACATAGGAAGAAAGAATACCCCCTTACATCGGTGGTCAACAGCAGGAAGAATGACCCCTTGCATTGGTGGTAAACGGGAGGAAGAATGCTCCTTTACATTGGTGGTAAACAGGAGGAAGAATGCCCCCTGACATCTGGTCAAAGGAAGAAAGAATTCCCTCTTACATTGGTGGTCAGTGGGAGGAAGAATGCCCCCTGACACCTGGTCCAAGGAAGAAAGAATTCCCTCTTACATTGGTGGTCAGTGGGAGGAAGAATGCTCCCTTACATTAGTATATTGTGGAAGGAAAATACCCAACCAACCACTTGCATATTTTTTTATACAGTATAAACTGTGATTCTGTACTTGCCAAATATGCTGCAGAAAACTCCCTCCACTGAGTCTGGCTGCATCCATTTTAACTGTGGGCAGCTGAAGCTACTGCCTGTTCACTTCCTGGATTTACACAGAGGTACACCTCCAGCTCTGCAGCTGTCATTGACCCTCTTATGATGCACCCCCCTCCCTTCCTGACAAACTTTCACGAGAGTGAGAGAGAGCTGTGCATGATGTTATAAGCCTAGGCTTTTTACCAGACAAGAAACAGGAAGTGGGCTGTATAAGGTATTTACTGGCAGAAAAAAATGTTTTACTATCCAAATTAAAACAACAAGGGCAGAAGATTTACCGTATTTATCAGCGTATACAGCACACTTTTTTCCCCTTAAAATAAGGGGAAAATCATGGGTGCGCGATATACGCCGATACCCGCTTCCCTGGCTCAGTTTGAAGCCTCCGCCGACATATACTGAGCGCAGTACACTCGGGTACATTCGGCCAGGCTCGGCTTCACTCGTAGTCACGCTCTGTGACGTTTATGCGTGAGAAGCCGAGCGTGGCTGGATGCCGGACCGGACAAGGCCGCCTATGGACGCCTGGCAAGACACCAAACTGTAAGTAATAAAATGTTTTTTTTACAGGAATTTCGGGTCTACTTTAGGGGTGCACGCTATACGCTGGAGCGTGCAATACCCCGATAAATACGGTAATAGATGGAAAGATGAACAAAATGTCTAAAGGTCCGCTTTAAATATTGCATACAGCAATTAGGCTACACTACTATTTGAAAGTGAGGGCAAAGTGGAGTTTGCCAATGCCTGTTTTAACCTAAAATTGATCTCAAAATTTAAAAATGTGTTGTGTTGTAGGGAACGTGTAGAAGTGTTAATTGTCCCTAAGCAGCACCCAGGAAAATGTACTGTTTGTCTCAAGTTTCTCCTGAGAAATAGCAGAGCACTTCCTGAGTATGCCTAGGCACTTTTGTGCATAAAGCCTCATAGCTTCACATCTAAAGCACTGCACATTTAAAAGTAAACTATTGCATATTTTCAGATAATACATGATGCCTAAATATTCAGACCAAAATTAGCAGTCAGTGTGCTTTTGTAAATTTGACAGTACCTGCAAAACTAATTTGCCTACTTAAATAATTTTACATTTTTTTTTTTTTTTGTTTAAGAAACACATAATAATACTGTATATGCATTATTTGATAGAAGGTTTTAATAAATTCCCTGCTTCTAATTTTTAATATAGGCTCACAAATTGATATTTTTTTTTGTTTTAATGTTTGACCAGATGATGACATGATCAGGAACTATACTGATTGGTTCCCTAATAGTAGTGTGCACCGGCAGATTGCCAAAATGGAATGTAGAATAAAGTTCCAATTGCTCAGAGGAGAGGGCAGAGGCAGAAGAGTTAAATCTGTCACAAACCTGGGGAATTTAAACATGATATATGATAAAAATTTAGTCTTAAATTGATTATTGACTCTAGAGATCTAGACGGTCAAATTGTTATGTATATCAAAGCTTTTCTTGCAATTTCCTAGCTTGGCCTTCATCCTGCCACATGCAGTGCTTTATATTGAATACTGAGGTCACCCCGCAGGACCAACAGGGATGCTTAGAGCTTGATGTATTATGATAGCATGCAGAATAGCATCACAGTGATGAGTAGGGATGAGTCGAACACCCCCACGTTCGGTTCGCACCAGACCCGGGTCGAACCCGGGTCTTGCCCCAGGGAACATGTATCAATGGAAAAAAGTTTAAAAAACTGTCGTTTTTCCGGAGCAGGACTTTTAAAACTTTTTTCCATTGATACATGTTCCCTCGGGCAAGACCCGGCTTCTCAAAGACGTTTTCACAGGCAAACTATAGACACCCAGCAGGTACAATATTTAAAGGATTTTTTTTTTTTTAAGTTAAGCATCATTAAAATCACTGCTCCAGGAGCAGTGATTTTATTGATGCTTAAATAAAAAATAAAAAAAAATTCCTTTAAATATTGTACCTGCTGGGTGTCTATACCTGTGATAACGTCTTTAAATAGCACAATCACCTGCCTGCCAGTAAATTAGGAAGAACTGATCTATCTAAGCTATACAGTGTATAAATATATGTACAACTCCTGGGGATGTATATATATTCTCTACACACTGTAAATTAAGCTAAACTGACTAGCCTGCCTGCCTGCTCTATCTAGCTATCTAAAAAGACAATCTCTCTGTCTCTCTGACTGCTTTCATTAACAAGCTGGAAACACACTACACGAGGCCGCCCAGCAGGCGGCCTTATATAGTGTGGGGTGTGTGCTAAAGCCCTGAGCCATAATTGGCCAAAACCACCCAGGCTTGGCCAATCATCAGCGCGCAATGCCGCAGTGAATTATGGGCTGTTTTCAGTCACTCGAATCTGGCGCGAACGACTGCTTTTGTTCGAATTTCGTCGAACGTACGAACACACAATGTTCGAGTCGAACATACGTTCGTATCGAACGCGAAGCTCATCACATGTAAACCCCTGGTCCACTCCAACACTCCCAACAGCTGCAATCCAATTGAGTGAAATTCTCCAGCTAACTTCCCGTTGGTACATTTTTTTCCCCTTTTTTCAGTATCAGCCAGCTAAACGTAGGCAAGTTATTTTAAAGCAGAGGTCCACACAAAAATGGAACCTCTGCTTTTTGGAACCCTCACCCCTCCAGTGTCACATTTGGCACCTTTAAGGGGGAGGGGGTTGCAGATACCTGTATAATCTGCACCCACTTCCGGGCATAGACCCCTGCGGGGGTCACGCCACTCCCCCCCCCCGCTGTCTTCTGGGAAATGCACAGGTGCCAGAATGCAGCGGGGACCAGTGAGGACATGCAGTGCGACTCGCACATGAGCAGTAGGGAAGCGGGACGTGAAGCCGCAGCGCTTCACTTCCTGATTCCCTCACGAGGATGACGGTGGGGGCAGCCAAGAGACGATCGATTGATCGGCTTTGGCTGCCAACATCGCGGGCACGCTGGACAGGTAAGTGTTCATTTATTAAAAGTCAGCAGCTGCAGTATTTGTAGCTGCTGGCTTTAAATATTTTTTTTTTTTAGGCGGACCTCTGCTTTAAATGTTTTACTTTGCATTATTATAAAGCAATGAAGTTTCATAGTTGGATTTAAAGTAGTTGTAAACTCCCATGGATTATTTTTACCCTATAACTAAGCCTATAATAAGGCTTACCAATAGATACAGTAAATATCTCCTAAACGTTTAAAAGTGCACTCTTTAGGAGATATTTACTGTATTTGCAGCCAATAACGTCTTTGGCACATGTGCTCCGAAGAAACGGCCACCCGTGCCATTTCTTCAGAGCCCTGTGCTGTGACTGGTGGCTCCAGCGCACATGCGTGGGAGAGACATCATGCAGCTCCGACCAGTCACACAGGCATGGACCCGGAAGGAAGACGGGTGAAGATGGATGCGGCCTCCAGCAGTGACAATGCATTGGTGGAGGGTTTTGTTTGCAGGTACAGCAGAGAAAACAATTATTTAATCCCCTACAGGTTTTGTAAGTTTGCTTACTTATAAAAATATGAATGGTCTATAATTTTTATCATAGGTGTTTTTTTTAAAGTTCGAGACCGAATATCACTCACAAATCCAGAAAAAACACATGATACAAATTTTATAAATTGAGTTGCAGTTCAGTTTGGATCAAATAAGTATTTGATTTGATTCCCAAGCAAAACATGACTTAGTGCTTGGTGGAGAAAGCCTTGCTGGCAAGCACAGAGGTAAGACATTTCTTCTAGTTGGTGACCAGGTTTTGCACATATCTCAGGAGGGATTTTGGTCGACTCTTCTTTGCAGATGATTTATAAATCCTTAAGGTTTAATGGCTGTCAAAGTTTCAGCTTCATCCATAAATTTTCTCAAGGATTAAGGTCTGGAGACTGGCTGGGCCACTTCATGACTTTAATGTGCTTCTAACTGAGACACTCCTTTGTTGCTTTGTCATGTTTTGAGTCATTTTCATGGTCAAAGATCCATCCACGACCCCTCTTCAGTGTTTTGCTGAGGGAGATTTTACAATACATGGCCCTATCCATTGGCAAAGTGGGTCTGTACTTTTAGCAGAGAAACAGGCCCGAAGCATCATGTTTTTACCTCCGTGCTTGACTGTAGAGATGGTGTTCTTAGGGTCAAAGTCAGCGTTTTTTGTCCTCCAAACACGGTGAGTCCAAAGGCACATGTACAGTCATGCCAATGAACATCTAAATGATTCAGTGAAGGATTGTGAGAAAATGCTGTGGTTGGATGAGACCAAAATTGAGCTCTTAAATCGACTAGCAGTGTTTTGAGGAAGAAAAATGCTGACTATGACCCTTAGAACACCATCCCTACAGTCAAGCACGGAGGTGGAAACATGATGCTTTGGGGTGGATGGGGGAATCCTACCCACTGTGTCTTTCATTCTGACAAAAGGGAGACTTCCCCGCCATCAGAATACACTGATTAGTGCTGCAGTCTATAGCCTGCAGTGCTGATTGAGTGACTAAAATCTGACATGGAGGTTGAACAGAATTTGATTGGTCCCTGCTGAATTATGATCCAGGTATGGCTAGCTTCAAACTACTGAGTTAAAAAGTTAGTTAGGTTGAAAAAAGTCCATCAAGTTCAACCAATATATAAAAAAATTAAGAGTAAATAAATAAATTGAAAGCCTCCATATACAGAACTGTATACCCACAATTAATCAAAACTAGTACTTTATTTACGTAGTAAAATTTGTTATTTTAAATTATCACTGAAAACGTTTTGCAAATGAAATAATTCTTTAAAGACACTACCACCAAAATAAAGTCTTGTTGAATGAAAATGTCTTCCATTTCTTCCATGTCTTATGAGATAGCAAAGTTATTGCTTATAAATGAAATATGAAAATGGCTCTGAAGCCTAACAGGTTCAAATGTTTTAAGGCTGAATGCCTTAAAGCAAATCTATGCTCCAGTCTTCAGGGCAAAGCAATAGGTACATGTATATCCTAACTGAAGTACATTATTTGCTAAAGCGCTGTATATCATTTACAATTGTCTGTAACCCAGTTAATGGTTATAGAGTCTGCATGGCAAAATAAAGAGGCGTTGGTTGCCTCCGGAGATCATGCTGGGGTTTTTTCACCTTCCTCTGGATCAAATGTGGGTGAAGGATTGCATATATGAGATTGTATGATTTTTTTTTATTTTTATTGGTTGAACTAGATGGACTTGTCTTTTTTCAACCTGGCTAACTATGTAACTATGGTAATGTCCTTAGGTGTAAGTAAAAATACCAAGGTCACTGACCCACATTTGGATTTCGTTGGAAAACATGATAAAGCCCTTGAGGTGCAGAAAGTCATGGTTAATGCTGAATATGGAAATTACAACGAGCTGACTTCTAGAAAGGATTTCCCACAGTCCAAAAGAGACCAGTAAACAAATGTTAGGAATTTTAGGCCATGGCTCAATAAGGCAGAGCTAAAGGGGATATTTGGACGTTGTAAGTACATAAGGAAAGCGAGTAATGAAATGTCTGAAACTGCTGAACATCCTACCTTCTCGGCATTGCTAGTGGCACGGAGGAAAAATCACGGAGGAAGACTGCATGGAGACTTCATATCCAATTTCTGGTCCATGAGGATTTTTTTACTATTTTTTGGTCATCTCTACCTGAGCACATTAGATTGTGTGGACTATCTCATCTTCCTCCACTAGAGAGCAGTAGCAGCACATTTGTGCACCCAAACAGCAGACCTACGACACTGTCGGCTCCAGCTTTGCTTATCCATTTGGAAGGATAGTGGCGTCGCAGACGCGTGACGTCATCCCATACGGAAGGAACGTGCGGCTGCTTCTTAGACTCAGCTATACGATGGCCCCGACTAGCGCTGTTTGCACCTGAGGATCTTTTGATCCCCCTTCACAGGGAGCCATCAGCGGTGTGTACAACTCGGGAAGCACGACCCTACGGAAGGATCCTTTTTCCATCTCCTTACCACCGCCTATATACCATCAGCCCCAAAGGTACTGTGTATGTCTTTTTCATCTGAGGAACTGCTCTCTGAACCCTGGAGACCTTAACCCGTTGTGCTCAATGGTAGCTGTCTGTGGATTGTATATTGTACATTACATTTATTCCACATGCACCTTATGCCTTAACATGGACCATGTATTCTATATATTTTAATGTTTGGATTTGATCCACTAATAAATGGACTTTTAGTTCAAACTTTGGCTAATAGTGAATTTCTGAGAACCATGAGCGCTGATTTTTAGTGTGCTTTATGTTTCATTGGTACTTCCGGGTACTACATTTTCTGCAGCTCTGGACTCTCCTATTTACACCTTCCTAATGAGTGATTGGTAACCTCCTAAAGTTTTAAAATAGTTCTTATTTTTATTTGTATTTTAATTATACTATCATTGTTCAGCGCCAGTGTATTTTGTTGTGTTGGCATTGCTAGTGGCAATGACCAAAGATGAAGGTGTTGGTGCAGAGAACCAGAGGAGTTTTGCAAATGTATCTGTCCCAGGCATTCAAAGCTTGACTGGCACATAAAGGGTTATGCTACTGGAAGTTGTATAGCTGGAAGTGTATACAGGACAAAGTCACTGTCTTGAAGTTGCCACCATGCCTTAATAGATGTTAAGCCTGGTAAATGCCCTGATTGTAATATGCCTAGTATGATCCCAATCAAAATAGTCAATCATGTCTTATGGAAATATACTGTCACATTTCTGTATGAGGAGCTTGAGATGAGAAGGGTGGCCTCTTGTACAATTCCTATCTGAGCATCCCTAAAGTTGGGACAGGGACTGCAAAGGCAATTCAAGGACACAAGCTGTAGTCAAGTAAGCAGAGCGCAGTTGTGAGGGCACCCAAATTACAGTAAGTTCAGTACAGATCATAGCCAGGTCAGAAGCCCAGCTCCATAACAGTTGAGCAGGAAGGCACCAAATTGTGAGCAGGATCTAGGTCAGGGATGAGCAGAGGTTGGCAACATGCAGATAGCATCCTTGCACATTTAGTTAGGCTCCCATGCCCAACAACATTGCTGGCAAGACCTTTCACATAATGTTCCTTACACATATTCATAGGAAATTCTTTGAAATTTTCCATGGGAATTTGTGATGGTAGGCAAGTATATACTGTATCTCAGGTTGCATACTGGGGAGCTCACCTTAAAATACCACTTGGGTTGCTTTGCAAGCCAAGATTTCTCCAAATTGGAGAAGAATGAAAAAATCGGCCAGCATGAGAGGCAGTATAGATCCTGTAGTATGTGGTCTTGTTTTGGTTGGGGTAGGACCAATAAAAGTCAGGAGAACTCAGGGTTTGAAAGATAAAAGACAGAAAAGTAGCGCCAATCTGAGTGTAGTAATATTAACAACAAACTTTAATCGCAAATTGTTGCACTCGCTAGAAAGTGGTTGTTAGTAGGCACATCATGAGATAGCAAACTCGGATGTCACAGGAGTCCAGGGCAGCTCCATACAAAGCGATCATGTCAAGCTCAGTGGTGCCAATGGTTTCTGTTGTACCTGGCTTGATGTGGAGGGTGCAGAGGAAGTTTGTCAGCCGGACGTCACTATGTCAGGTGGTTGCTGGTGGGCGGTTAGAGATGGCCCACCAGCAACCACCTGACACCATGGCGTCCAGCTGACGAACTTCCTCTCTGCCCTCCCTCCACATCAAGACTGGGACACTGGAAATCACTGGTGCCGCGAGCTCAACACAATTGCGCTGTATGGAGCTGCCCTGGACTCCTGTGACATCTGAGTTTGATGCAGACCATGACTGGGGCCACTGACTCATGAGAGTCAGGTTGGGGGTGGACCTACAAAATACAAACAGGTTAGCCAGCCAGTGCTCCATCCTCACCATCAGAGTCATGCTGCAGGGAGCAGCAAGTGTCTACAGACACACTAGGGGTGTATGTTTGTGTTTGGGTCTGTTGGCCTCAAAGTCCGATGTCCTGATCAGGCCCTCACCTAAATGAGATGAAGTTTGGGTCTGTGTGGCGATAGATCTTCTTTTTTTTCTGTTCTTAGTGGATCAAAATTAGCCAGATGGCTTAATATTTTCTGTTGAGTCAATGTGATGCTGATAGCCCTGATAGTGACTGGCATTAGACACACAGATTTTTAAATCCCAAATAGTATAATATTATATAAAAAGTGTTATTCTATAAATTGATAAATTGTATACTTTCTAATATTTACCCTAAGGAATTATAGAACAAAGCTGTGTAAATTATATTATGAAAAATGGGGCAGTCCACTGTCTCAATAGCCCTTGTGTGGCTTTTCTACAAATCTAGGTTTGGAATGAGTGACTCGCTAAATTGTAAAACTGAGAAAACAGTTACTTTGCTTCCTTACTCCATGTTACCACCATATTGCAGAGATTTTGCCTCACCTAAAATCAGGGGTCTCAAACTCCCGGCCCGCGGGCCAGTTGCGGCCCGCAGACCGAGATTTTGCGGCCCGCTGACAAGCCCTCCCCCCGGACAGTGTCATACTTTGCAGCGCAGCGCGGTACCCTTTCCCTGCAGCCCCCCCCGTACTCATCTTTGTTCCGGCAAAGCAGGGGTGTGCGTCATGTGACGTCAGCAGCGTAGGGCGGCGCTGCCGTCACGCGCCCGTCCGCACTGAAGCGAAGTTGCTCAGAAGCGCTGAGCGCCCTCGCCCTCGTCAGCAGCGTCCTTCAAAGTAAGCTGCTGCTACTGTAATGCCAGATGTGTAATGACAAAAGCTGATGCTAAAAAGGGGTGCTGGGGGGGGATGGTTAGCAGATGCTATCACAGGGTGGTAGGGGGAATAGGGGGTGCTACTGCTGGGGGGGGGCGGTTGTTGTTGGATGATTGGGAGGCTAGCACCCTCATGTTATTACCACAGGGGGGGGGGGTGTTGCTGGTGAATGATTAGGGTGCTACTGTTCATCAACACCCCCCAACCCCCCAGCAGTAGTACCCCCATAATCTTTCAGCTGATGCTATTATCACAGGGTGGTAGGGGGAATGGGGGGTGTTGCTTGTGGATGATGGGGGTGCTACTGCTGGGGGGTTGGGGGGTGTTGATGAACAGTAGCACCCTAATCATTCACCAGCAACACCCCCCCCCTGTGGTAATAACATGAGGGTGCTACTGCCCTTGCAGTAGCATCCCAATCATCCAACACCCCCCCCCAGCAGTAGCACCCCCATCATCTGTCAGCTCATGCTATTACCACAGGGGGGTAGGGCGATTGGGGGTGTTGCTGGTGGATGGTGGCGGTGCTACTGCCCTGGCAATAGCATCCCAATCATCCAACAACACCCCCCCTACCCCAGCAGTAGTACCCCCATCATCCGTCAGCTCATTCTATTACCACAGGGGGGTAGGGTGGATGGGGGGGTGTTGCTGGTGGATCTCAATCATCCAAACCCCCCTTCAGCAGTAGCACCCCCCAACATCTGTCAGCTCATGCTATTACCACAGGGGGGTAGGGGGAATGGGAGTGTTGCTGGTGGATGATGGCGGTGCTACTGCTGGTGGGGGGTGTTATTGGTGGATGGTGAGGGGCGCATGATGGGGCATTATATGTGAGGGGCACATGATGGGGGCATTATATGTATGTGAAACCATATTCGCTCAGCCCTGATAGGAAATTTCTGTGTGTGGAACAAGAGCTCAGCCTATCAGGGCTGAGCGAATATTGGCTCACTGCCCTAATAGACTGAGCGCTAATCTATGTGATTGGCTGGCAGTGCCGAAAGAAGAATGGAGAAGAGTGAGTGTTTAAAATTTTGGTCCAATACTTGATGCGGCCCAGCCTCACCCAGCTTATACCTCCAGTGGCCCCCAGATAATTTGAGTTTGAGACCCCTGCCTAAAATTGTTTTACATTTTCTCTGGTTTGCTTTTTATCTTAAAGAGGAGCTCCAGGCTCCTTCAGAAAAATAAAATAAAAGTCAGCAGCTACAAACACTGTAGCTGCTGACTTTTAATATTAGAGCACTCCCCTGTCCAGGCTTCCAGCGGTGTCCTAACCTGAGCCGATTATACCTAAAACCAAAATGTTTTTGGGAAAGTAGAGAACTATTAGCAACCCTGTCAGGGTTCTATTGAGGTTTATGTCCCAACTGGGACATCTGTTTATCCTGGTGACCATTTTAATGGCGTCACTGGACTAGAGAGAAGTTATTTCAGTATGGATACTTGCTGCAGTGACAACTCTCGAAGTTCGGTTTTCCTTAAATTTGTATAGCTTTTTCTCAAACTTTTTGTTGTGTCAATCAAACAGAAAGTGAAGGGAAATCTGCCCAATAGGACACAGATGGCAAAAAAAAATCTGACAGGGATTTAACCTTATGCTTTAGATGCTTTAGATATACTTTAAATATTATCCTTGAGGTGTAAGCCTCACTTACTCATACCATAGTGAAAATGTGGTTGAAAGTTTTTGTAATTTGTTTTTGCTCTCTTTATATGGCAAACTTCTAACTGTTGTATTATAATTTGATTTCCTTTAGTTCTTTCCAGTTATTATACATTATACACTCTAGTTTTCCTTGCACTTAAATCTTGCTAAGTGATTTTTAAGTAACATTATTTCTCTCCTGAATGTTCTTGGCAGATGACCTCTTTGTAATGTTTTTTTTTTTCCAACCACACCTGTCACAAATACATGCCTTTGGGTCTTTAGAGTTAAAGAGAAAGTATTGTATTGTTCTTGTGTAGATGAGGAGCCTTACACGGAAATGGATTCAAGAATTGCATGTCACTGTGCTTAACAGTAGTACTAAGAGGGCAGTGCTGTGGGAAGCATATGTGATTTATATGTATACAACACTTATGATGTACTGCCTAAGTTCACATCCAATGTTCCACCCCCTACCTCCTTTATTTTGGCTCTCGTGCCCCGTACACAAGACCAGTTTTCCCATCGGAAAAACTGCAATGAGAGCCTTTCATCAGGAATCCCGACTGTGTGTATGCTCCATCTGACTTTTTCCCACAGGAAAACTGACGGAAAAAAAAGGAGAGCAGGATGTCAGGAAAAATCCTAGCGGGAAAACCGTTCGTCTGTAGGCTTTTTCGACGTGAAAAAAAACGTGTGCTCAGAAAAAATTTGACTCATGCTCGGAAGCACTGAACTTCATTTTCTTGGCTCGTTGTGGTCTTTTAGATCACCGCGTTCTTGGCAGTCAAAATTTCACCAAACTTTTGTGTGCCCGTGTGTACGCAAGGCAGGCTTGAGAGGAATTCCATCCTCAAAACTATTATTTTTTTTCGACGGGAAAACCGCTTGTGTGTACAGGGCATAACATTTAAAATCCCAGAAGACGTACTCCATAGACAAGCACTACTAGTGGGTGCTGTTCTTACATTGCCATACAGTTAAATAAATAGGCACATGTAATCAGAGGGGCCAAATTTCATATTGCTAAAAAGTGTACTTAGCTTGAACATTTTATTAAAAAGGGGTTTAATTTCTTTACCATCACCTGATAATTTTCTGTTGCATTATTTTCTTGCATTGATTGAACAGGTAGAAGGTAAACCAGGTATCTGGCACCCTGACAAGATGTCTTTAATCATCATCTCCTACACAATGCTATGCAGATTGACAATACAACTTATAAAAAGCAGATTAGTGAAAGCTACCGTTATATTATAGATGCTAAGGTTTCTGCTTGACTATCACATAATGATACATGGTGGCCACGCATGGAATGTAAACATTTGACCAGAAAGCATTACAGAATCTGAAAACACAATACCCAGTAAGCACTTTGCAGAAAAAACAGCACCTACAAGCTACAATTCAGGCAAATGTAATAATGTAGCTTTGAAATTCATACAGGCAAAACATAATAGTTGCTCATGGCCTCATATATTCTGTTTCTTTTTTTCCAGATATAGCTTTATAGTGCCAACCTACTCCACTCTTGCTGGTATACTTGTTCAATGTAAAAAAGGCTCCTGCGCTACTAAATAATGTCTCCCTAAATAAACAGTGTAAATGATTGCAGCAAAAACTGTGCAGTGCATACACAACAAAAAAAAAAGAATTAATGGTAAATTAAAGTGATTGTGCAAAAATTATTTTCTTATATAGACAATATATAAATACATAAACATCAAACGTGTATAAAGGTGATGGGTGAACAAATATTAACTGTGAAGATCAGAAAAAAATATAAAAATAGTGACAAAGTCCATATGTGAAAATAGCAAAGGGCTGCTATAGATAGGTATCCACTAATCCAAAAGGAAATGGAAACTCCACCAAAGACACCAGTCTGGTCTCCCAGAACGCTCACCTCAATGAGGGATAAAGTCAGCAATTAATAGTTCAATCTCCACCACACGAACGTCTCCTCAATGTCTCCTGTTAGCAAACCGAATGTGAACCTGGTCCCTTAATAGAGTACCTGAAGGATCTCAAACCGGGGGAACAAGAGGGACAAAGGAGGGCCTCCAATAGTGTAGTATCAAAAATCAATAAGCATTTATTGTAACAGGTTGCACTTACATAAAAATATATAAAACAAGTGGTGTAAAAATGAACAAACAGTGGCGTCCTCTGCGCCGTCTCACGTCACTCCTGGTGTACGTCTATCCCTGCGCGTTACGACACGGTCACGTGTCTTCGTCTGGGGAACCTGATTGGACGTACTGCTTTAGACTTTATATGTGTAGACTGGAAGTGTGCTATCTGCCATTTTCTCGAAGCCTGACGCATTGCGGGGTACCAGTAATATCAAACAATCATACGGCATCAGATTCCGGCGAAACAGGAACTTAGTCCACCATATGATCCATCAATATAAATGTGTAAAATCAGAGTATCACTTACTGAAAGAAACAGTCACCAGAAATAGCCTGAGATGTCGCCATCTAGCGTATATACTCAGGTATTGCTGGTAACGAAATAGCGCATTTTCATGTACATAGCTCGATCAAATGGGCCGCCCTGAGTGTATTGCCATCTACAGTAAAGTATATCACTAATACCACACGGGCACAAATATATTTTGACCGAGAAATGTGGATGATGAGTGGGTGTAGCAAATAGTGTTGCTCACGAATATTCGCATAGCGAATATTCGCTACGAATATTGCATATTCGAGTATTTGCGAATACCTCGAATATCGCGGCGAATATTCGCTATGGCGAATATTCGTATTTTTTCAAATTTATTTTTAAAACAGATCACATCCTAGTGATCTCCATCGACGTCTAAAAGCATTGCTGGTATGATTAGAGAGAGACCCTGGGCCGAGTAGCTGATGCGATTCTTTTATGTTGCCGAAAATTCGCATTGCGACTTTTCGGCAACATAAAAGAATCGCATCAGCTACTCGGCCCTTCTTTTGCATCAGAGCCAATCAGAATAACTCGAATATTCGACAAACGGAATATTGCGCGATTATCTTCTCCGCCCTTCTTTTGCATCAGAGCCAATCAGAATAACTTGAATATTCGGCAAAAGGAATATTGCGCGATATTCCTTTTGCCGAATATTCGAGTTATTCTGATTGGCTCTGATGCAAAAGAAGGGCGGAGAAGATAATCGCGCAATATTCCTTTTGCCGAATATTCGAGTTATTCTGATTGGCTCTGATGCGCCCTTCTTTTGCATCAGAGCCAATCAGAATAACTCGAATATTCGGCAAACGGAATATTGCGCGATTATCTTCTCCGCCCTTCTTTTGCATCAGAGCCAATCAGAATAACTTGAATATTCGGCAAAAGGAATATTGCGCGATATTCCTTTTGCCGAATATTCGAGTTATTCTGATTGGCTCTGATGCAAAAGAAGGGCGGAGAAGATAATCGCGCAATATTCCTTTTGCCGAATATTCAAGTTATTCTGATTGGCTCTGATGCGCCCTTCTTTTGCATCAGAGCCAATCAGAATAACTCGAATATTCGGCAAAAGGAATATTGCGCGATATTCCTTTTGCCGAATATTCAAGTTATTCTGATTGGCTCTGATGCAAAAGAAGGGCGGAGAAGATAATCGCGCAATATTCCTTTTGCCGAATATTCAAGTTATTCTGATTGGCTCTGATGCGCCCTTCTTTTGCATCAGAGCCAATCAGAATAACTCGAATATTCGGCAAAAGGAATATTGCGCGATATTCCTTTTGCCGAATATTCGAGTTATTCTGATTGGCTCTGATACAAAAGAAGGACGGAGAAGATAATCGCGCAATAGGAATATTGCGCGATTATCTTCTCCGCCCTTCTTTTGCACCCTTATTCTCCTTTCTTTTAAGTAGAGTTAGTGTAGAGTTAGTGTTTAGTGCATATTAGGTTAGTAATACAGGAAATGATCTCCGTTTATGAGAATTTCGCAATCATTTTCGCATTAGCGAAATTTCGCAAAATTTTTTTGGATAAAATATCACGAATATTCGATATTAGCGAATATTCGCGAATATTCTTCTATATATTCGCGCAATATCGCGAAATCGAATATGGCGTATTCCGCTCAACACTAGTAGCAAACTACTATCCATTGACATCAAAATAGATTTAGATGATAGAATAAATAGATTAGCTGATTTAGGCATCTAAATCTATTTTTATGTCAATGGGTGGTAGTTTGCTACACCCACTCATCATCCACATTTCTCGGTCAAAATATATTTTTGCCCATGTGGTATTAGTGATATCCTTTACGTTAGATGGCGATACATTCAGGGCCGCCCATTTAACCACTTAAGGACCTCCGCACGCACATTTACGGCCACAGAATGGCACGGCTGGGCACAAGGGCGTAAATTTACGTCCTCGCCCAGTAGCGGGTCGGGGGTCCGATCGGGACCCCCTCCGTGGCGTGCGGCGGTCCCCGTGTCTCCGGGAGCGATCCGGGACGAGCGGGCGGATGTCCGTGTTTGCCCGCCCCCCCGCTCCCAGCCAATCCCTGCGCTCTCCCGCCCTGTCACTTCCTCCTCCTGTGTTTACACAGGAAGGGGGAAGTGATGTAATCTCTCATCGCAGCGGTATTTCCAACCGCTGCGATGAGAGGAACACCTCACAGTAAGTCCTGCACTAACACTACACTGACACACACACACATAGGCATACTTAACCCCTTGCGATCTGCCCCCCCACCCCCCCTGTCACAGTGTCACTGAATGCAGTGATCTAATCACTGCATTTAGTGTCAGTGTGACAGGCAGTGTAAAAGTCAGTTAGTGTTAGGTTCAGGATAGCCCCCCCACCCCCCCTAATAAAGTTTTAACCCCCTGATCACCGCCCTAGTTAACCCTTTCACTCCCTATTGCCAGCGTCACTAAGCGATCATTTTTCTGATCGCTGTATTAGTGTCGCTGTTTCCGCTAGGTAGCTATTTTTTTTATTGCGATTTTTTTTTTTTACTAAAGACATGTGGCTAAATAAATGTTGGCCTAAATGTTTGACTAAAATTTAGTTTATTTGATTTTTTTTTTAACAAAAAGTAAAAAATGGTGTTTTTTTTTTCAAAAATGTCGCTCTATTTTTGTATATAGCGCAAAAAATAAAAATCGCAGAGGTGATCAAATACCACCAAAAGAAAGCTCTATTTGTGGGAAGAAAAGGACGCAAATTTTGTTTGGGAGCCACATCGCACGACCGCGCAATTGTCTGTTAAAGTGACGCAGTGCCGAATCGCAAAAACACCTTGGGTCATTTACCAGCGTATTGGTCCGGGTCTTAAGTGGTTAATCAAGCTATCTACACCAGGAGTGACGTGAGACGGCGCAGAGGACGCCACTGTTTGTTCATTTTTACACCACTCGTTTTATACATTTTTATGTAAGTGCAACCTGTTACAATAAATGCTTATTTATTTTTGATACTACACTATTGGAGGCCCTCCTTTGTCCCTCTTGTTCCCCCAGTTTGAGATCCTTCAGGTACTCTATTAAGGGACCAGGTTCACATTCGGTTTGCTAACAGGAGACATTGAGGAGACGTTTGTGTGGTGGAGATTGAACTATTAATTGCTGACTTTATCCCTCATTGAGGTGAGCGTTCTGGGAGACCAGACTGGTGTCTTTGGTGGAGTTTCCATTTCCTTTGGGATTAGTGGATACCTATCTATAGCAGCCCTTTGCTATTTTCACATATGGACTTTGTCACTATTTTTATATTTTTTTCTGATCTTCACAGTTAATATTTGTTCACCCATCACCTTTATACACGTTTGATGTTTATGTGTTTATATATTGTCTATATAAGAAAATAATTATTGCGCAATCACTTTATTTACCCTTGCTGGTATACTGTTGATCTGAAATACACTTTTGCTTACCAATTTAAAATGCACAGCAGATGTTCCAAAAAGAGGTTCACTGCAGATCCCAGTGGATTTTCCCCTTACATCTACCACCCACCCATCCCCAACATTTGGAACTCTGTGTTATATGGCCACTGTTGATTACTTTGGTCTCTGTGGATTGCAGATAATTCAGTTCCAAGTAAACTTTACGACTAGCAAGGTTGCAGTGTTTGTTGAATAGCATTAGTGGGTCAAGTGTGAATAACTACTTGTTGTTTGGATTTGAATTAAAAAATGTTTAAAGCATATTGTGCAGGTCAAAGCTGCTTTGCCCCCCTTTTCTGGCATTACATACTCATATTTTCTTTGCATAGTTGTGTCTTTCAGATGCTGGGGGCCAAAAGAAAATATCCAAAATAATTTTCTGATATGTTAAAGCATGTGGCTCACTCCTATTTCACTTACAGTGCCTTGAAAAATATTTATACCCCTTGAAATTTTCCACATTTTTCCATGTTAAAACCAAAAACGTAAATGTATTTTATTGGAATTTTCTGTGATAGACCAACACAAATTGACACATAATTGTGAAGTAAAAGGAAAATATAAATGGTTTTCAATTTGTATTAGAATTAAATATCTGAAAAGTATGGCGTGCATTTGTATTCAGCCCCCTTTACTTTGATACCCCTAACTAAAATCTACTGGAACCAACTGCCTTCAGAAATCACCTTATTAGTAAATAGAGTCCACCTGTGTGTAATTTAATCTCAGTATAGATACAACTGTTCTGAAAAGAGCATAAAGAGATTTTTTGGGAAACCTAAGAGAACAAACAGCATCATGAAGGAAATGGAAAACACCAGACAGGTCAGGGATAAAGTTGTAGAGAAGTTTAAAGCAGGGTTAGGTTATAAAAAAATATCTCAAGCTTCAAAAACCTTACAGCGCACTGTTCAATCCATCATCTGAAAATGGAAAGAGTATGATACAACTGCAAACCTACCAAGACATGGCCATCCACCTAAACTGACAGGCCGGGCAAGGAGAGCATTCATCAGAGAAGCAGCCAAGAGGCCCATGGTAACTCTGGAGGAGCTGCAGAGATCCACAGCTCAGGTGGGAGAATCTGTCCACAGGACAAATATTAGTCAGGCACTCCACAAATCTGGCCTTTATGGAAGAGTGGCAAGAAGAAGACCATTGGTGAAAGAAAGCCATACGAAGTCCCGTTTGCAGTTTGCGAGAATCCATGTGGGGGACATAGAAAACTTGTGGTAGAAGGTGCTCCGGTCAAATGAGACCAAAATTGAACTTTTTGGCCTAAAAGCAAAACACTATGTGTGGCAGAAAACTAACGCTGCACATCACCCTAAACACCCCATCCCCACCGTAAAAACATGGTGGTGGCAGCATCATGTTGTGGGGATGCTTTCCTTTAGCAGGGACAGGGAAGCTGGTCAGAGTTGATGGGAAGATGGATGGAATACAGGGCAATCTTAGAAGAAAACCTATTAGAGTCTGTAAAAGACTTGAGACTGGGATGGAGGTTCACCTTCCAGCATGACAATGACCCTTAACATACAGCCAGAGCTACAATGGAATGGTTTAGATAAAGTCATATAAATGTGTTAGAATGGGCAAGTCAAAGTCCAGACCTAAATTCAATTGAGAATCTGTGGTAAGACTTGAAAATTGTTGTTGACAGGTGCTCTTCATCCAACCTGACAGATAGGGATGAGCCCGATGTTTGAGTCGAGTGTTTGCCCGTTCGCCAAATTTAGAACATTATGGGGTGTTCGTGGGAAATTCAAGCGCCCACGAAACACCCCATAATGAACGGCGAGATAATCAATGCACTGCGAGATCGCAGTGCATTGACGGCTGCTAATTGGCCAAAGCATGCATCTGACCTGTATGCTTAGGCCAATCACAGTGCACTCTGCTGTGAGAGCCATGATTGGCCAAAGGCAGAGTGGTTCTACAAAGTATTGACTTAGGGGGGCTGAATACAAATGCAAGCCACATTTTTTTACATATTTATTTGTAAAAACTTTAAAAAAAACATTTATAATTTGATTTCCATTTCACAATTATGTACCACTTTGTGTTGATCTATAATGTTTGTGCTGTATCACTGTAACCCTTCACCCTTTTCTCCTGATGCATGCTGGGGGAGGGGTTGTACCAGGAAGTCAGTCAGTATGTGTGTGGGACTGGAAGCAGCAGCATGATACATAGATCTGGTAATGACAGAAGCCTGTTGTATTAAGACTCCTCCATGTAACAAAGTCATCATGTTTCTGAGTGAGTGATAAACTCTCTCCATGGTTATGAAGTTCATCCGTCCTGTGTATAACTTGCTAAGCAGATACTGGCAGAAATGCTAGCAGCACCCTGAGAGGCGCCATGTCTAAGGGACATAACAGTCTATCACATAAAATCCCCAAAAAATAAATATACAATTTTGGTTGTAACATGACAAAATATGGAATATTTCAAGGAGTATGAATACTTTTTCAAGACACTGAATGTGAAAGTTATGGTGCTTCTTGATTGGCCTACTGCTATCACATGGAGGTGGGGAGACCATTTTAAGCTTCATGTACCCTAGCAGCTCCTAAACTTGAGTTTGGAGCTTTTGCCATTTTTTGCCAAAGCTCCTAAACTCAACTCAATGAAAGCCTAGGTGTCAACAATGCTTTAGCAGAGTTTAGGAGCTGCTGCGGTTAAGTGATGTTCAACCTTTCTCAACCTCCCTCTCCTGAACACAGAAGACTTGCATTCAGAATAGGTACGCTTTGACCGCAGGCCACGAGAAAATGCAAAACGCGGTGGGAATTTCCCCGAAATGCAGACAGGTACCTGGCAAAAACATGTACCCGCTCCCCCTCCCCCAAATGTGCCAAATGTGGCACTGGGGGGCTGGGAGTCAGATAAGCAGAGCTTCTACTTTTGGGTGGAACAGCACTTTAAGACCAGCGTGTATGACCCTCAGAGTCTAAAACAGAGGCACTGAAATTACAGTTCTTTTCCCCATTACTTTCTATAGAATCATAATCTTGGCAGTCTGCCCAGTTTCAAAACCTTTAACCCTTTGTTGGGACAGGTAGTGTTTAAATCTAGTTAACGACTGAGAATAAAGATCTGCCTGCACAGTATGGAGTATGACAAACAAAGCTGCCCAGCCCCCTCAGAAACAAAGAGAATTAGTAGGATTTTACAGTTTTAGAATTTCCAGAACAGAACATCTAAAAAAAAATTAGTTTGAGGCAAGTTATGCTATGTGAATGAGAACATGTAACTCTTTGTTTACAAATACAAATCTGTATTTTTTTGCTGAAAATTAGAACTCTCAAACATTATATTTTTTTTTTTAGCAGAGGCCCTAGAGAATAGAATGACAGTTGTTGCACTTGTTTATGCCATATGTTTTTTGCACAGCAGTTTTTCAAACGCTATTCTTTTTGGAAAAAATACACTTTAATAAATAATAGTAAAAAAACACAATATATAACCCAATTATGATGTTAAGTAAATAGATAGCTAACATGTCATGCTTTAAAAATGCACATGCTCATTAGTGTTGAGCGGAATACACCATATTCGATTTCGCGATATATCACGAATATTTTTCCGAATATTCGAGAAATATTCGCTAATTTCGAATATTCGTGGTATTTTTGCGTAGTATCATAAGTGCGATTTTTCGCTAATTGCGATATTTTGATTGCGATTAAAATCGCATTGCGTTTTTCCGGCCGAAAAAACGCATTGCGCTTTTTCGGCAACATAAAATAATTGCATCAGCTACTCGGCCCTTCTTTTGCATCAGAGCCAATCAGAAATCTCGAATATCGCGCAATATTGCTATTGCCGAATATTCGAGATTTTCTGATTGGCTCTGATGCGCCAATCAGAAAATCTCGAATATTCGGCAATAGCAATATTGCGCGATATTCGAGATTTCTGATTGGCGCATCAGAGCCAATCAGAAAATCTCGAATATTCGGCAATAGCAATATTGCGCGATATTCGAGATTTCTGATTGGCTCTGATGCGCCAATCAGAAATCTCGAATATCGCGCAATATTGCTATTGCCGAATATTCGAGATTTTCTGATTGGCGCATCAGAGCCAATCAGAAAATCTCGAATATTCGGCAATAGCAATATTGCGCGATATTCGAGATTTCTGATTGGCGCATCAGAGCCAATCAGAAATCTCGAATATCGCGCAATATTGCTATTGCCGAATATTCGAGATTTTCTGATTGGCTCTGATGCGCCAATCAGAAAATCTCGAATATTCGGCAATAGCAATATTGCGCGATATTCGAGATTTCTGATTGGCGCATCAGAGCCAATCAGAAAATCTCGAATATTCGGCAATAGCAATATTGCGCGATATTCGAGATTTCTGATTGGCTCTGATGCAAAAGAAGGGCCAAGTAGCTGATGCAATTATTTTATGTTGCCGAAAAAGCGCAATGCGTTTTTTCGGCCGAAAAAACGCAATGCGATTTTTCGGAAAATAAAAGAATTGCATCAGCTACTCGGCCCAGGGTCTCTCTGTAATCATACCAGCATGCTTTTAGACCTTGAAGGCGATCATTGATCACTAGGATGTGATCTGTTTTAAAAATAAATTTGAAAAAAATAACAATATTCGAAATAGCGAATATTCGCCGCTATATTCGAGTTATATCGCGAATACTCGAATATGCAATATTCGTAGCGAATATTCGCGATTCGAATATTCGCGAGCAACACTAATGCTCATGGAATGGTGCCAAATTGCGGTACTTAAAAATCTTCATAGGCAACAAGTTGAACATTTTTTACAGGTTACCAGTTTAGAGTTACAGAAAAGGGCTAGTGCTGGAATTATTTCTCTCGCTCTGATGTTTGCGGCAATACCATACATGTGTGGTGTGAACAGTTTACATATGTGGGCCCAATCTATGTTTGCGTTCACCACTGCACCCAAGCATGGGGGGATGATGGAGCTTTAAAAATCTGTTTTTGTTTGCTATTATTTATTTTATTACTTTTTTTATTTTTTACAATGTCCCTTTAAAACAAAGTTTTGTTCACTTTTATTGCTATAGCAAAAAAATTTGACATGTTAACAATACAGCATGACGGGGACTCTTTATGGAGAGATCTGGGATCTAAAAGACCCCAAATCTCTCCTCTATCTTTCAGGCTGGATTCACACTATAATACTCAGTGGGTCAGAGCAGGTCTCCATTCACAGTTTCAGGTCCAACTCAGCCCAAATTTTTGGGCTGAATTTGGACCCCGAAACAGAGACACAGGACATCTGTGCAAATCGCACCGGAGCCACTACGGAGAGAGCCGGTCACAATCACTTGCAATCTTATTGGATGTGGAGGAAACTGGGTCCAATTCGCATAGGTATCGACCCAGTCTAAAATCAAAAGATTAAAAAAATTTTTATTGTTTACATTGGAAGTGACATCATGATCAGGGGTCAAGTTCCTGGGGAAAAAAGTGTGGAAACTCCCACCCAAGATCCACTCCCCCACCAAAAAAAAAAAAAAATTATACGCTCATATGCATAATTACTAAACCGCATGTTTTTTTTTTTTTTCGATCCACTGTACCTTAGTAATCCTTTATGTTACTGGCTGCTTCCTGTATATGGACTCATTGGGTAGTGTGCAGGTATTCCGTCACTTCCTCGATGCCGCAATGTCTTTTGGGAGCTTTTGTCATTGTTCCCAGGAGACATTGCGGAGGTCTGCCGTGAGTTATCGCGGGATTTAGAAAGAACTTTAGGAATAAACAGTGACAGTGACTCGAGCTGGGCATCGCCGCTTAGTGAAGGATTGGGTCGGGCGGCTCGGCTGCTCTAGTCCTGCAAAGGGAACAGCGTTCCTGCTGTGAAAAAAGTGCAGGGACTCCGTTCCCACGTGTTCCTGCAGGACTTGAGCCCTGATCATGATGTTGCTCCATCCTCCTAAGCCATAAGACCATAGAGATGGGTGGAGGACATCTTTCCTTTGCTTAATTGAACAAGCTGAAGATAGAAGCTGATTGGCTACCATGCACAGCTTTACCAGATTTGCACTCTCCAGTTTTAGTAACCCCATTGTCTTTCAATTAAATATTTTACTATTTTTTTTTAGATTTTTCTTAGAAATACTTATTGTATGTCTCTGGGTTATGTCAGATACTGACTATTTTAATTGATCAACAATAACTTACTGCAAGTAGTCCATACGAAATTCCAACAATATTAAGACAATATTAAAGTTTTTACAGATAACATAAAACAGTGAGTAAAACAGTGTTGCAGTCTATAAACAGTGACATATGAGTTTTCCATTGTTAGAAGAAAAGTGAAAACATCTTCAGTAGGGGAGTAACGTCCAATGGTTTTGGTTTCCATCATTAGTAAAATCCATTCCAAGCATTTGACACCAACAAGAAATCTGACTTTAAATTCCCACCAGCTATCAGTGCTCTAAGAGTGTTGTAGTTGCTCTTGCTAGTTGGGTTGGTTGGAAGTTGGTTGGAACAGATAGCTGCTGGACATTACAACCTGTTTGAAGGTGATTTTTTTTTTTTTTTCGAAAATGAAAATCTCCTGAAGAACACTGAATGATAATACTGAAATCCTGTATTTTCTGATTTGTCCTTGAGTTCATTTATAGCTGCACATTGTAAATGTTTCCTTTTTACAAACACCACAGTTTAACTTAACATGAAATATCTTTTTAAATGTCTTTTTGAAATTCTCATTACACAAGGGATAGATAAGAGGGTTCAGTGTCGAATTGATGTAACCTAGCCAAATAGTAAACATGTGAAAATTGAGGTTAAAGCAGTCTTGGCAAAATGCTATGACCATAAAGAGAACAAAGTATGGGATCCAACACAACATAAATGCTGCCATAATGAAACCCAATTGCTTAGCCGCTTTTCTCTCCCTATTCATATGAAGTCCTTGGATGTTCTGTTTGGAATGTGTGCGGAACCTCTGCCAAGTATGTTTTAGGTAGCTAAGGTTCCCAGAGACTTGGGGTTCAGATCCCTCAGCATTCTCTGTGTTGTTGTCTTCCACGTGACTTGTCTCTAAGATACAAGAACCTGCTTCTGCAAATGTATGCTCTTCGTCTGTCACATCCAGGTTATCCAGACACTGGTCTTTCAGTTTTTTTCTGTTGACTGTGACATAGTTTCGACACTCTTCTGGGTGGGCCTGTATTATAGCAAGAGGAAAACAGTGCAACTTAACAACCTTATTATCACATGGTTCATATCCCTGTTGACCTTCATATTCTTCTATTTGGAAATGTTCTCGAGTGTTTTTTTGTTGTGTAAAAACATTTGAAACTGTGGCGTAATGACTGTGAAAGTTTGTCTCGGGAACCATTAGATTTCCATTAGGACATTGCCGCCTCACACAATCTTTGGATTTTTTGAGCACATTCACATTTCTAACAAATTTACTGCCATAAAACAGTTGGAAGGAACCATTAATAAGCTGCCGATGTTTGTAGTGTTCCCTTACAGCCTTGTAAATTTTGGCATAAAACCACAACATTAGCAAAGATGGAATGTAAAAATTTAATATGGCCGTAAGAACTTTAAACCAAGTCACTTTGTGGAACTCTGTTTCGCACATATGTTCTGGTACTGATCGAACTCCACCATTTGCAAACACATGCCAGCCCAAAATTGGTATAACCCAAGTCAAGGACAAAATCCATGCTCCTGATATCATTGCAGAGGCTCGGGTTTTTGTACGGTACTTTAAGTATTGCAGCGGCTGTTGGATTGAACGATAACGATCAATACAGAGAATAAAAAGGCTGAAGATGGAGGCTGTACTAGCAACGTAGTCCATAGACAACCAAAAGAGGCATGCTGGTCTTCCAAGTATCCACTCATGATTTAGGAGATACACAATGTTAAGGGGCATAACGGCCACACCTACAATAAGATCTGCAATAGATAAGCTGACAATGTACAGGTTTCCAACCGTATGAAGTTTGCGTTCGGTTTTTACAGCATACAACACCAAAATGTTCATGATGACTGTAAAGAATGATATGGTTCCTAGAACCAGGCCTAAGCTTGCAGAGTGGATCTCTGTGACATTCTTTGTTATACTCAAGTTGTTATTCAGCATCATTCCCAAGCGTGTTAGGCTGGAGACACAATGGCTTCCGTCTCTTAATGCGGTGCGTCAGAGATGGAAGATGAGCTGTTCTGAATTCTCCTCATGATCTGCAAAACAAATGAAAAGTCAATGAAGCATTGTTTTGTCCGGTGTCTCAGCACAACTGCTAAATGAAAGCAGGATGAACATTTGTTTTAACAAGATACTGATTACAATATCTTGCCCAGTACAGTTGATATAATGAAATTGTAATGTTCCATGTAGAGGACCAAAACTGAGAGTTAATGATGTAAATGTAAAGCTTTGCATACACAGGGAAATCTGAATGGTTTCCAAATGATCAAGTCCTCATAGGATCACTTATTTCACCTCACTTGCTTACCTGAAGTAGTTAATCACATCTATGGTTTACCTTTGCTCTAGGAATCGAAAATAACAATAATAACTCACGCTGATTGAAGATGAATTTCAGGAAACAGCTAAGTACATATGAAATACATATGGTATATGGGAGCTGCTTTATCAAGGGGTTTGTATTTCTGTCACTCCAGTTCTGATATGTTTTAGCTCGGCCACACTTCACAGCTCTGTCTGCAGGGAAAGTGACCTATTTTATTAATTTTTTGCAATTTAGTAACACTTAAAGGCCTTGTACCTCCAACAGCTGTGAGGTAAGAAGCAGGACATGCTGGACTCGGTAGCGCTCCCTCAAGGTAACCCCCCCCCGGGAGAGCGCCTCTCTTAGGGGGTTATCTTATAAGAGAAGGAGCCACGAGAGCCACCAAGGGACCCCAGAAGTCGAGAATCGGGACCACTCTGTGCAAAACGAGCTGCACAGTGGAGGTAAGTATGAAATGTTTGTTATTTAAAAACAAAAAACAAACCTGAAGCCTTAAAATCTCTTTAAGGCAGGGATCTCAAACTGGTGGCCATCCAGCTGTTGCAAAACTACAAGTCCCATTATGCCTCTGTCTGTGGGAGTCATGCTTGTAACTGTCAGCCTTGCAATGCTCAATGGGACTTGCAGTTTTGAAAAAAGAGCAATATTTTTTACTTTTTTCTATAATAAATAACCCCCCCAAAAAATATAAAAAAATATTTCTTCCTTATTTTAGGTCTTCAGGTCTGATATATATTTTAAGGGGAACCCTGCGCCAAAATAAAAAAAAATGGCGTGGGGGTCCCCCCAAAAATCCATACCAGACCCTTATCTGAGCACGCAACCTGGCAGGCTGCAGGGAAAGAGGGGGGACGAGAGAGTGCCCCCCCTGAACCGTACCAGGCCACATGCCCTCAATATGGGGAGGATGTTCCCATGTTGATGGGGACAAGGGCCTCATCCCCACAACTTTTGTCCGGTGGTTGTGGAGGGTCTGCGAGCTGGGGGATTATCGGAATCTGACAAAGGGTACCCCCAGATCCCACTCCCCATGTGAATTGGTAACAGGGTACATTGTACCCCTATCATTTCACAAAAAAAGTGTAAAAAAATTGTAAAAAACACACAGACACATCTTGGGACAAGTCCTTTATTAAAAAAAAATATTCCAGCGATGTAATCCTTCCTCGACCCGGGATACGGAAAAACACGCCGCCCTATACGATTCCGCCTCCATGGGAGGTGCCCGCCAAATGATGTTAGACCCACCGTGACAGCTCTTAACCCCTTCAATACCGGACTTTTATTAACACCTCCATACTGGGCCTATTCTGGCACTTCTCTCCTACTTTGCTAGAAAATTACGCAGGATCTCCAAACATTATATATGTTTTTTTTAGCAGACACCCTAGGGAATAAAATGACGACCATTGCAATGTTTTACCTGGAACAGTATTTGCGCAATCATTTTTCAAACGCTTTTTTTGGGGGGAAAAAATAGTTTCATGAATTAAAAAAATAACAAAACAGTAAAGTTAGCCCAATTTCTTTGTAAAATATGAAAGATTATGTTACACCGAGTAAATAGATACCTAACATGTCACGCTTTAAAATTGCGCACACTCATGGAATGGCGCCAAACGTCAGTACTTAAAAATCTCCATAGGCAACGCTTTGAAAATTTTCGATTTACAGAGGAGATCTAGTGCTAGAATTGTTGCTGGCACTCTAACGCAGCGATACCTCACATATGTGGTTTAAACAGCGTTTACATGTCGGCGGGACTTGCGTGTGCGTTCGCTTCTGCGCGCGAGTTACCGGGGACAGGGGCGTTTTAATTATTTTTTTACATATTTTTTTTTTTTTACACTTTAAAAAAAAAAAATTACACTTTTTTTTAATTTTTTTATTATCACTTTTATTCCTATTACAAGGAATGTAAACATCCCTTGTAATAGGAATGTGTGTGACAGGTCCTCTTTATGGAGAGATGCGGGGTCAATAAGACCCCGCATCTCTCCTCCAGGCTGGAAAGCGTGAGATTGGTGAAAAAAAATTCACCAAACTCATGATTACTGTTGCTTACAGCAAATCGCGGCTTTGTTAACTTACGGAGACCCGGGCTTGACGTCATCACATCGCGCCCGGGTCCTGCGACAGTCATCATAGAGACCATCTGGTCACCAGTCATCTCTATGCTTCCTGCCAGCGCCGGACGATACTTTCTCCGGGCCCCCGATGGCACGGGAGAGCCCGTAGAAGCACTGGATGTTGGCGCCACCTATAAGAACGATCAAGCGGCAGAACCACCGCTATGATCATTCTTATGTTGCACAGAATCGCCAGCAAAAGAGAAGGATTTCTGAAAGATGCCTCTAGCTGCAGGCATCATTTAGATATCCCCCCACAAAGCCCAGAACGTCATATGACGGCCCCCCCGGATGGGAGATCCCCTCTGTGGACGTCATATGACAATGGGCCGGTATTGAAGTGGTTAAATAGCTGAGGGCGGGGCCACCCTTGACGCGTGCGGGTGACCCTGCCCCCTTTGACTAAATGGGGGTTTCTGGCAGTTTTCCCGTGGCATCACAGGGGACCCCGCCCCCTCTGACGCCACGGGAAAAACCCTGACGTCAGAAGGGAGTGAGGTCATCTGTACATGTCACTAGGTAACCCTGTGTCAGAAGGGGTGGGGTCATCCCCAACTGCAAACCTCCACAACCACCTACGCCATTTTTTTTAATATCCATACCAGACCTGAATGGAATTTGGCGAACTCCCACACAATTTTTTACATTTTGGTTCAGGGTTCCCCTTAAAGGAACACTACAGTTAATTTTTTTTGTAAAATAACAAACATGTTATACTTACCTCCACTGTGCAGCTCGTTTTGCACAGAGTGTCCCCGAACCCTGTCTTCTGGGGTCTCTCAGCGGCTGTCTCGGCTCCTCCTTGCAAGAGCTTTCCACATTCATGCGAGAGAGCGAGCGAGCATGGTGGAAAGCTTTTGCGGGTGCGCTCCCATGATACAGCGGCGGGCATAGCCGCCGACTGTATCACTCGGCCCCGCCCCCGGTGCGCCGCGTCATCCGCTGTGAAAAAACTTTTACCTTTACAACCCCTTTAATATTCATTACAGACCCAAAGGGCCTGGTAATGGACTGGGGGGGAACCCATGCTGTTTTTTTTCAATGACTTTTATCTGTATTGCCGGAACCCAATTAATTACAGCCGCGAGTAGTTTTAAATGACTTTTTTCCTTTAGAAATGTCATTTTGTGCAGGGACTGTTCTAAACAAAATGTGTCACTTTACAGGCATACTATAGACACCCCCAGGTACAAAATTGAAAGTAATCTTTCACTTTTATTGATTCAATTTAAGCTTTATTAACCACTTAAGACCCGGACCATTATGCAGGTTAAGGACCCTGCCCCTTTTTGAGATTCGGCACTGCGTCGCTTTAACTGACAATTGCACAGTCGTGCAACGTGGCTCCCAAATAAAATTGGCGTGCTTTTTTTCCCACAAATAGAGCTTTCTTTTGGTGGTATTTGATTACCTCTTTGGTTTTTATTTTTTGCGCTATAAACAAAAACAAAGCGACAATTTTGAAAAAAAAACAATATTTTTTACTTTTTGTTATAATAAATATCCCCCAAAAATATATAAAAAACTTTTTTTCCTCAGTTTCGGCCGATGCGTATTCTTACTATTTTTGGTAAAAAAAATCGGTTGGTTTGCGCAAAATTTATAGCTTTTACAAAATAGGGGATCGTTTTATTGCATTTCTATTAATAATTTTTCTTTACTACTAATGGCGGCAATCAGCGATTTTTTTTCGTGACTGCGACATTATGGCGGACACATCGGACAATTTTTACACATTTTTGCGACCATTGTCATTTTCACAGCTTACTGTGAAAATGACAATTGCAGTTTAGGAGTGCAGGGGGCACTGTAGGGGTTAAGTGTAGCCTCATATGTGTTTCTAATTGTAGGGGGGCGGGGCTGGACGTGTGACATCAGCGATCGTCTTTCCCTATATCAGGGAACAGACGATCACTGACACTGCCACAATGAAGAACTCCCCGTTCTTCATTGTGGCAGTGTCAGTGATCGTCTGTTCCCTGATATAGGTGTGTTTACACACACCTCTCCCCGTTCTTCAGCTCCGGTGACCGTTCGCAGGACACCAGCGGCGATCGGGTCCACGGGTCCCGCGCGTGCGGTCACGGAGCTTCGGACCAGGTCGCGACCACGCCGCCGGCGGCGCGATCATGACCCCGCGGCTGGGCTTAAAGAGGCACGTACAGGTACGTGATTGTGCCCAGCCACGCCATTCTGCCGACATATATCGGCGTGAATGGGTCCTTAAGTGGTTAAAATCACTGCTTGCGAAAATGTCAGTTTTTAAAACATTTTTTGCATCGATACATGTCTCATGGGGCAGGACCCAGGTCCCCAAACACTTTTTATGACAATAACTTGCATATTAACTTTTAAAATTAGCACTTTTGTTTTCTCCCATAGACTTTTAAAGGGTGCTTTCGAATTTGCCACAAACACTCCAAATTGTTTGCTATTTGACGAACAGGTGAACACACGATGTTTGACTCGAATATGTGTTTTTGAAGCTTCTGTGATGCTTTTTTGAAGCTTGGCAAATGCACTGTAAATGTGTTGGATTTCTATTTTTTTTCAAAAGGAAAAGTGATAACACTGAATTAAAGCTCTTGTACAGCTGCAGGTTAAGGAACACTCGGCTTGTATCTGGTCTTAGTAGAAGCACTGAAGCAAGATGAAATGAACAGAGATAATCATTTTTGAAGTGCAGCAGAGGGAAGCGAAGCAAACACAACACTGTGAACAGGACTGTAAGGCCGCGTACACACGGCAGAGAACCTCGACGGTCGGAACACATCGTTCCGCCCGTCGAGGTTCTCGGCCGGCCGTCAGATTCGGCGACCAGCCCGTCGGGAAAGGCGACCAGCCATTCACCCCGACGGGCCGTTGAGCAAATAGAGAACCTGCTCTCTATTTTGGCTCGACGGCATTCCCGACGGGATGCTTCGTACACACGGCCGAGGTTCTCGGCAGAATCAGGATGCCAGCGAGGTTCTCGCTGGTTTCTGCCGAGAACCTCGGCCGTGTGTACGGGGCTTCAGGTAACCATTTTATTTAGTTTTAGGTACTTTGATTGGCATTCAGAGTGCTTAAAAAAAAAGTTTGCCAATTGCCATGTTTTGAAGCAAGCGTAAAGGAGCCGTTAAACCTTGTACACATGATCGGATTTCCATCGTATTTCAATCGGACAAACTGTGGAGTTTTTTCAAAAGGGCGTTGGTTGTGAACTTGTTCTGTATACAGACGCCAAAATGTTTTCAGCCAATATACACAAATCTACGTGTTTTTTCTTCTCTTTAGCGCCAGCCTTTGGGCAACTTCTGCTAATGTTGTATTATGGTTAGCATTGGTTCGAGCATGCGTGTTTGTACTTTGGATTTTAGTCCGACGGACTTGTGTACACACGATCGGATAATCCGACGGCACACATTTGTTGTCGGAAAATTTGAGAGCATGCTATCCCACATTTGATGTCAGAAATTCCGACAATTGTCAGATGGAGTGTACCAACGGTCTGATTATCCGACAAAACCCTGCCATCACACAATTGACGTAAAATCTGAACGTGTGTATGGGCCTTTAGACTCGCAGCAATGCGTCAGCATGGAGGTGAGTATGCGTGTGTGTGCTTTTTTTTCTTTTTATAACCCCATACATCTCCTTTTTGAATAGCTAAATAATGCAGATCCAATCTTTTAAAAATCCAGCATGCGGCGCTATGTATTAAACCACAGTATGAATAAAGATGATCCTATTGATAAAGTCCTCTACGGATGAAACATTACTAGGGTGTGGTTCAATCTGTGTGAGTGTGCAGGCTGTCAAGTTGGGGTAGACAGAGAACACAGACAACAAAGACCAGAGGCTCATGAAAGTGACAGCTATAGATGGCAGCTGTCCACATTGTGAACACATGGTCCTGACACCTCAGAGACAAGATGAGAAATAGCTTGTGCTTGTAAGTAGTATTTTAAAACGATTGATGATTTTTTTTTTTTTTTTTTTACTGAATTACATGATTGTGTTGCTATTTCTTTTTTCCTTGGAGTTTATAACATTTATTTTGGATGAGAATTACCTGCTGGAAGAAATAATTTAAACTGCCCCTACTGTGCAGTAAAACAAGCGATTGTTGCCTATATGTTTTCAGAAAGGCAATTAACCTCCCTGGCGGTTTTCCCAAATGTGGCTCAAGGTTAAATTTCAGTACCATTAGCGGTAACCCAGAGCCACACTTATGGTGCAGGTCACTTACCCCAGGATACTATGATGTCCCCCCGCTGTATCTGTGGGCTGTGTCCTTTGCCCGATGCTTCTGTATGCAAGGCTCCGTTCCCTGCGAGCATCGCAACGCATAGGGGAGGAACCCAGTGGCAAATTCAAAAAGGACAAAATTCATAACACATCTTACAGATTACATTACTGTATGAAATCATATCACATCCCTTTTGCCCCTAGTGCTTTGTCCAGTGCCCTGCATGCACTTTTATATTATATATACTGTTCTTTCTGCCTGGAAACTTGAGATTGTCCATGGCAACCAAAAAGTGTCCCTTTACATAAAAAGTGGTTTTAGACCAGCTAGAAAACAGCGATAGTAAATTAGAACATTTGCAGAACTAAGCGATAGTGAATCGTGGGGAAATGTATTTTATTATTATTATATTATTTATAATTTATAGCTATTTATTATATAATAATTTATGATTTTGTATTTTACACTTTATCATACCCAGGATATCTACTTGACTCTTGTTTGGACAGATTTAAGTGTAGTACTACTAAGAATTACGGGCCTACAATATAAAATGCCAAATTTCTTTGCAAAACTATTTTACCTCTTTGAGTCGCAAAAATCTGACATAATCGTACCGCCAGGGTGACTACATTTAGTGAGTCTGTGACCTAATGGGAGCGGGATGCACTGCATGGAGTGTTCACAATCTTGACGGAAGAGAAAAACATTGCACTCTGAGCAACTTTTTTTTTTTAAGTGGACTTTATTTTATAATTGATTTTAATGTTTTCAAATAATGCTTCTACACAATCATTTGCAGTGCCCACTTTAGCACATTGTGAATTTGAAGAGCTTGTAAATTTATGAAGCTTTAATAACATTCTTTATTTATAGTGTGGTTTAATACATAGTGCTGCATGGCGGGTTTTACAAGATTGGATTCACATATTTGGATATAGGATCAGGGATATACTATATATTGTATAAATTGCATTTTTCGATCTTTGGGGTTTATTTAGTAATGATCGTGGAGATACCTCACATGTGTGATTTGAACACCATTTACATATGTGGGAGTGACTTACGTATGTGTTCGCTTCTGCATGCAAACTTAGAGGGATGGGGCGCTTTAAAAAAAAAAAACATATTTTTTTTTTTATTTTTACTCTCTCCCTTATTTTTTGTTATTTTTTTGTTCATTTTTATTCCTATTAAAAGGAATGCAAACATCCCTTGTAATATAAATACGCATGATGAGTCCTCTGTATTGAGAGATCGGGGGTCTAAAAGACCCCAGATCTCTCATTTACCCTTAAAAGCAAAAGAAAAAATACTTAAAAAAATAAATAAAAAAGTCATGTCTTTAAGACTGAGAACCTGAAGTGAAGTTGGAGGTTGCTTCTGGCCTCCAAGGGCATAGAGCTGAGTGGGGGCTATTTTACCCTCACTCGTTTCCTGCCTAGCCATTGGCCACATCGGATCAGTTGCAGGGTTACCGAGGGCTATGGTAAGCTCGAAAACAACTGGGAAGTGGTGGGAGGTGGGGGGTTGCCCTCTCCTGCCAGCTATAAAAGTGATCTTGTGGCAAATTCCGCTGCTGGGATCACTTTTATCCAGAGGCCGCTCTAGATTTTGTGAGGCCTTAGGCAAAACTTAGACATGAGGCCCTCTCACACCCATAATTGGAAAAATAATTCAACCGATAAAAATTAAGACTACAGCAATGTACAATATACAATGAACTGATACCAATCATATCACACCAGCGAGCTCACACAGACGGTCCCCCACCCTTCCTGGGCTGTGTCCCTCTCCCCTGGGATTGTCTTGTCAGCAGATTGCCATTAGTGAGCGGCACATAGAGATAACATTGACAGCTCGAGGTGGCAGCGTAATACTTCTTCCTGTTGCTGGGCTCTTACCTCCATTGGCGTTGCCAGTGTCCGGGGAAAGGCAAGTAATTAGAGCCCCCTAACCTGTGGACTTTTAGCTCCGGTCTGGTCACATGATCCCCAGTGGCAATCAGTGATGGCTGCAGGGGAGAGGAGAGAGCACTTGACAATGGCTGGTAAAGTCTGGAGCAGTGACACCCCCCACAGGTTCCCATGTCCCATCTGTTAATGGCGGTTTTAAGGTCACATACCTCGGAACCCCTAAACCTTAGGTGCTCCCTTATACAAATCTTGACTAGCCACTGTTGTAGAACACTCCAATCTTACTGGTAAAAGAGGCCAGCCATCAAAGTTATAAGTCAATAACAACCATTGGAGCTTTACCACTTACTCCTGGCTGGTCTAGATCTGTATATGATAGAGTTCTTGGGGCATAAGGAGAGGGGGAGAGAGGAGAGAAGGAGTGGGGGGAGAGAGAGGAGAGAAGGAGATGGGGAAAAGATAGGAGAGGAGGAGAGGGGGAGAGAGCGGAGAGAAGGTGAGGATGGGAGAGAGAGGAGAGAAGGAGAGGTGGAGTGAGAGGAGAGGAGGAGAGGGGGGAAAGAGGAGAGAAGGAGAGGGGGAGAGAAGAGAGAAGAAGAGGGGGGAGAGAGAAGAAGAGGAGGAAGAGAGAGGAGAAAAGGAGAGGAGGGAGATAGATGAGAAAAGGAGAGGGGAGAGAGGAGAGAAGGATAGGGGAGAGAGAGGAGATAAGTGGAGGGGGGAGAGAGGACAGAAGGGGAGGGGAGAAAGAGGAAAGGGGAGAGAGGAGAGAAGAAGAGAGGAGAGAGAGGAGAGAAGGAGTGGGGGGAGAGAGGAGAGAAGGAGAGGGGGAGAGAGAGGAGAAAAGGAGAGGGGAAGAGGGGGAGAGAGGAGAGGGGAGAGAGAGGAGAGAAGGAGAGGGGGAGAGAGAGGAGAGAAGGAGAGGGGGATAGAGAGAAGAGAGAAGGAGAGGGGGAGAGAGAGGAGAGAAGGAATAAGAGAGAGGAGAGGAGAGAAGGAGAGGGGGAAAGGAGAGAAGGAAAGGGGGAGAGGAGAGAACGAGAGGGGAGAAGGAGGGGGAGGAGAGAAGGGGAGAGAGGATAGAGAGGGGGAGGTGAGAGTGCACAGAGGGTGGGGGAGATCAGAGTGGATTGAGGGAGGTGGGAGAGGATAGAGAGAAGGGATGGAGAGGAGAGAATGGACAGAAGGAGGGGGAGAGGATATAAAGGGGGAGGTAAGAGTGAACAGAGGGAGGGAGATAGGATAAAGAGGGGGTAGGGAGAGTAGAGAGAGGGTGGGGGAGATCAGAGTGGACAGAGGGAGGTGGGAGACGATAGAGAGAAGGGAGGGAGAGGAAAGAGAGGGGGGAGGTGAGAGTGAACAGAACAAGGGGGATAGGATAAAGAGGGGAGAGGAGAGAGTAGACAGAGGAAAGGGGGAAGGATAGAGAGAGGGTGGGGGGAGATCAGAGTGGACAGAGGGATGTGGTAGAGGATAGAGAGATGGGAGGGAGAGGATAGAATAGACAGAGGGAGGGGGAGAGGATAGGGGGGGGTGAGAGTGAACAGAGGGAGGGGAGAGAGAAATGATATAGAGAGGGAGGGGGAGAGGAGAGAGTGGGCAGAGGGATGGGGGAGGGGGAGAGGAGAGAGTGGACAGAAGGATGGGGGTAGAGAAGACAGAGGGGGAGGGGGAGAGGAGAGAGTGGACAGAGGGGTGGGGGTGGAGAAGACAGAGGAGGGACGGTGGAGAGTGGACAGAGGGATGGGGTAGAGCAGACAGAGGGGGGAGGGTGGGGCACGCGGCTATCCCAGCCTCCGCCTCTATCACACACATCGCTTCACTCACCGAGCATGTACTTCTTCCAGGGCTGCTCCCAAATCCCGCTACATCCGCCTACAGGTCCCGCTCTCCTGTACCAGCACTCGATGTCATATGTCAGGCTGAGATAACAAGAGACGTCAGAAAATGGGGCAGCCCGCTGCAGCAATCGCACTCATGTTTAGTGCTGTCAGTAATGTTGCAGCTCCCGCGGTTGGCTGGGGCATCTGACCCAGAGACAGCATGGCTCCACCGGCTGGTGGCTGCCCACGCTACTCCAGTGCTCCCTCTCCTCCGGTAGGCAAATTAGGAGGTCGCGAGGCCCCTGTGAGCCCATTTCCTTAGTCGGCTGCCTAATTTGCCTAATTAAAGAGCCGCCTCTACTTTTGTCTGAAAGAAGGCCGCCTATGGGAAAAACAATACTGGAACAACGGTATTTAACATCAAAATCATGACATTAAATTCCTGTGCAATAGGCTCGCTCAAGAACAATTTCTAGGCAGCTCAGTAGAATATTTAAAAAAGAGCTGGATGCATTCCTAAATGCACAACATGTATCTGGATACTAATACTTTTAGGTAATAACACCAGAGATTGTTGATCCAGGAAATATCCAATTGCCTACTAGGGGATAAGGAAGGTAATTTTTCCTCTCATTGTAGCAAATTGGATCATGCTTCATAGGGCCAGATTCACGAACACTTGCGCTGGAGTATTTGGATATGCGCCGCGTAACTGTGCTGATGCGCCGACGTTTCTATGTGCCCGTACCCACCAAACTAGATGCGCCCAATAACGGCTCATTTGCGACCGGCGGAACGTTCCGACGCCAGAGTATCGTCAGCGTTTATTTTCGCTGGGCGCATCAGTCGCGCCCATTGATTTCCCCTGCAAATATGCAAATGAGGGATTTTTCACAATTCACGAACGGATTAGCACCATACGCTGGCTACATGCGCCGCGCGTATCTGATCCGTCCGGCGCAAAGTTATTTCTACAAAAGGCTGCTTTATCTTTACTCCAGACGGTCACAGGTCAGCAGGAGAGCAGCTACAGCAGCGTTACCGACGATAGGAGCTAGCTGAGCACCCCCACTTGCAAGGACAACACCTCTGTGTGCCAACATGCCAGGGGCACTCGTGGTCCTAGAACTACTGATGGGTCCCCTGGAACCAAGAAGGCGGGCACGTGAGAGGATATACCGCACACGTATGAACCTCTTTGGCATGGGGGATGAGGAGGTGTATCGCCTATTCAGATTCAGCCCAGATGCAATACTTGAACTAACCACAACCCTGCAGGATGACATCACCAGCCCAACACACCGATCACAAGCAGTGCAGCCACTGGTGAAGGTCCTGGCAACACTCCATTTCCTTGCAAGTGGATCATTCCAGCGTACAAGTGGAGTGGTGGCTGGGATGTCACAGTCCTCCATAAGCAGATGTGTGCACCAGGTTGTCCCTGCAATCCTCAGACGCATGTCCAACCAGTTCATCAGACCCACCACTGAGGAGCTACGGCAGAAGGCAATGACAGATTTCTACAACATTGCCAGATTCCCACGCACTGTGGGGGCCATTGATTGCACACATGTGGCCCTACAGCCCCCCAGTGCCACAGAGCACATATACCGCAATCGGAAGCATTGGCATTCCATCAACGTACAGGTGATAGCCGATGCCCAACGCCTCATATGGCACGTCCGTGCCAAACACCCCGGGTCCAGCCATGACAGTTTCATATACCGTCAGAGCCCCATCCCAGCAGAATTTAACCAGAATATGTATGGGGACAGCTGGCTGGTTGGTGAGTGACAAGGGAGTCAGGCATGACTATCCCCTCCCGTGATGCACAACAGAAATCGCACATGCATGACTAACATTCTCCTGTCTTTTACCTTACAGGTGACTCTGCATATGCATTGGGACCCCATCTAATGACTCCTTTCCGGAACCCCCAAACCAGAGGAGAGAGAAAATACAATGAAGCACACATCAAAACCCGTGCAGTGGTTGAGCAAACATTTGGGCTCCTGAAGTCCCGTTTCCGATGCTTGGATAAGTCTGGGGGGGCCCTATTGTATTCCCCTACCTTTGTGTGTCAGATCATCGGTGCATGTTGCATACTACATAACTTTGCTATGAAAAAAGGCCTGCATATTGACATACGTGATGACCTGACCCCCGACCCACACAGTCCCCACCTGCCAGAGGACACCCAGTCTGCTGATGGAAGAGCAGTCAGGAGGGTCCTCGCCGAAGGCATCTTTGGACACTAAACCAAAACATTAATCAAACATTAATCACACAGACAATGCACGCGTGTACACCACTGATGTCCCTAGATCACACACACCACATGCACATCGCATTGGATTAGCCCAAGTCCAGCATGTAGGAGTTGGGAGCAGTAACGCCAGCGTCAAGGCCCCAATGATGTCACTGTCCATTCACACACCTTTCACACATCATTCATTCAGCCGTGGGGTTCACTTCACCACCACGGCCGAGGGTGACACCCCTTACTTTCAGGAGTGCCACCCTCTCACATTCACACACCATTCACACTGTCCCCTGCACTCCTGACCGTGTGCAGTACAAAAATAAATTATAAATATCATATCCTGATCATTAAACGAAAAAAAATCTCATAACCTGAGAAAAATAATAAATAAACTCATGACCTGAGTATGTGAAAAACAATAATATAAACCAAGAAAAAAAACAAGGCCTCATCGGGGATGCCGGGGGCTTCTTCTGGGGGCCCCTCTCTGGCTCCGCAGCTGCCTGGATGGAGTGGGTGGGGGTGGGGGGGCATCTGGAGGTGGCTGATCCCCAGGTGGGCCACTCCTGGCAGGTGTGGCCTGCGTGCCCTCCAAGGCCCTGGCTATCCGTCCAAGGTAATTGTTCGTCTGGGCCTGCATCCGGAGCTGACGGGTCACCTGGTAATGCTGGGCCCGCCGACTCAGCCTCCCCTGCTCCCGGATGGCAGCACTGTTCCCATGGATGACCACTGCAGCGCAATTAGAGCTGACATCCTGCACTGCGTTGCTGAGGTTGGCAACGGAGCCCAGGCTGTCAGCCACTTTCTCCAAGTGCACCGCTATGGCCCCCATCTGTTCCGTCTGCCTGGCGTGATCCCTCGCCAACTGGTCCTGGACACCATCAGACACCCCCCTGGTCTTCTGGGTCGCCTTCCTGGGGCCAGAAGATGGATGTCCTCGGGTGGAAGGTGTCGCCCTTGAGGGGCTTCCAAGGATGGGGGAGGGGACGACAGACGGGCCAGGAGAAGGGGAGGAGACAGACAAAACCAAAGAAAAGTCCTGCTCTGCCACAGCAGGATCCTCCACAACCACCTCGGCAGGTGTGGTGTGGCCACTCTCCTCCTCCACAACCTCTTCACCACCCAGTGGCTCGGGCACATGATGGCGTGGGGGGGATGGGGTGGAATGCAGGCTGACAGATGATGGCCCAGCTCCGTCATCTGTGGATGACACAAAGCAGACACATGTTGGTGGTCCCACACACTTGGCACATGTCCCCCCCCCCCCCAAATGCAAAACAACAAATAGGGGATTATAAAACACTTACCTGTCCTTGTGCCTTCCTCCACGGAGTCATAGCCTGCGACCCCCTCCACCTGCTCCCTCTCCAGGCAGCGAGCAACCACCTCCTCCTCTGCGGTCAGGGTGACAGGACATGGGGGACCACCACCTGTGCCCCTCTCATACCTCCTGATGGAGGCCACCTTGTCCCTCACCTTGCGCCGCAGGTCATTTATTTTCTTTTGTATGTCCCCAGCAGTCCGGGTGGAGTAGCCCAGGACATTGACCCTGGCAGCAATCGACTCCAGGATGCCCTGCTTCCTCTCCCGGCTGGTCTTCCGGCTTTTTTTGCCATGGAGAAATTCATTATCCGTCTCCATAGCCGAGATAATCACTGAGACCTCCTGGGAATTAAAGTTGAGGTTCCTCCTCTCTCTGGGGGTAGCGGGAGCAGCCATTACAGTGCAAAAGTATCTTCCCTGGGGTGGGGGGAAACGGAACTACTTTTGCGCCGGAATGGCGTTTCCGCCAGCGCTTTTAAGCGCCCAGCGGAACGCATTGCGCTGACGTTTCCCAGGAAGTGGTGCCGACGGAAGTTGTGAGCATGCGCACAAGGGGGCGAGTGGAGCCGCACTCACTGCGCATGCTCCGTGGATGATGCGCTGAACGTAAGCCTCTGCGCTGGGCTCCGCCCATCATTTACATATGATCACACCCACTTCCACTTGCGTCGGGTTACGCCAGCGCATTATCGTTACTCTGGCGCAAGTTTACGCGCAACTGCTATGTGAATTACAGGACTTGCGCTGAAAGGGTCTTCAGAGTAACGTAAATGAGAAGCGTTACTCCAGAGGAAAGATACTCTCATCTACCTGAATCTGGCCCATAGGGTTTATTTTGCCTTCTTCTAAATCAACATTGGGTATACGGTTGTGTATATGGGGGTTTCTATTTATTTGTTTTTTATTGGTTGATCTATATGGACATGTGTCTTTTTTCAAAATGATTATGTAGCTATGTAAAACAAAGTAAAAAGACCTGCAAAAAAACTAGTACAGCCACCACATCTAGGGACTGGTAAGCTGCAATATATTGCATTTTTGTTTTTGAGATTAGATATGCTTTAAGAAAAATATACAAACTCTTTTCACTCAGAATCAAAGTGGAAATAACTCCCATGCTTTCCTTTTAAGCAATCAATATTTCAATAGCACATAACATCATCTTATTCTCAAAATGTCTCAAGTGTAAAAATAACCTAATGGTTTACTTTTGATCTTTGTAGCACTTATAAACAGCGATGTCCTGGTTCCTGCCAAATTAAACTGTCCAGATTGATTTGTGATGTCTGATAAACATTATACTTTAGTAAATTATGGAGAAGGACGTAAGCTTGTGGTTTGCCTTTCATATTAAGTATTCTGATATTGTGATTATTGAGGAATTTATGACAGATGAATAAGCTCTTCATTACAATTATTAAGGATTAAAGGGTTTGTTAACCCACATGATTTACTTTATGTAATCCGTTCTGTCTTCTAATGATATGTCCCCCTGTGTGTGTGCTGTATAAAAAAAAGCCGTATATACCTTATTTGTGAGCACTGATCATCGGTCACGTGACGCGCCACATCTCTCCTCTTCCCGTCTCACAGATGCAGCAGGAGGGGTCGAGATTCCCACGCTGACATCAGTCTGGACGGGAGAAGGAGGAGAGGAGGTGAGAGATGGCACGTCACGTGACCACTGATCAGCTCTGACAGATAAAGTATATACTGCGGTCGAATGTTCTGCCTACAAGCTATAGAAGAATTCTAATGTTGTATTACACTAGTAATAACTATGGGCCAGATTCAGGTAGATGAGAGTATCTTTCCTCTGGAGTAACGCTTCTCATTTACGTTACTCTGAAGACCCTTTCAGCGCAAGTCCTGTAATTCACATAGCAGTTGCGCGTAAACTTGCGCCAGAGTAACGATAATGCGCTGGCGTAACCCGACGCAAGTGGAAGTGGGTGTGATCATATGTAAATGATGGGCGGAGCCCGGCGCAGAGGCTTACGTTCAGCGCATCATCCACGGAGCATGCGCAGTGAGTGCGGCTCCACTGGCCCCCTTGTGCGCATGCTCACAACTTCCGTCGGCACCACTTCCTGGGAAACGTCAGCGCAATGCGTTCCGCTGGGCGCTTAAAAGCGCTGGCGGAAACGCCATTCCGGCGCAAAAGTAGTTCCGTTTCCCCCCACCCCAGGGAAGATACTTTTGCACTGTAATGGCTGCTCCCGCTACCCCCAGAGAGAGGAGGAACCTCAACTTTAATGCCCAGGAGGTCTCAGTGATTATCTCGGCTATGGAGACGGATAATGAATTTCTCCATGGCAAAAAAAGCCGGAAGACCAGCCGGGAGAGGAAGCAGGGCATCCTGGAGTCGATTGCTGCCAGGGTCAATGTCCTGGGCTACTCCACCCGGACTGCTGGGGACATACAAAAGAAAATAAACGACCTGCGGCGCAAGGTGAGGGACAAGGTGGCCTCCATCAGGAGGTATGAGAGGGGCACAGGTGGTGGTCCCCCATGTCCTGTCACCCTGACCGCAGAGGAGGAGGTGGTTGCTTGCTGCCTGGAGAGGGAGCAGGTGGAGGGGGTCGCAGGCTATGACTCCGTGGAGGAAGGCACAAGGACAGGTAAGTGTTTTATAATCCCCTATTTGTTGTTTTGCATTTGGGGGGGGGGGGGACATGTGCCAAGTGTGTGGGACCACCAACATGTGTCTGCTTTGTGTCATCCACAGATGACGGAGCTGGGCCATCATCTGTCAGCCTGCATTCCACCCCATCCCCCCCACGCCATCATGTGCCCGAGCCACTGGGTGGTGAAGAGGTTGTGGAGGAGGAGAGTGGCCACACCACACCTGCCGAGGTGGTGGTGGAGGATCCTGCTGTGGCAGAGCAGGACTTTTCTTTGGTTTTGTCTGTCTCCTCCCCTTCTCCTGGGCCGTCTGTCGTCCCCTCCCCCATCCTTGGAAGCCCCTCAAGGGCGACTCCTTCCACCTGAGGACATCCATCTTCTGGCCCCAGGAAGGCGACCCAGAAGACCAGGGGGGTGTCTGATGGTGTCCAGGACCAGTTGGCGAGGGATCACGCCAGGCAGACGGAACAGATGGGGGCCATAGCGGTGCACTTGGAGAAAGTGGCTGACAGCCTGGGCTCCGTTGCCAACCTCAGCAACGCAGTGCAGGATGTCAGCTGCAACTGCGCTGCAGTGGTCACCACTTTGGGGGAGGTGCAGGGGGATATAAGGCACCTCACTGCAGCCGTCCAGGCCAACACTGCTGCCATCCATGGGAACAGTGCTGCCATCCGGGAGCAGGGGAGGCTGAGTCGGCGGGCCCAGCATTACCAGGTGACCCGTCAGCTCCGGATGCAGGCCCAGACGAACACATACCTTGGACGGATAGCCAGGGCCTTGGAGGGCACGCAGGCCACACCTGCCAGGAGTGGCCCACCTGGGGATCAGCCACCTCCAGATGCCCCCCCACCCCCACCCACTCCATCCAGGCAGCTGCGGAGCCAGAGAGGGGCCCCCAGAAGAAGCCCCCGGCATCCCCGATGAGGCCTTTTTTTTTTTCTGGTTTTATATTATTGTTTTTGACATACTCAGGTCATGAGTTTATTTTTTATTTTTCTCAGGTTATGAGATTATTTTTCTTTTAATGATCAGGATATGATATTTATAATTTCTTTTTGTACTGCACACGGTCAGGAGTGCAGGGGACAGTGTGAATGGTGTGTGAATGTGAGAGGGTGGCACTCCTGAAAGTAAGGGGTGTCACCCTCGGCCGTGGTGGTGAAGTGAACCCCACGGCTGAATGAATGATGTGTGAAAGGTGTGTGAATGGACAGTGACATCATTGGGGCCTTGACGCGGCGTTACTGCTCCCAACTCCTACATGCTGGACTTGGGCTAATCCAATGCGATGTGCATGTGGTGTGTGTGATCTAGGGACATCAGTGGTGTACACGCGTGCACTGTCTGTGTTATTAATGTTTTGGTTTAGTGTCCAAAGATGCCTACGGCGAGGACCCTCCTGACTGCTCTTCCATCAGCAGACTGGGTGTCCTCTGGCAGGTGGGGACTGTGTGGGTCGGGGGTCAGGTCATCACGTATGTCAATATGCAGGCCTTTTTTCATAGCAAAGTTATGTAGTATGCAACATGCACCGATGATCTAACACACAAAGGTAGGGGAATACAATAGGGCCCCCCCAGACTTATCCAAGCATCGGAAACGGGACTTCAGGAGCCCAAATGTTTGCTCAACCACTGCACGGGTTTTGATGTGTGCTTCATTGTATTTTCTCTCTCCTCTGGTTTGGGGGTTCCGGAAAGGAGTCATTAGATGGGGTCCCAATGCATATGCAGAGTCACCTGTAAGGTAAAAGACAGGAGAATGTTAGTCATGCATGTGCGATTTCTGTTGTGCATCACGGGAGGGGATAGTCATGCCTGACTCCCTTGTCACTCACCAACCAGCCAGCTGTCCCCATACATGTTTTGGTTAAATTCTGCTGGGATGGGGCTCTGACGGTATATGAAACTGTCATGGCTGGACCCGGGGTGTTTGGCACGGACGTGCCATATGAGGCGTTGGGCATCGGCTATCACCTGTACGTTGATGGAGTGCCAATGCTTCCGATTGCGGTATATGTGCTCTGTGGCACTGGGGGGCTGTAGGGCCACATGTGTGCAATCAATGGCCCCCACAGTGCGTGGGAATCTTGCAATGTTGTAGAAATCTGTCATTGCCTTCTGACGTAGCTCCTCAGTGGTTGGTCTGATGAACTGGTTGGACATGCGTCTGAGGATTGCAGGGACAACCTGGTGCACACATCTGCTTATGGAGGACTGTGACATCCCAGCCACCACTCCACTTGTACGCTGGAATGATCCACTTGCAAGGAAATGAAGTGTTGCCAGGACCTTCACCAGTGGCTGCACTGCTTGTGATCGGTGTGTTGGGCTGGTGATGTCATCCTGCAGGGTTGTGGTTAGTTCAAGTATTGCATCTGGGCTGAATCTGAATAGGCGATACACCTCCTCATCCCCCATGCCAAAGAGGTTCATACGTGTGCGGTATATCCTCTCACGTGCCCGCCTTCTTGGTTCCAGGGGACCCATCAGTAGTTCTAGGACCACGAGTGCCCCTGGCATGTTGGCACACAGAGGTGTTGTCCTTGCAAATGGGGGTGCTCAGCTAGCTCCTATCGTCGGTAACGCTGCTGTAGCTGCTCTCCTGCTGACCTGTGACTGTCTGGAGTAAAGATAAAGCAGCCTTTTGTAGAAATAACTTTGCGCCGGACGGACCAGATACGCGCGGCGCATGTAGCCAGCGTATGGTGCTAATCCGTTCGTGAATTGTGAAAAATCCCTCATTTGCATATTTGCAGGGGAAATCAATGGGCGCGACTGATGCGCCCAGCGAAAATAAACGCTGACGATACTCTGGCGTCAGAACGTTCCGCCGGTCGCAAATGAGCCGTTATTGGGCGCATCTAGTTTGGTGGGTACGGGCACATAGAAACGTCGGCGCATCAGCACAGTTACGCGGCGCATATCCAAATACTCCAGCGCAAGTGTTCGTGAATCTGGCCCTATATTTATAAATTATTATTACTTGTCAACTAATATTCAAATTATTCTATAACCTACGGGCAGAGCATTCGACCGAAAATTTATAATTGCAGCGTTGTACAGTTTAGCTGCTTGTCGAATCTTCTTAGAACTTTTGACAGACACCATAAGCCTTCAATGACAGATTCAACGTTTCTATGTTTTTCTCTGCTTTGTCGAATCTTCGTCATTCATGTCGAATGGTCTACCCCAGGGATATGCAATTAGCGGACCTCCAGCTATTGCAGAACTTCAAGTCCCATAAGGCATTGCAAGACTCTGACAGCCACAAGCATGATACCCAGAGGCATAGGCATGATGGGACTTGTAGTTTTGCAACAGCTGGAGGTCCGCTAATTACATATCCCTGGTCTACCCCAACACTGTCTCTATAATATTGAATCTTTTCTCTCTGTGTCAAATCTTTCCTCTCTATGTAGAATAATCTTGGACTAATAGAGTTAAGGTTAGGTACATTCGATCACAGGTTCAATAGACACAGATTGCTATTGTCAGCTTCATGTCTAATCTCCTATCTATTTCGAACTGTTGTAGGAACGAAAACAAAAATAAAGCATTTTTTATGTCGGATGTTTCAGATTTTGGATTCTGCGTGTTCGTTTTCATTTGGTAAAACGAAAATACCCGAAATTTGGACAAAAACGCATTCGTACAAAAACAAATGCACATGTCTAGTACACGCACAGGGGGACATATCTTTATAATACATAGTAGATTATATACAGTAACTCATGTTATTAAAGCAGCAGCAGGGGGAGGGGGGCAGATGACAGAGGAGCAGGGAGGCCACAAGAGTAGACAGGAGCGACAGCAGGGCTGCGGCTGATGGAGGCATGCAAACTGACCACGGTGTCAAGCCTCAGCAGCCATGATACACCGTGGTCAGTTTACATATGAGTAGGGAGAAACTGGCAGGATCAGCCAGGTTTTTAGGTGGTCCAAATGACACAGGACAAGCACTGTGTCATATAACATGCTTTAAAGGACCAAGGTACTTATTTTTTTGGGTACATACACTTTAAATAAGACAGTTTGGACAAAAAAATGAATATCAATTTTAAAATATGAATTTTATAGTTGTTAGGTGTAATACAGAATGCTTTAGCTACAAACTGGAACCATACCTGTGTAATGTTGGCCTGTAACGGGAGGGCCCGTGGGAACCCAGAGGCTCTTGCAGGGTGTGGGGTACTCCTGTTTCAGCTTCACTGGTGACTCTTGTGTCTTAAGTCATCCTATGTCCACTAGGGGCATAGGATGACTGAGAAATTATATCTTGGATTACAGGAGATGGGACAGTAATGATAATTCACAATGTATTCCAGGATATCCTGAAATATTACAGGTTGTTGATTCTAAACCCAATCGGTCAATATAAATAGTGATTCATTCAATGTGGGAACATAGACTGTTAAGGTGTTTAATGTCGTCTGCTACTGTCATGTAAATGAACCTTAGTCTGGCTCTGAAGAACCTTTCATTGTGTGATGCTAATTGACACTGTATTGTGTGAATTTCTTGGTAAATGATTAGTAGTTAGCTCATGTAAATTATCTCGTAGTCAGAATGGCTGTCGCCTAAAAGATGTGTATTGAGCACCTTGTGTCATGTTGTGGGTGGAGTTGGGTCATTGTTCATTGTGGTTCCTAAACTGTATATAAGAAGCCTGAGTTTCCCATTAAAGTCTATCTGTTTTGAACCAGAGAACAGAGCTGTGTGTCTCGTTTCTGGGTAATCCATATGGGCCGTGTTCGTCTGCCAGTTGACTATAGCCAATAGCACTGTGTTGGCAGCAGCAAACCTTACAATTTACAAATTATAGTGATTTTTATCTCATTGTGAATGCTGCACACCAGACAGCTCTGAGTTTGCTGCATACCAGACAGCTCTGAGTTTGCTGCACACCAGACAGCTCTGATTTTGCTGCACACCAGACAGCTCTGAGTGCTTGAAAGGTAGAGAACGGCCTCAGCCACAGCTTCTCCTGATAGGCACCTCCCCCCGACATGTTTCACCCCGCCCCCAAGGTTTAGTCATGACTATTGGGAGGAGATATGGCTGAGACTGTTCTCTATCTTTCAAGCACTCAGAGCTGTCCGGTGTGCAGCAAATACTTATGTTTGTCATCTGTGGCTACGTTCAGCATATGAACCATAGTGTGTGCAGGTGATGCTGAGCATCAGGAGAATCACTACATTTCAAGAAACATGAATCTCTCCTTTCTAATGTTTGAAAAAGATGGGCTAACATGGAAACTCTTTTTTCACAGCTGAACTCAATCTATCCTTTAAATTTCCATTCCATTTCTCATTTGGTCTAGGGGATATGAAATAATTACCTTATTCCTTGCTCCCCAGACAGCTAGAGCTCTTTTCTGGTATCCAATAGTCCTGGAATGTGGGCAGGGCCTCAGCATCCTCCTATGCAATGCAGTACTGCCAGTCCTTCATTGTATGTGATGACATTGGAAAGCTGTGACCAGTTGAGTGGTAAAGAGTAACAGATTCAGGGGACCCATCAAACAGCCGGAGAGAAGCCTGCAAGAATGAGGAAAAAGGTAAGCATTTTACTACTGAACCTTACTTTGTGAATGGTGGTTTTTATGCTCTTAGTCTATATTGGGCACCCTGTAAAGGCAACAATGGAAAGGAAAACAATGCTTGAGAGGCACTAGGATTCCTATGCTTATTCAAGTATTGAAATGTAGGACGTTTTTAAATAAGCTCATTGGCTTGGTAAGGCAGTTTCCAAACAAGCCTCCTTCAATGGATGCAAGTGGATGATTTCAAAAATACAGTATGCACAAATGGACCCCAGACCATAGTGTAATAGAAGACCTTGAAGTCGCTGGCACCATTAGAGGTTATTTACTAAAACTGGAGAGTGCAATATCTGGTGAAACTTTGCATCAAAGCCAATCAGCTTTCAGGTTTTATTGCTAAACCTTAATTGAACAAGCTGAAGTTAGAAGCTGATTGACTACCATGCTCAGCTGCACCAAATTCTGAGTGCATCAGTTTTAGTAAATCCCTCCCATTGGGTCATTTGTATTAAAGTTGGTACACTATATCATCATCTAATCTTTGATAAAGAGGGTTGATCATAGCCCCCAAAATGCATTTGTTGTCTTTTATCATTTATCATTTTGAACCAATAGAGTCTTCTTGGGCTCGTTCACCCTATGGTCTGGTGCACATTTGTGCGCATTTACCTTGAGAAAGGTGATCTTGTGTCTTTTATGCCTAGTACACGCGGTCAGACTTTTTTGAAAAAAAAAGTCAGACAGGCTTTTTTTCTCGGAAAGTCTGGCCGTGTGTAGCCTCCATTGGACTCTTTGTGTCGGAAGTCCGACGGACCTAAGATAGAGAACCTGTTCTCTATCTTTTCGTTGGACTTCCGACGGTCTCACGGCGGACTTTTGCATGGTCAAAAGTCTGACCGTGTGTACGAGGCATTAAACATTGTTGGTTTCTTTGCATCAACTTTATGGATTTGTTAGAGCACTGACCATTCTTCTACACAGCAATAACAACTTGACAGGGGGTTTAACCCTACCACACTCTCTCCAAAACTAAAATTAAAGTTTTTTTTCTGGAATTAGTCTTTAAACAATTAAGCCATTCAGTATATTGGTGACATTTGGCCAAGATTCCTCAAGAGAAAATCACTGACTCAAGAATATTCAACCAAGCTAATTGCATTGAAATGTTTAGTAATTAATTGTATTTATAGATGTTTAAGTTTTCATCTATGAAAACATGCTGAGTTCAATCTCAAATAATCAAAGAATATTTTGTCTTTAGATACACTTTAACTTAACATTAGATAATTGGTTATATAGTTAGAACTCCCAACTATCTATTTTCCTATTAGAATATGAGAGAGAAAATATGTCAGTTAGCTTGAGTGGTGAATATTTACTGAGATACTGGAAAGAAAAAGTTATTTTAAAGGTGCAGAACATTTAAATAATATTCCGTGAATTCCTTGAATAATAAAATTTCTTGACTCAAGGAAGGTAAAAAAGGTTAATTCACTGTCACAGTTGCCCCTGGCCTCAAGATAGTGATTGATAGCGAATTATATATACTCAATGGGTATTTAGACATCTGAAATCTCATCTGGGACCTTTTCCTTGAACCTTTAGGAAACTTCTGAATCTTAATGTAGAATAAAGGCTAGCATTAGTGCATGAGAACTACAAAAGTCAATCCTGAAAAGTCATACTAATAATTCCCCACAGGACCCAACTTCAGATAAAAATGAAATTCTCACAATGCAGTGCAAGGATCAGGTCCTGCTGTTGGTTTATACTTCAGTGAAATGTAACTAGACAGGGTCACTGGAAACCACCTTTGAGGATTTTGAAGAAAAACATGCCATGTTTAGTGTTGCTCGCGAATATTCGAATCGCGAATATTCGCTACGAATATTGCATATTCGAGTATTCGCGATATAACTCGAATATAGCGGCGAATATTCGCTATTTCGAATATTGTTATTTTTTTCAAATTTATTTTTAAAACAGATCACATCCTAGTGATCAATGATCGCCTTCAAGGTCTAAAAGCATGCTGGTATGATTACAGAGAGACCCTGGGCCGAGTAGCTGATGCAATTCTTTTATTTTCCGAAAAATCGCATTGCGTTTTTTCGGCCGAAAAAACGCATTGCGCTTTTTCGGCAACATAAAATAATTGCATCAGCTACTCGGCCCTTCTTTTGCATCAGAGCCAATCAGAAATCTCGAATATCGCGCAATATTGCTATTGCCGAATATTCGAGATTTTCTGATTGGCTCTGATGCGCCAATCAGAAATCTCGAATATCGCGCAATATTGCTATTGCCGAATATTCGAGATTTTCTGATTGGCGCATCAGAGCCAATCAGAAAATCTCGAATATTCGGCAATAGCAATATTGCGCGATATTCGAGATTTCTGATTGGCTCTGATGCGCCAATCAGAAATCTCGAATATCGCGCAATATTGCTATTGCCGAATATTCGAGATTTTCTGATTGGCTCTGATGCGCCAATCAGAAAATCTCGAATATTCGGCAATAGCAATATTGCGCGATATTCGAGATTTCTGATTGGCGCATCAGAGCCAATCAGAAATCTCGAATATCGCGCAATATTGCTATTGCCGAATATTCGAGATTTTCTGATTGGCTCTGATGCGCCAATCAGAAATCTCGAATATCGCGCAATATTGCTATTGCCGAATATTCGAGATTTTCTGATTGGCGCATCAGAGCCAATCAGAAAATCTCGAATATTCGGCAATAGCAATATTGCGCGATATTCGAGATTTCTGATTGGCTCTGATGCAAAAGAAGGGCCGAGTAGCTGATGCAATTATTTTATGTTGCCGAAAAAGCGCAATGCGTTTTTTCGGCCGGAAAAACGCAATGCGTTTTTTCGGCCGGAAAAACGCAATGCGATTTTAATCGCAATCAAAATATCGCAATTAGCGAAAAATCGCACTTATGATACTACGCAAAAATACCACGAATATTCGAAATTAGCGAATATTTCTCGAATATTCGGAAAAATATTCGTGATATATCGCGAAATCGAATATGGTGTATTCCGCTCAACACTAGCCATGTTTACTAATAGATAAATATTGAAAATAAACTCAGTATAAAAAGCTTATCCATAACGTGGCAAACCTAGTGATATCAATAAACCACTGTGGTTGGTTACACTAAGGGGCGTAACTAAGAATCATTGGGCTCCATAGCAAAATTGTGATGGGATGCTCAGGTTCAGGGCCGATCCTACCCGGGGTGCAGTGGGTGCCCCGCACCCAGCGCTGTCATCTGAGAGGCGCCGAGCGAGCCGCCGAGATTTTTTTTTTTTTAAATCCGAGCCGCAGAGCCGCCAAAGCCATCCGACTATCCGAGAGCCGAGCGGGATATGACGACGTGACGTCACACGGCCGCCCCAGCATCCACAGCGTGCCGCCTCTGCGGCTGTAGATTGCCATCTTTAGACAGCGTGGCGGTGGCGGAGCGAGCGCCGAGCGGTCGGAGCGGAGCGGAGCAATGTATATTAGTGCCGCCTGATTCAGCTAGCTGATTGAGCGCCTCTGCCTCAGCCTGGCTGCCAGTGCCATCTCTGCCTGGTCTGACTGAGTGCCACTGCCATCGATCGATCTGCCAGTGCCTGCTGCTGTGCTGTGCCTTTGAGTGCTGACTGCACCCTCCCTACCTGTCTGTGACTCTGTGTAAGGTAAGGTACTTAAAGTTATACTGTGTGCCATTAAATGCAACCACTGTGCCCATCCAAAACGCAGCCACTGTGCCCCAAATGCAGCCACTGCCCACTGTGCCCGTCCAAAAGCAGCCACTGTGCCCCAAATGCAGCCACTGTGCCCCAAATGCAGCCAATGTGCCCATCCAAACGCAGCCACTGTGCCCGTCAAAAGCAGCCACTGTGCCCCAAATGCAGTCACTGTGCCTGTCAAAAGCAGCCACTGTGCCCGTCAAAAGCAGCCACTGTGCCCGTCAAAAGCAGCCAATGTGCCCGTCAAAAGCAGCCACTGTGCCCGTCAAAACACAGCCACTGTGCCCATCAAACTGCAGCCACTGTGCCCATCAAACTGCAGCTACTGTGCCCATCAAAATGCAGCTACTGTGCCCATCAAAATGCAGCTACTGTCCCCATCCAAATGCAGCCACTGTGCCCGTCAAAAGCAGCCATTGTGCCCGTCACTGTGCCACAAACGCAGCCACTGTGCCCGTCAAAAGCAGCCACTGTGCCCGTCCAAATGCAGCCATTTGTTCTATTTGCACTATTTTATTTACATGCACTTGACACAGAATTGTCAATAAATCAAACTTTTTCTTTTTGACTTGTCAAAGCCGTTGACTAAGTTATTGTAAAAGCAAATTGGTGGGGATGAAGTTGCGGGGTGAAGTTGTTGCCATAGAAACATGTGTAAAGGGGAGGAGTTAGTAAGATAACCACGCCCTTGTGGGGGCGCAAGAAATATTTCTGCACCCAGGCGCCTGTGACCCTAGGATCGGCCCTGCTCAGGTTAACATTCTCTCTAGCAGTTGCCAACATCAATTGACAAACTTATCATTGATCTTAACATAACGTATTCCCAAATCAAGTCAAGTCAACAGGAGAGCTGCAAATACAGTCAGACTACTTGGAACCAGTAATTGGATACGAGGTAAAGTTGGGCCCCGTACACACGACCGAGCTTCTCGGCAGAATCCAGCGAGAAGCTCGCTGGAGACATATTCTGGCCAAAAAAGAGAGCACGCTCTCCTTTTCCTCGTTGTTCAATGAGGACTTTGGCTCAACAAGCTTTTTCGACCGCTCATCGGGAACCTCGTCGGGCTGAACGATGGGTTTAGCCCGATGAGGTTCTCGGACGTGTGTACGCGGTCTAACAGTTGTAATAATAATATTTTTATGTTATGTCAATATTTTTAATGCTCTTGTTGTACACACTATAGTCCTAATGCAAACTTCTGTAAACTCTAGTTCCTTAAATTTTTTAGGTAGAACTACAAACCTTGGTTGTTCTTTAACAAAATCAATACAGAGCACTTTCACCCCCTCCTGTCCAGGCCATAAAACATTGTGCCCAAAGAAAAAAAATTGCATTTTCTTCACACAAATAGAGCTTTCTTTTGGTGGTATTTAACCACTGCTGTTTTATTTTTATTTTTTTACAAAAAAAAGATTAAAAAGACCGAAGATTTTGAAAAAAAAAGTTGTTCTTAATTTATGACAGTAAATTTTGTATATAAGTAATTTTTTTCCTTATCTGATGTGTGCTGATGAGGCGGCACTGATGAGGAGGCACTTTTATGCCGCACTGATGAGCACTGATAGGCGGCACTGTTAGGCAGCACAGATAGGCAGCACTGATGGGCACTAATGGGCAGTACTGATGGGCGGCACTGATTATTATTATTATTATACAGGATTTATATAGCGCCAACAGTTTGTGCAGCGCTTTACATCATGGACACGAATGGACAGCACTGATGGGAATTGATGGGCAGCACTGATAAGCAGGCACTGATAGGCACTAAAAGATAGCACTGACTGACACCAGTAATGGGCATTGATTTGTGTCACTAATGGGCACTGATTGGGGCACTCATTAGCACTGATTGGAGGCACTCATTGGCACTGATTGGTGGCACTGCTGCAGCTTTCCTGTAATCAGGGCACTGATGATCAGTGCCCTGATTACCTTCCCCGTTCTCCCCTGCGAGGAGATGCAGCTGATTGGCTCACCTTGCCACATTTTGTCAGTGTGAGGCCTCGTACACATGACCGAGGAACTCGTCGGAAAAGACACATCGTTTTCTTCGACGAGTTCCTTGTTAGGCTTGTCAAGAAACTCGACAAGCTGTCTTTGCGTACACACTGTCAAGACCAAATCTCCTCGTTCTCAAAAGCGGTGACGTACAACACATAGATGGAAGGGAAGTTCGATTCCACTGGCACAACCTTTGGGGCTGCTTTTGCTAATCTCATGTTACTGCGTGTTAAGTAAAAGTTTGGTGAGAGACGATTTGCACTTTTCAGTCTGTTACAGCATGACAAATGTGCTACCTCCATTAAAATGCTACTTTTACTGAAGGTGCGCGGGTTTCTCGTCGAAAACCAGCCCACGAGGAACACGACGAGGAAATACTCCCGACGAGGAAAAAGAGAACTTGTTCTCTTTTTTCCTCGTCGAGTTCCACGTCAGTTTTCTCGATGAAAAGCATACACACGACCGTTTTCCTCTGCAAAAAAGCTCTGCCACCAAGTTTCTTGATGCATTCTGTCGAGGAAAACGGCGTGGCCTTAATAGGATGCGCTGCACGCCCCGGCCATTCTGCTGTGCCATCATATGACAGTGGGCAAGTGGTTAAAGTGGTTCTAAAGGTCAACATTTTTTTTTTTTAAACTTAATGCATTCTATACATTAAGATAAAAAAAACTTCTGTGTGCAGCAGCCCCCTTAATACTTACCTGAGCCCCAGTGATGTTGCACGAGAGTCTTGGCTCTCCCTTCTCGATGGCTGAGACATCAGCAGGGCACCATTGGCTCCCACTGCTGTCAAACCAAATCAGTGATCCAATGAGGAGAGAGAGAGGGGCCGTCTGAATGGACACACAGAGCAGCGGCTCGACTCGGGTGCCCCCATAGCAAGCTACTAGCTGTGGCTTCACTCAGCAGGAGGGAGGGGCCAGGAGCGCTGGCAGGGGACCAGAGAAGAGGAGGATCTGGGCTGCTCTGTGCAAAACCACTGTAAAGAGCAGGTAAGTATAACATGTTTGTTCATTTTAAACAAACAAACAAACAAAAACAAGACTTTAATATCACTTTAAGGTTTTAGCAGAGGAGAAAACATATTTTCAGTCTGAAGCGGATGCTCAAAGGACAATAAATCTACATTCTTAAGAGAACTAATCAAATCCTTCTAACTACAAAGAGGAGTATCTGTGACTTGCAAGGATCCTAAGATCTGACATCAGCTTTTCTAGATTGAAAACACAACAATTAACTTTTCCTTAAAGCGGTATTAAGCCCAAAACCAAAAATTTTATACATTGCAGCATACCAATCCTTAGATGTGGTGGCTGCATTTGTTTTTTGTTTTTTTTAGGCTTCCCCCTGAGTTTCACGTAGCGATCCGGCCAGTAACACATAACCTGCAGGGTTGCCAACCGCCAGTATATTTACTGACAGTTTGTGATTTTTTTTTACAGCTGCCAGTAAATATCAGGGGCTGATAATTTCATGCTGTGTTGACTTTTTAAGTGTAAATCAAGCAAATTACTTTGTTATGGGTATTGTCAGTGTTTCCATATCATGTTTATAATGTTTAACCACTTGAGAGCCGCACTATAGACAAAACAGCCGAGTGGACCTCCCTGGACGTCCTTTTATGTGCATTCCCCACGCGCGCCGCAGGGGGCGCGCAGCGCGGAAACACTGTGCCCGGCGCATCGCTGAGATGCCGATGCGCGTGCCTGGCGGCCGCGATGTTCCCCAGGTTCCCATGATCAGCAGTGACAGCAAGGACGTGGAGCTCTATGTGTAAACACAGAGCTCCATTTTCTGTCAGGGAGAGAGGAGACCGATGCTGTGTGCCTTGTACATAGGGACACAGCATCGGTCACCTCCCCCAGTCAGTCCCCCTCCACACACAGTTAGAACACACCCAGGGAATACATTTAACCCCTTCCCTGCCCCCTAGTGTTAACCCCTTCCCTGGCCGTCACATTTATACAGTAATTAGTGCATTTTTATAGCACTGATCGCTATATAAATGTGAATGGTCCCAAAATGTCAGCCGCAATATCGCAGGCCTCACAAAAAAATCACAGATCCCCACCATTACTAGTAAAACATAAAAAAAAAAAAAAATCATAAATCTATCCCCTATTTTGTAGGCTCTATAACTTTTGCGCAAACCAATCAATATACGCTTACTGCGATTTTTATTTAACAAAAATATGTAGAAGAATACGTATCGGCCTAAACTGAGGGAAAAAAAATTGGCATATTATTATAACAAAAAGTGAAAAATATTGTGGTTTTTTTTTTCATCATTTTCTGTCTTTTTTTGTTTATAGCGCAAAAAATAAAAATCGCAGAGATGATCAAATACCACCAAAAAAAAACTCTATTTGTGGATTTTATTTTATAAAAATGTAATTTGGGTACAGTGTTGTATGACCGCGCAATTGTCATTCAAAATGCGTCAGCGCTGAAAGCTGAAAATTGGTCTGGGCAGTAAGGGGGTTTAAGTGCCCAGTAATGAAGTGGTTAAATATTCACTGTGTTCGTTGTCAATATGAGTTCCGTAATTTCTCAGGTTGCCAGTAAAAATCGTGCCCCGCCAGTAAATTTTCCATGTTTTGTCAGTAAAAAATGTAAAGGTTGGCAACCCTGATAACCTGTATTAGGGTGCTTAAAAATCTGGATTGAGGAGCAACAGAGACAGCTTTGGATAAGAGCAATTCCAGTCTGGGGGGGGGGGGGGGGTGTACTAGCAAATTTAAATACACTAACAAATTGAAGCTGAACTTTATATGCAGTTACAGCAAACATTTGTTTTTGTTTGTTTTGTTTTAGGATAAAGGTTTTACATGCCTGTATAAAAGCTTATCATTGTAAGCATCTCTGTCAGTGGTAAATGGTTTGCATTAGCCTTCTAACTGCTACATCAGCAGGACAGCGTGTTCTGTTGACTGGGTAAATCACTAGATAAAAAAAAGGAAAGAAACCTAAAAGAAAACTAATGCAGCCATCACATCTAATAAACAGTAAATTGTAGCCTAATAAATATTTGCTTTTGCATTTATTAGGGCTATATACAACCTCTCTGATAGGTCCCTCCATCCCAGCCCCCACGCGTGCTCCGATGGCTATCGTTTCAGCACTGGTTATACTATAACCTTCATTTTTGATACTCAGGTTTCATTGTAAAGAATAATTCTGCACAACAATAAATGTATTGTGGCCTGTTTCAGCGCATGGCATTATTACAGGTATTTACTTAGGTGGTCCAAAGAAGTGGCAATAAAGGAAAGACCCCCTGTTATCTTTTCAGCCAAAGCCAATCAGAATGCATTGAAGCAGAAAATAACTCTGGCTTTCATTCCATTCTCAACTGAGAAGTCAAGGCGCGGTGCTATGACTGCTTGGAATTAGGATAAGGATTAAAATTGAATAAATTGACCCGATGGACACTTTATATACTATATATAGATGGCTTTATACCACATAATCCCCTTAATAAATTTAACATCTGTGATCATGATCAGGATAAATTGTCTTCCTTTTTTCTATTGAGGTTTAAACCTGGTACATGGCTTTCATTACATCTGCTTTGATTTTAGAAATAAAAAGTTGACACTAATATTAACTTTCCCATTCTGTCCAAAACTAAAAATGCTATTTATGGCTGGAATTAGGCTTTAAAGGGTTACTAAAGGAATTATTTTTTTCTTTAAAATAACAAACACGTTATCCTTACCTCCACTGTGCAGTTTGTTTTGCACAGAGTGGCCCCGATCCACGTCTTCTGGGGTCCCTCGGCGGCTGTCTTTGGTCCTCCCCGCAATTACTCACCACAGTCATGTGAGAGCTTGCATGGTGGTCAGTAATTGCGGGCTCACTGTATCACTCGGCCCCACCCCTCGGCGCACCGCATCACTGGATGTGATTGACAGCGGCGCCAGCCAATGGCTCCGCTGCTCTCAATCCATCCGCTCTAGCCAATCAGCGGCCAGGCTGAGCGGCGAAGAGGATCTTGGGACTGCGCGTGGGACTTTCGAGGGGTCAGGTAGTTATAAGGGGGGCTCGGGGGGCAGCAGCATCAGATGTTTTTTCACCATAATGCATAGATTGTATTAAGGTAAAAAAACATTTTCCTTTACAATTCCTTTAAGTGACTAAATGCTCAAAACCTGTGTAGAGCTATGGTACTTAGACCCCTTTCACACTGGTGCCGCCCATAGCGCCGGCGGTCAAATAGCAGTAAAACACCGCTATTTTATCATCGGATTTGAGGCGTATTTCGGCCGCTAGCAGGGCACTTTTAACCCCTGTTAGCGGCCGAGAAAGGAATAATACCGCCAGCAATACGCAGCTACAGTGAGTTCACCGCTACTAATGCGCTCCAAAGAAGCTGCTAGCAGGACTTTTCTGACGCCTTGCTAGCGCACCGCTCCAGTGTGAAAGCCCTTCTATAGATAAACAGCCATGCTGGGAAAAGCACTCAGCCGGCCCCTACATCTGCATTTGTAGACACGCTGTCTCCTATGGCAACAATCTTGAACAGTTTCTAACAAAGGTTGTAATGAACTCTTTAACTTCCTCCACAATCTCCTTTTTAGATCTTCACTCAACTGAGCTCCCCGTCTATCACTTTGACCCGCTGATCCACTGCCACTGGATCTCCTGAGCTCTTCCAATCTTCTCACTGAGTATTGAGCTTCACCCTCTCATCCCTGCTGGGTCCCTAGCTTGGCACTCACAGATACTCCTCAAGCATCACCACTGGTCTGCTAGGTCCCTGGCTTGGCACACAAGACTGCTCTGCAAGCGCTACCTCTGCTGGCTGTGTTCCTGGCTTGATACACACCGATCACCTGACCCCACCAAAATAAATAGGCTCTCCCAGCAGGCCAAGGGACCCAAGAAAATCCCTGCCCATTGGCTGAGAAACCCGATCTATTCCTAATCTGTCCTTGCAATGCCATTGTCTAGTGCCACAAGATATTTGGCCATTAGGCTGGAATCAATTGGTCTTCTATCATTTGGCCAAAGCAACTATACTTGGCAGGTAAATTTACTAGCAACCCTGCCTAAACATCAGGGTGCTGGACACAAATGGCAGTCTCCACAAGGGGATTAGAGGCAAAATCCAGCAGGAGTTACAAAGTATAAAAGAGAAGAGAGGTGCTTCTAAGTGTAGCAATATGGTTACATTAAAAGAGGCACATCTAAGTATGCAGGCATCCGGGGTAAAGCTGTCCACATAGACCATTCTCCACACCACCGGCTCTTACCGATGTCAGTCTGCAACCATGAGTGGGAAGCAGTGGAAGCTGGTGTGTTTTTTTTTTTTGCGGCACATCTGACACCCCCCCGCAACCACCCCCCTGGCACAGGGATGTATTTAGGTTTTGTGCTGCCACACCCCTTGCTGTTCAAGGCCACACCCCTTGCTGTTAAAGACCTGCCCTTCCCTTACTTTACCCTTACTCTATCTAAAATTAAATAGAAAAGTGTTCCTAAAGTTCTACTTTAGGCCCAAAATTCTAATAATTTTATGGAGAGGACTAAAAATATATAACCATGACAATGGTACAGCAGAAAACATATAGCACAGTGAGGAAGGTTTGTGGTCCAGGATGATAGGACAGTCAAAATTAGAAGCCCCGCCCCCCTACAGTTGCGGAATGCTTGCCTCTCTGCCCAGTCCGCCCCATAAGACTAGCGCTACACTAACAGTGCTACACTAATAGTGCAAGCGGAGACTCTTTCAACCTGCTGCCCTAGGCCTGGGCCTTGTTGGCCTAGGCCAGGATACAGCTCTGCCCTGGCAGCTTCCATAGTGTCTCCTCCTCCTTTGCATCGCAGCGACTTCCACCGTGCATCTCCTCCCTCCTCTTCCTAGACGTCCAATAGGATCGCCTGTCCTTTTAGCCAAATAGCTGATGGGTCTTACGACCCTTTTCAGATTGGCCGAAAGGAGAATCAGTGTGACAATAGTAAATATTCTTTCGCTATTGTCGCAGTACTCTGTGCCCGAAACACACCCTTTTTTGAAGCCTAGTAGAGCCTTAGGCTCTAATCACGTGTTAAAAATAAAAACATTGAAATCGATGCACCCGGCCCCCTGAATGTAGATTAGGGGGCGGGACGCATGGATGGGGCCACCGCTGCCGGGAAGACTACCCTAAAGTAGAGCAATCTGAAACTAAGCTTTAAGCACTCGTGGAGCGCAGCGTGGGAGGGATGACGTTGATGGAGATGCTAAGGTTGGTCTATGGGGACAGCTTTACCCTGAATACTTGCATACTTAGATGTGCCTCTTTAAATCATCAACCATTTGACTTGCTACAGTAAATGTACCTTCATTAAATGTAACCATATTGCTACACTTAGAAGCACCTCTCTTCTCTTTGTTGTGACATGACGCTACTCTTATATCAAGACATCGCTTGTTTATCAAGTTAAAATTTATATAAAAAAAATGTGCTTGTCTTGCAAAAATGCTCTCAGGCCCCGTACACACGGCCGAGGTTCTCGCTGAAAATCAGCGAGAACCTCGCTGGAATGCACATTCCAGCGAGGACCTCGGCCGTGTGTACGGTCTCAGCGAGCTTCCCGTCGGGAAGCTCGTCGAGCCGAAAAAGAGAGCACGCTCTCTATTTTCTCGACGGCCCGCCTGGAAGAATGGCTGGTTGCCATTCCCGACGGGCGGGTCGCCGAATTCGACGGCCGGGAGAGAACCTCGACGGGCGGAACGATGTGTTCTGCCCGTCGAGGTTCTGGGTCGTGTGTACGCCGCCTCAGACCAAGTTACTCTCAATCCAAAGTTGTACTGTACTTATTTACACAATGTTACTGCATACTTTTATTCCATTTATAAAAGTGGTTTTGCACAATTATAAAATAATGTTTTTCATTTATCAAATACAAACTTGCTGCCCTTTTTGACTGAAGTGAAAGTAGAATCAAATATCTACCTAAATAAGTGTCACGTTATTTATCTAGCCACGATAAGTCTTCATCTTATTATAGCATCAGCTTGCTGTGTATCTTGAAGTTATCATCATCTGGTGTGATTAGTTTAGTGACTGTGTGAGCATTTTACATAGTGAGGAGTGTGATCAAAATGGAACATCAACTAGGCTGGAGAATGATTAGCACCGAACTCAGATAATGAGCAGGTCTGTGCACTCTTGGGAATTAACAGGAGAAATGGGAAATGTTGTTTAATGTCTAAATAGAATTTAGGTAACTTGCGTAAGCAGATCCAAGTGTGGATGATGCAAACTGTTACAGATTGCTCATTATGGGGTCAATTCACAAAGAGAAATGTTATCGGTTTTCTTCAGTTGTTAAATTAGCACTCCTTATTTAACGCTAGCAAACATGGTATTCACGAAAGCTATAATCGTTATTTAACATAGTCGTTATGGTTTTCAACTGACTCTTTATCCAATCGTTATGCTAACTACTCAGACGTTATTATTAACATTTGGGACGTTAAAATAACTTTTAAGATCGTTAAATAATGCTGGAGAGATGCATTCTGGGAGCAGAAGGGGAGGAGAACAGCTGCATGTGGAAAAGAGCAGATACAGAGAGAGAGAGAGAGACACACACAAGCAATACACATGGAGATTGAGCATGTGATGTGCAAATTTCCTCATACAGAGAATAAATCATGGGAGATGATAATCGGAATTTAGCTATCACCTGGGTTTCAGAAAAGTCATCCAAAATAGTACGTGTACGGAATACACGTTTATAAATCTGAACAACATTCTAACTTGTTCATCTTCGCCTCTGGATAATTTTAAGTTCAAATAGAGCATGGTTCTATCTTGCCCAACACTACTAAAAACTTCACTACACTACAAAAATTGCCAAAAGCTTTCTCTAACAACAAAATATTGCCTGGGAAATGTCATAACGCCACCCTGAGGGAGGTGTTAATTTAACAATTGCTTAACAATCGATAACTGTCAAAAAAATCTTTGTGAATTGCACTTCTGTACATATTTAACGATTTGACGTGAAATGTTATTTGATGATTTTTCAAAGCGTTAAATCGTTTAGTGAATTGAACTAGCTTCAATAACGTGCAAAATCGTTAAAATAACACCCGCAATCTGAAAATAAAGCTTTGTGAATTGACCCCTATGTATTTTTCCTTGAAGAGCTAGTACTTATAGATAGGGATGAGCCTAATGTTCGAGTCAAACATAAGTTTGACTTGTCTGTTCGCCGAATAGCAAACAATTTGGGGTGTTTACGGCAAATTCGAAAAAGCCGCGTAACACACTTTAACCACTTAAGGACCGGACCAATATGCTGCTAAATGCCCAGAGGCGTTTTTACAATTCAGCACTGCATCGCTTTAACAGACAATTGCCCGGTCGTGCGACGTGGCTCCCAAACAAAATTTGCGTCCTTTTCTTCCCACAAATAGAGCTTTCTTTTGATGGTATTTGCTCACCTCTGCGATTTTTATTTTTTGCGCTATAAACAAAAATAGAGCGACATTTTTGAAAAAAAAAACTATATTTTTTACTTTTTGTTATAAGAAAAATCGAATAAACTAAATTTTAGTCAAACATTTAGGCCAAAATGTATTCAGCCACATGTCTTTAGTAAAAAAAAATCGCAATAAAAAAATATCTAGCTACCTAGCAGCAACAGTGACACTAATAGAGCGATCAGAAAAATGATCGCTTAGTGACACTGGCAATAGGGAGTGAAACCGTTAACTAGGGGCGGTGATCAAGCGGTTAAAACTTTATTAGGGGGGCTATGGGGGCTACCCTGGACCTAACACTAACTGCCTATCACACTAACTGTCACACTGACACTAAATGCAGTGATCAGTACATATATGATCACTGCATTCAGTGACACTGTGACAGGGGGTGGGGGGGTGATCGGGGGGAGGGTTTATGTGCCTGTGTGTTACTGTGTCAGTGTAGTGTTGTGTAGACTCACTTGTGATGTCTTCTCTCCTCAGCGGCGGTTGAAAATACCGCCGAGAGGAGAGATTACATCACTTCCCCCTTCCTGTCGGACGCGGATTGGCTGGGAGCGATCAGGAGGGGGCGGACAAAAACGAACAGCCGCCCCCTCATCCCGGATCGCTCCCACAGCCTACGGAACCGCCGCATGGTAGGGGGTCGGACCCCCGACCCACGTCTAGGCAGGGACGTACAGGTACGCCAATGTGCCTGTACGTGCCATTCTGCCGACGTAAATGTACATGCGGCGGTCCTTAAGTGGTTAAAAGTCTATGGGAGAAAACAAAAGTGCTAATTTTAAAGGTTAATATGCAAGTTATTGTCATAAAAAGTGTTTAGGGAAAGTATAAAAGAAAAGTATTTAGTGCTGACAAAAATAGAAAACTTAACAAAACAAAAAATGCAAGCTGACACTTAAGGTTAACTCAAATAATACCTCAAAGGAACATACAAAACAAGATAGTGCATCGCAATAATACAAATTAATAGTACATATAAATAAAGTGGAGACCATTGCGTGCTCCATCAGTCGAATATTGGGCCATATTCTCAAAGAAGTTACGTCGGCGTATCTCGAGATACGCCGCGTAACTTCTAGGATGCGCTGGCGTATCTGTTTTCTGTATTTAGAAAGCAAGATATGCTGGAATTTTGCTTAGATACGACCGGTGTGAGTCTCTTACGCCGTTGTATCTTAGTTGCATATTTACGCTGGCTGCTAGGTGGCGCTTCCTTCGATTTATGCGTTGAATATGCAAATTCACAAACGTACTTGCGCCCGGCGCATTAATTTTACGTCGTTTGCGTAAGCGTATGTCCGGCGTAAAATTACCCTTGCTCTATGAGGCATAGCCAATGTTAGGTATGGACGTCGGAGCAGCTTAGAATTGTTCACATTTTACGTTGTTTGCGTAAGTCGTCCGTAAATGGGGCTGTGCGTAAATTACGCTCACGTCGAAAGCATTGAGTAATTGCAGCGTAATTTGGAGCATGCGCACTAGGATACGTCCACGGACGGCGCATGCGCCTTTTGTAAAAAGCGTAAAATACGTGGGGTCACGATTAACTTACATAAAACACGCCCACCTCTTCCACATTTGAATTAGGCACACTTACGCCGGAGCATTTACGCTACGCCGCCGTAACTTAGGATGCAAGTGCTTTGTGAATACTGCACTTGTGTCCTAAGTTGCGGCGGCGTAGCGTAAATACGATAAGCTACGCCCCGCTCCAATTTACGCTGCCCTACGAAAATCTGGCCCATTCAGTTTAATTCAAAAGACCTCTTCCCAGGTTATTACTGGCAGTTTTTTCAGTAAGCCGCTCCACAGAGGAACCCTTAGTTAAAAGGGAGAATTCGCCAACTTTCCTTGGTCATCTGCAATTTCTGCTTTAAATGCTGCAGCGGATTATGGGGGTAAGAGTCCGTGTCCATGTGGGGTTCTGAGGAAGAAGATTGTCCTTCGAAACACGTCAGCAGTGGCCCTTGTCAATTTCTCAATGACCATTTGGAGTGTATTTGGGTCTGACTAATTTCTGCTACTTGTGGAAATGATATACATTGTGAGGCATTCACCTACGTCTGTGAGTAGTTTTCCTGTTTATCTATTTTTAATAAAATCCATCCAAAGGATAATGCACTAGGCTGGTGTGCCTGTTCTTTTTTTTTTTCTCTTTTTGCTTCTGACACAACCTGTGCTTGTAATCACACTTGAATACCAATAAAGGTCTATTTTACTTCTACTGCACTCACATTATTTTCAATCACAAGCCCTGATGAATGGGGCATGTTGGGTACTCTTTGGATAGACCCCTTGACTTTTACTGGAATAATGTCCTGTCTGGACCTTTTTACCTGTGCTGTGGTGCTAAAAATTTCAGTTTTGTTACATTTTCTACAAGTTAAGCAGACTGTAGAGATCCTCTAGTAGTGTAGAAGCCGCCTGCCCGGGAACCAGATTCCTCAACAACATCAACACTCTAAGGCCACGTACACACGACTAAATAAATCAGATCAAATCGGTCTGACAGACCGTTTTGATCGGATTTGTCTGGTGGGATCGTGTACACACGATCAAACCAAAATCCCCACTGGCAGACAGTGCGGTGACGTGGCGGTGACGTTGACGCTGCCACGTCATCGAACCAGGAAGTAAAATACTTCCACGCATGCATCGAATCCATTCGACGCATGTGCGGACAGATATGTCCGCTGGTTAGTGTACTAACCAGCGGACATGTCCGACAGACGGGTTTCCAGCAGACAGATTTTAAAGCATGTCTGCTCGCCCGTACACACGATCAAATTTATCTGCTTAAACGGTCCGTCGGACCGGTTTCAGCAGATAAATTTGATCGTGTGTACGCGGCCTAAGATAGCAATGCCAATAAGATAGCCTTAAGGGGTCAGAACAATTTTTCCAGTAGAATAAGTAGTACTGCACCTACGGAATTAGAGGTAAAGTAGAAAAACGTATTGTTCTTTCAACTACAAAAAATACTTCTGAGCAGTGGCGGCCGTAATGCAGGGTGCCACCCTATTAAACTAAATGCAGGGTGCAGAAAGCATGAATTCCAATGTTTTTTTTTTCTTTTTAAACGTGATTAGAGCCTGATGCTCTAATTGGCTTTTAAAAAGGGGTGGTCTTGGGGCACAGAGCACTGCGCCCCAAGCCCACCCAGTTGTGTGACAATAGCGAATGAATATTCACTATTTACACACTGATTCTCCTCCCTGCCAATCGGGAAGCGGGTCTTGAGACCAGTCTCTTGATTGCCGAAAGGAGAAGCGATCCCATTGGCCTAGGAGGAGGAGGGAGGAGACGCACGACCGCCGTGAGGAGACGCAGAAGAAGATGCCGCCCAGAGGGAAGCATTGCCCTCGCCATTGGTGGGGTAAGTGCGGGGCTGACCTACCAACCAATGGGGGTGTGCGATTGACCCGACCGACCAACTCCCCCGGCGACCGACCGGGGGGGTTGCTGTGGGTGCATTGTTTGCCCCCCCCCCAAAAAAAAACACCAGTTGTCACTGCCACAGTACAAACAACAACTTATAACAAACTTGCATGCACAGACATCCACAGAAATCATGTACACAGATACACACACACACACACACATCTGGCAATATCAGAAAAAGGTCTGGCTAAATATAAAGTATGACGTTTAGTAAAAGATGATTTGAACCATAGCAACCAGAATCAACAGTTTGCTTTCAGTATATTACCTGCATTCTAAAAATGACAGATCAAAATATTGCTGATTGCTATTGTCAACCTTCTTTTATCTAGAAAAGATCTACATATACTGTATGGAAGGAGCGCCACACCAAAATAGAAGATTTCAAATTAATTAATTGATGTGTTAAAAGACAACTAAAGCATTTGGGGGTCAATGGAACTTCCCCGTCATCAGGGCTTCAGTTAAAAATTAGAACCTTGAGTGGACTCAAAGTAAGGCTTTCTTGTTTGAATCTGTGCAGCGAAGCTGACTGCCGAATTAGGATTCCTGGCCAGCAGAATCTGCATCAGCAGTCAAAATAACCTTCTTTTATCAAGCTTTTACACACTGGCCCAATTATCTAAAGTCCCAAAATATTGTACAATAACTTTTATTGTACATCAGCTGAGTAATATAGTGACATATTCATTTGTTTTAACTTACTTGACATAACAAATGTATTTACGTGTATTTGACATTGCAGGGTATTTGCATATCTAACTAACTATCATATACATAACAGATTATTTGGCCAGCTTGACAACAATGTAATAGTGACACATTATAAAATGTGAAATAAAAATGCTACAATGTGGCAGTAAGCCACAGTGATGCAAATAGAAGAATGGGTGGGACTTTAAATTCCCCCTCCCCCTCGTTTAACATTCTAAAACGCGTAATAAATAATCAGTGCTAAGCAACACTGGCAGTAATATGCTGATTTATCACAGTCTAGGACTGTAAAACAGCAATAAACATATTATAAACTGTTTAATACACTATCAGAAAATATTTACAGTAAATGTCACTAGCCTAGCGCAGACTTGTATTATGTAAAAAGAGAGTTACCCCTTATTCAGCTAATGGTGACACTTTGCCATTAGCACAATGGCTGCGTAAAATGACCTTAAGCCCTGGTTCACACTGGGCTGCGGGAGTGAAATCGCGCGATTTCAGCTGATTTTGCACGATTTCACTCCCTCTGGCAGTCCCGATTTCAGCGCGATTTAGGAGACATTTGTGCAGAGTTCTGCACAGATGTCAATGTAAATCGCGTCCTGAAATCGCAAAAAGTAGTACAGGAACTACTTTTTGAAATCGGTGCAGCGCCGCAGATGCGGCGTCGCACCGATTAGGACAGTGTCATTGCCGGCAATTGCCGCCGATTTGAGATGCGATTTCACATGTGAAATCGCATCTCAAATCGAACTAAATCGTACCCAGTGTGAACCTGGGCTTAACAGCATAGTACTGTAAGTAAGTTTTAGTGTTGATTACTTACTGTGTATTATGATTTAGGTTAAATCGGTAGCAAACCGCTGGATGAGTTTGTTTTTTTCTGACCTGCAATGTAGTATCATAATGTGCTAGTATACTAGCACATTGTGAGAAACTTACCTTAAAACAAAGCCCTCCAGCGAAGCGATGTTACTGCTGAAGGCCTCTTCCATCTATACCCGTCTGCCTTCCAGGTCCATGGACTCCGGCCCTGTGACTAGCCAGAACCGGGATGATGCCACGAGCCGCCATTTATGACACAGCACTCTGAATTAATGAAGTGTTGTTTTAACTTTGGATAGTAACATGTTTTTTTTTTTTTTTTGCCAGTAAGTACCTTATACAGCCTGCTTCCTGTTTCTTGTCTGGTAAAAAGCCTATGACATCATGCACAGCTTTCTCTCTCACTCTTGTGAGAGTTTGCCAGGAAAGGAGGGGGTGAATCACAAGAGGGCCAATGAGAGCTGCATAGCTGCCCCTGTGTGTCTATGTAAATCCATGAAGTGAACAGGTAGTAGCTTCAGCTGCCCACAATTAAAATGGTTGCAGCCAGACTCAGAGGAGGGAGATTTATGTAGCATGTTTGGAAAGTACACAATCACAGTAAATAAAAATGTATTTGCAAAGTGGTTGGAGGCTTCAGAATAGCAAAGATGTTTTTATTACAAATTATGCGAGCAGGCTGCATTGTCTCTTTAAGCTAAAGCCCTTGACCTCATACCAATTAGCCAGCGGCAAAACAGTTTCATAATATAACTTCTGATCTTTTTTCACAGAATCCCACTGTATTGTCTTAAAAGTTTAATAACATATTAACAAAGAGTCACACAAAAAATAACTTCAAGACCACAGTTTCACATTGCAAAAGAGGCAGTTTTTATACTGAAATATAAATTAGAGCGTATTATTTAAGAGACAAAAGCTACAGTGGCTGGAGAGTACATAAGCAGTTTGATGAAGCGGCAGAGTAAGAGGTAACGATGAGGTCGTTTTTATAATGAAATAAAAATGTGTGTTTTTTCAGAAACAACAGCTAGAAATTATAGACAGTTAATATACAATATATATATATATATATACAGTATATATATATATATATAGTGCAGCGCAAACCATGTAAAATATAGAATATAATAAGAATATAATAAGAAAATTGGTAAAGTCCAAACTATTCGTGACAAAATGAGAAAAACTTCTGTAGAACATTCAGTGAGATGAATGATTGAATGAATGAAGATCTTCACCACGTGAGAGAAAGCTAGGGTAGCAGGTATTGAAACTTATCCCTCCACCAGTGTAGATGGCTACTCTCACCTTAGGTTAAGACCACTGGGTTAACAGATGGTCATTAGAGCATTAGGAAAACAGGATGTGAAGTAGGTCTCCTATTGATGGTCTCAGCATGGATACCGGAGCAAGGGGACATGGAAGAAAAAACAACCATCTAAGAGCTTCCGCTTGATCACTGCTTTAATCAAATAGGAATTTGACAGGCTACTCACATTTCTTCAGATGTAAACAGGCATGTACATATATGTAACACAGCTCACAGAGTTCACCAGGAATGACACCGAGCGACGTGTAGGCTCCAAAAAACCCTGGACGCGTTGCGTGAAAACACTTCCTCAGCAGGGTGGAGTGGAGCCGAGCACGTCTCCCGTTCTGAATTAAATAAGCTATGGTAGCTATATACACTTTAAGCAATTTAGGAGGGAGAGACAAGGCAGTTTTTTTTTTTTAGGAAAAATAAATATAGTGTATTATTTCATAAACAATGGCCATAAATATTAAACAGTCAATGCACTGTATGTAAGAAGCTTTACCAGGTCTCATTTTAAGATGGAGAAATGAGGCAGTTTTTTTTTTTTGTAGAAAAAATAGGTAGCGTGTTTATTTTATAGAAAATAGCCAGATTAAGGCGGGTGTGCAATTACACTAGATAGCGGACCAGCAACCAAGAATATTGGAGCTAGGCACATATTGGCCACTGAGGAGACACAAAAAGCTGTGAGGACTCTTGCTGGTACAAGAAGGCAAGCCCAGTGTGCTCACATGTACAGCAAAGGTGATAGTCCCTAGAACAGGGGTGGCAAACTCAAATTCATCGGGGGCCGCAACAGCAGTATGGTTGCCCTCAAAGGGCCGGTTGTATAGGACTTTGCATCTACTTTTTGTCATCAAAAATAATTGCGCTACGTACACAGTGGAGGGGTCAGGATTGCTCTACATACACAGTGCAATGGGTCAGGATTGCGCTACGTACAAAGTGGAGGGGTCAGGATTGCTCTACATACAGAGTGAAGGGGTCAAGATTGTGCTACGTACAGAGTGGAGGGGTCAGGATTGCGCTATGTACACGTTTTTTATTTTCTAAATAGGTGTATATTAATCTAGTGTATTGTTGGTTCACTTACCTTGTCCTTTGATTTCCCTTCTAAATGTTTTTTTTTCTTTGTTTGAATTTTTCACTTCCTGTTCCTCCTCAGTAAGCTTTCCCCCATCATCCGAGCCGTTCTTTAGTCAGTCAGTGTTCAGAGCATCTCCCCGCAGGGATGTAGTCCCAAGGGAGGGGGCGAGCACGCTGACTAACCCCCAGCCAGAATGGTTTGGATGATGGGGACAAGCTTACTTAAGAGGAACAGGAAGTGAAAAATTCAGACAAAGAAAAAAAACATTTAGAAGGAAAATCAAAGGAAAAGATAAGTGAACCAATAATGCACTAGATTAACCACTTAAGGACCACCTCCTGCACATATACGTCGGCAGAATGGCACGGCTGGGCAGATCCACGTACAGGTACGTCCTGTACTACTGCCCAGCCATGGCGCGCTCACGTGACCTGGCCTGAAGCTCCGGGACCGGGACCGTGGCACTCCAGCGGCGATCAGTCCCCGGAGCTGAAGAACGGGGAGAGCCATGTGTAAACACGGCTTCCCCGTGCTTCACTGTGGCGGCAGCATCGATCGCGTCATCCCTTTTATAGGGGGGACGCGATCGATGACGTCAGACCTACAGCCACACCCCCCTACAGTTGTAAACACACAGGGAACACATAACCCCTACAGCGCCCCCCTGTGGTTAACTCCCAAACTGCAACTGTCATTTCCACAGTAAACAATGCAATTTAAATGCATTTTTTTGCTGTGAAAATGACAATTGTCACAAAAATGTGTCAAAATTGTCCGAAGTGACCGCCATAATGTCGCAGTCGCGAAAAAAATCGCTGATCGCCGCCATTAGTAGTAAAAAATAAAAATGCAATAAAACTATCACCTATTTTGTAAACGCTATAAATTTTGCGCAAACCAACCGATAAACGCTTATTGCGTTTTTTTTTTTACCAAACATAGATAGAAGAATACGTATCGGCTTAAACTGAGGAAAAAAAAATTTGATATATATATTTTTGGGGGATATTTATTATAGCAAAAAGTAAAAAACATTGCATTTTTTTCAAAATTGTCGCTCTGTTTTTATTTATAGCGCAAAAAATAAAAACCGCAGAGGTGACCAAAAGAAAGCTCTATTTGTGGGGGAAAAAAAGGACGCCAATTTTGTTTAGGAGTCACGTCGCACGACCGCGCAATTGGCAGTTAAAGCGACGCAGTGCCAATTTGCAAAAAGGGGCCTGGTCCTTTAGCTGCATTTTGGTCCGGGGCTTAAGTGGTTACAGGAACCTATTTAGAAAAAAAAATGTTTTACAACCCCTTTAAACTTTCTGTTGCATTTCACAAAAATACTGCCAATGAGACAAAAATGTGCTTCCATAACTAAATCCAAAAGGACAATATTAGTAATTGTTCTTCTTCTGTAACTTTTCATAAATATTATTCAGCGAACATGAAAAGAATGGTTAATGCTCATCCTTCTTAAAATTCCACCTCTGTTAAATCTATGCAAACTTATGTGATAGGAAAATGTCTCTTGTCAGGGCAGATCTGGGACCTAGAATGACACACAGACACAGACAATGGATAATTTAAGCACACTTTGTGACATCATTGATCTAAAGATGTCATTGAATTCCTTAGCTGAAGACACAATGTACAAGTAATCTAATTGTATCTGGGACAAACAACTGCACAGTTTTTGTGCTCACAAAATCTCCTTGCAGAAGGTGTTACAAATGCCTCAGATCATATATGTCCTATGCAAATCATAGCACTCCCAGACAGCCATCAGCACAATAACTGTTTGTCATCAAAAGGATATGTACAGAATCCAAGTTTGCTCTGTCAGCTAGAGCTGTACAGGTCGTCAGCCATTTCAATAATTAATACACTATGGGATGAGTAAAAGAATAAAAAGCAGAATACTGGAATAAAACTGGCATGGCTCCTAAGCATTATTAGTACATTAACATATCATTTACAGTAATTTTTGAATAGAGAATGCATTATTACTAACCTTGGGGTGCCCAAAGGTGCCCCAAGTCATTTATAATCATAGCAATATCCCTGGTAAAAGGCGATCTCCTCCAAGGTGAGGACAGTTGACACCAGAACAGGTTTACTTATTAGAAGATGTCTACTGTGTCCTGTAGTGGCCTGTTTTGGCTCTCAGCGCCCCTCTCTACTGCATTCTCCTATTCTATAATTACAGCAACGCTGGGATTTTAGCACACAAATAAAGCAGCTGTATGCCAATAACCTTGCAGTATTTCAAGCACACAATAAGATCAATGTAGAGCGCTAATCTTTGTCACGCTCACAATTTAATAAAGCAAAATGTCCTTGCATCAAAGACATTTCTGTGCTTGCAAAACATTTTCCACTGTGCCACCAAGTGGAAAAATACTGTGCAATCAATAATCTTCTATATGTGCTGTTGTGATCCTCCGCCAACACACCAGAGAACTTACAGACTCGATATGACCACCCATTACAGGTAAGTCATACAGCGCTTGAGATTCCACCATTCGACCAGGGGCAGGTACCTTTCCTCTAATCTATATCAGAATACATTCACAGTAGACATGTGCATTCGTTTTCGTTAGAATGCATCTTCGTCCCAAAATCTGGTAGTTTCGTTATCGTTTTAACGAAAGTGCAAGAAACGAAAACCGAAAGATCCGACATAAAAAATGCTTTATTTTCGTTTTCGTTCAGATCCGACGATTTTCGATGCTTTTTCGAATTTCCGTCGTTCAATTTCACAAAGTCATCGAAAATCGTCGTTCTGAATACAGTGAATAGGTATATTCACTGTATTCAGAACGACGATTTTCGATGCTTTGTCGAATTTCCGTCGTTCAATTTCACAAAGTCATCGAAAATAGTCGTTCTGAATACAGTGAATAGAAGATGTCTACCGTGTCCTGTAGTGGCCTGTTTTGGCTCTCAGCGCCCCTGTATTCAGAACGACGATTTTCGATGCTTTGTCGAATTTCCGTCGTTTAATTGAACAAAGTCATCGAAAATCATCGTTTTCGGACGAAAACTTTCCTGACGAAAACAAAATAAATCAAAACGATTTTCGGGAGTAACTAAATAAATTTATTTTCTGGACGAAAACGAAAAAACAAAACAAAATATTCCAGTCTGCACATGTCTAATTCACAGGTATGCCATAAGGAAAACCGGAAAAATCCTCCATAGTGTAAAACCTTAACTTTATTAAAATCATTAAAAACCTTCTAGGTAATTCTTACTTACATATAAAAGTATCTCTTGCACCAAGGATAAGTCATTTTTTAAAACCACTTATTTAACATCAAATGCACCCGGGTACTTGCTTCATTTATGTTATTGCAAGCAGTCCCTTCCTCCCTCCTTCCATATGTACAATGGCGTTACTTTTGAGTGTACTGTTCAAGATGACGTCCCTACTGTTTGTCTTTAAAGCGCCAGGATGACAAAACGCATCGGAGTAGAGCCGGAAGTCATGTCATCCCGCACAGTACACCCGGAAGTGACACCATTGTATGAGGTGGGAACCCTGATGTATCTAATGTCAAATAAGTGGTTTTAAAAAGTAACCTTTCCTTGGTGTAAGGCATAGCGCTTTAATATAGGAATAAGAATTACCTAGGAGGCTTTTAATTATTTTAACAAATGTAAAAAGTTTTATATTTTTGTGGATTTTCCTTGTCTTTCCTATGGCATACAGTACTTGTGAATGTATTCTAATATTGATGAGAGGAAGGGTGACTGCCCCTGGTCAAATGCAGATGGTGGAATCTCTAGTGAAAACAAGAGCTGTATGACTTACCTGTAGTGGGTGGTCATATCAAGTCCTGTGTTCTCTGGTGTGTTGGTGGAGGATCACAACAGCGCATTTAGAAGATTATTGATTACACAGTATTTTTACACTTTGTGGCACTGTGGAAAACATTTTGAACACATGGAAACATCTCTGATGCAAGGACACTTTATCATTAGTGAAAACTGATGCCACGTACACACGACCGTTTTTGAGCATGCGTGTTTTTTTCACGCCGTTTTTAACATTGACGTTTTTAATGTCGTAAAAAATGGTGATTGCCGCCATTACTAGTAAAATTTTTTTTTATAAAAATGCCATAAAACTACCCCCTATTTTTTAAACGCTATAACTTTTGCGCAAACCAATCAATAAATGCTTATTATGATTTTTTTTATGAAAAATATGTAGAAGAATACGTATCGGCCTAAACTGAGGAAAAAAAATGTTTTTTTTATATTTTTTTTTGGGGGGGGGGGGGGATCAAATACCACCAAAAGAAAGCTCTATTTGTGGGAAAAAAAAGAACGCCAATTTTGTTTGGGAGCCATGTCGCACGACCGCGCAATTGTCAGTTAAAGCGACGCAGTGCCGAATCGCAAAAAGTGCTCTGGTCAGGAAGGGGGTGAATTCCTCCGGGGCTGAAGTAGTTAAGCCGGTGCTTTTGTTGGTTCACTCTTGTGCTCCACATTAAGTTCTGTAAATAGTATATTTGTTGCAGCAAGTCTCTTGTGCCATGGCTTTCATCACTCATATTGAAAGGACAGTTCTCTGCAGTGTGTTCTATCGCCTTTGTGTTATAGTTCATCTTAGTACTCAAGCAATTTGGCGGCAGTGCAGCCGGCTACATAGGATCATCCATCACTGTCTATAACACCCATCTGCTAAAAAACTTGCTCAGACCTTTCCAAATCCAAACAAGTCTGTTCAGCTCACAGTACAAATAAGACTCGTGCTGTTTTAAGACGAAAAATAACTTTAATGTTGATTTCACACAGTGCAAAGAAAAACTATGGACGAAAGTTAACTTAAGAAATTGGAAAAGTTAGAACTAAAACTGCACTAATAACACACCAGCGCTAAAGGTTTGTAGGAACCTCAAGTCTAATATAAATAATAAAAACAATCATTGATGGTAGGACTCTTCAAATATCATTAAAAAAAAGGTCCATCCATGAACAACTCACCCAAATATAATATAAGATCATATTCTTTATACTTCCAACATGTACTGTATGCCCTTTTTTTGGCTGTACATACCTTATTATGGCTATTTTCCACCCAGCTTCCGGGTACTTTTTTTTTTTTATCATTTTTTTTTTTTTATTGGTGATATTATTCAATATTTCCATTTATCATACATTTTATGCCATTATACAAATGTGGAGTACAAATCATATTGACATTTAATAAATATATAAAAGTGCTCTTCCCACCCTTGCACTCTTCCTCTACTATATTCTTTTTCCTTTTTTCTTTGTGCATAATTAGTGTGTTTTTCCTATTACCCCCCCTCCCTCCCCCCCCTCCCTCCCTTCCCTGCTCACCCTGCCTTGTCGTTTTATTTTTTATGTTTTGCATCATTTTACTTTTCTTTAAAAAAAAATTTTCCTTTCTCCTTTTCTTTCTCTCTTTCCCTTTTTCTTTTTCTCTCCTCTCCCCTCCTTTCTACTCCACTCCATTCCTTGTATTTAATTCCGTAGTCTGTCCCTTATCAGTTGTGGCGGAGCTAGTCTATCGTCACATAACCATGTATGCCATATCTGGTCAAATTTCCCCATATCCCCTCTACGGCTATATGCTAATCTCTCTCTAGTAAGTAGCGAATTTACTAGTGTAACCCATTGTCTTACTGTAGGGACCTCTGGTGCCATCCAGTATCGTGCTATTAGTTTTCTTGCTAGGTACATTACTCTGGTTAGCATTATATAGCATTATATAGATCCCTTTAGAAAATATTTCCACCTCTATGGCTCCCAATATGTATACCAGCTTCCGGGTACTTACTCCGGCGGGAGTAGGCGTTTTATGCAGAGGCGCAATGTCATCTGGGACTTTGCCCAGATGATTGACGTCCTTGAGAAAAAGTTCCCCCCTGCGCCCCCCTGTGTCACGAGAGTCACGGAGTTTCCAAAAGTAGCCGAACTGCGAGTCAGCTCTACACGGCGCCTGTGCACCGACTAGGAGCCATGTTGAGCTGACTGCGCAGGCGCCGTAAAGAGCTGACTCGCAGTTTGGCTATTTTTGGAAACTCCGTGACTCTCATGACGTGCCTACGCAATAGGGGGGCGCGGGGGGGAACTTTTTCTCAAGGATGTCAATCATCTCGGCGAAGTCCCAGATGACATTGTGCCTCTTCATAGAAACGCCTACTCCCGCGGGAGTGAGTACCCGGAAGCCGGGTAGAAAATAGCCATAATAAGGTATGTACAGCCAAAAAAAAGGGCATACTGTCCATGTTGGAAGTATAAAGAATATGATCTTATATACGTGTTATTTGAGTGAACCTCCGATTTAGGATTGGGGAGATTTTTAGACCAGTGGTCATCGACCCTGTCCTCAGGGCCCACAAACAGGCAAGGTTTTATGTATTACCTTGGGGAGATGCAGACTAGAATACTGCAATCACTGAGCAGCAAATTATATCACCTGTGATGTATTTCAGTTATCTTGCAAACCTGACCTGTTAGTATGCCCTGAGGACAGGGTTGATGACCACTGCCTAAGGGCCCTTTCACACGGAGCAGATCCGTATTGCTCCGCTCCGTATGCCTGTTTGCTCAGCGGGGATTCCTCTGTAAAATCCCCGCTGAGTTGTCAGCTGACAGGGCGGTCCCCGCACACTGTGCAGGGACCGCCCTGTCTTTCCTCCGCTCTCCCCTATCGGGAATCAGATGAATACGGACCGTATGTCCGTATTCATCCGATCTGATCTGCAAGACGGAAGAAAAATAGGATTTTCTTCATCCGAAAAAATGGATCTTTACGGAGGCGGATGTTTACGGATGTTAGCGGATGCTCATCCGTTAACGTCCGCGATCCCATAGGGAAGCATTGCAGTCCGCACGTGTGAAAGGGCCCTTAGACAATATCGCTGGAACACAAACAAAGAAAGAGGGAGCATCAACCTAGTTTTTTACCGAAAAAAATAAATATTGGAAAAATAAATACTCACAAAAGGAAGCAACTTCAGGCAAAGACTCAATCCAGAACAGATGCTCGAGTGATGTCCATCCACAGGGGGCACCGCTGGAGCATATCCACAGAACTAAAACACTGTCAGCAGCACAAACAGACCCTATCTAAAGAATTATTTTTCTGACAATTATTTGTCAGGTTCCATGTACTGGGCTATTAAAAAAATCTCAATTTTTCCAATAACCAGTAGATATTATAGCTTTTTTTATTATATGCTCATTACAATTTTTGTAAAGCTCACAAAGATTGATCATTGTTGAGACGAAAGCACAAAAAAAAAAAAAAATTCTGATATATCCCCAGTTCCTGTTGAATTACCATTTCCTCTTTATGAAGTTAATTGGTTTTACTAAGTGTACTAGTTTAAATAATAGAAAATTAAAGGTTTATATGGTGTCCTCAGTTATGTTAGATGACATTTAAGTTCCATGGAAACTAAGATGACGTTATGTTTGAGATATTTCCCTTGAATGACTCCAGTACAAATTGGTATGTGAATTTGTATATATTTTTTTAAATATACTGTATATTGTCTAACATGACTTTAGTGAAGAAAAATATATATGAACCTTTCCCTGACGTGGAAGAATGTATCATCCATTAGTACACTGGCTAATGGATTTGAATGACCTGGATCGCATTGACAGACAATGAAATTCTGGTGTCTGATTTCCTATTGCCCAAAATCAGCATTTAGAATTTAATGGTGTCTGAATATGCATCATAACCAAGGCTCACAATGATTTACTTTTTTGATTGCTGTACAGTATGCAGAGGATTACTTATATCCAGGCCCATCTGAACCCGACAGGCAAACCAAACAGCTTGGAGCCCCGACTTGAAAATGTCCCATTTTTTTCTATGCTTGGGGCCCCCAAATTTCTTCAAATGGCCCTGCTTATATCAGACTGTCATGATCTGGGGTCAGGCTTAGAGTTGATACAATATGCAAGTTTGTGATTTCTAGCAGGCTGGGTTTTGTAAACATGCAGGCAGTAGTAGTATGGAAGCAAGCAGAAGCATAATCCAAGATCCAGCCAGATTTGATAGCCAAAGGTATAACATTTGAGTGGAGAATCATAAATCATGAGTGGTAATTTAATTGTCAGCCAAGGGTCATTAGGGACAAAGTTTACTGGTGGTAACAAAGAGCAAGATATTGGCAAAAGCACAATAATCTGGCAAACAGGCAGTGCAAGACATGGGGTTAAATTATAAGCGATAGCAAAACATATTTTTTTGTTTTTGGATAGAGTGACGAGGTATTAGAACACAGAGGTTTGTATTGTTGTCTGTGCCCCTGTTAGGGAGATTCACCTTCTCTCATTGGTGTAACAAGAACCATCAGGACCCTGGCACAAGAAACCATGAAGGTTCCCCCTGACTGCCAACCAAGCCCCCACCCCCCCCCCCACGGTGGCAGAATGCCAGGGCCTGGTCATGAGAGCAACCTTTGCGACCCTGGTAGTTCCGCCACTTTCTCTATTTTCCTGGATTACTAAACTAATATGCACTAAACACTAACTCTACTTACACAAACTTATATGACTAAACTAAAGCTACATTTTTTTTTTTTTTTACACTGACTGACAAGGACAAAGACGAGGACTACAAATAATAAACTAATATGCACTAAACACTAACTCTACTTACACAAACTTATATGACTAAACTAAAGCTATTTTTTTTTTTTAATACACAAAACACAGAGACTAAACACATACTAAACTAAGCTACCTTAAAGAAATGTACACTTACACTAACTACACAGAAATCTATCTAACACTAAGCTACACTAACCTGGACACAACAACACAAATCTGAGCTTTTAGAAAAGCTGTTGGGTCTTTTGCTTTGAAAAAAGCATTTGGTTTTAGAAGCAGGAAACTCAGAACTGAAAGCACTATAGGAAACACAATGCTAAGCTCTAAGATTGCAATACACAGGAAAAATGCACAGAAACACTCCACTCTCTCTAGCCACCTTGTGAATCTGCACTGAAATACTGCTGGGAGTGATCTTATATAATGGTCGTGCAGGCAGGTTCCTATTGGTTGCTATGGAGGTTACTAACCTCTGACAACTGTGGTAGGAGAACTCTGATTGCCTCTGATGCAAAAGAAGGGCAGAGAAAGTATTCGCGAATATTCGTAATACGAATATTCGCATTGCGAATATTCGGCAACATAAAAGGATCGCCTCAGCTACTCGGCCCAGGGTCTCTAATCATACCAGCAATGCTTTTAGACGTCGATGGAGATCACTAGGATGTGATCTGTTTTAAAAATAAATTTGAAAAATTATTCACCGCAATATTTGAGTTATTCGCGAATACTCAAATATGCAATATTCGTAACGAATATTCGCAATGCGAATATTCTTGAGCAACACTAGTCACTAGGGTCACCATAACTAATGTCCCCATTGACAGATTTACCCTTTTTTACTGTTCTTGAGAAAACACAAAATGTGGGATTTTTTTTTGTACTTTCAAATTACAATATACTCCATGGCAAAATTGTAAAACAAATTGGTGTGGAGTCCCCCAAAAATCCATACCAGACATTTATCAAAACAAGCAGCCTGGCAGCCCCTTGAGAGTGCTTTGAGGGGGATAAGGGCTTCACCCCCACAACCTGAGCTCAGTGGTTGTGAGGGTCTGCGGGTTTGGGGGCTTATCGGAATCTGGAAGCCCACTTTAACAAGGGGGCCCCCAGATCCCACCCCCTGTGTGAATGGGTATGGGGTACATTGTACATAGGCATGAATGGCTATGGGTACCCATTCACCAAACAAAGTGTAAAAAAGTAAAAACCACAATAGACAGTTTTTGACAATTCCTTTATTAAAAAAGAAAAAAAGAGTAACTCGATCTCCATCCCAATTGACCCCATCCCCTCTGATGTCATGGGACATCAGAGGGGGTGGGGTCATCCAGTTTCATCAGCGGATGGCTTCGCCATTGTCTCTATTACAGCAGTTACAGCCAAAAGACAGCCGTCGCCGGGAGGCCTCCCATTAAGGCAGAGTTTTGTCAGGTTTTTTTCCTATTTTTTTGGGTCCATCGGGAGGCGTGATTGAAGATACATCGCGGGACCCAATTTTTATTAATTTTTTTAAAATAAAGGAATTGTCAAAAACTGTCTATTGTTGTTTTTACTTTTTTACACTTTTTTGGGTGAATGTACCCAAAACCCATTTACATGATCGGGCGGGATCTGGGGGCTCCCTTATTAAAAAGCACCTTCCCCATGTTGAGGGAAAGCATCCTGATATGGTTCAGGAGAGGGGACACTCGCTCATCAGCCCCCCTTTCCTGGCCTGCCAGGCTGCTTGCTCAGATAAGGGTCTGGTATGGATTTTGGTGGAGACTCCACGCCAATTGTTTTTTAAATTTTGGCATGGAGTTCCCCTTAAAATCTATGCCAGACCAAAAGGGCCTGGTATGGATTTTGGGGGGACTCCATGCAGTTTTTTTTTTTATTTTGGTGTGGGAGGTCCCCTTAAAATCCATACAAGACCAAAGGGCCTGTATGGACTAAGGGGACTCACTCAAGATTTTTTTTGCCTGTTCGTCTGTTCTGGAGCAAACTTAACTGGGGGGGGGTTTGGCCCATCCCTACAGACAAGCATGAATGTCCATGTGCTCAGTAACACCTCAAGTGCCATACTTGTGTCAAAGGTACCTTATTTACGTTGTACTCTGTCCTGTAAATCTCTTACTCTGTAGGCTGTACTGTATGTCACTTACTCTATTTACAGTCCTATACATCACCTTCTTTGCAAACCATCATGTACTTTACTTGTTCCAGGTCTGTGGCATAGAATTTTGGAAGCCAGTAACTCTGGAAGCCAGGTAAGTAGCACTATCAGAAGGTCAGCAGTGGCAGTGGAAGTTTGGTGTAAAGTATCTATTATAAGTGTTATATTGGCGTGTGACACGCCTACATATTTGTTTCTCTGTTAGGGAGGCCAAATTGCAATCTTGCCTATGGCCCTGTATGTTCATAATCCAGGTCTGGGTGACAATCAACAAATATATGGCTGGCTATGATGATAAAGAGATCTAACAAACCCCAGTGCTACCCCCCATTTTTCCAAAATTCTCAAGTCAGCAACAAAACTATCAAACTTGGATCTTATGTGTGAGCACAGGGAGTCATAAAACACCTCATATGACTCCCACCAGAATACAAGCAGAGTATTATAAATCCCACTAAAACAACTGAAGCTAGGTCAAGGGGTCATAAAGCTTCCAGCAGTACCATAGACAATACATAGAGTTTGGAATGCCTCTTAATTTAAAATGATCCGAATGTACCTGGGGTCAGTTCCCAGGAGACTGAACTGAACATTAATCTGAACCCCATCGATGTCAATGAAGCTCAATCAGTATAATCAATTCTGGCCATCCTAATAGGCAAGGAATTTTGTTCCTGGCTTGGGACATGTACTAATGCAAAAAAGCTTTATACCAAATGCATCTGTTAAAAACACCACATCCAGCAACACAAGGGACACTGTAAGTACTGTTCCTTGTGCTGATTCGTTTTTTGTTTTTTTAAGCTTTGACTGAACCTTCATTTTAAAATGCCATAATCTGGAATAAAAACTCTATAAAAAATCTAAAAAAAAATACTAATAAAATAAAAATAATCCTCATCCCCTCCCCCACATGAGAACACAAGCACATGTCAGCGTATTTGTATGTGAATGGCAATTGTTCCTCTCATGATTGCTATCTCCAAGCATCGGTATAAGAGCAATAATTCAAGTTTCCTAATCTATTGGTTGAAATTAATAGACTTTTTTTTTTTTTTTTTTTTTTAAACCAGATTAACTGTGTGTAAACTTATACGAGGAAATAAACTGAAGCGGGGGGAAGGATCTGGGACTGCTGTCATTAAACTACCACATTTTTTAGTGGATATTTTTTTTTTCAGTGGAGGCACCAGAGCGATTTGATATGGATTTAGGTGGATATTGTTATATATTTTAAACTGAAAGACAGGAGAAGTGCAGCTGCTGTCCACAACGACCAATCAGATATTCCTTTTTATTTACTAACCTCTCTAGCCAAAGGTTTGCAGCATTGCTTTAATCACAGTAACCCATGACACTCTTACAAAGCAGAATGTGAGCCTTTGAAATAAGCAACTGGTGACAGCTTCTGATTCAGACCAGCTTTACACTATAAATTTGTCTCTAATTAGCTAATTAACATGTTTCAGCTGACAATGTTTGGGTAAACAACTTAAAATTCAAAACATCCTAAAATGGTTACTTGTTATTAGACATAGTTCATTAATTCAGTGCATTCATTTGTTCACAGAACATCACAACAAAGTTGAAAATGTCGCACAGGTAATTTTATCGCTAATCCAAAACAAAACATTCTCTGTAAAAAATAAAGTGATCCAGTCATTACCTCAACAACTGAAAGTTAAATGTAAAATAACAAAGATACTCCCCTTTCTGGTGGGCTGTGTGTTGAAACAATGCTCTCGTGTCAAGCTCTAGTCATACTTCAGGGTGGGACAGATGTCACTGCCCACTGAGGTTCCTCCAGAAAAGTGAATATTCATCTTCTTCTTTGGCAGACACTTTTTTAGTTTTAGTGAAAAAAACAATATTGCGCTCGTTGGTGAAACAAAAGAAAAGCTGCGATCATAAAGTGTTATACTACACAAAAAGACAATGTACCAAAAAAGAGATTGCGCTAAATAATATAAATGTGAACTAAGAATGCAGGTTAAGCATATGCTTGAGTGAAATAAAGTTCATAAACAATCACAAAGTGAATGAGTCCATCAACATGGTGGCAAAGTTCATAGTCAGGTGATCCCACAAGTGCCAATAAATCAATATGGAAAAAAGTGTTGGTATAGATGAAACCTCCACCGAAATCACAAGAAGCCTCTTACCAAAAATCAATGATCTCTTAGTGATAGGAGATCAAATAAAGCATGATACGGTCTGTAATACTCAGTGATGGTCAATAGGAGGGTCCAATAGAGACAGCCTGGTTCTCAGATATGTGAATATCTCCTGATGGGTCATCAGCAGGTACATAAAAAACAACAGATGCCTCACATAGCATAAAACCTTCATTTAATGTATTAAAAGAATAGACTTGCACTTACATCAAAGTGAAGATAACATCGCATGTAAACAATATCAGCCGGCGTTCTTTGCAAGCCGGCCGGCTGATATTGTTTACATGCAATGTTATCTTCACTTTGATGTAAGTGCAAGTCTATTCTTTTAATACATTAAATGAAGGTTTTATGCTATGTGAGGCATTTGTTGTTTTTTATGTACCTGCTGATGACCCATCGGGAGATATTCACATATCTGAGAACCAGGCTGTCTCTATTGGACCCTCCTATTGACCATCACCGAGTATTACAGACCGTATCATGCTTTATTTGATCTCCTATCACTAAGAGATCATTGATTTTTGGTAAGAGGCTTCTTGTGATTTCGGTGGAGGTTTCATCTATACCAACACTTTTTTCCATATTGATTTATTGGCACTTGTGGGATCACCTGACTATGAACTTTGTCACCATGTTGATGGACTCATTCACTTTGTGATTGTTTATGAACTTTATTTCACTCAAGCATATGCTTAACCTGCATTCTTAGTTCACATTTATATTATTTAGCGCAATCTCTTTTTTGGTACATTGACTTTTCAGTTTTACCAACAGGGTTCTTTAAAATTATTCCAGACAAAAATGGAAAACTATTTTCCAAGAGTTGTAATGCCCATTGTTTACCAATTTAAATTTTTCTGTACAGCCTGACTTGAAGTATATGGCGTTAACTACAGTGCAATTTTTGTAAAGCTCTGTTTTTCCCTAGAAAGTATAAACCAGTTTGGATATTAGCAGAGTCTACTCCTGTAAGACCATTTTACATACTCGAAAAATTCGAATATTGTGCAAAAGTTCATTTATATGAGATAGACTCATTACATGCAAAGCAAGATAGTTCAAGTCATGATTTGTCATAATTCTGATGATTAGGGCTTACAGCTCATGAAAACCCAAAATCCACAATCTCAGAAATGTAGAATATTGTGAAAAGGTGCAATATTCTAGGCTCAAAGTGTCCCACTCTAATCAGCTAATTAAGACATAACACCTGCAAAGGGTTCCTGAGCCTTTAAATGGTCTCTCAGTCTGGTTCAGTAGGAATCACAATCATGGGAAAGACTGATGACCTACATAAGGAGGGAAAGCCTTAAAAGGTAATTGCAAATTAAGTTGGATGTTCCCAAAGTGCTGTATCAAATCACATTAATAGAAAGTTACGTGGAAGGGAAAAGTGTGGAAGAAAAAGGCACACAAGCAGCAGAGATGACCACAGCCTGGAGAGGATTGTCGGGAAAAAGGCCATTCAAAAGTGTTGGGGACTTTCACAAGGAGTGGACTGAGGCTGGAGTCAGTGCATCAAGAGCCACCACACACAGACGGATCCTGGACATGGGCTTCAAATGTCATATTCCTCTTGTCAAGCCACTCCTGAACAACAAACAACATCAGAGGCGTATTACCTGGACTAAAGAAAAACAGACCTGGTCTGTAGCTCAGTGGTCCAAAGGCCTCTTTTCTGATGAGAGGAAATTTTGCATCTCATATGGAAACCAAGGACCCAGAATATGGAGGAAAAATAGAGAGGCGCACACTGCAAGATCCTTGAAGTCTGATGTGAGGTTTCCACAGTCTGTGTTAATTTGGAGAGCCATGTCTTCTGCTGGTATTGGTCCACTGTGCTTCATTAAGTCCAGGGTCAATGCAGCCGTCTACCAGGAGATTTGGAGCACTTCATGCTTCCTTCCACAGACGAGCTCTATGGGGATGCTGACTTCATTTTCCAGCAGGATTTGGGCACCTGCCCACACTGCCAAAAGCACCAAAACCTGGTTCAATGACCGTGGGATTACTGTGTTTGATTGGCCAGCAAACTCGCCTGACCAGAACCTCATAGAGAATCTATGGGGCATTGCCAAGAGTAAGATGAGAGACATGAGACCAAACAATGCAGAAGAGCTGAAAGCCGCTATTGAAGCATCCTGGTCTTCCATTACACCTCAGCAGTGCCACAGGCTTAGAGCTTCCATGCCACGCCGCATTGAGGCAATTATTGCTGCAAAAGGGGCCCAAACCAAGTACCGAGTACATATGCATGCTTATACATTTCAGAGGTCTGATATTGTTCTATGTACAATCCTTGTTTTATTGATTGCATGTAATATAAAAAAAAATCTGAGATTGTGGATTTGGGGTTTTCATGAGCTGTAAGCCATAATTATTACAATTATGACAAATCACGGCTTGAACAACCTTGCTTTGCATGTAATGAGTCTGGCCCGGATTCACAAAGCACTTACGCCAATGTATCTCCAGATACGCCGACGTAAGTACAAATGTGCGCAGTCGTATCTATGCGCCGACCCACAAAGCTAGATACGTCAAAAAATAGGCTTCATCCGACAGACATTACTTGCCTACGCCGGCGTATAGTGGGCGCATAGTTACGCTGGATGCATTTGGCACTCCCATTGATTTTCGATGCAAATATGCAAATGAGGGAGATATGCCGATTCACGAACGTACCAGCGATTTGCATAAGGTTTACGTCCGGCGTAAAGTTATTCCCCATATTGGAGGCGCAACTCATGCAAAGGTATAGACCAGGGAACAAACGCTGACGAATTTTACGTAGTTTATGTAGTACGTGAATAGGGCTGGGCGTAGGTTACGTTCACGTCGTAGGCAGTGATTCGACGTATCTTAGCCAGTTGTTTCGACGTGATTGTGAGCATGCGCACTGGGATGAGTCCAAGGTACAACGTATGCGCAGTTCATTTTAAGTACTTGTCTGAAGCTCAGCTCATCATTCGCATGGGGTCACGCTTCATTTAAATGTATCATGCCCACTTCCAGCCCACTTCCACCTACTTTGACTTAAGCTGCCTTACGCCTACGACTATACGCTACGCCGGCGCAACTTTGGGAGCATTTGCTTTGTGAATTCCATGCTTCCCTCTCTGCATTGTGCATATATATGCGCCGAGGTATGTGAATCCGGGCCTCTATCTCTTATGTTAGTTTCACCTTTTACATTGCATTAGTCAAATAAATGAACTTTTGCACGATATTAACATTTTTAAAGTTTCACCTGTATTTTGCAATTGTCCAGCTATATAATATAGCCATGGATTCAGAAAAGCTATGCTCCCCCCTGTCTTTAGGGTGCTGTAATTATTCCAGCTTTATTCTTGGTGAGTGGTTCCCCATAGCAATATTGTGTAGACAATAGAGAATACCTTAAGTGGAACCACTACCAGTGAGTTGTGGAGAAAGCACAACAATTGGGGCATAAATATAATTTTTAGAAGATTCGTTCTACCCGCCAGGGAAAGCCAGAATTTAGACCATACCTTAACCTTATATCTAAAATGGGTGATCAAAGAGGCAATATTTAAACGGCAGTAGTTCAAGAGATTGCGGAATTCTGAATGCCAAGGTACTTGAAAGAGGTCGTAATCTGATCTGGGCAGAAGGTAGGTAATGTTGAGCTTGTAACCCAGTAATGACATTTTTAAATAGAAACTTTTCATTACATACCTTTTTTTAGACACTGTAAGGTATGATTCTCTCTGCAATGCAGTCAGATCCTAGCTGATGAAAAGGGCTAACAAGGTGCAAGGATTATGCAAATATATAAATATAGGGGTGAAGCTATGGGAGTCTCACAGTGTGCAGTGAAATCAGAATAAGCTATTTTAGTACAGAGGAGGAACCTATCAACTGTGTAAGGTGGCTGGAGTTCAACTTTAATTTAAACCTGTGCTCTTTTGGACTAGGTAAACTAACACATACTGTATGCTGCATAGCAGGCACCACATCTTGCTCCCAGCTTCACTATTCTCCCCCAATCTGCCGCTAAACCAATGAAAATGATGATTTTCTGAAAGTTTGTATTTTCAAGTGCGTAAGGCAGGACCCCAACTCCTTCTCCTGTGAAAGTACTCAGGTGCTGAGTACTTAAATGGGAGGAAGGGGTTGTCAATACCTGAAAGAAATCTGCTGTGGCACTCCTCAATGGAAAAGAAGGAAAACCCATGCTTTACTGCCCTCTCAGGACTGGGGACGCCCTATAACTAGCTATAAAAGCAAAGAAGAGGGGGCACACCAGCCTTGCACATTATCCAAATAGATCATTTATTAATAATTTAAAAAGAATATACTGTATTTATTGGAGTATAACACTCACTTTTTCACCCTGCAAATTGGTTGCAAATAGTGTATGCATGCTATACGCCGATACTGCAATTTAAGCGGCCTCGGTGAGAATGGGGAGGGGAGTGGGACAAGCGCCATCAGATTATATACAGCAAGAATAACTCAGCGGTCTCTGTAATAGGAAGTCCCGTCTCCTGGGCTGGCATTGGACCAGTGTTCTGTCTATCATATAAGTCGGTCCAGGAGGCGGGACTTTGAATTAAAGATGCTGCTGAGTAAACAGGAGATTCACGCTGTATGTAATCTGACGGCGCTCATCCCGCTTCCCTGCCTAAGATGGGCATTGATCAGACTTTTTAATGGCAATGAAAAGGCTGCAGATGGGCATTGAACAAGCTGCATTGATGGGCAATTGTGAGGCTACGGATGGGCATTGATCAAGCTGCATTGATGGGCAATTGTGAGGCTACGGATGGGCATTGATCAAGCTGCATTGATGAGCAATTGTGAAGCTGCAAATGGGCATTGATCAAGCTGCATTGATGGGCAATTGTGAAGCTGCAAATAGGCATTGATCAAGCTGCATTGATGGGCAATTTTAAGGCTGAAGATGGACATTGATCAGGCTGCATTAATGGGCATTGACCCTTATTTTGCTTCAAAGTTCTTAATTTAAAAAGTAATATTTTTTCCAGGACTTCCCTCTTAAAATGAAGGTGCGTGTTATACACTTGTGCATGGTATATGCCGATAAATACGGTACTCACAAACCACTGTGAAAAACAAAGCTCATCAAAGAAATCATCAGTTGAGAGTATAGCTCAATCCACTGCTCTTTTGATTGAGAAGACACCACCTGGATCCTTGCTCCCTTACGCGTTTCAAGGGGTGTCACATTTTATCCACTTCAGCTCTTGCAGTTGTTTATTTCATAGTTATCATTGATGAACTTTGTTTTTCACAGTGGTTTGTGAGTATATTCAGTTAGGGTGGCATAAACAGTGGGCTTGTGGTTCCTGCTGTACAGTCTATGTGTTGCTTTCCCTAGCATGTGAAGAGCATAGAATTACTTTAGGATTTCTTTTTCTATTTATTTAAAACCCATCTTCAGTATTTAAAAAATTGCAGCTGCTTCAAGATGGAAAACTTCTTGCTTATCTGTAACATCCTATTCAAATGATCTGTTTTCTTCTATAAAGATATCAGTCACTTTATATTAAATATCTGTTTGTAATTCCCTAGATGCTTATGAATAATGTAACTCCTCATGTGACCCTTAAATATAATAACAGCCAGCAGACAATCCAATGAGATGTTGCTCATCTAATTTCATTATTTATGAAATTTATAGTCTTGTGTTTGTTATTGCGTGTTAATATCTGAGATAAATATGAGTCTGTAAGTTCATAGCGAGTCACAGAACGTGTTCAGCAGTATCTGCATTTGTCTTTGGAACTCAATCGTCACTTTGCAGGGCAGACAGCTAATTTATCTATAATTATTTATCCTTCACTCTGGCTGTCATTGTAATTATATTAATATTTGCAATTTACAGAGGTTAAACTACGAAAAAAATAAATTGTTTACCCATATGATTAGTGAAGTTTGTGAATCTACTCATTGTAGTGCAATGTTCCTCAAACTTGACTAATACAGACATGCCGACCAGACTTTTTTCTGATTACAAATTTAAATCAGTATTTTGTGCTATAAAACGAATTATATAAGCAATAGTTACCCCAATTTTTTTGTATAATGTGAAATATGATGTTACGTCGAGTAAATTGATACCTGACATGTCACGCTTTAAAATTTTGCACGCTCATGGAATGAGGACAAACTAACTACAGCACTTAAAAATCTCCATAGGCGTTGCTTTATCCACTTAAGACCCGGACCATTTGGCTGGCCAAAGACCAGGCCACTATTTCGGCACTGCGTCGCTTTAACTGACAATTGCGCGGTCGTGCAACGTGGCTGTCAAACAAAATTGATGTCCTTATTTCCCACAAATAGAACTTTCTTTTGATGGTATTTGATCACCTCTGCAGTTTTTACTTTTTGTGCTATAAACAAAAAAAGAGTGACAATTTTGAAAAAAGCAATATTTTGTACTTGTTGCTATAATAAATATTCCCAATTTTTTTTTTTTTAAAAGCTACTTTTTTCTCAGTTTAGGCCGATGTGTATTCTTCTTCTACATATTTTTGGTAAACAAAAATCGCAATAAGCGTATATTGATTGGTTTGCGCAATAGTTATAGGGCCAGATCCATAGAGATTACGCCGGTGTATCTACTGATACTCTGGCGTACTTTCAAACCAAGATATGACGGCATCTGGGTTCGATCCGACAGGCGTACGCCTTCGTACGCCTTCGGATCGTAGATGCAATACTTCGGCGTCCGCTGGGTGGAGTTCTCATTGTTTTCCGCGTCAAGTATGCAAATGAGCTATTTCCGACGATCCACGAACGTACGCGCGGCCATTGCATTCTCTTACGGCGTCTCTAGTCGGCTTTTTGCGGCGTATAGTTAAAGCTGTTTTTTTTGCGGCGTATAGTTAGACTTGCCATGGTAATTATGGCCGTCGTTCCCGTGTCGAAATTTGAATTATTTTTTATTTTTGCGTAAGTCGTCCGTGAATAGGAATGGGAACGTAATTCACGCTAGTAAAAAAAATAACGTTGTTGCGACGTAATTTAGCGGGAAATTTCTGAACGGAGCCTGCGCAGTTCGATCGGCGCAGCGTCGCGCTTCATTTAAATGAAACACGCCCCCTACCTGCCCAACTTGAATTCCGCGCCGTTACGCCGCTTGAGATACACTACGCCGCCGTAATTTACGGCGCAAAATCTTTATGGATTCAAACTAAAGCCAGGTAAGGTACGGCGGCATAGCATATCTCAGATAATGGCTTAGAGCCTTTTCACACTGGGCGGATCAGTAAAGATCCGCCCCGTGATCCCCGCTGAGCCGGCAGGTGACAGGGCGATCCCCGCACACCGTCTGTCCGTGTTCACCCGATCCGATCCACAGACGATCCACAGATGGAAGGAAAAATAGGGTTTTTCTCCTTCTGCAGAATCGGAGGAATGCGGAAGCGGGCGAGATTGGGTGTCAGCGGATGTTCATCCGCTAACACCCGCAATCTCATAGGGACCAATTTATGTCCCTTTTTCATCTGCACACGGATGGATAAAAAAGCGGACATACCGTCTGCAGGTTTGAAAGGGGCCTTAGTGGTTGGCACTGATGTCTTCAAAGCACTCAGGTTATGAGTTAAAATGCCAACATTCCACCCTACTAAAGTAACTGTGTTGATTTTCCAGTGCACAAGCAAATTAAAACTAACACCCTGCATGTTAAGTAGTGTGTGATTTTTGGAATTCCACATCATAATATTATTAAATATTTACACATCATTGCATGCATTTGAAGAGTTAATATTATGGAATCAACCAAACTGATGTGGCATTGACTAATTGTCTATTAGGCATTCACCTTTTGCAAGTTCTAGCAAAGATGTGAACCCTATTAAAGTCTATGGGACACAAACATGAAAAGTCCTAATTTTAAAGGCTTATGTGCGATTTATTGCCATAAAAAGTGTATGGGGACCCAGGTACTGCACTGGGGACATGTATCAATGCATTTCTTTTAAATGATCATTTTTAAAGGAGAAGTGATTTTAATGATGCTTAAAGTGACATTTTATTTAAATTTGCTTGCGGCTGTAATGTAATGCCGGCTCTCAGCAATATAGATGAAAATTAAATCAGAAAGGGGTGGGGTCACCCGGTTACATCACTGGGTGGCCCCGTCCTTGCCAATTTAACAGCTGTCAAAGCGATGAGACAGCAGACGGTGGTCCGTCGGGTGGTGTGATTGACGATAGATGTACATTACGGGACACTTTTTTTTTCTTTTTTAATAAAAAAATTGGCAAAAACTGTCTCTGTTTTCACATGTTGTCACTTTTGTAGTGAATGGGGGGGGGGGGGGGGCGGGATCCATTTCTGAAGTATGCCATCTGTTTTAAAGGCTGGTTATGGCTGATTACTGTCAGCATGCTGCTAGAGAAACAGCTGTAATTTTGTTTGTTTTTGCTTGGTAAGAGGCTGCAATTAGTCCTGGTGGGGAAATGTTAAGACTGATTATTGTCCTTGCCCATGGAAAACATATGGCATGATTTGCAATGCTGGTGGAACCCTCCTACATATAAATGCATATAAATACTGCATTTCTTTGAATATATACCTATAGGTGGTGGAATGACATCAGTTAGGAGTTGTGCTTCTTGATTTATTCTGTGATATTTGGTGTTTTTTGGTGTGTGAGTGTAGAATAGTGATGTTACCCTCTGAATTTGGGGAATGACATTTTGTTTTCTGATGTAATGGGCAGTGGCGTTTTGGGGCACTGTATACAACGCTCCCAAACCTCCCCGAAAGATTCTACTTGCAGGACTTTTTTTCGAATGTCCCGCATGTGCACCGTTGTACAGTAATAAAATTGAGGCAGTTTTCAAGTGCTTTACAGGTGCTATTTCTAGCGCTAAAATGGCTAAAAACTCAGTGTGAAAGGGGTCTAAAGGTAGAATAATATACTTGGATTGTAATTTATATTGAGAATTCAATAGTCATGGTAGCGCATATATAGGAGGTTGGTGATGTAAATATAGATCTTTACAAATTATATTTGTAGTTACCTTTAAACAAGCTATAGTGTTTTTTTCCTGCTGCTCAGAGAAGTGCTCTGTACTGCTGCACTGTTGTTACCTTGGAAATATTTTAAGCCAGATCAGATTGATCTTGTATGCAACTTGTTCAAGTTTAATAGAAATGTGTCTTAAGAACATACTTAAAGCCTCGCTGTAATACCCTTTATAGTTTAAAGATGCAATATCTATAGATAATAGGTAGGCACTAATAAATCTGATGCTAACCAAATTTCTTGGACAATGAAATGTAGATCATTATTTCTTGTTGCTCTTATGAATATTTTGAAAAGCCTCATAATTCGTTTGTAAGTGATGGAGATTTGTGCTGAGGACAGTCATTATGGCAAAGTCTTTTGGTCATTAGAAACACAAGGATCTCATTTAATATATTTGAAGATTCAAAGATTAACAACAGAAGGTTGAAAAAAGCACTAGAATATCCATATCAAAAAGCTTTTGACCAATATGGATTTAGAGTGGGGGTTCTTTATATTTTATGGATTAAATTGAAAGTGCTTATCAATGTATGTCCGATTTCAAAACATAATTCATTATCCAGATATATTCATCCTCTAAATTATCAATTGTAAATAGGCAGGCTTATTGAGTATGCAAAGATCAGTATCCATTAGTGAATCAAAATAGTCCTTATCAACCATTTAGCAATTTGAACTTAAAGTGTTGTAATACAGAATTGTATTTTATGCAACAACTACAATAATAGCCATATTCAATAGAGATACTTTCTTTAACCAGTAGTTGGCAGTGGTTATAAGTTTAAGCTTTTAGCTTCATCTATGGTTAAACCCTATGGCCCGGATTCACAAAGCACTTACGCCGACGTATCTCCAGATACGCCGCGTAAGTACAAATATGCGCCGTCGTATCTGTGCGCCGAAGCCACAAACTTAGATACTAAAAACTGACTTCATTCCACCGACGTAACTTGCCTACGCCGGCGTAGAGTGGGCGCATATTTACGCTGGACGCATGTGGCTTTCCCATTGATTTTCTATTCAAATATGCAAATGAGGGAGATACGCCGATTCACGAATTTGCGCCCGGCGCATGATTTAAGCAGTTTGCGTAAGTTTTACGTTCGGCGTAAAGTTATTCCCCATAGATGAGGCGCAAAGGCATACAAAGGTATGGACCAGAGAACACATGGCTACGTATTGTACGTTGGACGTCTGTGAATATGGGCCGATGTGGGTCTGGCTGGGCGTAGGTTACGATCACGGCGTACACAGTGATCTGGCGTATCTTAGGCAGTTGTTCCGACGTGGTTGTACGCATGCGCTCGGGGATACGTCCATGTCCCGACACATCCGCAGTTCACTTTTAGTACTTGTCTAGCGCCCGGCCCATTTGTATGGGGTCACGCTTCATTAACATGGATCACGCCCACTTCCAGCCCACTTCCACCTACTTCCACTTACTCCGGCTTACGCCTACAAAATATACGCTATGCTGGCACAGAGTTGGGAGCATTTGTTTGTGAATTCCATGCTTGCCTCTCTGCGCTGCACCAGGCACAGAGCTGTCCAACATCTCAGATGTTGAGAAGAGCCACAGTCAGACATTGCAGAGGTCTCAGGTTCAGATCTGGGTACTAACACTTCTTTTACAATTTATCTTACTTTAATAGCATAGGGCAAATGGATGGGAAGCTGTCTTGATGACTTGCAGATCTCCAATTAGACTTACCTCACTCCTTCTTAAGGACCACCCCTAGAGCCCCTCCCAGCCAGCCCACAGTACCGATTAGGCGAGGGACCTATAGTTCACCTACTTGACCTATAGTTCACCTACTTTTCATCATTTACCTTTTCTGTTAGCTGGCCCCACACCTGCCCCAATCATAAAATCCTTGCACTTATTTAGTTGCTTTCTTTAGTTCCAAGCCTATCTTTCAGATCATTCTGACTGTGTCTGTACCAAACTCAAGTATTTGAAGGGTTAGAGCATGTACGTTTTATTAAGTATTTACATACAGACCCAAAACCATTATATTTTCCCTTTAAACTCTATATTGGCTTTTCCCTTTCATGTTCTAACATCCCCCATCAATGTAGGAGTCGGAGACGATTGCTTGCTTTATGAAAAAGTAAAATATGTTTAATATATGGGGACTTGTGGAGAACATTCTAAAAACTGCTAAATGCAAGTTTATTTTCTTGTCTATTTATCTCAGATCATTAGCTGTTTTATTAGTGCAGCAGAGAAAAATCAGGTTTAGAGGACTGTATTTAACCTTTTGTACAATTTTGAGCAGGATGCAATTATGTTTGCTTCATATTTTCTAATCTGGAAAAGAAATGGCATATAATTTGCATTTTATAAACTGTATGAAAATATAACAAATAAATATTTGATAAATTACAACATATTTTATCTAAAAAAATGTTCATTGTTCTTGTCACTTACTGTATTTCCAGTGGAATATAACTAACTGTAAAGATATTGTCCAAGCACCACTGTTTAAAGTGGTTGTAAACCCTTACAACGCATTTTTTGATACAGGTAAGCCTATAATGAGGCTTAACTGTAGCTACCCTGGATATCTCCTAAACCTGAACAGTTTAGGAGATATTCCCTGTATTTGCATGTGTAATTGGCACATGCGCACTGAAGCAATGGCATGCATGTGCCGTTGCATGCAGTGACTGTGCTGTTACCAGCGGTTCCCACGTGCATGCGCGGGAGTGACATCAATGCGGCTCCAGCCAATCACAGTGTGGGAGCCGTGATACCCGAAAGTAGCTCAGAGACGACATGGCGCTGGCCGGTGCTCTGTCGGGCACCGCAGCTGGGGCTTCGATCCCAGGTGAGTATTACATAATGAGCTAATATGCTATGCATACTAGATCATTATGCCTTTGTCTTGCAGGTGTAAGTTTTTTTATTTCTTTCAAAAGTGGGTTTACAACCACTTTAGGATGTAACATTTCAGCTTAACGGTCATTTGCATGCGATGCATATATTCATCAAGAGATTCTAATCTGATCTGTGGTATACCCTGTACTGGTTTCTCTTAAGTGTACACACCCCCATACATCTATAGTATACCTATTAAACACTTCTAAAAGGGCAGCGAGACCAAGATAGCTGAACTGTGATGGCCAGACCTGTACTCCTAGTAGGCCCTACGCCACAAAATGTTGTATCTCCTGTGAAGGGATCAATTCCTATCAGGTAGGGCTATTTAGAGCCTTCTGTTTTGATGTTGTATACAGCTTGCTATCGGTGCACACACGGGAGAGGGGGAGCCGAGAGCTCCAGCGGGGGACTCCAGAAGAGAAGATAAGTATACATTTATTTTACTTTATTGTAAATAAATTAAGGTTTATCATCACTTTAATGTTCTACCGCGGATCGTTCACAACTACGGATGCAAGTCTTTTCACAGACAATGCCCTCTTAGATGCTGTTCCTGGATCCCACAATGGTGTACATGAAAATACTATTACTATACAAATACATGGGGATTTTACTTCCAGACCAAAAAAATGGCAATATGCAAAAGTTGCCCTTTCCTACTTAAAGACCAGCTTCTTGATCCCCTATTTAAAGGCTTTATTAGCAGCCATAAACTTACCCTTGCAACACTTTATGGCCTGAATGCACAACACTCTTTTATAGATCAGACTCCCACCAGCTACAAGAATTCATGGAGGGTCTCTTGGAACCTCTCTCCTTTTAGAGGAGATCTTAACATATGGACAGATCCAGCTTTGGACATGTCTATAGGCAAATCCCCATTCTTGTTTGCAGCATCAGCACATTTTCATAGGACAATTCAAAGCTTGCAGATACTAGTGTTCTGGAGATCAATACACACCCTAAATTAGTAGTACAGTTATTATTTTAAGGTCCACAAGACCTATTCCAGAATAGATCTTTTATATGTTAAGCAATTTAACTTTGACTACCTGGAACAGACCACTAAAAAATATGACATCAGGTTATGAACCAGTGGCAATACAAATTTCTCTGTTAAATGTGGTCCACAAAAACTGATCTTGAGGTTGAGAGACAATGTTTTAGACAAAGACTTAGTTAGTGCTCCAGTGGAAACCATTTTAAAATACTTGAAGAATACTCAAAGAACAATCCTCTAATGCCTTGTACATACTGTCAGACTTTTGACCATACAAAAGTCTGCCGTGAGTCCGTCGGAAAGATAGAATACAAGAAAAGTCAGATGGAGGCTACACACGGCCGGACTTTCCGAGAAAAAAAGCCTGTTTGACTTATATTCTCGGAAAGTCCGGCCGTGTGTACGAGGCATTACTCTGCAGTACAGAAGAAGGAACACTTGATTTAGGTAAGAACTTGGGACATTTTTTTTTGTACTCCTAGGTATGATTTGCAATTACAGATATATATTGAGTGTTTATTTGTTACATACACGGGCTCCACTTTGTACTTTGTTAACAATAGTTGTGATTTACAGCCCCTTCTCACAATGCAAGTTGGCCAGCTTACAACCCCTGAGTAGCTAATATTGATCTAAGCAGTTATTAAGAGAATGACAGAGCAAATGTACTGAGCCAGTCACAGCTCCCTCTAATGGTTTATATTCAAGACTCTGGGCCAGGTTCTCAAAAGAGATACGATGGTGTATCTCCAAATACACCGTCATATCTCTGTAACCGGCCCTGGGTATCTATGCGACTGATTCTTAGAATCAGTTCCGCATAGATTTTGCTTAGATCCGACTTGCGTAAGTCACTTCCACCGTCGGATCTAAATGTTGTAATGTTACGCTGGCCACTAGGCCAGCGATTTCTGAGTTGAATATGCAAATGAGCGTGATACGCCGATTCCCGAACGAATTTGCACGCCGTCTACGTAGTTTGCGTAAGCGTAAGGTTATCCCTGCTATATGAGGGGTAACCTTCCGTAGAGCCGGCGTACACCATGTTAGGTATAGATGTCAGGACAGCGTCGTGTTTTTCCGTCGTTTACGTCGTTTGCGTAACTCCTGACGAATAGGCCTGTACGTTAATTACGTTGCCGTCAAAATCAATGTATTTGCGGCGTACTATGGAGCATGCGCAGTGGGCTACGTTTAGGGCCGGCGTATGCGCAGTTCATTCGGCGCGGGGGCGCGCTTAGTTTAAATATAGCAACAATTTTAGAAGGGAAATCTAAGGAAAAGGTAAGTGAACCAACAATGCACTAGCTTAAAGGAACCGATTTAGAAAATAAAAGACGAATCTTTACAACCCCTTTAAAGTGGAGCTCTGCTTGTTTGCACCCCCCCCCCCCGCCCTGTCCACTGCCACATGTGGCTTTCTTTGGGGGGGGGGGGGGGGCTTTTATTTTATTTATTTTTTACAGGCTGGAACTCTGCTTTAAGACTATAAGACATCCTCACAGTACGTTTTCTATTCATGGACTCTGTTGTACATATCTTCAGACATACGGCTTAACAGTCATTTGCATGCAATATATATATATTCATTAAGAGATACTAATCTGATCTGAGAGCTTCTTGGCCTATTCAGGCAATTAATTTTCATAAAGACTGACTAGAAATGTAGTAAATTAATACATTTAGGCAACTTAATTGTTTAGTTTCTATTCCATCTGAGAGATGTACAACAAAGTAAATGTGAACTTTGTGAACTTGTTTTATTTTAAATAGTCATTGAAGGTTAGCTGCTGCTACTGATTATACAAAGAAATCTGGTTTATTTATAAAGTAGAACTATTGAAATGATTAGTTAGTGCATAATAGAAAGACTAATTATTATCTAACAGCAGTCAATGTGAAGAATCAGTAGAACAGAAGAATCTTTGCACAAAAGCAGAACAAATGCAATATTATAATTAAAATTAAAGCATGCAATGTTGTCAAAACGTAAAACTATATATTCATTTCTACTTAGCAATTCAATTATTTATAGCCTACTCCTATTAATCTGAATGATCCAGAGGTTTGTAAACTTACTTTATAAAAACCTCCACACATTTCCTTGCATTCTGTGACATGTAATCTGTGTCACACCTTTCACAGATTCTGCCTTCTGAACTACAGAGCTGAGAGGAGGAGTTTCAAAATTGGAGTCAATGTAGGAAGCACTGCTTGCAGGCAACAAGGTACCATTGGATATGTAGTCCTTAGAAATAGAAAGTAACCAGCAGACCAGAAGAAGAAAAACATGCAGGGAATCCAGAAAATTGTGGAAAGAGACAGCCAACTCACCCCATGAAAGGAACATTTTCAAGTTGTTTGTATTGTTATTAAAATGCTAATGTAAAATGAAAGTGTATACTGTGACTATAAATCTCCTTTATTATTCACTCAATATTTTTGCTTAAAAATTCTCAATTCATCCTCCTGGTTTTAATGCCTCATGCACAAGGGCTTATGAAAATAGGCAGCATTAAATGCCTTAAATACAATATGTACAGTATTCATAGTTATGTATGTATCACGTTTGAGCGTAAATGCATTCTTTTGACAAGATTAGTAATTTATTCTGCCCATTGGAATACATGTACACGCATATGCAACTCTCTCCTTAATGGCCTATCCTTATGCAGGCTATTCCCCCCTTCAGTCTATTATGAATTCTGCTGCTAGAGTAATACACCTCACTAACCAATCTGCGACTCTCTGCCAATCCCTTCACTGGCTTCCCCTACCCCACCGTATAAAAATCAAAATGCTAACCACAACATACAAGGTCATTCACAACATCGTTCCCATCTACATCACCAATCTCATCTGCAGATATCGCCCAAAATGTCCCCTCCTCTCCTCCCAGGACCTTCTGCTCTGTGGCTTCCTTGTTACCTCCTCCCATGCTCGCCTTCAGGACTTCTCCAGAGCCTCTCCCATCCTCTGAAACTCCCTGCCCCGGTACGTCCGATCAGATCCTACCCTGTCCAACTTTAGGAGATCCCTGAAAACAAATTTATTCAGGGAAGCCTATCCCACACCCACCTAACAACTGTCCCTGAGCCACCCCCATCAAATAATTTTCTGCAGCGATTACCTTTTGTACCACCACCCCCTCCCTGTTAGCTCTATGAGCAGGGCCCTCCTGTACTTTTTGTATTGAACTGTAATGTGTATTGTGCTGTCTCCCCTCTACATTGTAAAGTGCTGCGTAAAACGTTGGTATATAATAATAATAATAACAATATACGTTTAGACAGGTTTATACACGTTTACAAATGCTTTCCTGCTCATTAACTCTCTGAATGTGCCTTTATTTTTTCTGCCTGTAATTGCTCCACTTCAAATAGAGATGCTTTCATAGGCATACAAAAAACAAACAAAAACAACTGAAGGCATGTTAGGCTCCATGCACACTGGGCTTAAAAAAAACTCCAGTTCCTTTGACAGAAAAAAATGCTTATATAGACCATATTTGTACAGAGTTTAGGAGAGTTTAACGTTTTTTCCTGCTAGAAAGCTCCAATGAAAGATGCAAACCAGAAGGTTTTGTTTTTTTTCTGCCTCTAAATGCTAAGCTCAAAATATGTCTGTAATGTGCTTGGACACATAGGATAACATTAAGCTGCTTCTATTGGCAAAATGCAAAACTCCTTTAGAAGCAGCGATTTTTAAGCAAGTGTGCATGAAGTCTAAAGGTAGATAGACAGTATTTTTAAAGCGTTTGTTATTATAAAAAAGGGATCCTTTCCTTTCTTTTACAGCACAGTTCTTGAGCTGTGTATTTTGGCCCCCTGTATCATCTGAAATACCTGGCTGGTCCTGCCTGGTTCTGCCTCCCCCTGTAAACTGTCCATGGTTTATCATGGCTGCTGAGCCCTGACACCGTGGTCAGTTTACGTACATCCGTCATCCGCAGCTTTTCTGTCCTCCTCTTCCTCTCTCTCCCTGCCTGTTTGCACATGACAGTGCCCCCCCCCTGCTGCTGTCATATAATTTGCTTTGTGTCCCATTCTTTTTTACAAAAAAAAATGCTGACTATACCTGATTTCAGAGCACCGCTCATATGACCGGCTGCCTCTCTTCTCTTCTCCTCCTCTTGTCCCAACTGATGACAGTGTGGAAGTCTCGGCCCCTCCTGCTTTAGCTGTCAGATCGAGAGGGGAGAGAGGTGGTCGGTCATGTGAGCGCTGAGCAGCGCTCTGAAGTCAAGTATAGCCGGCATTTTTTTAAATAAAACATAGAGACTGGGGCACATAGTATTAGGAAACAAAAAGGATTATATAAAGATGTCACAGTGGCTTAACAACCACTTTAAGCTCCATGTGCATGAGACCTAATACGTTCATTTGTACTGAGCCTAAACAAGTATGCAAATAGAGAATCCAAAGTCTTTATGCATATACTTGTTCTAGGGCAGTGACTGAATGTACTAAACGAAGAGATGGTCAGCATAAAAAGCAAGACAACAAACATTTCCAGAGGGAAAGTTAAAAATACTGTAGTAACATGTTTAGTGTCTGCTCTATGTAGGCCATCCCTATAACTGCCAAGCTTTTAAAAATAGCAATGGAACAATATTTATATTCAACAAGTTCTGTGTTTTTTTTTTTACTACTCTCGTGTTCATAGAGGTTTTTTCCTATGCCTTTTTTTAGTATAAAACCTAGTTATAGCATGACACAGAGTACATAAGGGTTTAGTTATAGTTAAAACAGATTTGAGGGATTGTTCCCTTGCTAATTGTATTTGTCAATGTGGCGGAATTATGTGAATACTTCAGAACTACTACAGTACAAAGATGCAGCAACTAAATAGATGACTTGAGTTAATGTTGTCTAAAATATATGGTTCTGTCAACTGAAAAAATGTATTAACTTAATTTTTGTTTTCTGTGGATTTTTCCAAAAGCTTTCTTAGTCATCAAAGTTTGTCATCAAGGGGCCTTTCTTTCATGGAAGTGCATTTGAGCAAGCTTAACACTGTAGTGACAGCAATGACATATACAACTTGTCACTGCCAGGGAACATTAAACAGGAAGGGAATATGACATATTGTATAAATCTATAGAGTGTTACATGCACTAAGTTGTTTTGCCTCCACTGATGCATCTCTATGTTATGATGTATAGCATGTGTTTATATGTGTGTGGGTATTTGCACATCTTCCCGTGCAATGGCCCATTCAGTTCTGTTTAGTGTAGATGTGGTGACAGATCTAAGATGGAAAAAAATGCCATCGCCAAGCCAGGGTCAGGCAATGTTTGCAGTGTCTTATGTAAATTCACATATGCTTTAGCTAAAGAGCAGGTATCGCTAAACTGAAGACCGCAGTTTGGTGTCAGACCGAGTCATTGTCCCATCCAGACTGCCGTAGCCATGTAATTTAGGAGATGGTACTTCCCCCCAAGAATTCTGTAAATTGTAATGTAGAGAATGTCCTGTGATGGACCACCTAGCACCCCACATATGTGTCTCCGTCAAGATACAGCTTCCTCCACTCTGGAACTGGGAACCAGGTATTATAGCTGAGAATTGCAACCAAGAACTAGATGACACTAGCTTAGGTGCAAACTGGAACTGACATAATTGTAAACTCATACAGAATATATACCACACAAAATCAAATAAGAGCTTGGTCAAATTATACTAAACAATCCAGTTTGTGCAGGAGATGTCTGTGTGGGCCGGAAATTGTATGCAGAGCAGCCAGCAACTCTGTAATGCTTCTGAGTGAGCCAGGAACCATCTACGTGAGTCCTTCCTTCCTCCCTACCCCCTTCCTCCCATCCTTCGTTTCTCCTTCCCTTCCCCTCTTCCTTCCTAGGGAACACTTAGCCCTTTGATCTCCCTCTAGTGTTAACCCCTTCACTGTCAGTGACATTAAAACAGTGGCTATTTTTAGCTCTGATTGCTGTATAAATGTCACTGTCACAAAAAATGGCCATGTGTCCCCCAACAGTTAGAAACACCTCCCTAGGGAACACTTAGCCCTTTGATCGCCCTCTAGTGTTAGCCCCTTCACTGCTAGTGAAATTTAAACAGTGGCTATTTTAGCTCTGATTGCTGTATAAATGTCACTGTCACAAAAAATGGCCATGTCCCCAATCTGTCTGCCGCAATGTCACAATCCCACTAAGAATCGCTGATCACAGCTATTACTAGTAAACAAATAAATAATAAAAATGCCATAAATATATCCCCTATTTTGTTGACGCTATAACTTTTGCACAAACCAATCAATATACACTTATTGCAATTTTTTGTACCAAAAATATGTAGAATAATACATGTTGGCCTAAACTGAAATTAGTTTTTTATATATTTTTTGGGATATTCATTATAGCAAAAAGTAAAAAATATTGTGTTTTTTCAAAAATGTTTTGTTTATAGTGCAAGAAACAAAAACTGCAGAGATGATCAAATACCACCAAAAGAAAGCTCTATTTGTGGGGAAAAGGGCATAAACTGTGTTTGGGTACAATGTCGCATGAACGGGCAATTGTCAGTTAAACAATGCAGTGCTGTATCGCAAAAAATGGCGTGGTCAGGAAGTGGGTGAATCCTTCTGGGGCTGAAGTGGTTAAAGGCGTGCCCACAGCTTTATAATATACAAAAACCTTGAAAAAGTATTCATAACCCTGTAGCACCCTCTCCCATAGGTAGGTGCTAGAGGTAAGGTGTTTTGGGTGATAGCTGCAGACAGGTAAATTTAGACTGGCCTATGCTGCATGCTAGGCCTGTTTGCTTTGAACTGAGGGGCAGGGAGTGGTTGGTGTAGCATACCTCCCAACAGTCCCAGACTCTGTAGGACAGCCCCGCATTCGGACTTATGTCTTGCAGTCCCGCTTAGCTAAGCCATTTCCCGCATTGCCTCCACTGCCACTCACTCTTGTGGAGTGCAGGCAGTTTTCAAAGCTTGTGAGCAACTAATAGATTGGCTAATCATTAAATACCATTTGTTAGGGCCCCAGCCTTCCATTAGTGGTAGTAGCAGAGCGGGACTCTTTAATAGGGGAGGAGGCTGCTAAGCCGCATTTGCCAACAGTTAGTTTATAGTTCCGGCCCCCAGCCTGGCTGTCTCTGGCGGAGTGATATGGAAGGGAAGCCTGTCTGCCTCACTCCCGCAGTAAGTGTTAAGGGCAGAAGGCGGGGCTGCAGCCGGTGGTGACTGTGAGGGACCATAGTAGCCATCCACCAGAAAGGTACATGGAGGGCGTCTCTGACATCGGACATGTAGGTGATCTTTCTGCTCCACCTGCACCTACACACTTTCCCCTGCCTGCAAACTCTCCTCTTAGTCTGGCACACCTTCTTTTCTCCACTCCTTCCCCATCACTACCAGCTCCGCTACTCCTCTCCCTGTAATCAGTTATTTAAGTCCCCCAGCTCTGATTACTGCTCTCCTCCCCTGACAGCACCTCATCTTCCCTGTTATCAGTCCCTCTTGTGCCAACACAGAATACTTCAGTTCCCTCTTCACTAAATGCATGCACTGTTGCACACTTTCCCTGCCAGAAGTTCCTGATAGACTCCTGAGTTCCTCCATTCCCTGGATACTTCTCCCGTCCACAGCCCTGCTCCCTCCATTTCACACTGTAATCCCCCTCTATCTGGGTCATGTATACATTGTTCTTACGTCTTCCTTTGGGAAGCAATGCCAATGTATAAACCTTTCCTGATGTTCAAAGTGGAAGTGCAGCACACTGGAAAAGGGTGTAAAGTTTACTAGACAGAGCTTCCTGGGTACAATATTCTGGAGTATTTATGAACATTTTTAGGCAACATAAGCAAGTAATTAGTAGTGCTGCCAAGTAAACACTGTAGATGTGCTAGCATTAGAAGTTCACTAAATGTATTTTATAATGAGCTTTGAATTATCCTATGCAGCCAGATTTTCACAGAAGATCTAATACTCATCTTCCCATTTTATAGTTGTTGGCAATTCTGATAAAGTTTTTGCAATCAGGTTGCAATGTGTGTGGTCAGCTTAATATTGGAGAGATGTGAAAATGAAGGGAGGCTATTAGAGACAGAAGTGGTCTTTGCATAGCTCCCAACTGTCCTTGATTTGGAGCAATGTCCCTCTGTCCCTCTTTCCTCCTCATGTGTCCCCTCATTTTGGTCTGATCTCTATAGTTGTATATAAAATGCACTTTTAATCTTTCAAAAAGAGTTTCCCAGTGCTAAACCTTTCATCTGATTTCTAAATTGCTGCATTTGTAAACTTTAAAAGCCAATATAAATGAATAGTACTGGTAAAAAAAGCCCTTGTGGATTAAATTAACCTTTTTCTTGGTTAATTCTTCTTTAAGGGTGTGTGGCAGGGGGCGTGTCCTATGCCTACATACGTTTGCTAGTAGGTGTCCCTCATTCCCATATCAAAATGTTGGGAGGTATGGTGTAAGTCCCCTTTCACATGGGGCGGATCAGTAATGATCCGCCTCCGTATGCTCCGTATGGATGACAGGGCGGTCCCTGCATACTGTGCAGGGACCGCCCTGTCTTTTCTCCACTCTCCCCTATGGGGGGATTGGATGAACACAGACCGTATGTCCGTGTTCATCCGATCCGCAGACAGAAGGAAAAATAGGATTTTCTTCTACCTGCAGAATCGGATCATTGCGGGAGCGGACGAGATCTGGTGTCAGCGGATGTTCATCTTATAGGGACCAATGTATGTCCCCTTTTCATCCACAAACGGATGGATGAAAAAGAGGACATATGGTCCGCACGTGTGAAAGGGGCCTAACAGTGGGTGTGACCACCTGTCTTTCAGTTCATGGGTGCTTCCACTGCTTCCAGGTAGAATGTGCAGAAGAGGAGCAACGTAATCTGTTCTATGGGCATCCCACACCCTTTCCCCAACCAAGTTATATTTCCCAAATCAACAAAAACATAACAACGTGAATGACTGATCATTGTCTACTGGAGAGGGATGTATGGATTCAGTCTGGCATGTGTGGATGAAATGTTACAACCAAAAATGTGAATGTATTCTTATTGGAATTTTATGCGTTAGACAAACACAAAGTGGCACATAATTGTGAAGTGGAAGGAAAATGATAAGTGGATTTCAATTTTTTTTTACAAATAAATATGTGAAAAGTGTGGCGTGCATTTGTATTCAGTCAATACTTTGTAGAACCACCTTTCGCTGCAATTACAGCTGAAAGTCTTTTTGGGTATGTCTCTACCAGCTTTGCACATCTAAAGAGTGCTATTTTTGCCTATTTTTTTTTTTTTTTTTGCAAAATAGCTTAAGCTCTGTTAGATTAGATGGAGAGCATCTGTGAACAGCAATTTTCAAGATTCTCAATTGAATTTAGGTCTGGACTTTAACTGGGACATTCTAACATGTACAGTTGCAAGAAAAAGTATGTGAATCCTTTTGGAATGACACAAAGAATTACATTTTACCTTGTTTTAATTGAACACACCATGTAAACATTCACAGTGCAGGTTGAAAAAGTATGTGAAACCCTAGACTTATGACATCCCCAAGAGCTATTAAGTGGTGTGTCTTTCGCACTACTAATGAGTAAATGAAAGTGACTGGAAGCTATGAGCTAATTAGCTGCAAAATCAATTGGTGTTAACCTTACATGTACATAGTAAATATATTTAAGTGATTTCCTGCTAAAGGAATACAACACACGTGCAAACTGCAATAAATATAAGGTGTTAAAGAGATAAATCCTGCAAAGGACTCAATAAAGTGCAATAATGATGAAAACTGACACCTCCAAACTGTGCCAAAAAATCAATAAATAAATAAATAAACAATGATCAATATAGTGCAAACGTGCAAAATAAAGTGCAAAATAAAGTGCAAAAAATGCAATGGATAAACAAGTGCAAATAGTGCAAGGTAGTTCAATAATGCAATCTTAATCGATGGGTGAATATACAGTCCTAAAAAGTCCCATACATTGGGCATAAATAGGGAATACAATTCTTAAATGCTTCAAAAAACGTTATTAAAAATTTTTTCCCATCCATAGTATGTTCTCAAACGGAGTATTGAACCATAGTGGAAATCCTACACCGGTCTCCCAGAACTCTCACCTCTGAGGCCGCGTACACACGATCAAATTTGTCCGCTCAAACTGGTCCGACGGACCAGTTTGAGCGGACAAATCCGATCGTATGTATGGGCTAGCGGACATGTCTGACCGGCGGACAAATTTTAAAACATGCTTTAAAATTTGTCCGCCGGGGACATGACCGTCGGATATGTCCGCTGGTCAGTACACTCACCAGCGGACATATCCTCCCGCACAAGCGTCGTATGGATGCGACGCATGCGTGGAAGTTGTTTACTTCCTGGTGTGGTGACGTGGCGGCGTCAACGTCACCGCCACGTTACCGCGCTGTCTGCCGGCGGGGATTTTGATCCGATAGTGTGACATGGACAGAGGAAGCCACTGCTGTCCAAAAAAAACATTGCTGCACGTTTACAATTTGCACAAGAGTACCTGGATGTTCAACAGCAGTACTGGCAAAATATTCTGTGGACAGATGAAATCAAAGTTGAGTTGTTTGGAAGAAACACACAACACTATGTGTTAAGAAAAAGAGGCACAGCACACCAACATCAAAACACAATCCCAACTGTGAAGTATGGTGGTGAGGGCATCATGGTTTGGGGCTACTTTTCTGCATCAGGGCCTAGACGAATTGCTATCATCAAACGAAAAATTAATTCCAAAGTTTATCAATACATTTTGCAAGAGAACTTAAGGCTATCTGTCCACCAGCTGAAGCTCAACAGAAGACGGGTGTTGCAACAGGACAACGACCCAAAGCATAGAAGTAAATTAACAACAGAATGGCTTAAACAGAAGAAAATACGCCTTCTGGAGTGGCCCAGTCAGAGTCCTGACCTCAACCCGATTGAGATGCTGTGGCATGACCTCAAGAAAGGGATTTACACCAGACATCCCAAGAATATTGCTGAACTGAAACAGTTCTGTAAAGAGGAATTACTCCTGACTGTTGTGCACGTCTGATCTGCAACTACAGGAAACGTTTGGTTGAAGTTATTGCTGCCAAAGGAGGTTCAACCAGTTATTAAATCCAAGGGTTCACATACTTTTTCCACCTGCACTGAATCTTTAGATGGTGTGTTCAATAAAAACATGGTAACATTTAATTCTTTGTGTGTTATTAGTTTAAACAGGCTGTGATTGTCTATTGTTGTGACTTAGATGAAGATCAGATCATATTTTATGACCGATTTGTGCAGAAATCCATATCATTCCAAACATACTTTTTCTTGCAACTGTAAATATGCTTTAAACTAAACCAGGGGTGCCCAACCTTTTGAAGAGCGAGGGCCAGTAAAGCAACTTGGTAACCAGTCGTGGGCCACAATGAGTAGAGCGGAGGGATGACAGGTCACGGCTTCTCTATAGGCCCACAGATCAGATGGAAGGGGACAAATTCCCTTCTGTTTTTCGGATTCGAGGTAGGCGGGCATAAATGGACATCTGTCGCTCTATAGAGGTGAATTGAGGGTCCCATTTGGTCGGGCTGATCGTGTGAAAAGGGCCTAAGATTGTAAGACTGATGTGCTTCGGTTTATCCACACCATGGGTGCAGTCTAGGGCACCTGTGTCTATCTTGCGGGTTAGCTGAACTTTACCATAGACATCGCCTGTGGCAAAAGCCAGCACTGTAGAGGAAGAATCGGCTTATGGGGCTCTGCTCCACAGCCGCTTTCTTCATCTACCACCAGCTTTATTCACAACACTGATGCTGTGGTATGGCGGGTCAGCAACCTGCAATCTAGGCTTGCCAACCCACCATTCCAGAGCAGGAGGTCGCGGGCCACATCAGAGGGCTCCGCGGGCCACTGGTTGGCCACCCCTGATCTAAACCATTTCATTGTAGCTCTGGCTGTATGTTTCGGGTCGTTGTCCTGCTGGAAGGTGAACCTTCACCACAGTCTCAAGTCTTTTGCAGACTCTAACAGGTTTTCTTCTAAGATTGCCCTGTATTTGGCTCCATCCATCTTTCCCATTAACTCTAACCAGCTTTCCTGTTCCTGCTAAAGAAAATTATCCTCACAACATGATGCTGCCACCACCATGTTTCACGGTGGGGGTGGTGTGTTCAGGATGATGTGCAGTGTTAGTTTTCCATCGCACGTAGCGTTTTGCTTTTAGGCCCAAAAGTTAAATTTTGGCCTCATCTGACCAGAGCACCTTCTTCCACATGTTTGCTGTTTCCCCCACATGACTTCTCACAAACTGCAAACGGGACTTTGTATGGCTTTCTTTCAACAATGGCTTTCTTCTTGCTACTCTTCCAGAAAGGCCAGATTTGTGAAGTGCCTGACTAACAGTTGTCCTGTGGACAGATTCGCCCACCTGAGCTGTGGATCTCTGCAGCTCCTCCAAAGTTACCATGAGCCTCTTGGATGCTTCTCTGATGAATGCTCTCCTTACCCTGCCTGTCAGTTTAGGTGGAAGTTTAGGTGGACAGTCATGTCTTGGTAGGTTTTCAGTTATGCCATACTCTTTCCATTTTCAGATGATGGATTGAACGGTGCTCCATGAGATGTTCAAAGCCTGGGATATTTTTTTATAACCTAACCCTGCTTTTAAATTATTCACAACTTTATCCCTGACCTGTCTGGTGTGTGGACTGCATGATGCTGTTTGTTCACTAAGGCTCTCTAACAAACCTATGAGGTATTCACAGAACAGCTGTATTTATATTGAGATTAAATTACACACAGGTGGACTATTTATGAATTAGGTGACTTCTGAAGGCAATTGGTTCCACTACAAATGCACGCCACACTTTCACATATTTATTTGTAAAAAAAAATGAAAACCATTTATCATGTTCCTTTAACTTCACAATCATGTGCCACTTTGTGTTGGTCTATCACATAAAATCCCAATAAAATACATTTATGTTTTTGGTAATAATAATAATAACAAAAATTATAGTATTAATGCACAAACATATATTAACACAAACAGGATATTAAGAACCTGCTCAAAACAGCTTGCAACCTAGAAAGAAGTCAATTGAGAATGTTGCTTCCAAATTGTGTTTTATTATCCATTTCTGGATTTTTCTTCTTCGATTATGGTGTGCTGTATAATTTTGTTTTTATTATGAATGTTTTTGTTTATTTTATTTTTTCAGTTTGGATGTCTGCTGTATCATTTCGTTATATTATGGATTTTTATCTTTCAGTTTGAATGTATGCCGTATTTCACAGGGTGTCCTGCAGAATTCTTAATATTGCACTTGAAATCCCAGCTCTGGTTAATGGTTTTGCTGCTTTTGTTTTGATGTGTATTTTACATACCATATGTGCGGATAGATTGGCTAAATGTTTTCCATCTGGACTGAGTTTCAGAAAATGAGACTTGTCTTAAGAAATGACAGAAGCAGCCGGTCTCCCCAGTGTGTCCCAGCATCAGAGCAAGCACTCCCACCACCAAGTGCAGGCTCAGCCTGGCACACAGCAACTCAAAGAAAGCCAGGGCTTTTGCTGCCCTTGGGATAGTGTCACCCCTCTGGAGCATGTCACCCGGGTGTGAACCGCACCCCTCACACCCCCTTAACAATGCCACTGAATGAATTATTCGCTGTCGTTTAAAACACATGTACAAGAAAGTTTCACCTGCAGTAAATGTTGGTTAAACTTGATGTGAACCCTCACATATACCCAGGGAAGTGAACAGCCTCAGAGGATACACAGAGATGAAACAAATCTCCCTACATAAGTTTTACATGTACATCTGCTGTCTTCTGCTTTCTAAACTCTTTAGAAAGTGCACATTGTGTTAGAAATATTTCTTCCTGTTTCAGCAGTGGGAGGGGAGTCTGGGCATACTCTGTGTGTGAGCTGATTGGAGGAAAGGCACACAACCTCCCTCCACATAAGCAGAAAGAAGAAACTTGAGGAGCTATGACAAGACAAGCTCTCTGCTTATCTGTCTGTAAGTCACCTCCCCAACACAAACTTCCAGCTGATGTTATCTCCTGAGTTGGGGAGCTTGTCAGAAGTTATCATTCTGATAACAGCAGAAAGACACAGGAATTACAGCTTTGGAGAGAGATAGTAAACACTACAGATGTGTGTGCCCAGGTCAGATTTCATGAATGGGGTTCACGTGCACTTTAACTTTTAGGTTGGTGATCAATGTATGCATTATGATAGATATCATGGGTTTCCTGTTCATGTTAGCCCATTATTGACCTTGGTAAGTCTCTGATTCTGACTACCTGCCCATATGAATTGTAATTTGAATTGATGTCTGTACCTGTTTTCTTTCTAGTTTTGTCACCATTCTTGTTGTTTTTGGCTATGTTTTGAACATTTCAGTTGGCTACATTTTTCCTCCAACATATTTTAGTCCAGTTTATAATACCCGGAGGCATCCTAGTGCATGTAAACATCATTTGTTCAATGGTAAAGGTAACTCCTGTGAGCTGAGGATGACTAGGGTGGCTATAAAATATGTACAGAGCAGCTTAGTATTCAAAGCCACAAAGGAATATATTAAGACATACGTGTGTTGACAGAAATGAGTGGGATTTAAATTAAAATCACATTTCCTGAGCTTCTGTGCTTTCTGGAACATGGACAAATATTTAAATAGTGCACCTAAAAGTATATATAAATCCAATCTCATATAATTAAATCTCATATATCCCATCACATGTTAATGTGATTTCGAAATAATGATCAATATTTCAAAATGTCTTGGTTTCTGGTGATGCAGCTATGTAGGTCCTTGTTCAAAGCTCTGTCCCTGTTTTCTAGTTGTTCTACTGAATTGTCACTCTGTCACAGAGGCTTCTGATGAAGACTACAAGTGTCCGCTTCAGCATACATCTACTTTAATGCTTTTAAAAATCAAAAGCAAAGAAAAAAATTAAGAAAATCAATACATTCCATATATTTATTCATAATCCCTTTTTTTTAAATGCTATACTGTATGTAAATACATGTAATCCTCATTTATTTAAATAATTTGCATTATGCACTCTACATCGGGAAAAAGAGTTGTATGCATTCGATGCTGAAATTGAAGAAAGGCGAAGATCATGACAGAATGGTTGTTTCAATCTCTCATGTATTTTCTGCTAGAATTCACAAAAGACCATAAGATAAATCTCTACCACTGTAATGTTTTCCCATGGACAAGGATGTGTTATCAACAAGTAGTGATGGCTGGTGCTTTTTTTTTGGGGGGGGGTGCATACAAACCACCAATCGTTCAATCTGTCAGTCGGCATTGAAATATCCTGCAATGACCCGGTTACTGCATTCTCTTTGTTTACAGCCATTGACATGTCGCTGAGGTTAACACGTGCGGAGCGGATAGAAATTGTGTTGATGTCTGGTGAACGCAGTAACCGGGTCATTGCAGCAGATTTCAATGCGGTGTTGCTATCAGTGTGTGAAGAGTGGGAGAAGAGGGTTGCATTGACAATCCAACACAATGGGCAGCACATTGAACACATTTTATAAGTGGTCAGAAACTTGATGACTTAACTCATGAAAGAATAAAGTTACGTTAAAACCAAGCACACCATTGTTTTTCTTGAGAAATTCCAAATAAGTTTGATGTGTCACATGACCCTCTTCTTATTGAAAAAACAATAGTTGGATTCAAAATGGCCGACTTCAAAATGGCAACCATGGTCACCACCCATCTTGAAAAGTTTCCCCCTCACATATACTAATGTGCCACAAACAGGAAGTTAATATCACTAGCCATTCCCATTTTATTAAGGTGTATCCATATAAATGGCCCACCCTGTATAATATCATTTTGGCCTAGGCCAGAAACCAGGAAGCAAGGGAAAAAAAATTGGTTAAAAGAAGTAAATATAGGCCTTGATTTACTAAAGGCAAATAGACTTTGAACTTTGCAAACACAATTGCACTCATTTTCAAAAGAGCTCAGTGAATGTGGCGAAGTTTCACGTACTAAAGAATACCTAATCAGGTGCAAGGATAATAAAAAAATAAAAAAACAGCATTTTTGATTGGATGATGGAAATCAGCAGAGCTTCACCACATTTATTAAGCTCTGGGGAAATGAGTGGAACTGCACTTGCAAAATGCACAGTCTATTTGCCTTTAGTAAATCAACCCTATTATATACTGTACCTTTCCTATCTACTAGCAGCATAAGGATTAAAAATAGTTCATGTTGGTTGATAGAGTTTAGTTCTGCTATAATATAATAATAATATAATGATATTGCAAATTTGTTATAAACTGTCTCTCTTTAGGTAAGATAAGATTAGATTTCTGACAGACTCTTTGATGTTTGTCCATTGCAACACCACAGACATCTCATACAATATCTGATTTCAAAAATGTACAGCAGCACCACAGGAAGTCAACAGTGACAGATCCTTTTTGTACAACAGATTGAGTATACAGTAAATTATGTTCCTGATCCAGGAAATCATGTTTCTCAACCTTCAATAATTATAAAAACATGAAAGGCAGTCCTTTTGTTTAAAAGCTTTAAGTTTGGATGACAGCTGTTACAAATGATAATTAAGGATGTTATGAAAAGTTCATAGTACATTTTAAAACATCTATGCAAGTTTCCAATCCCGGTTTCCTACCCTCCAACTTTTTAGTGTCACCTTAAAGAAGTTGTAAAGGAATTTTTTTTTTTTTTTTTTGCTGAAATGACTGTTTACAGGGTATAGAGACATACTAGTTAACTGATTCATTTTAAAAATGATTAAAAATAGATCAAAATCAATCATATAATGTGCCTGCAGTTTCAGTTTCGTTTTTCATCTAGTTTCATGCTTCTGTGAAGTACAGAGACACAGAGCCAATACAGGGCAGTGTTTGTTTTTAAAATTAAAAACCGATTGGTACTGAGGTATTTTAGACACACAGTAATCACACCTCCTTGATTAGAGACCACAGAGAGAAGCTCCCATGACTTTTTTCATCAGGAAACAGACAACCAGGAAGTGTGCAGAACAGAGAAGGATTACAGAAAAAAAAAACTGAACAATGAGGACATGAAACCAGGACTGCATTAGGGTAAAGGAAGCTATTTAGCTAAAAAAAAATGCCTTTAGTGACCCTTTAATGTTCTTGCCTGTCTTAGGCCCCTTTCACATGGGCACAGATAATATTGGGATATGGAACACTACAGAACTTTCTCATAAGGAAAATACTTTTGCACAGCCATCACTATATGCACTTTAAATTGCAATATACATTTTCCATATATACATTTTTCATCGATTCATTTAATTTATCCAGAAAAGATTTTGGTACACAAACGTATTAATGTATGCACATTGTTGTTAGTATTGACACTATTAATCATTTGATTTAACTGATTTATTGCCACTAGTTGGAATATACTGTAAGTCACTGACCCCTGCCTGCTGCCATTTCTGAGCAAGCTCCGCACCGGTGGTCCCACAATCCCGCAGCTGAATCAACTGTAGGATATGATCCTGGAACTTGCTAGACTTTCTTGGGCACCCTGAAGCCTTCTTCACAAATGCAGTGGAAATGTTTTTTTTTTTTTTTTATGGGATTAAATTAATTTTCATGGCAAATAGGGACTTTGCAATTAATTGCAATTAATCTGATCACTGTTCATAACATTCTGGAGTATATGCAAATTGCCATAAAAAAACTAATGTGCTATTGCCTCAGACTGATAGTTACTCAGTTACATAGTTAGTCAGGTTGAAAAAAGACACAAGTCCACCCAGTTCAACCATAAAAAAAAAAAAAAAAAAAATCGTACAATCCCATATACCCAATTCTATACCCACAGTTGATCCAGAGGAAGGCAAAACAAAACCAGCAGTGCATGATTTGCTACAGCAGGGGAAATAATTCCTTCCTGATCCCCAGAGAGGGAATCGGATTTACCCTGGATCAACTTTACCTATAAATGTTAGTACTCAGTTATATTATGTACATTTAGGAAAGTATCCAGACCTTTCTTAAAGCAATCTACTGAGCTGGCCAGAACCACCTCTGGAGGGAGTCTAGTCCACATTTTCACAGCTGTTACTGTTAAGAAACCTTTCCTTTGTTGGAGATGAAATCTTTTTTTCTCTAGATGTAAAGAGTGCCTCCTTGTATTTTTTGTTGACCGTAAAGTGAATACGCCAACACTAAGTTCACTATATGGACCCCTTATATATTTGTACATGTTGATTATATTCCCCCTTATTCTTCTCTTCTCAAGAGTGAATAAATTCAGTTCCTCTAATCTTTACTCATAGCTGAGCTCCTCCATGCCTCTTATCAGTTTGGTTGCCCTTCTCTGCACTTTCTCCAGTTCCCCAATATCCATTTTGAAAGCTGGGGCCCAAAACTGAACTGCATATTCCAGATGAGGTCTTACTAATGATTTGTACAGGGGAAATTGATATCTCTCTCTCTGGAGTCCATACCTCTCTTAATACAAGAAAGGACTTTGCTTGCTTCGGAAACCTCAGCTTGGCATTGCATGCCATTATTGAGCTTATGATCTACCAAAATCCCCCAGATCCTTCTCCACTATGGTTCTCCCCAGTTGTACTCCCCCTAGTGTGTATGATGCATGTATATTCTTAGTCTCCAAATGCATAACTTTACATTTATGAACATTAAACCTCGTCTGCCACATAGTTGCCCAATTAGACAGAGCATTGAGGTCGGCTCACAAATTGGCGACATCCTGTAAGGATGTTATTTCCCTGCATAGCTTAGTGTTATCCGCAAAGACAAAAATTTTACTTTTGATGCCAGACCCAATATCATTTATAAAGATATTAAAAGTAAGGGTCCCAGCACTGAACATTGAGGTACACCACTGATAACCTTAAACCATTCAGAGTAAGAATCATTAACCACTGCTCACGGCCGTCAAGAAACATGCTGGGCTGCCGGCATGAGAGCGCTGGGTGGATGGAAGAAGTGAGCGGGTGGGCAAGCAGAGATATCACCTCTCTCCGCCCCCTGCATCACTACTCTTCCACCCTCAAAGCCAGTGCTCTGCCTCATATATGTATATATGTGTGTATGACTGTGTGTCCCAAGCGTGTCAAGATCCTACAGGGTAAATGACCGCACCAGCCAGAAAGACACTGGCTGCAAAAAGCGCCCAGAGACGATTCAGTATGCATGTGTGGCGCTATACAAGTTAATCATTCATTCAGTGTTGGAGGTTAGGCGGGGAGCAGAGAAATGACATCATCTCACACTGCCTGCCCCGCATTGCCTCTCTCCTGCGGCTCCTCGCTGGGAGTCCTTGTTCAGCGGTGCAGATTGCTGGCCCCCCGGACAGTTAAGCAGGAATTTGCAGAAGGGTGGAGCCAGAGAGCGACAGATGAAGTAGTCCTGGACCCTCCCTCTGCTAGGTGATACTGCTTCAGCATGAGGAGGGAGACACCCTGCTACATCTAGAAGGGCGATCCCACAGAGATGTGACGTTAACAGTGACAGGTGAGCTGTGTGTGGGAGTACAGGTGAGGTGTGCTTGGACTTGTAGTTCACCCCCTCAGCTGTCTGCATTATATACCACAAGGGGCGCTCCAATCACTCCGCATCTGGTGACAGGCAACGTGGCAGGTGGCAATCCACATCTTGTGGCAGGCAGTGTGACAGGTGATGTGGCAATTGACATTCTGCATCTTGTGGCAGTTAGTGTGGCAGGTGATGTGGGAAGTGACATTCCGCATCTGGTGAGAGGCAACATGGCAAGTGACAATCCACCTCTTGTGGCAGTAAGCATGGCAGGTGATGTGGAAAGTGACAATCCACATCTTGTGGCAGGTGATGTGGCAAGTGAGATTCTGCATCTGGTGACAGGCAGCATGGCAAGTGACTATCCACATCTGGTAGCAGGCGACAGTGGCAAGTGACACGCTCAGGGCTTCCACTGATTCTACATTATGGCAAGTTGAACTATTTAATATATTACTACAATGTAATAATAGAAATAATGCGCTTCAATCACCCTGACACCATATCAACCATGGTGCCGTGATAATTGAAGTGCCAACACCAGCCATTGCCCGCGAAAAATCGCCCCCCCCCCCTGTCCTTGGCATGATTTTCTTCCACGCAGATGGTCCCCGGTGCCAAAAAGGTTGGGGACCACTGCTGTAGACATTACCTTACACATGAGCCATGTGTGGGGAACTGTATAGAACGCTTTTGAAAAATCCAAGTATACCACGTCCACCGCCACACCTCTGTCCAAGGTTTAACTTACCTCTTCATAAAAAGAAATTAGGTTTGTCTGACAACTTCTATCTTTTATGAATCCATGCTGTCTGTTGCTTAAATATTTTTTTCCCAGCAAGAACTCATCCATGTGGTTTTTTATTAAACGCTCCAGTATCTTCCCAACTATAGAAGTTAAACTAAAAGGTCTATAGTTACTTTGTAAAGACTTTGGGACAGATTCAGGTACACGTAAATTTGCGCCGCGTATTCGAAATACTCTACGCTGCCGTATTTTACCAGGCTCTACATAGAATTCTGGTAGTTTTTTGCCCGTACGATACGGCGGTGTAGTCTATTTCTCGCCGCGTAATCTAAATACGCGATTAGGGTGCGTGAAGCATTTAAATTAGGTGCGTCCCCACGGCGATCGAACTGCGCATGCTCCGTACAGAAATTTCCCGCCGTGCATTGCGCGAAATCAAGCCGTTACGTCATTCGTTGTTTGAGTAGAGTCGTTTACGAACATTCCTATTCCCGGACGACTTACGTAAAAAATAAAAACAAACGTTGAAATTCGACGCGGGAATGACGGCCATACTTAACATGGGCTGTCTAATATTATACCAGCAAAAAGCTGGTCTAGTGTTACGCAAAAAAAAGATGACTATAGATGCCGTAAGAGATTGTGATTGAAGATCGTAATTTCGGGGATCGCCGGCAAAAGCTCATTAGCATACCCCGACGCGGAAAACGACGGGAAGTCCACCCAGTGGCCGCAATTTTATTGCAGCGTAGATCCGAAGGCGTACGAACACGTAATCCAGTCAAATTGAAGCCCGCAGCCGTCTTTTCATGGTTTGAGGTTTCAGACTAGCTAAAAAACGTGCGTAATTTGAAAGTACTCCAGTCTAACACCAGTTAGACAGGAGTTACGGCTCTCTGAATCTGGCCCAAAGTTTGGAGCTTTGGACAACCTTCAGCACCAAATAAAATCAACAGTCTACTCCTTCCCTTGTGCTCCGAGAATGGACTATCTTATCTAACCAGTTTGAGCTAGAACTGTCATGGTGGCCTACGTTTCCATGTTCACTTTCTATGAGTCACATGATGTTAATACCCAATTAATTGTTCACTTGCTCCTAAGAAAATATGAATTCTGATCGGATTAACTATGTGATCACACTTTGATCACGCCTAGAATACACTTAAAACACACCCATATCTTATGCATATTCACTATAAAATTGTGAAGCCTGTAGCTGTAACCTCAGAAACACTTTCACTTTACTCGCTTTATAGTAGCTGATTACTGTGTATTGTATTTCTCTACTGCAGTGTATGGAATAAATAGCATTTATTTTGAGATTGTGGATTTGGGATTTTTAACAAGCTGTAAGCCACAATCATCACAATTATGATAAATCATGGCTTTAACTATCTTGCTTTGCATGTAATGAGTCTATCTCATATATTATTTTCACCTATTAAGTTGCATTTGAAATAAATTTACTTTTGCATGATATTAAAAAGTTTCGATTATCACCTGTAGATTGATGGAGCAGCTTATTTCTTAAGAGTCCGGAATGTAGGGCTTGGAAGATGAATTGTATAAGAAGAGAGTATCTGTCCAGGAATCAACTGTAACTAAAAGGCAATTGTCAGAAACTCAAGTTTCTTTAGAAGAGGAAATAAGTATGTTATCTTCACAAGTAAGTGATTTACTGACAGAAAAATCTGAGAGGAACGGAGAATGAACTGAGGTTTTAGGAAAGGCTGTAAGAATTCTGTTGTGATGGAATCAACAAGGAAACAGTTAATGGCAATGGAGAAATAGAAGTGAAAAGATGTACCTACAGGACACCCTACACTACGGAATCCCAGGCCTGCTACCAATCTACTGCAGCCATTCATCCCTACAAAATGGATAAGTAGCATTTGATTCACTTGTAGTTCTACAGGAAGACCTGCTACATATATTTGCTCTTAAACATTTATTGTAATTACTCTGGCTTGCTAATTATTAACATACTTCTTGGGATTGACTGGTGTGTCTTTAGCTGTCGCTGTAGAATATCTTAAAAGGACATACACTCTCATCTCTGCTCAGCTATACTTGCCTCTCCTACGCAAATATTACTTGCATACAGTATTCTTAATTGTTTCGTGCCTGACATACGTTCTTAAATGTATATGCGTCTTGTTCTTAAAATGCTGAACATGTTCGCTCTAACTTTTTCATGCTAAAGCCCGAAGGTATTTCATACCTGCTCCTTTAGTAGCCCAATGCATTCCTTTATGTAATAAGTGATATGATATAGAGAACCCCCAAACTCCTGTTCTCTGAATGGACTGACGCCTGGGGTCCTGTACTGATAAACACTTGCATAAGAGAAGTGCATTGGAATCATCACGTGCATTGTAATCTTTTAACACTAGGGTTTGGTCAATTGTTGTAATAAGTCCACCCCTAGTAGCTCAACGCATTCCTTTATGTGAGAGAGAGATGAAGTAGAGAACCCCCAAACTCCTGTTCTGTTTGAAGTGAGTCCTGGGGTCCACTACTGAATTCTCACATAGGGAAGTGCATTGAATTCCTTCCCTAACTATTCACTCCCGTTCTCCAGAGCTGTTACAAATCTACACCTGATGATTGGAATGAAATCATGGAAAGGAACAGAGGAAAGAAAGACCAAGATGGACTCTTGTGCAAAGAAAATGTAATATGGGTCCCACCTCAAACAGAAAAGATGATCATGTATCTAGCCCATGGCCCAGGTCATGTAGGCCCTAAGGCAATGGAGAGAAATCTTACAAAGGCTGGAAAGAAGCCTAGCCAGCAATTAAAGCAAATGCCAAGACAAGTAAGGAAGCTCCTTTCCGAAATAAGAGTACCTGAAACAGGGCCGGTACAAGGCAGGGGCCGAAGGAGCGGATGCACTGGGCGCTACCATTTGTGGACGGGAGGGGGGCGCAGGTGAAGTGCCAGCAGTGTGCTTCATTGTACACATTAGCTGGCGCCACTAGCTCTACTGTATTCATCTGTACCATACTGTAATGTGCCGAGTGCGCTCCTGCACCCACTTACACCATCCACACCAGCCATACAGGTCAGCGCTGCTCCTTCTCTCCCCCTATGAGGGGACTTTGTAGTCCCGTCCTGGCAGCGTGACATCACTCACAGCCGGAGGCGGGATAGGAGGAGAGTAGAGAGCTGCTACTGAAGCTGCGAGAGGAGCCGCCGAGGAGGAACTAGATGAAGTTCAGCAAAGTGTGTGTATTGCCTGGACTTTTTCACCTCTGACAGCCCTCTACTCTCTGACTTGTCACATAACATGTAGCCAGTGGAGGAAGTTTTCTGCACAGCTCTCTCCTGGCTTTTCTTTGTTAGCTCTGTACACTCACTGCTGCTGCCCTCGAGCACAATTTTGCTCCCAGTACTGTAAGCTACCGAAAGTGATTGCAGAGGCAGCTTGTCCCTGCTTGCTGCTTCTACTGGTACATTGCAGCACTGAGCTGTGGAGCTCTGAAACTCCTCTTCAGTTCTGTGCTACAGCAGGCAGAGCTCTCTGTACTCTGCTGAATAAAAAAAAAAGCCTGTGCATACCATAGAGACTTGTGCCGTCAGAAGAGGTGAGGGTTGGCCAAAGCCTGAGGTGCAGAGAGGAGTGCACTGTAAAGGTGTGGGGGAGGGGGGAATATGTGCTGAGAGAGGGAACAGTGAAGAGGGGGGGGTGTAGCAGAGAGAGGATTAGGGGTGAATTTGTACATGGAGGGGATATGGGGTGGATTTGTACATGGAGAAGATCTGGGGTGGATTTGTACATGGAGGAGAGCTGGGGATGCATGCAGAGTGGGAATCTGGGGTGGATTTGTACATGGAGGAGAGCTGGGGATGCGTGCAGAGTGGGAATCTGGGGTGGATTTGTACATGGAGGGGATCTGGGGTGGATTTGTACATGGAGAAGATCTGGGGTGGATTTGTACATGGAGGAGAGCTGGGGATGCGTGCAGAGTGGGAATCTGGGGTGGATTTGTACATGGAGGAGATCTGGGGTGGATTTGTACATGGAGAAGATCTGGGGTGGATTTGTACATGGAGGAGAGCTGGGGATGCAGGCAGAGTGGGAATCTGGGGTGGATTTGTACATGGAGGGGGATCTGGGGTGGATTTGTACATGGAGAAGATCTGGGGTGGATTTGTACATGGAGGAGAGCTGGGGTTGCGTGCAGAGTGGGAATCTGGGGTAGATTTGTACATGGAGATCTAGGGTGGATTTGTACATGGAGGAGAGCTGGGGATGCGTGCAGAGTGGGAATCTGGGGTGGATTTGTACATGGAGGAGAGCTGGGGATGCGTGCAGAGTGGGAATCTGGGGTGGATTTGTACATGGAGATCTAGGGTGGATTTGTACATGGAGGAGAGCTGGGGATGCGTGCAGAGTGGGGATTTGGGGGTGATTTGTACATGGAGGAGAGCTGGGGTGGATGTGTGCAGAGAGAGGATCTAGGGGGATTTGTACATGGAGGAGAGGTGGGGATCTGGAGTGCATTTGTACATGGAGGAGATCTGGGGTGGATGTGTGCAGAGAGGGGATCTGGGGGGGATTTGTACATGGAGGAGATCTGGGGTGGATGTGTGCAGAGGGGATCTGGGGGGGATTTGTACATGGAGGAGATCTGGGGTGGATGTGTGCAGAGGGGATCTGGGGGGGATTTGTACATGGAGATCTGGGGTGGATGTGTGCAGAGGGGATCTGGGGGGGATTTGTACATGGAGGAGATCTGGGGTGCATGTGTGCAGAGGGGATCTGGGGGGGATTTGCACATGAGGGAGAGCTGGGGGGGATGTATGCAGAGTGGAGAACTGGGGAAGTGTGGAGGGGGTGGATTTGTGCAGAGAGGGAGAGGAGAACTGGGAAGGGGGAACCCTGTGCAGAGGGGAGAGCTGCAGAAGGCAGGTTGTGCAAAGTGAGAGCTGTGGAGGGTGGGGAAGGTTGTGCAGAGGCGAGAGCCATGGGGGAAGCTGGGGGTGCAAAAGTGAAACATGGGGGGTGGCAAAGGTGAGAGCTGTGGATTAGGGTGAGCTTTAGATTGAGGTGTAGAGATAATGTGGATGGGGGTGCAAAGGTAAGTTGTGGACTGGGGGTGTAGACGTGAGATGTTGATGGGGAGGGGCAAAGGTGAGCTGTGGAAGAGGGGACACAGAGATAGAATACTTGAGGGAAGGGGGATTTTTGCTTGGGGAAGACCAGGGATGGGGGACAGCAAAGCATACAGAGTTCAGTGAGCAAGAGTATGTAATGCATGGCTGTATGTTCCATATTAAAGGCCTTGGGATGGCACTTCTGCATGCTGTATTCTGTTCAAAGTGTTTTGCGTTACATACTCCTGGGCCCTGCATTCTGTATGCTGATCTGCATATTACATATGCTTTACCACTGCATGCTGTGTGATACCCTCTGTAACATTTTCCTCACCCCTGCACTCTGTACACAGGGCTATATGCTGCATATACCTGAGCACAAGGGATGCTTTGCATTGAATGTAAGTGCTGTCCCTTTTGCTGATTTTTTTTTTCTGTGCCTTGTGTGATACGCACTTCTCACCACTGCACAGTACACATTCCTGACCAGTGGCAGTGGCTGACCAGTGGCAGTTAATTAACCCCCTTTGTGCTGCATTAGTGCATTAATTAACCCTGACACTGGTGCAACTAATGCAGCACAAAGGTGTTAATTTACTGCTACTGGTCAATTACTAATGCATCAGTGACCAGTGGCTTTGACAGAGGAGTCAAACACATAATACATGGCAGGTAGTCATTCATGACATTTTCCAACCCCATCCATAAGACATATAGAAAGAAGTTGACATGTCTTTCGGGCAGGAAAGGGGGTATAAGGAGAACATTCTCACAAAAGGTCATAGGAAAAGCCCCAGTGAAGCAATGAGGACTGGCTTCTAGGGTACTTTGTTTCAAAGTAGCGTAAGAAAAAGAGCCCCCCTCCCCATGTAAAATACAGGGGGGGGGGGGAAGCATACAGTAACTACCACTGTTTGGAGTAGCTGAAGAGAAAATGTTCCATTCTTACAAAAGACCTTTATAAAAGAGAAAAGTACCTTTTTAGCAAAAGCGAAGGGTTCTGAGTGGGCAAAAATACCTGTGGAAATTTCCAGAGAGGCACAGATAGTCACAGCAGTGACGATGATAATTGGGGGGGGGGGGGCGCAGTTTGCCTCCTTCGCCCTGGGCACCAAATGACCTTGTCCCAGCACTGACCTGAAACCACTGAGAGCGACTGAGGAACACATTTTAGAAAAATATAATGGGATTATTAAAAACAGGCTAACTAAACTAATGTCGGGAAGGGAGAAAGGGTCACTAATAAGACAATGGCCAGAGCTGTTGCCTCTGGTTCTTTACAGCATCAGGACTACCCCTACTTATAAGTCAGAGAACTTGAGCCCTTATGAAATTTTGTTTGGGGGCCCACCTTGTATTTTCCACATCAGACTGCTGTAATTAATAATTTCGTTTTTCATGTAATTGTCTAATACAAGCAACTAACTAAGATGTACAAGCTTGTTTTTGATTCAATACCAGATCCAGATCAAGTAACTGGAACACATGATTTACAACCAGGTGATTGGGTCCTAGCAAAAGAGCATGTGAAAGTATCTTTGGGACCAAAGTTTGAAGGACCGTACCAAGTTCTCCTGACAACTGCCACTGTTGTAAAGTAACGTGGATACATGCCAGCCATTGCAAGAAAGTACAGTTAATTTCATAATATGAGTAAACTACTGTTATGCCTTTGCTTGATCTTAGCAGTCAAGGCTATAGAGGAAAACCACCTGTACAAATTAGGCCTCGTACACACGAGGCAATAGATTTGTTCAAATCGGTCGGACCGATGGATTTGAACAAATCTGTCTGATCGGATTTTGGTTTGCTCGCGTGTACACACGAGCAAACCAAAATCCCCGCCAGCAGACGGCGCGCTGACGTGTCGGTGACGTGGCGGTGACGTTGACGCCGCCACGTCACCGCACCAGGAAGTAAAACACTTCCGCGCATGCGCCGAATCCATTCGGCGGCGGTGCGGGACGACATGTCTGCTGGTAAGTGTACTAACCAGCAGACATGTCGGGCGGATGGATTCCCACCCGATAGATTTCAAAGCATGCTTTGAAATCTGTCGGGTGGCCAAATCCGTCGGCTCGGCCGTACACACGATCGAATCTGTCTGCTGAAACGGCCCGGCAGACGGGTTTCAGCGGACATATCCGATCGTGTGTACGAGGCCTTACACTTTAGCAGGCATAAGGGGTAATTTGAGCAATTGCTGGGTCTGGTTACATAGGCCAGAAAGTTCTAATGGTATGCACCTGGTACCCACTCCCATTAATTAAACCACCTGGAAAACTGTATCCTTATATGCCAAGCCAGAAATTGGACTTTACAAGGCCCCAGACGTTAAACCCATTTATAATCATTCTATTTGTAAGCAATACAAAGTTGCCCAAATACCAGTATGTCTAGTCACACCACAAATGTTCTATTGTGAAAATACATCTTATGCTAAATATAACCTAATGCCCTTGGGAATATCCCCTTGTTCAGTAAGGATGAACAAAAGAGGGGTATACAATGTGGCTTTATGATAGAAATATGACAAACCCAGATTACACTTTTTTTAGAGATGGTAAAATTTCATGGATTAAACTAATATTTTTTTTCCTCATAGGAATCATTGGATTACTTGCTTATTTGTTTTTCAGGTGTGCTAAATGTGGAATACAAAAGATTACTACAATGGCAGCTAAAACTGAGAAAGATGACCCCAAGGAAGAGATAGAGTGTTATGAGATTTAAAAAATGTATAATGCACTTGCTTGTCTCTTTTTAGAAACAAAGGCCCAGATTCACGTACATCTGCGCATTATTGGACCGGCGTAGCGCACCGCCTTTACGTTAGACTTGCGCAATTTTGCCGCGTAATCACCCTATTCTCGTAGCTTTTGCGCAGGAAATTGCGCATACGTAACGTTTTTCCAGAGGCGTAAGGAGGAGTAATACAAATTGGGAAGGACGTGGGCGTGTTACATTGAAATGAGCCGTGACCCCATGCAAATGAAGGGCCGGCCGGCTCGCGCATGCGTGCTTGAAGGAGACCATGGTCAGCTCCGCTGTGCGCATGCTCACAACTCGGGAGCGGCGCAATCAGTGAAATTGGAAATGGACTAGGGCAACTTTGTGAACTACGCAGACAGCATAAATAGACAGACACAAATGCACTTCCTTTGCAAAAGTACATCCCTTTGTATCCCTCCCTCTACAGCAAGGTGCTTTTGTTTGTTTGTGACGTGTCTTTGAGATATTTGGGGACTGTTTTGCAGAGTGATTTTTGTCTTTTATGTGTTTTCTTTGTTGTTATTTTGTTTAAATTATATTTTTGCTGGGCATTTTTTTTTTTTTTGCTCGTCATTTATTTAATTTTTTTGGTTCTGTTTGTGTATGATTTTGGAATGTGGGGGTGATATTCCTGCGGGAAAAGGGGTGTCACCCTCATTTGTGGTGGAGAAGTGATCCCCAGGTCTGTGTGAATGGTGTATGAATGTACAGTGACATAATTGGAGCCGTGGCGTGGCGTTGCAGCTCACAAGTCCTGCATGGTGGACTGGTGCCAATCCAATGTGATGACGTTGTGGTGTGTGTGTGCTAGGGACCACAGTGGTGTGCATGCATGCATTCTCATTGTGCCATGATTAATGTGTGTGTTTAACGTGCAAAGATGCATAATGTGAGCTGGCATGAGATGGGGTCATGAGATGGGGTACCAGTGCATATGCAGAGTCACCTTGAAGGGAAAAGACAGGAGGATGTTAGTCATGCATGTGCCACTTGTGAGGTGTGCATCACGGGAGGGGATAGTCATGCCTGCCACCCATGTCACTCACCAACCAGCCAGCTGTCCCCATACATGTTCTGTTCGAAATCTGTGGGGATGGGGCTCTGATTGTATATGTAGCTGTCATGGGTGTCATGGGTGGTGCCATGTGTTGGGCTGCTGATGTCCTCCTGCAAGGTTGTGGTAATTCCAGGATGGCATGAGGGGTGAATCTGAAGATGCGAGACACCTCAGAATCACTCATGCCAAAGATGTCTATGCGTGTGTGATATATCAAGTGAAGAGTGAGGGGCTTGTATCAGATAAGAATATTGTATTAGATTAGATTAAATTGTAAATTTTATATAAGCAAATAAAAAAAATAAAAAAACATCTCCCGTGCCCTCCTTAATGCCATCCTCCGTGCCCTCCTCCTTCTTTGTTCATCTAAAGTCAGTAGTATAGCTATGTGCGACGATGCCCCTGGCATGTTGGCATACAGATTGTTGAGCAACACGTGTGACTGCTGAACTCCTCACTAACAGTGTTGCTTTATCTGACAAGTAGACTTTTTTTCTTTTTTTAGACCAGCTTTTATCAGCTCTAATTTTAGACAGGACATTTTGCTGTTGCGCACACTGCGTCGCCTGCGCTGCCCCAATGTTGTTTTGTGGATTACCGTAAGTCCCTCATTAGCATATTTGACTAGCAAATCAATGGTGTGTCTATCGCACTTTTGCGCGGACGGATGCGCCAGTCTAACGAAATTACGCGGGACAAAAAAAAGACGATTTTTTGCGTATCTCGTTCTGGGGATGCCGCGCAACGAAACGCACGCGCACATTTAGACTTACGCACGCGCATCTCCTGTTGCGCAGGCGTAATCGCTCTGTGAATCTGGGCCAAAGTTTTGAGCCTTGGACGACCTTCAGCGCCAGATAAAAGCAACAGTCTACTTCCCTTCTGCTCTGAGAATGAACTGTCTTGTCAAACCAGAATCAGCTAGAACTGTCATGGCTGCCTACGTTTCCATTTTCTATCAGTCACATGATGTTAACACCCATCTAACTATTCGCTTGCTACTAAGTAGATATGAATTCTGATTGGATTAACTATGTGATCACACTTAGATCACGCCTAGAATAGACATAAAAAACACCCATATCGTATGCATATTCATGACTATAAAATTGTATAGCCTATAGATGTAACCTCCGAAACACTTTCACTTTACTCGCTTCATGTGTAATGTATTTCTCCACTGCAGTGGATGGAATAAATAACACCTTTTTTTATTTTGATCAATTTGGGCGCAGAAAGTTCTTGATTGAAGACTCCCTAACCTAATTGAACAACATCCTCTCTGACTGTCTAAGCTAACGCTGCCCAGGCATACCTAATCAAAGGTGAAAGTCCAGTATTGGCATCTTTAATTACTTGGCATTCCTCCAATCTTCTGGTGCCTTTTAGTGATGAGCGGAATACGCCATATTCAATTTCGCGATATTTCATGAATATATAGAAGAATATTCGCGAAATATTCGTTAATATCGAATATTCATGATATTTTATCAAAAAAAAAAAAAATTGCGAAATTTCGCTAATGCGAATGCAAAATTTCGCTAATGCGAATGTGAAATTTCGCTAATGCGAATGCAAAATTGATTGTGAAATTCTCGTCAACACGCGAAAACAGAGATCATTTCCTGGATTACTAAACTAATATGCACTAAACACTAACTCTACTTACACAAACTTATATGACTAAACTAAAGCTAATTTTTTTTTTTTTTTTATACACAAAACACAGAAGGGCAGAGAAAGTATTCGCGAATATTCGTAATATGAATATTCGCATTGCGAATATTCGGCAACATAAAAGGATCGCCTCAGCTACTCGGCCCAGGGTCTCTAATCATACCAGTAATGCTTTTAGACGTCGATGGAGATCACTAGGATGTGATCTGTTTTAAAAATAAATTTGAAAAAATACGAATATTCGTAATAGCGAATATTCACCGCGATATTCGATTTATTCGCGAATACTCGAATATGCAATATTCGTAACGAATATTCGCAATGCGAATATTCGTGAGCAACACTAGTGCCTTTTTGATTGACTACAAAGCCCAGTAGCCCTACTTTAGTGTCTCATGTTGAAAGTGGCAAGTGCGGGAGCATGTTCTAGGACCTGGCCTACCGCCTGTGACAGGGTAGGCAGGCAAAACCTGGGAAAGGAGCTTAGAGCTGGGTAACCCCTTCCCCGCCTGGGCAGACTAACTTACTAGCTATGACAAGACCTATACCTGTAGGCCATCTGCCTACATACGTTTGGGAGCCATTCATTCCTAAAGGCACCCAAAACACACTAAAAAAGGTAATTTTGTTGCACGACAAAACACACAAAAAAATGTGCCAAATCACGCTTTCGAAAAACATGCCAAAGTTGTCGCCAAAAAACTATACAGGAGTTACTTTGGCATGTTTCTGGAGTGGAGGGCACACCATTCAATTAAATGGTTTCACTCCAAAAACGCAAAAAAAAAAAAAATCTGCAAGAAATGTGGCACTTCCACATTGATAGGATGTGGACAGAGCCTTAGAGCAGGGTGTCAAAATTTCAAGTCCGGAGCTACTACCCAGGTCTTAAGAGATACTAGCTACCAGTTGCCCCACCTAACCGCTACCCTGCCCCGTCCCTCATCTCATAATATTACACTGTTAAATCTTTTATGCAGAAATCTGTTACAAAAATAAATACTAACAACAACTTTATCAGTGCCCATCAGTGCAGTCTCATCAGTGCCTACCAATGCAGCCTATCAGTGCCCATCAGTGCAGCCTCATCGTGCCCATCATTGCAGCCTCACCAGAGCCCATCAATGCAGCCTGATCAGTGCCAATCAATGCAGCCTCATCAGTGCCAATCAATGCAGCCTCATCAGTGCTCATCAATGTAGCATCACCAGTGCCAGCCTGATCGGTGCCCATCAATGCAGCCTCATCAGTGAACATCAATGCAGCCACATCAGTGCCAATCAATGTAGCCTCACCAGTGCTTATCAATACAGCCTCACCAGTGCTTATCAATACAGCCTCACCAGTGCTCATCAATGCAGCCTCGCCCATCAGGAGATGGGAATTTGTTTGACTTCGGCCACCAGGCAATTTAAATCAAAGCTGTGTCACAGCAGGAGATCCCTGCTCTGTGTGATCCAGTTGGCTTCTCTCTCTTCAGCAGGTTCCTGGCCAATTGCTGGGAGAAGAGCTCCCATTCAGCCCAGCCTGCTGTTTGCGCTCCCTCCCCACCTCCCAGGCAGCCCCACAATGCCCTCAAATTTTTTTCACTCTTCAAATGCAAGCAGGCAAGTGGAAATTTTGAGGGCTGCCTTAGAGTATAATGTCAGAGTTTATTTTAGTCTCACACAACTTTAAGAAAGAGAAACCAGCTTAATATGATACAAATCTTGTTACTATGTGGAGTGTGAATGAAAATTATTTTATTGACATCATGTAAACAAACTTATCTGACAACTATGAGTGCTCATTGTAACTTGTCTTTTTCCATGTACTTTGAGGTGGATGGAAGAATTACTGATGTATTTCCCTCCAGCTAATGGAAGATAATGTGTTCCATAATTATGTGTTCTCCCCCTTATGCCCTCGCAGGGCTTTTCATCATTATAGTTTTTAAAAAGGAAATATGCCAGATTTGTATTACTTTTTTTTTAACCTAAAATTTGTTTCAGATTGCATTTAGGAGGCCATTAAAGAACCTGAAGATGCACATGCTTTTGTTCCTAATTTAAGAATGAGTCTACCTACAAAAAGGGATAATAATGGTGCTCTTCACCACTTCAGTACATTTGTTGATATTTTCTTTCTTTATTATTGTCAAGGGTGAACAAAATGTCAAAAGATTTTCTTTTCTAAGTCAGGTAAATATTAAATATTGAATATTATACATTCTGTTTAGCAGGTGTAACTGTAGCCTTCTTTTTCATGTTTTCCAACATGTCCCTGCCCCTAGTCTTTTATTATAGCCTGGCATGGCACCACATTGCTCCAATCTATTCAACATGTGTTGCAGTAAAGTGTGAATGGGCCCTTCTCGTGAAAACTTTTTTTTTTCAAGTGTACAATCTTCTCACCATTTCACAGAAATCTGAAAAAAAATTGAGAAAACTCCACTAATAAACTAGGACTGCTGGGCTGCTGACCCAGTCTGGTTATCAAGAATCCTACCCTTTTTTTAGGCGTTTGTACACTATTTGATTATGCTGATTTTAAACATTGTTTTCAAACTATACGCTTTGAAAATTAAATTTAAATTATTTGATGACTTCTCTCAACTTGACTGTGCCCTATATCATATTTTCCGTTTCTGTAATGAAAATACATTTTTTTTTACGGCTGAGCCACTTCTTCAGGAGTTCAAATAGGAAAGGAATCAATGCTTGCACTGTGTAATTTGGCCAACCACATCACCTAAGATACATGGCTGATCCTGCCTGATTCTGCCCTTCCCCCTGTAAACTGACCTGCATTTATCATGGCTGTTAAGCCCTGACAATGTGGTCAGTTTATGTGCCTCTGTCTTTTGCAGCGCTGCTCTCCTGTGTCTGTGACCTCCTCCCCCTATACACACACACACAGTGCCTTGCAAAAGTACCCCTTTCAATTTTCCACATTTTGCCATGTTTCAACCAAAAACGTTGTATTCAGCCCCCCTGTGTTAATAATTTGTAGAACCACCTTTCGCTGCATTTACAGCTGCAAGTCTTTCTGGGTTTGTCTCTACCAGCTTTGTACATCTACAGAGTGAAATTTTTGGCAAAATAGCTCAAGCTCTGTCAGATTGGATGGAGAAAGTGTCTGTGAACAGCAATTTTCAAGTCTTGCCACAGATTCTCAATTGGATTTAAGTCTGGACTCTGACTAGGCTATTCTAACACATAATTATTCTTTGATCTAAACCATTCCACGGTAGCTCTGGTTGTATGTTTAGGGTCATTGTTCTGCTGGAAGGTGAATCTCAGTCTCAAGTCTTTTGCAGACTTCACAGGTTTTCTTCTATGATTACCCTGTATTTGGCTCCATCCATCTCCCCGGTAACTCTGACCAGCTTCCCTGTCTCTGCTGAAGAAAAGCATCCCCACAACATGATTCTTCCACCACCATGTTACACAGTGGGGAAGGTGTGGTCAGGGTGATGTGCAGTGTTAGTTTTCCTCCACACATGGTCTTATGCTTTTAGGTCAATCTGGTCAATTTGGTCTCATCTGACCAGAGACCCTTCTTCTACATGTTTGCTCTCTTCCCCACATGGCTTCTCACAAACTGCAAAAAGGACTTCTAATGGCTTTCTTCTTATCACTCTTCCATAAAGGCCAGATTTGTAGAGTGCACGCCTAACAGCTGTCCTGTGGACAGATTATCCCACCTGAGCTGTGGATCTCTGCAGCTTCTCCATCTCTGCAGCTTCTCCAGAGTTACCATGGGCCTCCGATTATTGTTCTCCTTGTCCGTCCTGTCAGATTAGGTGGACGGCCATGTCTTGGTAGATTTGCAGTTGTGCCATACTCTTTCCATTTTCGGATGATGGATTAAACAGTGCTCTGTGAGATGTTCAAAGCTTGGGATATTTTTTTAATATCCTAACCCTGCTTTAAACTTTGTCCCTGAGCTGTCTAGTGTGTTCCTTGGTCTTCATGATGCTGTTTGTTCACTAAGGTTCTCTAACCAACCCCTGATGGCTTCACAGAACAGCTGTATTTATACTGAGATTAAATTACACACAGCTATACTCTATTTACTAAGTAGGTGACTTCTGAAGGCAATTGGCTCTACTAGATTTTAGTTAGGAGTATCAGAGTAAAGGTGGCTGAATACAAATGCCCTCCACACTTTTCAGATATTTATTTGTAAAAAAAGTTTAAAAACCATTTATCATTTTACTTCCACTTCACAATTATTTGCCACTTTGCGTTAGTTTATCACATCAAATCCCAATAAAATACCTTTACACTTTTGGTTGTAACATGGCAAAATGTGTATAATTTCAAGGGTTATGAATAATTTTTCAGGGCACTATATATATATATATATATATATATATATATATATATATATATATATACATACACATATATATACATATTTTTTTTTTTCACAAAAGGTCTATGTATATATATTAATTTAGGGTGTACGTACCTTTTTATTAACTATGTAGGAGCAAGAGCACTAAAAAATTTTCACAAGTGTAATACTGGTTACATAAAGGCCAACCTGGAAAACTGAAAAGCTAGAATTAAATGGAAAAAGGTGAAATGTTGTTGCTACTAAGGCCTCGTACACACGACCGAGGAACTCGTCGTAAATGAAACATCGTTTTCCTCAACGAGTTCCTTGTTAGGTTTGTCGAGAATCTTGACAAGCTTTCTTTGCGTACACACTGTCAAGACAAAATCTCGTCGTTCTTAAACGCGGTGACGTACAACACGTACGAGGGCACTATAAAGGGGAAGTTTGATTCCACTGGCGCCACCCTTCTGAGCATGCGCAGGTATCTAAGCATACACACAAACATGTTTCTCGTCAAAAACCAGCCCGACGAGGAACACGACGAGGAAATTGAGACTCCCGACGAGAAAAAAGAGAACTTGTTCTCTTTTTTTCTCATCAAGTTCCACAACAGTTTTCTCGATGAAAAACATACACACAACCATTTTCCTCAGCAAAAAAGCTCTGCCACCAAGTTTCTTGATGGATTCTGTCGAGGAAAACGGTGGTGTGTACGAGACCTAATAGTCTTTTTGAGTTAAGTTGCGTTGAGAGGTATCTTAATATAGCGCGATCAAACCCTGAATGATTGTCATCATCATCACCATTATTTGCATTTTATTTGTTAATCAATCATGTTGGTGGCAGGAATAAATCCACAAATTAATTGTGTTATAAGTGATTTACTTATGACATGGGTGACTATGTTTTCGATCAACAAAATATTCAAATACAATCAACATAAGCACCAGCAGACAGAACTGCAGAAATAGCATTGTGCCCTGCTACAACCTACACTATCATTCATTCTTTGGTAAACACAGACCTTTAGTAATGTTCATTAGGGATAATATCATATGTCTCTTAAAAAAATACTTCTGCTTGGCCAGCGCTTTGTACTCATTAATTCCACATCAGTAAGAGCAGAGTAAGATTGTTCCAGGAGAGTACAAATTTCCCTTCCTCTACACCAGCGGGATGTTTTACCTTAATAACAGATATTAAATGCATACATACTGAAATAAAGTAACAGATTTCAGAATCATAAAGTGCAGAACTAAACAGATGTGGAATGATATTTAGGTTGCTTGAATCAGGGTGAAGGTTGGGTAAGACTTAACCACGTATGACCCGGACCATTATGCAGGTTAAGGACCTTGCCCCTTTTTGCGATTCCGCACTGCGTTGCTTTAACTGACAATTGCGGTCGTGCGACATGGCTCCCAAACAAAATTAGCGTTCTTTTTTCCCACAAATAGAGCTTTCTTTTGGTGGTATTTGATCACCTCTGCGGTTTTTATTTTTTGCACCATAAACAAAAATAGAGTGACAATTTTGAAAAAAATTCAATATTTTTTACTTTTTGCTATAATAAATATCCCCAAAAATGTATAAAAAAAACATATTTTTCCCTCAGTTTAGGCCGATACGTATTCTTCTACTTATTTTAGGTAAAAAGAATCTCAATAAGTGTTTATTGATTGGTTTGCGCAAAAGTTTTAGGGCCAGATTCTTATAGATCAGCGTATTTTTGTTCTGGCATAGCGTATCCTCCGCTATGCCAGAAGGGCCCTCAGAAGAAGTCCGGAAGTGACGAAACGTCAGGGCGTGACTATACAGTATCCAAACCGGAAGTGGCGTGTGTGCTCCACGGATAGGAACCAGGAAGACGCCAACAACAGGTGAGCATGGGGGCCATTCAATGGTATCAATTTCTTCATCCTCCAGGAACTGGCTGCATGCTCTCGCCACATGAGGCCGGGGATTGTCATGCACTAGGAAGATCCCAGGACCCACTGCACCAGCGTAGGGTCTGACAATGGGTCCAAAGATTTCATCCCGATAACTAATGGCAGTCAGGGTGCCATTGTGTAGCCTGTAGAGGTCTGTGCGTCCCTCCATGGATATTCCTTTCCCAGACCATAACTGACCCACCACCAAACTGGTCATGCTGAACAATGTTACAGTCAGCATAAAGTTCTCCGCGGCTTCCCCAGACCTTTTCACGTCTGTCACATATGCTCAGGGTAAACCTGCTCTCATCTGTGAAAAGCTTTGGGGCACCAGTGGCGGACCTGCCAATTCTGGTGTTCAATGGAAAATGCCAATCGAGCTCCACAGTGTCCGACAGTGAGCACAGAGCACACTAGAGGACGTCGGGGCCTCAAGCCACGCCCATTAAGTCTGGTTCTGATTGTTTGGTCAGAGACATTCACACCTGTGGCCTGCTAGAGGTCATTTTATAGGGCTCTGGCTGTGCTCATCCTGTTCCTCCTTGCACAAAGGAGCAGATACTGGTCCTGCCGATGGGTTAAGGACCTTCTATGGCTCTGTACAGCTCTCCTAGAGTAACTGCCTGTCTCCTGGAATCTCCTCCATGCTCTTGAGACTGTGCTGGGAGACACGGCAAACCTTCTGGCAATGACACTTATTGATGTGCCATCCTGGAGGACTGCCTGTGCAATCTTTATAGGGTCCAAGTATCGCCTCATGCTACCCATAGTGACAGTGACCCTAGCCAAATACAAAACTAGTGAAAAACAGTCGGAAAAGATGAGTATGGAAAATAAATGTCAGACACCTCCACCTGCAAAAAAACATTCCTGTTTTGGAGGTCGTCTCATTGTTGCCCATCTAGTGCACCTGTTGGTAATTTCAATTAACAGTAAACAGCTGAAACTGATTAACAACCCCTCTGTATACACCCCTCCCCTACTGCTACTTAACTGACCAGATCAATATCCCAGGAGTTCTGATTCAAAAGTGTTCCTTTAATTTTTTTGAGCAGTGTATTTTCACATTCCTCGTTATATATATATATTACTGTCACTGGATAGGGGGTAAGAATGGTGGACATGGAGTTTTTTTATCACAGTATGAGTGACACATTGTGAATGATTCAGTTTTTTTTATCATTGGCTATTCTAAATAAATTTAGACTTTTTGTACTTGCACAGTGGGCTGTGTATTTTCTTTCCACTTTTCTTTATCCCCTTTTATGTCATTGTAGTCGGTTGAGCCCAAACAGGATTTTTTTTTTCAAACAGGGTTTTTATTATGAGTTTTTTATAATATGTTACTAGAGCTCCCACTCCAATCCTCCCACCTCCCCTTTTTGCAGTTTCGAGCGTATAGGGGTTCATTTATAGATTTATAGATTTATTCATGGCTGGCACTAGCAGGGATTTGCACCTTGAGGGATCCTTATTTTTAGTTCTCAGTACACCATTGATAACCTTAGACCATTCAGAGTATGAATCATTAACCACTACACTCTGAATATGGTCTTTTAGCCAGTTTTTAATCTATTTACAAATTGATTTTTCCAGACCTGTAGACACAGGTTAGCTGTGTGGGGAACTGCTTTTTCAAAATCCAAAAATACTCCTTGTCTAAGGTTTTTTATGCTCCTCATAAAAATAAATCAGATTTGTCTGACAACTTCTGTCTTTCAGGCCCATTCAACATGAGCTGTCCGATCGGGTCGGTCTGTCCATTTTTTAGGCAAACCTGACCTTCTATTGTCCTATATGAAGAGGTGGATGTAAATGTATGTACCTCCAATCCAATCCGATAAAAACATATGGAAGGGGATTGGATCAGAGGGCAGTCGGGTGTAAATGGATAGCCAGTCTGTTTACATCAGAGTAGAGCAGCTGTGTCTGTGTCTGCTCTGCATAAGCAGAGCAGACACAGACCCGTCATCTGCCCGCTTCGCTCAGCTCAGCAGGGGATCAGTGGACAAATCGCTGAGAAAAATGGATCCGGACCCTGTGAATAGGGCACAGTTTTATTTTTAATACCATGTTGGTTTAATGTTTAACTTTGAATTTTCACCAACAAGCTTGCTCTGGTAATGTGTACTAATTGTGCATGTGACAATACAGCTGTGATGTATGAGTGCCCCAAGTGGGAGTTACTATTCATTCAGAAAAACCCTAGGGACCTACAATCATCCAAATACCTTCCCCAAACACTACAGCCTGCAATCACTGCCTCATTATAATTATATAAAAAGAGTTAGAATCTAGATCTATCTTGAATAACGTATACAGAATGTTTGCATAGTGGCATATTTTAACTTCTATCTACATAATACCACACTTCCATATTCATGTTCTCTAATTGGTCAACTTATGAGCAGCATAACCTACCTCTGTACACAAACATCAGTTAGCTCTCCTTCCAGCCCTGCAGCTTGACAAATGTGGGCTCTAGACCTGGAAGATACATTGCAGGGTGCAGTGGGTTAACAACTCCACAACCAGGTATCATAATTGTACCCCCGTGGCTATTTTACTGTCACCAAAAGTGGGTCAGGAAGGGAGTACAAGAACCAAACGGCTTGTAGAAGGCAAATCCTTCTTTCTACTGCTGAACATTTTTGCTATAAAGGCAGGATGCTGTTTTAACGATTGCTGAACGGTTTAAGGATTTTTAAACGTCATGCCACTAGGGCTGGTTATAGCAAAGAGAGTAATACACATGGTAGCATGAATGCTCTAGATGAAAAACACACTTGGTTTCACCTCCTTTCCTCCGGCACTCTGTATATTAACGTACATTGTGTTGGGCATAGGTTAATAACCTTCCTACCTTTGAAAACCATCAGGTGGCAATGTGCATGGCTGGTAGAAATACATACTGCCTGTCACTGACAGTTTTGGTCCCCACTGCCTGAACCAATAAGAGTGGTTTTCAATCATATAATACCTGTCAGTTGTGACATAGTGGTCACATGCAGTCTGGAGCCTTCTTTGACAACTGCAGTGTTTACCTTTTTAATATTGCAATTGTCAGAAACAATAACTGTATTTAAAAAATATTTAATAAAAAAGTGAACCCTTTTACACATTTTCTTATCCTTTTTTTTTAGAGATTATTAGCGACCCCCAGAAGTTATGTGGGCTGACATTATACCTTGGTTAGATTTTTGAAGGCCCAGGTCACCCAAAAGAACAACACTGTAACGGTTACCACCGCTTACAACCTTCCATCCATCCACGACAAGCTTATCCGACACACCAACAACCAGGCAGACATGATCCATTCCATTTCCCAGAATAAACGAGACAGCGCTCCGTTCTCTAGTTTCCAAAATGTATGAATAACTTTATTAGTTCTTAGCTTGCTTATATCCAGTACAACAGAATGCAGTTAATCACAGGACAATGTAATCTCCACCCCCCTATTCACTCACTGAGGATAATTCTTTAATTGGTAGCTAGACATGACGGCACCGTATTATCAATAGGGTTCAATTAACCTTGAATAGTAACACAGACATCTTGTTGAATAAGTTCTCTATACAGCTTTGTCACACAATGGCAGTGAGAGTGGGTGTCTTTACATTGAATAGCCAACACCTTAGGATATTTCAATAGCCTATTATACAAAAGGTATGACTCACTGGCTGACCTGGTCATGTCATCATGACTCCTTGTGATATCTCAGTCCTGCAATATGAAGTATTATTAATGTCCCATCTCATGTAATATGAATTATGATTCACTATTAGCCACCCTATACCCAAAAGGGCACAGGGTGGATTTCGACCCAAGAGTTTTTGGTGCTGCTGGCACAAGAGTATCTCTCATCCTTCCAACGTCTCTGGGTGTCACGGGCCATTCTGTTACATCTCTCCCCTTTTGGTGGGAGACGGACACAGGAGGGAACCCCAAACGGGTTGACTCTGAAGTCCGTCAGTAGTTCCCGTCCTCCAATGCTGTTATCCATACTGTACCCCAAATAAATGGCTCCAAACTGAGCATTACTCACCCCGCCAACCTCTGCCTCTCTCAGAAAACACGCCTGCCGCTGGGGAGAAGGCAGGGTAGCTGGGCTCAGTCCATCATGCTGCTGGGGGTCTGGGCCAACTGCCCCCCCTTCCTGGGGTATACCAGTGGAGACTGAAGTCCCATCCACTGGTGCTTGGTGAAAAACCCCCGGGGCTTGCAAAGCAAAGCCGACATCCTCCTGTCCCAGTCCTGTACCAATTTCTGGGGTTGTGCCAGTGGAGACTGAAGTCCCATCCACTACCCCAGGAACCCCCTCTTCTTTTAGTGAGGAGCAGAGGCCTATGACACTCTGCTCTATTGCCAGCTCTTCTGCTGGGTTGCTGTGAGTGGAGACCACAGTCCCATCCACTACCCCATGGTCCCCCTCTTCTGTTAGTGAGGAGCAGAGGCCTGAGGCACTCTGCTCTGTTGCCAGCTCTTCCGCTGGGTTGCTGTGAGCGGAGACCACAGTCCCATCCACTACCACAGGGTCCCCCTCTTCCGTTAGTGAAGAGCAGAGGTCCGTGACCCTCTGTTCTGTTGCCAGCTCTTCTGCTGGGTTGCTGTGAGTGGAGACCACAGTCCCATCCACTACCACAGGGTCCCCCTCTTCCGGTAGTTGGGAGCAGAGACCTGGGGCACCAGGGATGAAAATCTCAATTTTTTCCACTGCCGATTCATCAGTCAGGATTTCACAGTTATCTGACCTTTCCTCATAGTCCCAGGCAATGGGAGCCCCATCCTGCTGCTGAGCCGAGTCTAGCAGCTGTCTGTAAGCGACCTCCAGCTCCCATTCTTGAATAGCCAGAAATTCTAAATCTTCCTGTGACCAGTGGCCTCCCAAGATATTCAATTTCTCCTCTCTGTGCTCCATTATGTCCTCCAAGCGCCACTCCCGATCATCCCCAAAGTCAGGATCACTGGACATCCTCCAATACAACAATCCCAGGCCATCATAGTCATAGCCTTCTGTGGGGCTGTCATCCGCTGACCACGGGCACTCTTGGGCTACATACCACCGGAGGGCTCTGTAGCTCTCGTCCAGCTGCATCTCTGCCCTGATCAGCCTGCTTAACTCTGCTATCCACTCCTGCTTCGGTTGTTGCCCCAACAACGGCATTCGTACGTCATACTGTGGCCAGTACCTTGCATAGATGGAGGGCAGGACCTTTCCTTGGTGTTGCTGCTCCAGAGCTAGCGCTTCCTTCCAGAGTTGGCACCGAATAACATCCGACCATCCCAACAGGACCTCCTCTGATACTGGTCCTCTATGCTGTATCCGCATCTCTTGTAACCTCCTTTGGAATTCCTCTTCCATGGAGACTGGTATCTGCACCTCTCCTCTCTCTTCAGCTGCTGCAGCACTTCTTCGCTGTCGCAAGGTGGCATCCACAGCTGCTATAACCCGGTCTATGATCTCCGGCGTAGGATTAGGACCATATTGTGCCAATCCATGTTTAACAGCCCGATCAAAAAATTCTTCCTCGGGTGTCCTGTCTGTTACGCTGGGCCTCTTAGCTCTATTCATTTCGACAAGTTCTGCGATAATGTCCCTTTTCTTGCGGTTGCTGGCCGGTCTGCCCCGGCTCTCCAGTAAGTCCATGAGGGAAGAGAGCTTCATCCGTTCATACAGCGTCTCCATTGTCCTGTGTCCTTGTAGCCGTCCTTCTGAAGATGGAATCATCCCACTGCTGCCACCAATGTAACGGTTACCACCGCTTACAACCTTCCATCCATCCACGACAAGCTTATCCGACACACCAACAACCAGGCAGACATGATCCATTCCATTTCCCAGAATAAACGAGACAGCGCTCCGTTCTCTAGTTTCCAAAATGTATGAATAACTTTATTAGTTCTTAGCTTGCTTATATCCAGTACAACAGAATGCAGTTAATCACAGGACAATGTAATCTCCACCCCCCTATTCACTCACTGAGGATAATTCTTTAATTGGTAGCTAGACATGACGGCACCGTATTATCAATAGGGTTCAATTAACCTTGAATAGTAACACAGACATCTTGTTGAATAAGTTCTCTATACAGCTTTGTCACACAATGGCAGTGAGAGTGGGTGTATTTACATTGAATAGCCAACACCTTAGGATATTTCAATAGCCTATTATACAAAAGGTATGACTCACTGGCTGACCTGGTCATGTCATCATGACTCCTTGTGATATCTCAGCCCTGCAATATGAAGTATTATTAATGTCCCATCTCATGTAATATGAATTATGATTCACTATTAGCCACCCTATACCCAAAAGGGCACAGGGTGGATTTCGACCCAAGAGTTTTTGGTGCTGCTGGCACAAGAGTATCTCTCATCCTTCCAACGTCTCCGGGTGTCACGGGCCATTCTGTTACAAACACATAGACTCCAAAAAATCCTATGTACAACCATTATGTAGCACATAAACCCTATGGATGGGTCACAAGAAAACCAGGGAAGAACGTCATATGCCCAAGAGTATTTAGAAAAGCAAGGTAAATGCTCACACAGTACAGAAAGCAGTGTGCAAGCATTTACCTTGCTTTTATAAATTCTTTTGGACACATGAATTTCCTCCCTGGTTTTCCAGTCCAGATTCCAGCTTAGCTTCTCTTGGCAGACTTTCTGGCAGGCAGTGCAAGCTTGTGGGCCCCTGAGCTTGGGCCCAGCTTTTTCTTAAAGCACAGGTGTCCTTCCTAGGCAGCAGGCCTGAAAGATCAGAGACAGATGTCCTCCCCAGGCAGAGCCTAAGAGGCAGGAGAGCTATCAGAAGGTTCACATGAATATTTATACCCTTTCCCAGCATCCACTACTGTCAATAAACCTTCTAGTGGTTGACCAGGGAAACAGAAATATTCATAACTCAGGCTATTAAATATTTCCACACTGTGGCGAGAGACACTCCAGCACCAGAAAGAGAAAATATGTAGAAAGCGGAACTATCAATTTCAGGCTAAGGCTGACTACACATCAGCAACACTAAATTTAGAATATGAACACTAGTCCCTATGCTGGTTTATAAATTGCCATATACAGCTAAAGCCTTGTAGTTGTACTGTTGTCTCTCCCAGCTGATAGGTAGGAGATAAGAGTAATTTATGTGTCAGGAATATAAGAGGCGTGTCTAATGAATAACAAGACTGATTAAATAACTCACCTTTATTTATATGTATTACAAATTTAATGCTTGTCCCCTTCAATATATTCCCCATTTGCACTGATACATTGCTGCAGTCTTGTTTTCCACTGGTTGAAGGCATGGAGAAAATCAATTTCTGTCAGCTGTTTCAACACATCCGACATTTTCTTCTTTACGGCATCAACTGACTCAAAACGTGTCTCTTTAAGCACTGATTTAACTTTTGGGAATTTATTCTCATGTCCCTCACTTAATCTTTTTTGCCACTCAAACACACGTGCACGAGACTTGCCATCATTCTTATAAGCTGTAATAAGCATTTGAAAACATTATGTTGGTGTTTTGTGCAATTTTACAATAAATTACAAATTGACATTTTTAACTTTTAAATTTAGCCTTTTTTCGGCACACTACAGAAAACACAACCAAACTAAATGGCAACTCACAATCAACTGAACATCATAGAGTGTTGCTGCTTGTCATGCCGGTTCAAACATGTTCAAGGTCACCACGCATGCAGCTATAACCAGTTCTGACTGCTTTGTTTACTAGGTGGGATCACAGTCTCGTTATTTAATAGACACACCTCATCCAACTCATTAAGTGCCAGTGCCTATAGTGGTTCTGGTCAGTGCAATTTACCTACGAGTTGAAGGGTAGCAATTTGACAGGGCTGTATTTCATAAGGAACTTGTGGGTCAGTGACTAGGGCAACAGACTTGGAAGTAGCAGCATCAAGCCTCAAACAGCAAATGTTGCAGTATGGTCCCTGCCTCTTGGAGACATGTAAGGTGAATCTAACCCTATGTAAGTACCCTCTCCATCACTATTACACTGTACAAATATATCGCTAAACTTATTTTCCTGGAAGCAGGGTAAAGGGCATTACAATTGGGGGGTTAATTATAGGTGTGATTATGAGAGTTAAAGTGGATGTAAACCCCAATTTTTTTTTTTTGATGTCACAATGTAGAGTATAAGATTTCCTATCATCTGTGCCCAGTCTTGCCACACAGAGTTAATCCAGCGCTGAGTAATCCTCTTTTAAAGTCCAGTGCAAATTAACCGGACTTCAGATAAAAACCTGCCAAATTAGGTTACGTCCGTTTCTCTGTTTTTGCTTTCAGTAACAGGTTATTTACAAATATAGCGTGGACATGTTTATCATAAAAAGAGGTGATCCAAAGTTCATTGTATATTACTAGGATGTGTTATGATGTTATATCACCTCATATTATGATAAACAAAACATAACATATGATAAACATGTCCTAGCTATATTTGTAAATAACCTCTCAGGCGGCGTACACACGAGGGGATATGTCCGCTGAAAACGGTCCGATGGACCGTTTCAGCAGACATCTCCGCTCGTGTGTATGGGCTAGCGGACAGATTTCTCCACCCGACAGATTTCAAAGCAAGCTTTGAAATCTATCCGGTAGAATCTGTCCGCCCGACATGTCTGCTGGTTAGTACACTTACCAGCAGACATGTCGGCCCCCACCGCCGCCGCGCCGCTGCCGAATGGATTCGGCGCATGCGCGGAAGTGTTTTACTTCCTGGTGCGGTGACGTGGCGGTGACGCGGCGGCGTCAACATCACCGCTGCGTCACCGCGCCGTCCGGCGGCGGGGAATTTGATCCGATGGTGTGTACACGCCATCGGATCAAACTCCCGATCGGACATATCCGATGGAAATGGTCCGCGGACCATTTTCATCGGATATGTCCGATCGTGTGTACGCCGCCTGACTCAAAGCAAGAAGAGAGATTCCGGACTTTTTGATTTAGGCAGGGTTTTATCTGGAAGGCTGTTCGTTTTCACTGAACATAAAAGAGGATTACTCAGCGCTGGATTAACTCTGTGTGGCAAGACTGGGCACAAATGATAGGAAATATTATACTCTACATTGTGACATCAACAAATAATTTTTTTTTTTTTTTTGGGTTTACATCCACTTTAACCACTTCAGCCCCGGACCATATTGCTGTCCAAAGACCAGAGCACTTTTTGAGATTCGGCGCTGCGTCGCTTTAACTGACAATTGCGCGGTCGTGCGACGTGGCTCCCAAACAAAATTGGCGTCCTTTTTTTCCCACAAATAGAGCTTTCTTTTGGTGGTATTTGATCATCTCTGCGGTTTTTATTTTTTGCGCTATAAACAAAAACAGAGCGACTATTTTGAAAAAAATGCAATATTTTTTACTTTTTTCTATAATAAATATCCCCAAAAATATATAAAAAATAATATTTTTTCCTCAGTTTAGGCCGATACGTATTCTTCTACATATTTTTCGTAAAAAAAATCACAATTAGCGTTTATTGATTGGTTTGCGCAAAAGTTATAGCGTTTACAAAATAGGGGGTAGTTTTATGGCATTTTTATTATTTTTTTTTTTTTTACTAGTAATGGCGGCGATCAGCGTTTTTTTTCGGTACTGCGATATTATGGCGGACACTTCGGACACTTTTGACACATTTTTGGGACCATTGGCATTTTTTTAGCGATCAATGCTATAAAAATGCATTGGATTACTATAAAAATGCCATTGGCAGTGAAGGGGTTAACACTAGGGGGCGGGGAAGGGGTTAAGTGTGTTCCTAGTGTGTTCTAACTGTATGGGGGGGGTGGACTTACTAGGGGGAATCACTGATTTTCTGTTCATACATTGTATGAACAGAAAATCAGCGTTTCCCCCGCTGACAGGAACGAGCGCTGTGTGTTTTCACACACAGCTCCCGTTCCCCGCTCTGTAACGAGCGATCGCGTGTGCCCGGCGGCGATCGCGCCCGCCGGGCACACGCACGGGACTCGGGGGCGAGCGGGGGGCGCGCGCGCGGGCCGCCGGCGGCGCGCACGCGCCCCCTAGTGGCCGCGAAAAGCGCGACGTAGAGCTACGGGCTCTCGCGCACCCGTGCCGACCTGCCGCCGTATTACTGCGGCGGCTGGTCGGCAAGTGGTTAAAGGGTCACTAAAGGAAAACATTTTTTTTTGCTAAAATGACTGTGTATAGGGTATAGAGACATAATAGTTAAATGATTCCTTTTAAAAACTATTAAAAACAGATAAAAAATCAATCATATAATGTGCCTCTAGTTTCACTTTTGTTTTTGCATCTAGCTTAGTTTTTGCATGTAATTTAATGCCTCTGTGCTGGACAGTGCCATAGAGAGTGATGGTTAGGAAAACGAAACTAGAAGCTCCCAGTACTGTGGTCATCAGGCCAGGAAGTGTCCAGAACAGAGCAGAATTACAGCAACATCAGAGCAAAAACGAACAACGAGGACATGAAACCAGGACTGCAGTAAGGTAAAGGAAGCTATTTAGTTAAAAAAATGTTTTCCTTTAGTGACCCTTTAAGGGCTTTAATTACAGAAGGTAATGTAGTAGGCTTGCAGAGGGAGTTATAATGGAAGAAAGATGGTAAATCTGCAATAGTGGATATGACACTGTTCCTCAGGAGTTCAGACTCAAATCTTGCATCAGGGTCAAGTTGTATCATGCTAAAGCTACACTACTGCATAGTAGTTCACCTTGCAAATTATCCCCTTTTACTGAGCACTCCTTACATCAGTTTTAAGGTGGACCTATGATAGTGATATGGTAGATGGCATGTGCAAGCTCAAGAGCTATCATACTGATCTCAGCTTCATCCTTGGCCTAGAATAATAATGAATAATAATGCTGTAGCGCCCATGTACTTAAAAGTACGGGTGCTAGTAAATTTAAGGGGAACGATCAGAGTGTGAAATTACTCTGATCTTAATTGTGATTGTTTAGGGCTCTCTGTTTCAGCTCGACTGTGCTGCGGGCTCACTCTGCTGTGCCTGGGGTTTTGTTCACTCCCAGGACAGCAGTGGAAGCTCAGGTTCAGGTGCTCTCTTCAAGCAGCCAATCGGGAGGCCTGGGCCTCGCTGGGCATGCTGGGAGAGGGTACTTATGAAGCAGACGCCATTTTGTTTGGTCTTCTCTTCTGGTTCCTGGTGCGGCACCCACCTTTAGAGTGACTGTACATCACCGCGCCTGTGCGTCATGGCCTACCTGGCCGAGGCGTGGGTGCTACGCAGAGTTCCTGGTTCCGGATCCAAGCTGGTCCGGAATATTCTGAGCACAATGGGGACCCAGTGACTGACTGGATTCCCACCATCGGAGATCCCAAGCGAGTTGAGCTGTTTAGTGGGGAGTCAAGTTGAGGGACACCAATGAGAGGCTGGTGGCCCAACAACACTGGACCGAACCATCAGGGGGTCGAGGTACTGGACACTGAGGGATTGATTCCTCTCTCAGTCAGTACCCTGGCGACATTGGAGGAAGATTCAGGCAAACCTTTTACTCAGAAGGAGTTCCTCCACATTTACACTCGGGCAAGGCCTGTGGCAGAGGCGCTTGTCTGACGATCATTCAGAAGAGCATGTGGCAGAGGCATCCTTCTAAAGTTCGAGTGATACTCTGGCTGCCAGGTCTGTGGGGGGGACCTGTCCAGGTACGCTATACCCACTCAAGTTGGAGTGGCGCAGAAAGACTGTTTATTGTCGGAAGCAGGATTACTTCAATATCCAAGGCCTGAGTCTGCTATTCTCCTTCAAACCCCTTTCTTCTATCCTTCCTCACCAGTTTGATTTTTTTTACCCGGCTGGGTAATAAAAGAGCACTTATAAAAGAGACTTCCTATTTTGCGGACATTCCTTTATTGCCACTGTATTCATCATTTACCCTGGACACTTCACCGGAGCCACGAGATAACAAGCCACCCCAAATCTAACCAGCGGCTCCTGTGGGGGGTAGCGCTACAATGCAGAAACTGAAATCTTAAAAGTTAAAACCTGGTCCTGTATGGTTGTTTTAGCTTATTAGTTAGCGATACCGAATTGTCTGCATCTTTAACAACAATTCAATGCTGGTAAAGTCCAGCATTTCTATGCTCATAGGTTAAAAGGGTACTCTGTGACTGCCATTTTCTTCGAAAGTGTGCTTGTTATGTGAACATTGGTATCTGAAGACTAATTCTGCATTCCATATTGAGGATTGTTATGCCTGCTAACTAATTGCCATTTTATGGTTATGGTATCTGGAAACAAAAGATGAGACTGAAAATAACCCTGAAAAAATGGACGGATGCCATATGTTTGTTTAGAGCTGAAAGATGTAATTGATTGCAGTGAGGATTGCGAAATATCGTCCGTGGGGAGAAGCAGAGAAACATGAATAGTCTTATTATGTGGTCATTGCAAATGCTTTGTAATATTAGATCTGATTTCAGGAATGTGCCCACATTCTGCTCTGCAAAATACTGAAACATAAACTTAAAAAGCTACAAACCAGATCAATAAAGACAAAAACATTGAAATATCAATTTTTAAGTATATGATCCCCGTTATGTTTTCCCAGGTAATAATTAGTTCAATGTTGCATTATTGTTGGACAGTGTCATTTCAACTGCACATGAAATTATTGATGAAACAAGTGATTGACATAACCCACACTGATCAGCCTAGAGCATGCCAAATTAACTTCTCCAAATTTGCTAATATGGCCTAAATTCAATCATATCTAAATTCTATTACCTCTATTACTTTTATTATGTGGCAAATAGCTTAATATACACAGTATACACATTGGTTTTGTATTAAGTTCTTATATGTTTTAGCAAAAGTGTGCTAATTTATTGAACAGGCATAATAAAAACATACAACTTAAAACAGCGATGTGTAAAAATAGCAATATATAACAAAATAAATACATTTCCGTGGCATATGTATAATCATATTTTTTTAAAGCTTTCTTACTTTTAAATGAGACCTTGCTAGGTTTTTTGTTTAAAATAAGTAACAAAGAATCGCATTGAAACATGGAGATCTTTTCTCTCTTTCATGTTGTGCATGTAGATTTCCACCTCTGCAGGGTTTATAGGATAAATATATCAGTAACTAAAGATTTATATTTTAAGCTGAATTTTTTGGGGGGGATATAACACCAAAGGCATTTGTAATAGTGTGTATCCCATTACCTGTTGGCAGGGCCAGGACAAGGGGTGGGCAGAAGGGATACCTATTCTGTATGCAGAGAAGCAAGGGGGCATAGAATAGATGGAGGGTGGTACTGCCTGTTGGTGGCTATTTCTGGTAAAAAAAAATATTTTTGCAGTACCTACTTCATTGCCACATACTGTACTGGGTAGCTGTCTTTTGCTGCTGTGAAGGTAAACAGCAGAGGTGGCTGTTTAAGCAGTCCTGGACCACCCTACTACTATAAAGCATTTAACAATAACAGTCTGGTCCAGGAACAGCCTCAGACTGAGGTTTCTCAGTAAAGGTGCAGCAGCAGCTCTCCTTCTTATGCTCTTTCCTCCTATATAGCCAGTCATAGATGGATCAAAATTTGACCAGTTCAGGAGGGTCCAGACAAATTCTGATCCATCTATGGGCAGGCTTGAAGACAGGTGGAGTTTAATGCTGCTAGAAGGCTAGTGTTAATTATGTTCTCAGGTTTTTCTTGGGTCTGTGTGCTATAAAAAGAAATAAGGGCCCAGACCCAGAGGGTAGAGAATTGCCCACATGCTTGAGAGATTGCTGGAACTTGTAGTCCTCCCTGAAGATACCATAGACTATGCCAAGAATGGACTCTTTCATATGCAGGTATGCTGGGGCAGCCACAAACCTAAAGGTTGGGCACTAGGGATGTTAAGAAAAGACTACACTTTATGTTGAACAATGTATATAGAAGTAGTCACAACAGGGTGGTGATGTGGACAGCGTGAATAGGCTATGCCGTGTCCTTTAATTTGATAAAGTCAGGGACTTTGGGCTACTGTATAGATCTGTCTTATAATGTGTTCTTATATTATCCAGACAGGGCTGGTCGCTAATTGCTTGTGGCTTCTTATGCAAGTTAGTCCTATGGGGGAGCTGAACTGTCTAAGTAGGTCTATGTTATGATAATAGGACTAGCTCTATTGTGTAAGATGACCTTTGTCTGAAATAATAGGAGTAGCCCTTATCTGATGGTTTGCTGTATATATGCAGTTCCCTTTTTAGTGTACTCCAAGACTGGTGTTGTTTGGTCCTTGGGGTTTCTAAGCCAGATCCATTGGTTCGAGGACTTAGGAAGCAGCTTCTTGGTGGAAAATAAATACCCAACAGGGTGTCCGGAGTCCGTCACAGATAACATATGCTAGGGCTTTGAAAGGATGGACTTTATAGGCATACTTAAAAATGTATAACAAAATATGTTATTAGAATTATAACCACAAGATATTAGACGGTTATAATGGTGTCATAACTGCTTTTCAAAATATTTGTAGTTTTGCACCAATAAATGCGCTTCTTCTGGAGCTAGATCAATAAATATTAGAACATATTTACTGTCAAGGAGGCAGAACACCCTAATGGACACAGACCCAGATGGAGCAGCAGGACAATACAAAAATAGACCTAGACCAAGGTCTAAAAAGTTATAACTGTATGTGAGGCACGTTTCTCTACATCAAATGCTTAAGGCAATATAATTATATATATATATATATATATATATATATATATATATATATATATATATATATATATATATATGTATATATATATTTCCAAATTGTCTAATTGGAGCTGAAGTGGTTAATGAAAACTTTACTGGATACAGTGATGTTATAGCTACCAGTAGTTCAGTTTTTACAATAGTAAATGAAAACAGCAATATTTCAACTTTAAAAACGTTCTGGTTTTGAACATAATCAGGTTCATCGGTCTGATCATAAGAAAAATGTATATGTTGTATATTGTCAGGGCATCTCTAGGTTCCATACATGCATACAATAACACAATGGGCTAGTGCCACCAGAACCCATAATTTTTTTTTAATAGGTGTAGTGTGCAACAAGCAAGAATTGGCAATTCAATGTCCAACCAGTCCTTCCAACTAAGATAACCAGGACTTTTGTACCATCTTACAATATGACAAAAATATGGAAGTCCCACCTATTTATAGTACTGCAGTTCTCGCCGATATAATATCGGGGGTGTAGTCAAAAATATATATGGCCACAAATAGAAAAATAAAACAGACAAATACACTTCCTAAAGAGATAACTGCAAAAAATGTATTAATGCTCAAAGCATGTATCAAAAAACATTATTAATAGACATATAAAAATCTAGTCCCTAATATAATAGGGAACTCTACCCAGAACATTCCCCATAAGTAAACCCAGTAACGGCAATGTGCAGGTGACTAAATCAGGATCAATTTCCCTGTAAGGGGAAGGTGGGTGTGCATTGTGTGCTATTTTTTTTTCTCTTACAGGGGAATTTATCTCGATTTAGTCACCTGCACATTGTCGTTACTGGGTTTGCCTATGGGGAATGTTCTGGATATGGTTCCCTATTATATAGGGGACTAGATTTTTATATGTCTATGTAGCGGCCTGCTACTTTTTACCCAGCGCTGCTTTAAATTTAGAGGGTAGTCTGAGAGTTAGTTGACTCACACTGTATGATTCTTTCAAATGTTGGGCCTTTGTTCCAGCCTATTGTTGTCTGGGTTTGCCATTACCACCCCAGGCCAAGGGTGGCAGCAGTAAGGTCAAGGTGTTTTGGGTGTTCCCCTTCGGCAGCCAATCAGTGGGCGTTGATGGTCCCACTGCGCATGCTGGGAGGAGTACTTAAGGGACAGATGCCATTGGACCGGGGTCGTCGATCGCTGGTCTGGCAACCCCCCCCGTGTGTGTCCCTACTGGCCGGGGGTGTGTTTTCATGTGTTCCTGGCTCCAGGACCACGTTGGTCCGTGGTTGTGATCTACTGGGTGGGCCCCGTAGTCAGACGTTTGCAGAGTGGTCCTGTGCTGTCCGTCCTGGAGGGAGGAAGCCACTCGATGAAGAACATATGTTGGAGAGCACTGACCACGAGGCTTAGGAGAGGCCTTGAACCTCATCGAAGGACGCACCATTACTGAAAGGCTGAATGTTGGTCGCCTGTCAGTTCTTCTGCAAGAAGCTAATCGGGAGAGATCTGGGTGCTGAATCCTGTGTTGAGAAGATTTTGGACCGAACATACCTCCATCTGTGGGAAGGTCTGTGGCACAGACTTTACCAGATTCCGTGTGCGCCATCCTGGCTGTTTATGAGAGAGGCCTATCCGGGTGCGCAATACCCACTCTGGCTAGAGTGGCGATGAAAGCTGTGTTGCTGGAAGCAGGAGTGTTTCCAGACAGAAGTGTGCACCTGAGCCTATTACCTGTTACCCTTCCACCCCTTCAACTACTAATATATATATATATATATATATATATATATATATATATTTTTAACGAAGTTCAGCAGGTAAAGCAAAGAAAATAAGTATAAGGTGTGGACATTGAACTTTTTCTCAACTCTTGTCTGGTACCCTGGACGGCGAAGAAATAGAGGTAACATGCCACCCAAAACAAACCAGCAGCTCCTTCGGGGGTAGTGTTACATCTATTAATAATGTTTTTTGATACATGCTTTGAGCATTAATACATTTTTGCAGTTATCTCTTTAGGGAGTGTATTTGTCGGTTTTATTTTTTATTTTTCTATTTGTGGCCTTTTGTACCACCTGACTATTATTGCAACTGCTGAATGAAATAGTATTGGAATTCTAGCTATGGTTTCGTTTTCAAACAACACATGCATCAAAACTATCGTACTGCTAAATATTTTACATTGTATCTTGTAACATGCAAGCTACATTACACACACCAGAAATCCAGCTTTTATTGGCACAGTAGCCTTGAAAACTCTCCTTGCTGCTGCTGTCCAGATTTCCCTGCAATGACCCATGTCTGGCACCATGAGAAGTTCTAAACATCACTCCTAGACAGCTTTTTGATTGATTACTGCTTTATGAAATCACACAATCTGTGCTGTATCCAAGCTAGGAGCTGGTCTATCCCTTGGGAAGGGACTGAGGGGCACAAGGAGGCAGATCGTCTATTTATATTCTATTTATATCGCCATTATTCTGACAACTTTATACTTAGCTTGGAAATGGCTAATCTAGAGTTAAAGTACATTTTATTCAAGTATGTATTCCAAACTAAAAAGGGACTGTCTGTTGCTCTGTAATTTGACTAATATGTACAGGCATACCCCACTTTTAAGTACACAATTGAGCTTTAGTAAATAAACCCTATTGTGTACTTAAAAGCGGGGTATGCCTGTATATAATAAATCAGGAAAAACACTATAGCTTTTTCTTGAAAGGGAATATGTCAAACTAGAGATATGAGGGCTGCCGTTGTTGACCTTTGTATTAAGGTTACTGGTCCATGGTGGTTTCCTTATCCTTGCTTTACAATTCAGTGAGTTAGTGACACAGAAATGTCTTATGTATCTTAGCCGTTCTGACACCTAATACAAGAATGTATGTTCATAGTCACTGTTTCATTAGAAAATGAAGCCGGAATTAGGATGCCATCCTCAGTCAATTCATCTTCTAAGGCAGGAGTCGTCAACCCGGGGGCCGCAGCGTCTCTGCAGCTGGGCCGCAGCGGGCAGCATAACATTGTAAGGCTTGCAGGTAAGAGCCCGGTGGATCAGACAGGCAGGCGGGCGGATGAGAGAAGCGTGCTGGTGAGCAGAGATGACATCTCTCTCTGCCCCCACTTGGCATCACTGCTCTTCCGCCCTCGCAGCGTGCAGAATTTCGGAGGTGCGGTGGGGAGCAAAGAGATGACATCATGTCTCTCCGCCCACCTAGCATCACCACTCTTCCGCCCTCACAGCATACAGAATTTCGAAGGTGCAGCGAGGAGCAGAGAGATGACATCTCTCACCGCTGCCCTGCATCTCCGCTCTCCTGCACTCAATCAACGACCACTAAACCAGTGCCACCAATGCAGTGACAATCCACATCTGGTGGCACTGGCAGGTGATGTGTCAAGTGGCATTCCTCATCTGGTGGCACTGACAGGTGATGTGGCAAGTGGTATTCGTCATCTGGTGGCCTTGAAAGGTGATGTGGCAAGTGGCATTCCTCATCTAGTGGCACAGGCAGGTGACGTGGCATTCCTTATCTGGTGTCACTGGCAGGTGACATGGCAAGTGGCATTCCTCATCTGGTGGCAGGCAGTGGACGTGGCAAGTGGCATTCTTCATCTGGTGGCACAGGCAGGTGATGTGGCACTCCTCATCTGGTGGCACTGGCAGGTGACGTGGCAAGTGACATTCCTCATCTGGTGGCAGGCGACATGGCAAGTGACATGCTCATGGCTCCTATTGATTCTGCATTATGGTGAGTTGAACTATTTCATTTATATTACAATGTATTTTTTTTTTTTTTTTAAAGTGTATTTTTGTGCGTGAACTCGAGAGAGAGGAGCCGGACTGCAGGAGTTGGGAGTAGGTAGACCCTCCCCCCAGAGGCAATCGCCATCCTTCTCCATGCCCCTGGTGGCAATGGCGGGTGTGAAGGGGGGCCTCCCACTCACCCCGCCCTACCTGCTCCTCTTGGGAGCCCAACTGGGGCCCAACGGGACCCCAATAGGGGCAGAGGGACTCCCCCTATGAGGGAGTGAGGGGGCCTAGCCCACCCAGCCAGCCCCGTAGGTCCTTCGCCTCTCTTTATTTTTATGAGACCGCATGGCCAAAGGGCATGTTTTTTTTTAAACCAATTTTGTGTGCGTGCAAGTGTGGTGGTTTTTGTGGGGGGGGTGGGCGTACTAAGCACAGGCGTACCTTGCATAGCACACCCACCGGGAGCCGGGCTGAGACCACCAAACTCAATTCACATGTAACCGAGACCGGGATCCGAACCCTTGGCTGCAGAGGTGAATGGCTTGTCAGCGCAGTGCCAATCACGTTGAGCCACCACAGCTCCCTTATATTACAATGTAATATAAGAAATTAAGTGCTTCAATAATTCTGACACTATACCAATCATGGTGCCGTGATGATTGAAGCGCCAACAGCAGAACACCAGCTATTGCCCCAATAAATTGGCCGCGAGGCCCTGGTGGGGTTGGGGACAAAAAGGTTGGGGACCACTGTTCTAAGGTAAGTCTGCAGCAAAGTGATTAGCTCATCTCTCTGTCACGCTGTGTTCTCCCTCTAAAAACATGCTTCTTTGATACATTTAAAGTATAACTTAAAGTATAACTAAAGGTAAAAAAATAAATAAAATAGTTTTGAATAGAGTGGAGAAGGATTAGAATGCCTGCTGATAACCCCAGGATCATTTACAAGTACACCACAAGGTTCAGTTTACCTAGCTTGGGGTGAATGTCCTCCTTCTAACCATATTAAGGTTTGACATTAATTGACATTAATTTTGGTCTAAGTTTCTAGGGGTCCAGTAATTTGGCATACCCCATGCAGAATGTTCAGCCACTGTTATATGTTTTATGTGTTTTCTACTCATCCAATGGGTTCGGGGAAACTCCAACCGGACTCCAAAGAAAACATATTAAGCTTGTGCTATGATCACAGGCGAGTCTTTCTGTATTCTGTGTTTTTTATATTCTGGTAGATGTGTTCTACTTGAAGCTGGTACTTTCCTCTGTTGGTCGTACATGGTGCTCTACCTGTTCACTTTATATGATGCCTTTGGTGTTTGATTTCAATGTATTGTCCGTTTCTGTTATCTTTTCTGGTTACTTCAATAAAAAAACACTGAAAAGCAGAATGCCTGTAGGGTTTTTATTGTTACACGATCTGCCCCCACAAGGGAGATTCACCCTCTCTATTTATCCTGTTTACCATTAACATTGAAAGTAAAAAAAAAAAACACAAATTTTGGGTTGTCCCCATAAAAGAGGGGCAAATCTTTCAATGGGGACACTAGTTCTGATGACCTGGGGGTCCCCAAGGGATTCCCTTAATTTGCAGGGAATTCCTCTCACGTTTTTTGCATATGGGATATGAAGTGAAGGGAAATCTCCCCAATGTGACTCAGAGGGGAAAAATATTACTGAACGGGGTTTAGTAACTTATGCCTCGTACACACGATCGGAATTTCCGATGGAAAAAGTCTGACGGAATTTTTTCATCTGATATTCTCGATCGTGTGCATGCCCCATTGGACTTTTTCCATCGGAAATTCCCACAGAGTTAGAAAGAGAACATGTATGTTCTCTGTATAAATTCTGTTGGTCTGGAACTCCGACAGAGAAAAAAACATGCATGCTCAAAAACAATTCAATGCATGCTCGGAAACATTTTTCTAGGCTCATCGTAGTGTTGTACGTCACCACGTTTTTGACGGTCGGAATTTAGTGTGTCCGTGTGTATGCAAGACAGCTTGAACGGAATTCCGTCTGAAAAACCCGTTGGAGTTTATTCCGAAGGAAACTCCGATTGTGTGTACAGGGCATTAGTCTATCCACAATAAAAATAAAAGTTTTGCCAATAGCTTTACTGCAATGATGTAATAATGATTACAGAGCAGAAGTAATTTGTGTTTTTTATCTGCATAGAGTTCAGTTTTACGTGTGGATAAAAGTGTAGGTCAGTAAAACAGCGAGCCATAATCCACCTTTTTAATTTATACTTCTCTCTAGTGCTTACTATTTGAATGCCTTATACATTTTAATGCCTTTTTTTAACCTATCTGTATCTGCTGAGATGCTCCGAAAAGTTATTTCAATTACAAATCACAGCAGGCTCTAACTTATCTAACCTATCTTAAACCACTCAGCTCATCTTATTACAGGGATGTGAAATCAATAGCAGATCATTGTAAGCAGGTCTAAGTACATACAGCAATAAAAGCATTAAAAGTTTTAAACTGCTTGAATGCCTGTAAATGACAAAGTACTTTTCAATCTCTGCCACGAGACTCAAAGCTTTGGATACTTTATCATGCAAATCTTCACTTTTATTCCTTAAAACTTATTTCCACAGTTGCAACCACATTGGGATAAGGCCTGCTTTATGTTGCATGTTCTCATTCACATTTACAGCTTTAAAAAATGCTGCTTATTATTGTAAATGTTCTTATCTTCAACACTGAAAAAGTCCTACTTACTTATCTTTGTTTATGAGGGGGCTGGGGGACTGTGTTTGCCATAATTAGCCCTGTTTGTACTGCAATGGCAGATTTCTTTATCAGTTATAAACTAGATTTGAACACTATGGAGGAGATTTACTAAACCTGGAGCTTTCAGAATCTGGTGCAGCTGGGCATGGTAGCCAATTATCTTCTAACTTCAGATTGTTCAATTAAGCTTTGAAAAAAAAACAGAAGCTGAATGGTTTGTGTGAAGAGTTGCACCAAATTTTGGACAAATCCCTACCCCAATTGCGTTCTCCGTTCTACTAACCAAAATCTACTTCAGATACCCAAGGCCAGATACAAGTCCAAAGGAGAACGAAGATTTGCAGTCCAAGGACCTAGACTATGGAACGCTTTACCAACCACCATCCGAACGGAAGTGAATCACCAGGCCTTCAGAAAAAAACTCAAAACCCATCTATTCTGAAGGCAAAATAAAGTAGGAAATGGATACCAAGCGCCCCGAGGCGAGTCAGTTCGCATGTGTTGCGATATACAAGTTTTTCACTCACTCATATATCAAGTTGCAGCTCACTAAATTTTTGATGTGGTGGTTGCTTTAGTAACCTTCGTTTGTATTTTTTTACCTTTATTTTCACCTGGTGATCAAGGCTGGATTAACATCTCAGGAGCAGTGGCGGTTGGTGATAATTTTGTTTTTGGGGGGGCTGCAACTAGTGCATCCCCCAATCCGGTCGGTCAAGCGATCAGGTCCGAAGCACTTACCCCATCTATGGCGGGCAGCGCATCACTGTCAGAAAGGGTTGTTGTGCTGGAATCTGGAACCAGGAGGCTGATCCGAGCAGACATCAGTTTCCAGAGTCGATGTCCCCATGGCATTTGCTGCCATCTGCTTTCCTGTTACATAAGGGGGCCCCCCACCATACAGACCACTTGCCGCCATTGAAGGACTGCCTATGGAGAAATGACCTGCATTTACAGTTACAACCACCTGTTAACCCTTTCTTTAGTGTAGACTTGTTAAAGAGCCATTTCTCTCCATTGATACTTTGACTCAAGAGATCTATCACACTTGCTGCTGAATTCACCACTAAGCAGAAACTATCAGAGGCAGCTATAGAGCATGAGGCTATTAGTACTCCAGAATGCTGACTCTGCTTTGCTTCTCATCTGCCTCCCATTGCTACGTAGCATTCTAGTCCTTTTACTCCCTGACTGCTCACTTTCTGCAATGCTGCCTCAGGGAATCTACACATCTACTGGGCACAAATTTACATGAAACTGCTGTTGAACGCCACACTTAGTCATGTTCATCATTGTTCGCAACCGATTTAAAGGGCTCCAACATAGCCAGCTGAAGTTACCCATAAAGACTTGTCCGAGTCATTCTATTCCTATTCCTGAGGGCAGAACTGGGTTGCTTTTTTATAAAGTTTACATTTGAAGACCTAAGCCTAGCCCTTTTGTCTGAGAGCCCTCAAGTCCCTGTGCAACAGACCATACCATTCGGCTGGCTATTGCATTCTATAATAAATTCCTTAGTAAAATAAATTTTCTTCCTGCTTCTTCCTGTACATTCATCACTATACACTGATCAGCCATACCATTATGATCACCCACCATAACCTGTCAAGGCTTGGACTCCACTAGACCTCTGCAGGTATGCTGTGGTATCTGGCACCAAGTTGTCAGTAGCAGATCCTTTAAGTCCTGTAAGTTGCAAGGTGGGGTCTCAAACCTTTTTTTCTAGCAAATCACAGATGCTTAATTAGACTGAGATCTGGAGAATTTGGAGGTCAATCAACCACAAACAATTCTTACATTCATCAGACCGGGCCACATTCTATTGTTGCTCTGTGGTGCAGTTCTGATGCTCACATGCCCATTGTAGGTACTTTTGGCTGTGGACACGTGTCAGCATGGGCACCCTGACCCTTTTCTCGAAACCAATGTTAACTCTTTCAGCAGTTAAAGCACAGATAAATACCGGCCACTGGTCCAGCCTGGATTGTACGCAAGGCATCATAAGTGTGTGGCTACTTTTAACCACCCACTTTATATTTTTTCTAAATAAGGCATTACAACACAAAAATGCATGAAAAGCATACTAACTATAGCAGACACCACCCTAAAATATCAAGTAATGTTTTAAACTAAATTGCTCTTTTACTGAAGTGATCTAAAGATCCTGACCCAGTGATGCGCATATTTTGCCAATTCAGAATACCAATTTTCTATGTATAGTCGTTTCATATTGGGATATATGAGAAAATGAATAGTCTATGGCACCCAATTTCATCCAGAATGGCGAATGCTCCACAATATATAAAATATAAGGGTTACAAATTTCAGTCTTAAAATATACACCCCTTGCATATTTACAATGCCCTCGGTACCATAATAAGGTCAAATTGAAATAAATTACTACTTTCACTGCCTTCAACTTGTTGCGATTTTCGAATAACAGGCAATGCTTATGAATATTTATCAAAGCAAAGTGCGTCCTTTTCTTACGAAACAAATGCAGAGGGTTTTGTTAGGATAAGAATGGTATGTGCTGATGTGTTTGAAGCTTTTTTGGCACAGAAATGCTGTTATCGGTTCCTTTTATTAATTGGAGACCTCTTCTAGCTTCTTAATAGCTTTTATTGAAATATTCTTTTGTGCTACCTAGGGACATTAATAGGCGCAGATGACAAACTGTTTAATTCATTTGACAGAACTGCACAAGCCTTCCCTTCATGAATGAATGCATTGTATGTGTGCTGTCTATTTTCCATTAACTGCATGTTAAAAAGGGTCTTTTCTCCATTGAGAATTTCTGTATTTATTTATTTACCTTGTTATTTCATTTATTCTTAAATCATTCTATAACTGCGATTAATAATTCAGCCTTTTCAATACGGATGTTTTAGTTATTGATCGGTGCTGTTTTTTTGTGTCAAAATATCCAATTAAGAGATTGGTGCATTTTATTTACTTTAAAATGTACTAGTAATAGTGTTGAACAGAATGTTTACAGATGTGCATACAAATTCACCAGTGTAGAGTAAGTGCACGCTGGTGCAGTAGTCTATTAGTGTGTCGTGCCAGTGGTGCCAGTGCTCTTGGTGCAGTTGTGGAGGGTGAATTAATCCTCTTTGGAGTACTGCCAAAGTGTAAAAAAACTTCTCTCTGCTCCACCACAGAAATAGCATTTATTTTAACCACTTAAGACCCGGACCAAAATGCAGGTAAAGGACCTTGCCCCTTTTTGCGATTCGGCACTGCGTTGTTTTAACTGTCAATTGCGCGTTCGTGCAACGTGGCTCCCAAACAAAATTGGCATCCTTTTTTCCCCACAAATAGAGCTTTCTTTTGGTGGTATTTGATCACCTCTGCGGTTTTTATTTTTTGCGCTATAAACAAAAATATAGCGACAATTTAAAAAAAAAATCAATATTTTTAACTTTTTGCTATAATAAATATCCCCCAAAAATATATAAAAAACATTTTTTTACCTCAGTTTAGGCCGATACGTATTCTTCTACATATTTTTGGTAAAAAAAATTGCAATAAGCGTTTATCGGTTGGTTTTCGCAAAATTTATAGCGTTTACAAAATAAGGGATAGTTTTATTGCATTTTTATTAATTATTATTTTTTTTACTACTAATAGCGGCGATCATCGATTTTTTTCGTGACTGCGACATTATGGCGGACACTTTGGACAATTTTGACACATTTTTGGGACAATTGTCATTTTCACAGCAAAAAATGCATTTAAATTGCATTGTTTACTGTGGAAATGACAGTTGCAGTTTGGGAGTTAACCACAGGGGGCGCTGTGACTTTGAGTGTTCCCTGTGTGTGTGTTTACAACTGTAGGGGGGTGTGGCTGTAGGTGTGACATCATTGATCGCGTCCCCCTATAACAGGGATGACGCGATCGATGCTGCGGCCACAGAGAAGCACGGGGAAGCCGTGTTTACACACAGCTCTCCCCGTTCTTCAGCTCCAGGGACGGATCGCCCACTGCAGCGGCGATCGGGTCCGCGCCCGTGGCCCACGGCTGGGTACTAAAATCAACGTATATATACGTTGATGTGCCCAGCCGTGCCATTCTGCCGACGTATATGTGCAGTAGGCGGTCCTTAAGTGGTTAACCTTATTTTTTATGTAAAGTGTTCGGGAACTGCAAATGATGTGTCTAGACGAATCATGTGCATTGTGTTCACTGTGCCTCCTCGGACATGCATGTAACATTTCCCAGGAGACATATCTTTTTTATTCACAAAGCAGGTTGGGGGGGGGACGCATCATTGGGAGGCCTGCAGGCTGAGCCTGGAAGAGCCTGCAGTCTCCCAGTAATGTCACAAAGAACGTGGCGGCATGGTACCCAATCTGTGGTGGAAGAAACGGATAACACTGGATTCACTGGGTGGGTAAATATCTGAAATTTGTAGAATCCACAACCCGGTAAGCAGTGGTTTAAAAAAAACTAAAAAGGGAGGTGGGGGAAGGTAAAGATCTACATTAAGTGTGTGGTGGGTAGGGATGAGCCCAACGCTCGAGTCGAATGTAAGTTCAATTCGAACATCGGGTGTTCGTCTGTTAACCGAATAGCGAACAATTTGGGGTGTTGGCAGCAAATTCGAACACCCTTTAAAAGTCTATGGGAGAAATCAAAAGTGCCAATTTTAAAGGCAAAATTGCATGGTATTGTCATAAAAAGTGTTTATAAGTATCAATGCAAAAAAAGTTTTTTTCGGGAGCAATGATTTTAATAATGCTTAAAGTGAAACAATAAAAGTATAAATATTACTTTAACTTTTGTACCTGGGGGGGGTGTCTATAGTATGCCTGTAAAGTGGTGCATTTTACCCATGTTTAGAACAGTCCCTGCACAAAATGACATTTCTAAAGGAAAAAAGTAATTTAAAACTACTTGTGGCTTTAATGAATTGTCGGGTCCTGGCAATACAGATAAACGTAATTGAAAAAAACCAGCATGGGTTCCTCCCTCCCCCGGGTCCATTACCAGGCCCTTTGAATCTGGTATGAATATTAAGGGAAACCCCAAACCAAAATTAAAAAAAAAAATTGTGTGGGGGTCCCCCCAAATTCCATACCAGGCCCTTCAGGTCTGGTATGGATATTAAGGGGAAACCTGCGCTATTTTTTTTTTAAATGGTGTAGGGGGCTCCCTCAAAATCCATGGATTTTAAGGGAAATCCTGTGCCACAATTAAAACAAAATGGCGTGGGATTCACCCCAAAAATACCAGTCCCTTATCCGAGCATGCAACCTGGTAGGCCACAGGAAAACAGGGGGGACTAGAGAGCGCCCCCCGCCTGAACCATACCAGGCATCAAGCGCCTTGAGGTGATTTAGTTTGCATTTGTAGTGCTATACAAGTTATTCACTCACTCACTCAGGCCACATGCCCTCAACATGGGGAGGATGCTTTGGGGTCCAAAGTACCATGTCCCCATGTTGATGGGGACAAGGGCCTCATCCCCACAACCCTTGCGGGGGGCTTATCGGAATCTGGATGGCATTCTCTCAAGGCCCTGAAGACTACGGCAGTACTAACGATTTGGATCATTCCATCCACACGTGAGACGCAGGTCCTATTCGGAAAAGGTATCGTAATATACCCCCGGCTCTTTGTCAAGAGGTCAAAGACCAATTATGCGGTATACTGCAAGGAGGGGTGATTCGCGAGTGTGGCCTATCACAGATTGAATGCCTGTACCCATCGGGATGCTTACCCCTTGTCCCGGGTCGAAGAATCCCTAATGGCCTTGGGACAGGCCCAGTACTTCTCCACGCTAGATTTGGCCAGTGGATATTGGCAGGTTCTGGTAAAAGACTGTGAAAAGATTGTGAAAAAATGTCCTTTATCATCCCTCTGGGACTATACGAATTTAATCGGATGCCCTTTGGCCTGACTAATTCCCCCAGTACGTTCCAAAGGCTAATGGAACGTTGCTTGGGAGACTTGAACTTTGAATCTGTCCTGATTTACTTAGATCACATCATCATCTTTTTCAGAATGTTCAAGGACCATTTGCTTTATTTGGATCAAATCCTCCAGTGGCTAGCCCAGTATGGCCTTCGGCTCAAATCGCCATTTCATGAAAACAAAAATCCAGTATTTGGGGCATGTGGTCGAGGAAAAAGGGGTGTCTCCCAACAAAATTCAGGCTGTAGAGATGTGGACAATCCCTAAAACGGTAACAGAGCTTCACTCTTTCTTGGGACTTGTGGGTTACTACCGCAGATTCATTCCAAACTTTGCTACTATCACAGCCTCCTTGATAGTTGATGTGCAGGAAACTGGCCCATCGAAAAGTAAAATCTTCTCCCAGCATTACTAACAGTTGGGGGCAGCACAAAGTGAGGGATTGGAGGCCCTCAAGGCTTACGCTGACTTCCGCGCCCATACTGTGCTGGCTCAAGAGCAAGATGGAACGGAGCGTGTGATTGCCTATGCAAATTGGAGTCTACGCCCTACCAAACGTAACCCAACAAACTACAGTTCCTTTAAACTCCAGTTGTTAGCGGTAGTCTGAACCATCAATGAAAAGTTTGCTGTGTACTTATTCAGCAAACTTAGTAAGTAAGAGTATGCTATGTAGTTTTAATTTTCAGTTTTGTCACTTGTAAAATTGGTAAACTGGCAGCGTACATTGAAAGAAAACACTTACTGGTGCTTGGGCTTGACTGTTGGCTGTTCAAGCACAAATCACTGTATTCTGGGAGGCAGTGAGGTGTGTTTATCCATACATGAGTCTCACATACCAATGACCATAATAGTGTTCTCAACCTGTCTTTCGGTGTAAGCTTTGACACCAATTTACAATTAAAGAAACTGATGTTACTGGCAAGCAACTTGTGGCAAAATCAAATAATCCAATTAATCTATTAGTGCTGCAGGGAAGCTAATGCCACGCAACAGGAAAGGTCATCTCTACTGAATTCCGTTTGCTTTGTAACTAATTTATTGCTGCATTGGGCGGAGCAATAGTTTTTGTATTAACATGCACCCCTTACTGATGTTCTTTTTTGCAATTTGTAGTAATGCAATTTGTGATCATTTCAGACACTAAAGAGGACTTTAACCAAAAGTCAGAATATCACATTCTAGTCACAGTGCTCTTAGCTGGAATCTGAACATCTTCAAGGACGTCTAGTAGTTGACTCGCAATTAACAGGCTCTAGTACGGTGTTTGGATGCTGTGAAAATAATACAAGGAACATAAAATCATGTTTGCACAAAGAATCCATTAATCAGGACAGTGAGCAGGTGACAAGAATGCACATTAGAGAGCAAATTAACTAACTTTAATTTTAACTTCTAACATCATTGCTTGAGTGGAGAATCCATTCAAAGCTTGCATATGTTTGCATGTATTTGATACAGAAGCATTTTCTTCAAAAATTACAGTTATTGAAGAGCAGAGGTTTATAAAGTGTATCTTTAGGCAAAACCTTGTTTTGAATAGAGTGTAAAAGCAGAAAACAAACCCCCCACCAGGTCCGCACTCACCCCATCCACGGTCGCGGCTTCCTTGGCTTCTCCTCCCGGCTAATTCAGTCTTAAAGGGGTTGTAAAGGGAAATTAATTTTTCCCTAAATAGCTTCTGTTACCTTAGTGCAGTCCTCCTTCACTTACCTCATCCTTCGATTTTGCTTTTAAATGTTCTTATTTCTTCTGAGAAATCCTCACTTCCTGTTCTTCTGTCTGTGACTAAACACGGTAATGCAACACTTTCTCCCTGCTGTGGAGAAAGCCTCTTGAGGGGGAAGGGGGCGAGCAGGAGTGTCAGGACGCCCACTAACACACAGCTTATTTCTCTATCTGCAAAGTAGAGAGCGTCCTGACCCTCCTGCTAAAATGTACCTTGATTAAATGTAACCATATTGCTACACTAAAGGCTCTTCTTTTTTTATACTCAGTTGTGATATGACGTTACTCTTATATCAGGACATTGCTTGTATATCAAGGAAAAACGTATTAAAACATTTTGCTTGTCTTGCAAAACGCTCTCAAACCAAGTTACTCTTAAATCAAGGTGTTGCTGTATAATAAAAATATGAATACAAGTTGTAAATGACAAAAAAAACATACATGTGATTGTGTAGTGTCCATAAAAAAAGTCCATAAAGTGAAATTCCAGTGGTAATTGGACAGATACGCTAAAGAGCAACTCCAGTGATAATTAAACAAATACTCTGGAGATGATTTTCCCAGTGCAATAGCAAGTAAACACAGAGTGACTCCAGTGCTCTCCATCCACCAATATGCATTCACCTGTAGGGATGAGCCGAACACCCCCCCCCCCGTTCGGTTCGCACCAGAATCTGAAAACAGACCAAAAGTTTGTGTGACCTTTAGAACCCCATTAAAGTCTATGGGACTCGAACGTTTTTAAGGCTAATATGCAAGTTATTGTCCTAAAAAGTGTTTAGGGACCCAGGTCCTGCCCCTGGGGACATGTAACAATTCAAAAAAAAGTTTAAAAAACAGCAGTTTTTTCAGGAGCAGTGATTTTATATTACTTTTTATCCTTCAGAAATTCCACTTTAGGCAGGGACAGTTCTAAACACAGGAAACAAGCACTGCTTTGCAGGCATACTATACACACACCCTAGGTACAAAATTTAAAGGAATATTTCACTTTTAGGCTCCATGCACACTAGGAGCAGAAAAAAACGTCAACGCACTATATAATGCAAATCGTGTGTAAAACATAGAATGATTTGCATTATATAGTGCGATTTTTTCGCTACTATTTCTGTTGGTTGTTGGTATGAGGCTTTCTCATGCTAACATAATCATCTCTATTGACTTTAGCGGCACTTCCGTTTTTCGACGGAAGATCGAAAATGACCGTCATATCCGGTTTTCGACGGAAGATCGAAAATGGCCGCAAGTCTATTTCCGCTTTATACACATAAAAGCAAGTATCCGATAGGCCCTTGGTAACCTCTGATGAAGTCACGTGACGTGACGCAATGCGTAAGGTCAACCGGAAGTGACGTGACACCTTCACCGTCCGACCGGAAGTGCTGTTGTTGGCGTTTTTACCCGTTTTTTGTTTGTAAGTGAATTTACCCATTAGCCCTGGTTCACACTGGTGCGTTTTAAAATGCGATTTGGCATGTCAAATTGCATGTCAAAACGGCAGATTTTGCCTCAAATTGACGGCAATGGCACCGTCCTAATCGGTGCGACGCTGCATCTGCAGCATTGCACCGATTTCAAAAAGTAGTCTCTGTACTACTTTTTGCGATTTCAGCCTGCGATTTACATTGACATCTGTGCAGAAACCTGCACAGATGTCTCTGAAATCGCGGCTGAAATCGGGACTGCCGGGCGGGAGTGAAATCGTGCGAGTTCAGCTGAACTCGCACTGCTTCACTCCCGCAGCCCAGTGTGAACCAGGGCTAAAACTGTTTTCAGTTTTTACATAATTCACGATGAGAGCTTCATTTTTTCCATTTTATGCATTTGCCTAACCCACGGTGAGCGGACCCTGATTACGCCTGGATGCGGACAGCATTATCTATCCAAGACGGAATCCAACAACAATATCTAGGATTGAGTTGAGGCCCTTTTCTTTCTGTTGGGAGGTAAGCGCTCTGTGAGCACAGATATCTTGGAAGATGTCTCTGGATTTTCCGATTGCTTAAAGTGATAGAAGCTATTGAATTGTTTGACACGATTATTGCTATTTTTCACCTTTTGGACTGGTCTCTGTGTCCATCCTACCCAGTTGTGATTTATCACCATCACTGGACTTTTATTTATTTATTTTCATTGTTATATTTTGTGGTTGGAATGTGCACTATTTTTTTGCCATAGGGGCGCTATTTGCGCCTTTTAGTTTAGTTTAGAATTGCGCTCATCACTTTCCTTTTATATTCATTCATTGTTGTTAGCACATAAGAGATTTGAGCTGCATATAATTTAGTTTAGACTTTCACTGTTTACGTTTATTCACTGTTGGTCAGCGCTGTAGTTTTCCTTTTTTATACCTGTGATTATAGTTGCCATTAAAAATCCCTGCTATAGTTCTGAGATCAGCAGATGACCTTGAACAAGAGCACCTAAGTTGGCTGATCAGAACTCCCCTCAGCACTGCCACTCATCCCATTCCCCCTACCAGCACTGCCACTCATCCCAACTCCCTGTCAACACTGCCAGTCATCCCATTGCCCCCCACCAAGGAGTAACAGAAGGAATAAAATAATAATACATGGAATGGAGAGGAAAAGAGGGGGAGGAAGAAAGAAAAAGGGAGAGAACGAATAAGAGAAAAAAACAAGAGAGAAGGCTAGAGAGAGAGATGGGGAGAAAAAAAGAAATTAGGATAGAGAGAGATAAAAGGGAAAGAAATGAGAACAAAGAGAAAGAGTGATACATCCTAAAATGTACCATATGAGGTTTTAATACTGTGCGAGTGGAAGGGACTCAGGGAGCGCAAATTATTTGTCTTGCCTTGGGTGCCAATAACCCACGCTACAAAAATAATTTTACTGTTAGGGGTCCCCACAACTTGGAAAATTTTATCAAGGGGTCACAGCACTAAAAGGTTGAGAACCACTGCTCTAAGGAGTACAGCATTTAATCAGGGTAAATCCTAATTGGAGAGATGCACCAGCGTAAACCTGACCTACAATATTATTCACCTAGTCAAGGCAAACAACCCAAACTACCAAGCAGCTCCTTTGGGGGTGGTGCTACAAATACATAGCTATCAGGTAAGATTTCCCCATCCACACTGTTTAGAATTGAGTGATGGCTATAGAGGCTAAATTATAGATATTTACTAGATGGTATTTGGTACCCTTGAAACTGGCCACTATTTATCCTTCTCTGTCACCTCTATGCTTTAGAGGGTGTCAAGGGGTTGGTTCTATGATTCATACATGGTGGGACTGCCCAAAGATATGTGGATTCTGGACAAAAGTATTTCATATTATAAGACGAATCACAGGTTGTAATATACATCAGTCTCCAGCGATTGCTTTGCTGAATGGACTTATACCACAGTCTCATAAGTTTACCAGAAGACTAATATTATTTATCCTAATAGGAGCCAGAATTTCTATAGCAGCTGCTTGGAAAAAACCGACAGTCTCAATATTATATATGAAAAGGAAAGTCACATGGATAATGGAACAAGAAAAAAGGATTGGCTTACTGTTAGATAAGGATAATCAGTTTAATGAGATTTGGGAACCATGGTTGAAGTACTTAGGAATCTCAAATACCATATAAATATGGAAACACAATTCGCTACTTACGGCTGTATAAATTTGGCAGGTAGGCTGTCTATCCTTCTTTCTCTTTACTCTTTCATCTCCACCTCCTTTTTCGTTTCTTTCCTCTTTCTCTTTTTCCGATCTTTTTCTCTTTTGGTTTTATTTCTTTATTTTTTTCTATTATATAAATAACACAAGGAACTTTCTTTATATGAAAGTGTTATTTATATATTGGTTCTTTTCTATTTCATATATAGTTTGGTTTTATCCATATGGATACATTCTTAAGTCGGTATAGGTATACTGAAATTTCTGATAGAAGTATTTTTGACTCCTGGAATCTAGGGAGAGAACATTGGAGGAGGCGTCAATTCCTTGAATATATTTTAAAATTAATTGTTTCAAAATATTTTATGTTACCTAAATATTCTTTCCCTTGACCAAAAGTATGGGAATAACACAGTTTCTGTTTATTTTTTCATTTTTTTTTTTCATTCATTTTTTCCCATCTAATCCTCCATAAGAGATAGTTTTAGAATCGGGGGGAAGAATGGATGGAGGAGATGCTCTGCATCCCTTGAAATGACTTGACCCAGATATGGTGTAGGGAAAGATGGAGGGTAGTTTAAGAATTTACCATATTCATAGATTTGAGAGATAGAACTTTTGTTGTGATTCATAATATGAGTTACTGTGAATTTAAACAAGAGTTAAGGGATGACTGGTGATGGGAAAGTACGAGTAACTATTCAATTTCAGTTAGGTTGATTTACAGATACTTGTGATTTTTTGTTGTATTCTTTATATCTGGCTAATGAATGATTCTTTGATTTAGACCAAGGTGTTATTAGAAAGAGTATACTACTAAATATGACGTTGTGTAATGCAATATACCGTATTTATCGGGGTATTGCGCGCTCCGGCGTATAGCGCGCACCGCTAAAGTGGACCCTATTCCTGTGGAAAAAAAGATTTTTGTACTTATAGTTTTGGTGTCTTGCGCGGCGTCCATCGGCGGCCTCTTCGGGTCCGGTGTCCGTCTGCGGCTTTGGGTGTCCTCTTCGTCGAGTCCGGCATCCTTCTGCGGCTTAGGGTGTCCTCTTCGTCGGGTCCGGCGTTCCTCTACGGCTTCAGGTGTCCTCTTCGTCGGGTCCGGCGTCCTTCTGCGGCATCCTCCCCGCTCGATCCCCGCTTTCCCGCGCCGAGTTTGAATACTGCACCGACATATACCGAGCGCAGTACACTCGTGTATAGTCGGGCAGGCTCGGCTACTCTCACGCTCACATCCTGTACGTCCATACTATACACGAGTGTACTGCGCTCGGAATATGTCGGAGCAGTATTCAAACTCGGCGCGGGAAAGCGGGTATCGGCGTATATCGCGCACCCACGATTTTGCCCTGATTTTCAGGGCAAAAAAGTGCACGGTATATGCCGATAAATACGGTAATGACTTTTTGTTATATTCTATCAAATGTAACGTCTATATTTTGAAAATAAACTTAAACTTGAATGAAAAAAAAAAAAGAATTGAGTGAAGGCTGAGCGAAGGAAATCCTAAAGTGAAATTAAAATCACAAAGAAAAAATTTATTATATTGCAGATTACCTATTCTTAGATGTGGCAGCTACAGTCGTTTTCTTTTTGTTGGCCTTTTTTTTTTATAATAATTCAAAGTGTTTCTATTTTGCCTAAATCTATCAGCAAACATTAGTGAATCAATCAGCGATTTCTGATGGGTATTCTTTATAGTGTACCTAACCACTTGCCGACCAGCCGCCGTCCTTATACTGGACGGCACATTCCCATGAACCGTTGTAGCTGTATGTCGACACCTTTAATGAGGATAGCAGGCACACACTGCATTACGGGGGACGTGTGTGTGTAATAACAAAAATTCCTGTTCTGTGAGGAGAGGAGAGGAGAGGAGAGAAAGATTGTGTGTTCCTACTAGCTAGGAACAATGATCTGTCATCTATAGTCAGTCCCATCCCCCTGCAGTTAGAACACACATGAGGGAACAGTTAACCCCTTGATTGCCCCTTGTGTTAACCCCTTCCCTGACAGTGACATTTACAGTAATTAGTGAATTTTTATAACACTGATCGCTGTATAATTATCAATGGTCCCAAAAATATTTCTGTCCGCCATAATGTCGCAGTCCTGATAAAAATCGCTGATCATTGCCATTACTAGTAAAAAAATATAATAAAAAAATGCCATACTTTTACACATACACAGACACTATAACTTTTGATGCAAACCAAACAATATACGCTTATTGCGTTTTTTATTACCAAAAATATGTAGAAGAATACATATCAGCCTAAACAGAGGAAAACATTTACTGTTAAAAAAAAAAATGGGGATATTTATTATAGCAAAAAGTACAAAATACTGTGTTTTTTTTTTCAAAATTGTTTTTTTTGTTCATAGCGCAAAAAATAAAAACCACAAAGATGATCAAATACCACCAAAAGAAAGCTCTATGTATGTTGATGTCTGTGCCCCCATTAGGGAGATTGAACCTCTCTACAGTATTTCTAATGTTTGTTGTTATCATCGAAAGTGAAAAAAAATTGTCCCCGTAATAGAAGCAGGGCTTTCTTTAAAGCAGGACAAAAGGGGCAGCGGCCCTGAGCCCTGTCATTGTTGTGAGGCCCAAAGCAGCTGCTTCATACTTGCCAACTCTCCCAGGTTAAATTCCCTTGTCCCTTGAGGTTTTAGTCCTGTGCTGTTTCCTGATATCTCAGTGTGAAGTTCTGCTACTAATGCTACCCAGATCTGCCCTAGTGTGTACAGATGACTCACCTGCTGACCCTGTGTTTACAGGTAAATACAAGCATTGATATGTAAATAGTAGCATAATTCATATGTAAATAGAGGCGGAGCAGCAGCATTCATATGTAAATAGAGGTGTTATTCATATGTATATCATGTCCCCCTGAAGTCATATCCACCATCACCTATACTAAATGCTGCCCACTAGGGAAATAAAGGGGCATGCTTGAAAGTCCTGCCTACAACTGTGGTCATTAGGCCTACCATCAAGGCAGGCTAAATGTCTCAGTAACATTGGTGGTCAGTGGGACAGTACAATTACAATACAGTGCAATACAGAAGGAATAGGAAGGCCCTGCCTGTAAAGCTTGCAATCTAAGGGAGGGGAGGTGGTACAAAAGGTAATGGCTGCAGGGAAGGTCTGATGGAGGTGACTCAAGTAGGGGTAGGCTTCCCTAAATAAGTGAGTTTTTAAGGATGGACAGGGTAGGAGATGATCAGACATACTGAGGCAGAGAGTTGCAGAGGATGGGAGAGGCTCTGGAGAAGTCCTGTAGGCGACCATAGGAGGAGTTAACAAGAGAGCTAGAGAGCAGGAGGTCGTGGGAGCATCTGTGGATGAGATTGGTGATGTAGCTGGGGACGATGTTGTGGATGGTCTTTTATGTTGTGGTTAGTATTTTGAATTCTATACAGTGGGGTAGGGGAAGCCAGTGGAGAGATTGGCAGAGAGGGGCAGCAGTCCCGGATCAGTTAGTAAGGTGTATTAGTCTGGCAGCAGCATTCATGATAGACTGATATCCTGTGTAAAGATAGGCCAGTGAGGAGGGAGTTGTGGTGTCATTGGTTAGGAAGGGGCGAATTCTGGAGATGTTGTGCAGGTTAAGGCAGGTAAGCCAGTGATTGGATGTAGGCGCTGAAGGAGAGATGAGAGTCTAGGTTTACATCCAGCACCTTGGCATGTGTTGCTGGACCAATGGTTGTGCTCAATAATAAAGTCATAGGGAGAGTACTGAGGAGGAGAAAATATGACAAGCTCAGATGCATTAAGGTTGCCTGTGTGATCTTTATATAGATACAGCAAACCACAGGTCTATAGTTCCCTGGCTATTAAGCTGATCAAAATATATAATGATGATTAGCGCTTCAGACAAGTGATAAGTATGCACTATACCTGGAACAGAGCATGTAATCAATAGACCATGGAATATAAACAGTGATGACTATAAATGGTGGTAAAATAACCTAAACAATTAATATAGTGAATGACGTCCTAAACGTCAGGTGCATACCTGGGCTGATGTGCATAAAAACAGCAATGAATGATCTATGAATGAACAGTCTCTTAGACAGCCAGATGGAGTATGGGATGATGGACGGATGAGTTCTTCTCTCTAATAATAATGTGGCATGAGATTTCCACAGAGGTGATGTAGTTCCCTTACCTTGAGGGTGCTATATATCAGCATATAGTATGATCCTCCAGGCTTCAGGCTCCGGTTTATTCCCAAAGTTCCTTATATCTGCCAAGTGCTGCTAGGATGATCCAAGCTCAGCAATCCACATGGGGGGATGCAGTGCGGGAAAGAAGAGAAAAAGAACGGATGCCTCCAATGGTGTAGTAGGTGAAGCAGGATGTTTTAATGATAAAAACGTTGGTACAAGTAGTACATAAAAATAATAACAAATTGCGGCAACGGAACGATCATTTGCCGCCTGGTGTTTGTTGGCCTCCGGCTGGTATGGATGTCACGTGGTCTCGACTCCCTACCAGCCGGAGGCCAACAAACACCAGGCGGCAAACGATCGTTCTGTTGCCGCAATTTGTTATTATTTTTATGTACTACTTGTACCAACGTTTTTATCATTAAAACATCCTGCTTCACCTACTACACCATTGGAGGCATCCGTTCTTTTTCTCTTCTTTCCCGCACTGCATCCCCCCATGTGGATTGCTGAGCTTGGATCATCCTAGCAGCACTTGGCAGATATAAGGAACGTTGGGAATAAACCGGAGCCTGAAGCCTGGAGGATCATACTATATGCTGATATATAGCACCCTCAAGGTAGGGGAACTACATCACCTCTGTGGAAATCTCATGCCACATTATTATTAGAGAGAAGAACTCATCCGTCCATCATCCCATACTCCATCTGGCTGTCTAAGAGACTGTTCATTCATAGATCATTCATTGCTGTTTTTATGCACATCAGCCCAGGTATGCACCTGACGTTTAGGACGTCATTCACTATATTAATTGTTTAGGTTATTTTACCACCATTTATAGTCATCACTGTTTATATTCCATGGTCTATTGATTACATGCTCTGTTCCAGGTATAGTGCATACTTATCACTTGTCTGAAGCGCTAATCATCATTATATATTTATATTCCTTTGTGTATTTGTGGACACTTTAGATTCAGCAGCCTTTGACTCACTGATATTATCCCAGCACTTCACTTGTTTACTCACAGTAGCGCATTAGACATTTTTACTCAATTTCACTATTAAGCTGATCCTTTGGCTTCAATGTGTTCGGACCTGTAACAATCATGCAGATTAAGAGTACTAAAATCAGTCTGATGTCACTGGCAGCATGCTTGTTATACCGCAATGAATCAGAATGTATTGCAGCATGAGATGAACAGACAAATAATAAACACAATCTGGATCCAGCTTGAACAAACCCAAATAAGGATACATCTTAAAGAAGTCTTCTGGTCTTTAAAACGCTCATCAAAACAACCAAGTAAGCCTGAAACAAATCCAGGCAATTCAATTCAAGCTAAGCATATGATAACTGGAATGAAAAACAATCAGAGGATACAAAACATAGGCAGCTGAAGGTATATGCAAACTTATGCCCTGTACACGAGATCAGAATTTCTGATGGAAGAAAATCCGATGGAATTTTACATGGGAATTCCGTTCAAGATTCTGAGCATGCATGTTTTTTTCTCCACCGGAGTTCCACACAGACGATGTTCTATTTCTAAACTCCGACAGAAAAAAGTTTGATGGGGCCCACACACGGTCGGAACATCCGATGAAAATAATTGCGTCTGACTTTTTTCGTCTGAAATTTCCGATTGTATGTACAAGGCATTAGACTTCTCCTGTGACGTGTTAGCCTGGTCCCATCACACTGGCCTTTTTAGATTTTCTACTTACCATTTAATATACCGAGTGACTTAACTGACCTAAAAGTGAGCCTGGGAGATGTAAGGGGGCAGTGCCAAGCCTGACTGCAGTCCCCTCTGTTATGCCCCTTTTACCAGACCAATCTGGCTTGGAAAAGCTCTGATAATTTGTTAGTGGCAACATTTTCACATCACCCTAACCCCTTAAAATTAACAGTTGGCTAGGCTATATATTTACAAGTATTTAAATATTCTCAACAAGCAGTAAATTACCTTTCAAACAAGCTCTTAATGGGTGTAGACACTGTGGGGCAATTCACTCTCAAATTTCACAGCAAAAGAACTGAATAGGAAGTAAACTATGATAAATTGATTCCTACTATTTAAAGGCCGGTCCTCACACCCTACTCTGCTACCATCAATTGGGTAGCAGGCGACTTCGCTGTGACCTCTGAAACCACTGGGTGGGACACGGCTATTCCCTGGCCTGGATAGAAAACTGATTATGAGTTAACTATAAATGTGTATAAGTGGTTTTAGCAGAATCCAGAAGTATGTCAATATTTGTTGAATCTGAATAACGGTTAGAGTTGACTAATCCCATTCTTTCTAGCAATTGTTAAAAAAATCCCTACCTCTTTGGGGACCAAAGACTTTAAGTGGTGGAAGGATGTAGTCAGAAGCTTGATATATACATATATATCAGGAGACATTTTGGCGTTATTGCAAGGGGAGCTGTTTTCCCCCTAGTGTTGAATGTGATGCTGACCTGTTATCTGCATATTCAGAGACAATTCTGAGCAAAGCATCTTGGAATATGTAGTCCGTAAGGGATTCGCCCTCTGGCTGAATCATGTACAACTACCAATTAGTTGATGGGGAAAAACAAATTTATGGGAGAGACTCTAAGGCCGCGTACACATGACCAAATAGATTTGTTCAAATCGGTCAGGCCGACCGATTTGAACAAATCTGTCTGCTGCTGTTTTGGTTTGATCGCGTGTACACACGATCAAACCAAAATCCCCGCCAGCAGACAGCGTGCTGACGTGTCGGTGACGTTGATGCCGCCACGTCACCACACCATGAAGTAAAACACTTCCGCGCATGCATCGAAACCATTCGAAGCGTGTGCGAGAAGACATGTCTGCTGGTTAGCGTACTAACCAGCAGACATGTCGGGCGGACGGGTTCCCAGCCGACAGATTTGAAAGCATGCTTTCAAATCTGTCAGCTGGCCAAATCCGTCGGCTCGCCCGTATACACGATCGAATCTGTCTGCTGGGACGGTCTGGCAGACCGTTTCCAGCAGACAGATTTGATCGTGTGTATGCGGCCTAAGAGAGAGGGAGGACGGCTGGCATGCTCTCTTGGGACAGGAGTGGATCTGTGTGCAGGGACTCTGCGATAGTATGGGCTGCAGCTGAGTCGCGGCAAAATTGTCCAGCAAATATCTGAAGGGACACCTGTGGACAGCTCCCCCTTAGCTGTTTGCAGCAGTATGGAGGCTGTTACTTCCCAGTCATCCAACAGTGCATTGGATTTGGGTGAGCCATGGCGTGAAACGGCGGAGGCTGGATGTCATCCACTGAGCCACAGTCTTGAGAGATCACCATCATCATCATCATCTTCATTCCTGGTTCCAGTGTGGTGAGCGGGCATCAGACCAAAGTATATAGATCCTGTATATAGACACCATTTTCTCCTCCACCCTTTATCATCTTTAGTTCTAAGGATTTAGACCAAAAACATCATAGACACTATATACAGACACCTTCACTATCCATTACTCTGCTGTTGCTTGTAGTTCGACAAAAAGTAGCATCTATAAGTCAATGATCACTGTGAATTCAGCTACAATCTAATTCACACAGGAAGACTGTTTGCTGTTTATTCTCACCTTATTAAGTCAAGTTGCTTTACCTTACCATCCAAAATCTTCTTGCATACAATTAAACATCAAGGGCTAGCTGAAGATCTACCGGACTGCCACACAGCAATACAGGACAACTTTCACCTCCCTCTCCACTTCAAGAATTTATTTATTGAAATGCTTAGAGTTACAATTCACAAAGAACTCTCTGAAAGAGCAGGTTGAATTGCAATATAGTTTTCTCCTTGCTAAGAATTGTATTTGTTATTTATTGTTCTGTGCTTGTGTGCAGAAGCAGTAGAGAGGGGCTTGACATTTACAAGAGTCATTCCTTTGCTCTCCTTCAGCCTATTCACATAAGCTATGTATGTGCTTGTTTGAGCACTGAGACTATAGTGTTCATTGTGAAATGTATGATAAGAGATTGTCATTTAGTTATTGGTAATATTCCTTTAGTAAACAACTTTTTAAGAGTGTATTGTTGAATTGACTCTTTACTTTGTTCTTCCCTTCTCATCAAGTAAAACCTGTTAATTTAATAATTTCTGATGTATTTACTTTTTCCCTGCTGACATTTGAAGGAAAGGGGGAAAATGTTTAACCCAGGGTGTCAGAGGTAGACATGTGCACACTGAAATATTTTGTTTTGGAATTTCGTTTTCGTGTATTTAGTTACTCCTGAAATTCGGTTTTATTTATTCTGTTTTGTTAAAAAAATGCATTCGTCCTAAAATCCAAATTAATTAAGGTCGAATCTGTGATTGAATGCTTATGGTGTCTGTCAAATGTTCTAAGAAGATTCGATGGAGCAACTAAACTGTATGACGCCGCAATCCTACATTTCCGGTCAAATTTTCCGCCTACAAGCTATAGAAGAATTCTAATGTTGTATGACAATAGTAATAATTATATTTATAAATTATTATTACTAGTCAACCAACATTCAAATTCTTCTACAGCCTATGGGCCGAGCATTTGACCGGAAATGTACGATTGCGGCATCGTACAGTTTAACTGCTTGTCGAATCTTCTTAGAACTTGCGACAGACACCATAAGCCTTCAATGAAAGATTCAAAGTTTTTATGTTTTTTCACTGCTTTGTCGAATCTTCATCATTCATATTGAATGGTCTACCCCAACACTGTCTCTATTATGTCATATCTTTTCTCTCTATGTAGAATAATCTTGGACTAATAGAGTTAGGTTAGGCACATTCGACCGCAGATTTAATAGACACAGATTGCTATTGTCAGCGTCATGTCAAATCTCCTATCTATATCGAACTGTTGTAGCAACGAAAAAGAAAATAAAGAATTTCTTTATGTCGGATGTTTCGGATTTCGAATTCTGCTTGTTCGTTTTCGTCTGATAAAACGATAACGAAAATACCCCAAATTCGGACGAAAATGCATTTGGACGAAAAGGAATGCACATTTTTAGTCAGAGGTGTCAGAGAACTCACAGGGTTAGGACAACCAGCAGGGGGTATTGATCTATCTTACAACCCTCAAAGGGCAACGCTACACAAGCAATGTAACCAAAGTCTGTATCAACTGAGAAAGCTACACAGAAAAGTAAATATCAACATAATTTATTGTGTGAATATTCTTAAATAATTTAGTAAATCATCCTCAGAGTCTCTGTCAGTTCCTGCCATTCTTAATGAGAGCTCTGCTTATACAGTATATGATCATGGTAAAACTACACTGCCAATTATCAATCACATCATCAAATCACTTCAAGCAAAAAAGAATTGTATTCTTTTTGGCTGTTATACTACCATCTGGCCATATACAAGGATGACTGTCATTTGACAGGACAGGAACAAAACTGACACAGATCTGCAATATCCTGAATTAGCCTATCTATTTCTATTTCCTTCAAATGGCAAGCCAATTAACCTCAAATTGAATAGACCGTTTTGATTGCCTTCCCCATTTTCTGCAGTGATTGAAGATTAGGCAAAGGTCACGTGAAAGCAGTTTTTAGTTCTGCAATTCTGTCAAAAGAGAATCTTCTTCAGAAATTCTGAAAGTTTTACAGCATCAGAGCCACTAGCTGCCACTTTATGATGAAGCAGTGTCTGTCAGGTCAGGGAGCTGTTTATATTGAGAGATACATAAGGATACAAAGAAAATCTTCCAATGTAGACAAATGTTCTGGTGGCTGCCTAAAACAGTATTTTCTCTCATTTTGGAGAGATTTTCTTATACTTCCTGTTGTGTCTCAGGGACAGAAAGTGCTGGTAAATCTCCCCTACGAGACACAGACGGCAATAAAATATTGACAGGGGTTTTAATCTTTTCCTACTCTACTCAAACCCTAAAATCACAGTTTCTCTCTGTTTGGTATTAGTCCAAAGGTTCAAAAATGAGGGAAAAGTTCATTCTTTAGGACTTGCACCAGAGAAGACTTCCTGGGAGACATTTGTACACTGCTATAACTTGGCAGCTAAAGTGGACCTTTATTCAACAGTTAAAGTACTCCTCCACTCTTTTTAACACTGGCTACATTTTGGCACTCCAACTTCCTCAGTTCTTGCCTAGGTAAGAATTATGTCAGTTGTCCTACCCTCCTGCCCACCCGCAGCCTCCTGGGACATCTGACTGCAGGACTAGTTTCAATGTGCCGCACAATCACATACATGAGCAATGGGGAGCCAGATTTTTCAGTAACTCACAGTCGGCTCTGAATTTTAAGATTGCAGCGCTGGAAATCCATAGCGGTGAGAAGAATAAGCTGTGGAATGGCAGAGCTGGACACCATTGATTGTTAAGTATCTGTTTTTTAAAAGTCAACAGCTACAGTATATGTAACTTATTACTTTTTATTTAAAAAAAAATGGGCGAATTTCCTCTTTAGGCTTCATGTACCCTTGCCTACACTGGTAGTTCTCAAACTTGAGTTTAGGAGCTTTTGGTGTTTTTTTTGCCAAAGTTCCTAAAGTCAACTACATAAAGCCTATGTGTCAATCTACATGTAACGACACCCCGAGTATGAAAGGGGTTAAAGTCATTTAGGACATTCCATTCCCGAACACAAAGGCAGCTACCGAACACTACAATCAGCCAAACAAGAAACCCATACGAATAATCCCCCCCCCCCCCCCCAAGTATGAGACGAGGCTCTGTATTGAGGGTCAAGCAGGAATCAGACTCTTTATTGAAAGGAATACAGGCTCTTTATATACACTTAAGAATATTGCAGTCACCACATGTACAATGACCCAGATCCACCCACAACATCACCCAATGGTTACATAACGAGCCCCCAATACACATTATTCTGAGTGTCAGTACATCCCTTAGCAGACAACAGGTGAGTTCATTAGCATACTTAATAATAGGTGAATGGAAAGCTGCCTTAGACAAGATTAACTCAATTAACTAATCCAGACAAAGCAACATCGTTAAGCAATAGACGGTTGGTCTCTCACATTGAACTTCTTGAAATGCCCAAATTAGGAGAACAAAAAAGAAATGGTGGAAGGATGTTTCCCAATAATGATTGATGAATACTCACAATCCCAACATGAAAAGTAAATAAAAAAGGAATTGAACAAGAAGGGTTGAGGAGGGACCTCTTCCCAACTTTAGGGATCTTTATGTGAGGTATCAATCGAAGTAATAAGGTAGGCACACCAAAACACGTATGTTGATTATCAAAATTAGAAAATTTAATTTACATAAAAACAAAGTTATATATACAGATAGAACAAGGTGAATAGACGACCACAATATTTACAAACAAGGCACAAACGAGGTTTGATACACTATTGCCAACTAGTTTCGCATTTATATGCTTCTTCAGGGCTTTGCACCTTGGTCTCTTCTGAAAGATAGTCGTCTGTATATAATAATAAATGCCATTAGAGAAGAACAGCAAATATAACAAATTTGTATAGAATTTTTCATATAAAGTATCAACATTTCACCAATAGTTAATACTCAATGATAAATGAACATCATACAGTATAAATAAAGACGTGTGCTTACCAATCCTGTTTGTAAGTTAATGTGACTAGACAAAAAGTCGCGCCGCCCCTCTCATCCCTGCAGCATAAGACCAAACCCAAAAGGCGGAAAAAGAACCTGTGGAAGCCAGATCCACCTGGTCATGCAATGTGGGTGATAGGGTGTTGAGGTTTTGTACCACTCCCAAACTTGAATTCTGAAAATTATCAGAAATGGATATATAAAAGAAAATGTCCTAGGTTCATGGTAGAATGTTCTTGATTATGTTATTTAATTTCATATCAAGTGCTAGCACAAGCATTTAATTTAATTTTTATCAAATCATATATTGTTATTAATTGTATATCAAAAAGATATAAATAAAATATTAATATATTTATTAATTAACTGAAGGGAAACTGAAGTCTTAACAAATTAGCATACAGTATAATTTATGAAATTAATAGATTTCATGATGGTCATAATACCCCATAGTAAGGATATAATGCCAGGGGAAAATGTCTAACAGCTATACCCTATTTTACCGCTAGGTGGTGTTCCAAACAATAATGTGATAATATTATTATTAGTAAATGCTATAAGCTGTCTCTTGGTTGTTATTATTCCAAAGAGAAGCAGGTGAAACAGTTTATCCATGATAATGGTAACAATGAAAAATCAACATTACCTAGCAGGCAAAGATGTATCATTTTAGATGCACCAGTAAAGAAATAAGGTTTGTTGTAAGCTGAATGTTTGCATAGATGGTAACGAATATAGGAGTTATTACCTTCTTTTAGCAGGTGGTAATGATAGGAGTCATGAGACGGGTAAAGTCCTTTGGTCGCAATGTGACCCAAGTTCCGATGGATGGTGGTATACCTCGTGCATCCAGAGCGGCGTCTGACGTGAGGATTGTCAGCGCCACTTTTTAAATGCTCACCCTCACCGGAAGTGAAAGGTCAATAGTGACCTCTGACATCACTTCCGGTCCGTGCGTCCCAACAGATGCGCGCGCAGACCCGGAAGTGAGGACAGTCGAGCGGGCGTGAAGCGCAAACAAAGACGCTGTACGTCCCCGCGAGTGGCCAGCACCTATTGGCAGATGGCCAATCCAAGGCAGGTAGGCGGCGCATTCCCTCCGTTTAGAAAAAGACGGAGGGAAGGGAGGGCCATTCCCTGAAAATCAGGTTAGCCTTCCCTTGAGACGCACAATCAACCACATAAGACAGATCCCGCTCAGGTATTAGTCCAAGTCAGCAGGAACCAGTGAGGCGCTCGTCACATACATCAAACTAGGATAATAACAGAACATTAATATCTTTTTATAAATAGATTGTATATACATCACCGTAGTGTGCGATACATGTTTAATGCGGTATTTCTGATCAGTGGATTCAGGTTTAGCTAACGAAGTAGACAGACATTATAAGCAGTTAGATAGATCTATCTAACTGCTTATAATGTCTGTCTACTTCGTTAGCTAAACCTGAATCCACTGATCAGAAATACCGCATTAAACATGTATCGCACACTACGGTGATGTATATACAATCTATTTATAAAAAGATATTAATGTTCTGTTATTATCCTAGTTTGATGTATGTGACGAGCGCCTCACTGGTTCCTGCTGACTTGGACTAATACCTGAGCGGGATCTGTCTTATGTGGTTGATTGTGCGTCTCAAGGGAAGGCTAACCTGATTTTCAGGGAATGGCCCTCCCTTCCCTCCGTCTTTTTCTAAACGGAGGGAATGCGCCGCCTACCTGCCTTGGATTGGCCATCTGCCAATAGGTGCTGGCCACTCGCGGGGACGTACAGCGTCTTTGTTTGCGCTTCACGCCCGCTCGACTGTCCTCACTTCCGGGTCTGCGCGCGCATCTGTTGGGACGCACGGACCGGAAGTGATGTCAGAGGTCACTATTGACCTTTCACTTCCGGTGAGGGTGAGCATTTAAAAAGTGGCGCTGACAATCCTCACGTCAGACGCCGCTCTGGATGCACGAGGTATACCACCATCCATCGGAACTTGGGTCACATTGCGACCAAAGGACTTTACCCGTCTCATGACTCCTATCATTACCACCTGCTAAAAGAAGGTAATAACTCCTATATTCGTTACCATCTATGCAAACATTCAGCTTACAACAAACCTTATTTCTTTACTGGTGCATCTAAAATGATACATCTTTGCCTGCTAGGTAATGTTGATTTTTCATTGTTACCATTATCATGGATAAACTGTTTCACCTGCTTCTCTTTGGAATAATAACAACCAAGAGACAGCTTATAGCATTTACTAATAATAATATTATCACATTATTGTTTGGAACACCACCTAGCGGTAAAATAGGGTATAGCTGTTAGACATTTTCCCCTGGCATTATATCCTTACTATGGGGTATTATGACCATCATGAAATCTATTAATTTCATAAATTATACTGTATGCTAATTTGTTAAGACTTCAGTTTCCCTTCAGTTAATTAATAAATATATTAATATTTTATTTATATCTTTTTGATATACAATTAATAACAATATATGATTTGATAAAAATTAAATTAAATGCTTGTGCTAGCACTTGATATGAAATTAAATAACATAATCAAGAACATTCTACCATGAACCTAGGACATTTTCTTTTATATATCCATTTCTGATAATTTTCAGAATTCAAGTTTGGGAGTGGTACAAAACCTCAACACCCTATCACCCACATTGCATGACCAGGTGGATCTGGCTTCCACAGGTTCTTTTTCCGCCTTTTGGGTTTGGTCTTATGCTGCAGGGATGAGAGGGGCGGCGCGACTTTTTGTCTAGTCACATTAACTTACAAACAGGATTGGTAAGCACACGTCTTTATTTATACTGTATGATGTTCATTTATCATTGAGTATTAACTATTGGTGAAATGTTGATACTTTATATGAAAAATTCTATACAAATTTGTTATATTTGCTGTTCTTCTCTAATGGCATTTATTATTATATACAGACGACTATCTTTCAGAAGAGACCAAGGTGCAAAGCCCTGAAGAAGCATATAAATGCGAAACTAGTTGGCAATAGTGTATCAAACCTCGTTTGTGCCTTGTTTGTAAATATTGTGGTCGTCTATTCACCTTGTTCTATCTGTATATATAACTTTGTTTTTATGTAAATTAAATTTTCTAATTTTGATAATCAACATACGTGTTTTGGTGTGCCTACCTTATTACTAAGATTGATACCTCACATAAAGATCCCTAAAGTTGGGAAGAGGTCCCTCCTCAACCCTTCTTGTTCAATTCCTTTTTTATGCCCAAATTAGGAGTTATACTTCCTGGTCATAGACCTCACAGTGTACAGGGGATAAAATCTTCATATTTCTTGAGAGATATTGTTAATAAATATTACTGTCCCATTTGAAGTAATCCAATTATATTCTCAGTGTTCATTATTTTCTTGGTTACCATGTGTCCAAAAGTGACTCCCGTCACAGTACATATAGGCTATTAGAAGAGTTTAGGAGCTGCCACTTTTAGATGAGCTTTAACCTCCCTCTAGAAGCAACTTGTTGACTGCCGCCTGTGGGAAAATGCAAAATCATGTTTTGCATTTTCCAGTGACTGCGGTAAATGTAGACTAGTGTACATGAAGCCTAACTGGGAACCTCACTACTAAGCAGCCAAGGATGAAAATGCCCATTGCCTCTTTTTCAGTTTAGGAGAGAAGCTACAGTGGAACCTTTTTTTTAACTTAAACAAACCCTTGAAATAATTTAACAGTCTTAGGGAATCCCTGCTAAACATTACTATATCTACAGCTCATAGTACTTGCCCGAGGCAGTGCCCGAGTGCTCGAATGGTCAGTCCGCCCCTTAGTATCAGTAGGTATCTGTCTGAGAGGCAGAAATTGCTCCTTGGGCAAGGAACCTCTAGCAACCTCTGGAGGAACCCTGTGAAATTTTGACTGGGAAAGCCTGTCCTAGCCTAATAGGTCATCTTCTTTCTTTCATCACTCATTCATCACCCAAAATCTCTTGTGTGATCATACACTAAGCTTTAAAAAAAAAACTACCATTGCACAGCTCTTCCACAGATTGCCATTCATTTTTCCTAGATATTTTATAGCTTCTGCAAATCACTGCCAAAAAATTGCTCATATGAAATACCGTATTTATTGGCGTATAACGCTCACTTTTTTACCCTGAAAATAGAAGGTAAACTGTGCCTGCGTGTTATACGCAGGGTGCTGTAGAATGTTTTTTTCCTGAAACTTCCCTCCTAAAGTTAGGGTGCGTGTTATATGCCTGTGCGTGTTATACGGGTAATTACTTTGAAACAGAGTTAAAGCAGGTACACAAAACGTCTGCCACCATGCCCTAATGCTGTCAGGCTCAAATACTACTTTTTTCCAACTAAATGAAAACTAGATAGCAGAAAGAGCAGAGACTAAAACCTTTCCCGGCTAAAAAGAAATTGTGAAATATTTACCAGTGCCACCATTAAATATAATTGACCATTAGTAGAAATTTAAGCGAAGTGGTGAAATGTTTCAAAAGGTTAGATTTCCTTTCACAGCAAAAGCCTATAATTTTGTAAATAGCCTCAAATAAAGTCATTAAAAGGTTTAAGGGGATTAAAATGGTCTATATTGTTTGTTAGGTACTGAGAATGATTTTTTTAAACATATAGGGTCAGATTCACGTACAGCTGTGTATCTTTGTGCGGGCGTAGCGTATCTCATTTACACTACGTCGCCGTAACTTTGAGAGGCAGGTGTCGTATTCACAAAGAAGTTGCGCCCAAAGTTACGACGGTGTAGTGTAAATGGGCCGGCGTAACCGCGCCTAATTCAAAATAGGCAGGTAGGGGGCGTGATCCATGTAAATGAATCGTGACCCCACGTAATTGACGCTCTTTACGAACGGCGCATGCGCCGTCCGTGGACGTATCCCAGTGCGCATGCTCAAAATTACGCCGCAAATACTCATTGGTTTCTACGTGAACGTAACTTACGCAAAGCCCTATTCGCAAACGTTTTACGCAAACAACGTAAACAACAGAAAATTCAATGCTGTCCCGAAGTCCATACTTAACATTGCGTACGCCTCATATAACAGTGGTAACTTTGCCCCAGACTTACGCTTACACAAACGGCGTAAAAAAAATGCGCCGGGCGCAAGTACGTTTGTGAATCGGCGTATCTAGCTCATTTGCATATTTGACGCGTAAATCGACGGAAGCGCCACCTAGCGCCCAGCGTAAATATGCAACTAAGATACGACGGCGTAAGAGACTTACGCCAGTCAGATCTAAGCAAAATTCCGGCGTATCTTGCTTTCTGAACACAGAAAAAACGCTGACATAACTTCTTTAAGAATCTGGCCCATAGTATGTTTCATTTTTAGAGTAGTCAATCTTCATTCTATGATATTCCTGTTTAGAGATGGCCTGGCGGTTCGCCCGGTGGTAGTTTTTGGGGTGAACTTTGCTCGTTCGCTGTCCTCCAAACAAACAGACATCTGGCGATGTTCGCTGCGGTCCGCCATTTTACAGTGAGAAGAACTTTGACCCATGACACATCCATCAGGTGGTGCAGGACAGCTAATTGAGACATTTCAGCACATGGACATACCCCCTACCTTATAAATAGACCTGATCTGGCAGCCATCTTACATTCTGCTTTTTGTCAGTGTAGGGAGAGGTTGGTGTTTGGAGCAGGGACAGGCTGTATTCAATCAAATAGCTATCTAAAAGGTCCACAAAAGTCCTTTTAAGGACTGGTATAGGTGTACTACTTGCTGTACAGTATATAGGTGTGTAATACATTCATATACTTTTTGTCAGTGTAGGGACAGGTTGCTGTTTCGAGTAGGGACAGGCTGTATTGAATCAAATAGCTATCTAAAAGGTCCACAAAAGTCTTTTTAAGGACTGGTATAGGTGTAATACATTCATATACTTTTTGTCAGTGTAGGAAAAGGTTGCTGTTTCGAGCAGGGACAGACTGTAGTGACACAAATCGTTACCTAACAGGTCCACAAAAGTCCTTTCAAGCACTGGTATAGGTGTACGACTTGCTGTTCAGTATATAGGTGTAATATACACTTATAATATACTTTTGAATATAGAAAGCATATTATAGTGGATTTGTATTGTGCAGCATTGTGACTGGCGGTGTATTTGGTTACTGCTGAATTTTTGCCTCTTTAGCTGCTTTACTTTTGCTACACACAGTGGCAAAATTTCCTGAAAAAAAAGTTTCATAACTGGTGCGATAAACCAGTGGCCCCCAAAACGACCGATTGAAGCGAGGTGTTATCTAAAAATATACTTTCATAATAGTGTATTTGGGTACTGCAGAATTTTTGTCGCTTTCGCTGCTTTACTTCTGCTACACACAGTGCCAAAATTTCCTGAAAAAAAAGTTTCATAACTGGTGCGATAAACCAGTGGCCCCCCAAAACAACAGATTTTGTTATATACCTTCTTCCACATATACTGCACTTCTCTAGAGATTTTTGTCACAGGGTCATTTAAAAAATGACAGGCAGAGGAAGAGGCAAGCCCTTCCACAGGGGTGGTAGGGGTAGGGCAGGAGCACCAGGCTGGAGCCAAAGTGGGAAGTGGCATAATGTTTGTTCGATTACGTCAAAGGACGCACCAGACTTGGTTGAGTGGCTCACCACCAACACCACCACCATATAGCCTCCGCTTGAGTCACAGGAATTATTTTCCGATCCATCAGAAGACATTTCGGATGCACAGCCATTCTTGTCATTGGATCAGGAAGAGGAGGTAGCAACAGCTGGCACTCAGCAGTCTGACGACAGTACTCAGATCAGCCCAAGGAGGTTGGTGCCCGCTGTTGCTGCCTACTCCGAGATCTCTATTGTTAATGATGGGGAAGGTGAAGTCGATGATGACGTGTCTACAGACATCACGTGGGTGCTCACAAGAGAGGAAGAGGAGGGGAGTTCAGAGGGAGAGATGGACCAGCAGATAGGGAGGAGTAGCAGGCCAAACTTACATTGCACAGAAGGGACAAACCAGACTCTTAATGTTTCAGGAGCAAGCCATCAACCATGTACGGTCACATCTGGCGCTCCCAGGACGCCGGCCCATGACTCCGCAGTGTGGGTTTTTTTAACGTGTCCACTGCAGACAATAGTGTTGCCATCTGCAGCCTTTACAGTCAACGCATAAGTCGCGATAAGCCCAACACTCACCTAGGGACGACCGCCTTAAGAGGGCACCTGGCCTCCCATCACGAGCCCAGTGGGAGCAACGCCATCAGAACCCACAAAGCCACACTCCAGGCTCTCACCGTCCAGCCTCTTCTCCTTCTCAGCGGTTGACCGCTGGCTTGTCGGAACTGATAGCCCGCCAACTACTGCCATATAAACTGGTGGACTCTGAGGCCTTTCGAAAAATTGTGTCCATTGGAACACCACAATAGAAGGTCCCAGGAAGGAAAATTTTTTCACAGAAGGGCATCCCAGAGCTATATGGCCATGTTCAGCGGCAAGTGAATGTTTCTCTGACACACAGTGTTGGTGCCAAGATACATCTGAGCACAGACACGTGGTCTAGCAAACATGGGCAGGGAAGGTATATAACTTTTACTGCCCACTGGATAAACCTTCTGATGGCCGTCAAGCATGTAACCCATGGCACCCATTTAGATTTGGTTTTACCTCCACGGATTGCATGCATGCATGCCTGCCTCTTCTTCTCCTCCTCCCTTCTACTCCATCCTCCCTTTCCTCCCCAGCTGACTCCTCATTTTCTGATGCTACCGCCTCTTCTGCTGTGCCGCCCAAAATCCCCAGAACCTATTCGACATGCCAGGTGAGACGTTGCCATGCTGTGCCTGGAAGACAAGAGCCACACTGGTCCTGCACTCCTTTGAGTTCACAGGCAGATCAGTGGCTAACACCGCTCAATTTGACAGTTGGTAAAGTGGTGTGCAACAACGGTGCCAATCTGCTGAGCGAGCTGAAACAGGGCAAAATTACACACGTGCCATGCACGGCACACGTCCTGAACTTGGTCGTGCAGCAATTCTTTGCCAAATACCCTGGGGTCCAGGACGTCTTGCAGCAGGCTAGGAAAATCTTGGCCCATTTCAGAAGATCTTACACAGCCATGGCTCGCCTTGCTAACATTCAGCCGCGACACAACCTGCCTGTCAGATGTCTTATTTGTGACTGCCCGACACGATGGAACTCAACATTGTATATGCTTGATAGGCTCCTCCAGCAGAAACGCGCAGTTAACGACTACCTGTGCGAACTCTGTGGCAGGACAGGTTCTGGGGAGCTTGTTTTTTTTTTGCACCGCGCCAGTGGCTGCTTATGCGCGACTCATGCAGACTTCTGCGGCCATTTGATGAAATCACCAATATGATCAGTCGCAGCCAGGGCGCCATCAGTGACATCGTACCTTACGCCTTCTTTCTGGAGCGTGCATTGCATTGTGTCATTGATCAAGCCGTCGAGGAGCAGGAAAATGGGGAAGTCGCAATGCTGGATTAATTCTCAGGGGGGGCAACTCCACCTGAGACAAGTCAACAATGGGAGTCTGAAAAGGAGTCAGAGGAGGATGGTATTGGGGGAGGAGGAGGAGGAGCAAGAAGAGCATGCTTTAAACCTTTCTGGGATCCCTGGTGTTGTCCGTGGATGGGGGGAGGAAAACGAGGACGACATTATCCTGGATGATGAGCAGGAGCCAGGCCAGTGCTTCCAATTTAGTGCAAATGGGGGCCTTCATGCTCCAGTTTTTTTTTAAGAGGGACCCCTGTATAAAAAGCATAAAGGGCAAGGACCAGTACTGGGTGGCAACGTACTTAGACCCCCGGTACAAACAAAACATGGTGAAAATGTTACCACCATCACAGAGGGTTATCAGAATGCAGCACTTCCAGGCCTTGCTTCGAGAAATGCTGCATTCTGCTTTTGCGTCCGGTGGCAGAGGAATTTCCACTCACAGAGAAACAGTTTTAGGTACCAATCCAACAGCGTCTGCAAAAAGAGGGCGGTTTGAATATGTCTTGTTCGCTAATGATATGATATCATTCTTTCAGCCGACCCATCGAAAGCTGTCCTCTGGATCCAGCATCAGGAAACGCCTAGACCGACAGGTGTCCGACTACATCGGGTTAATGGCCGATGTGGACACACTGAGAAGTGATGAACCCCTGGACTACTGGGTGGGCAGGCTTGACCTCTGGCCAGAGCTTGCACAATTTGCAATAGTCTATGTAGACCTATTCTATATTCTATATGCATAGAATGAATTAAGATAAAACATCTTCTGACTTTACAACCCCTTTAATAGATCCTCCAGCACATCCCAGCACCCCTTGCCATTACATACAGTACATTCAGTACTGCATTCCCCCAAGTTTCCGCTGAAAAAAAGCCCTTGTTACCACACATTGCGGTAATGCACTCGTTTTTACAGTATTAGACAGCAACAGAAGGTATATGAATGGACTCTTAAAGAAAATTAGCCACCAACAGGCCTTGACATCTGCATTGCCACTCATGAATTCTTACAAATAGCGTTGTCTAGCCTGTCACAGATTAACTGATTTATGATTACCATCAGGTAAGACTGCGTTTGTGGTAATGGTCACTCTGCATTTTCTATGGCAATGGTCACTCTGCATTTCTATTGCAATGGTCACTCTGCATTTCTATTGCAATGGTCACTCTGCATTTCCATGGCAATGGTCACTCTGCATTTCCATGGCAATGGTCACTCTGCATTTCCATGGCAATGGTCACTCTGCATTTCCATGGCAATGGTCACTCTGCATTTCTATTGCAATGGTCACTCTGCATTTCAATGGCAATGGTCACTCTGCATTTCAATGGCAATGGTCACTCTGCATTTCAATGCCAATGGTCAGTCTGCATTTCTATGCCAATAGTCACAGTGCATTTCTATGCCAATAGTCACTCTGCATTTCTTTGGCAATTGTCAGGCGGCATTTCAGGGGCGCTGGAAAATAATCCAGTACATCATTTGGTTCGGAATATGCTTTTTTCTTGTTTTCCTCCTCTAAAACCTAGGTGCGTCTTATGGTCAAGTGCGTCTTATGGAGCGAAAAATAAGGCATTTCTTTCTACCCTGAAGCAAAAGCATAAGGCAAAGTGCCACCATGTAAGCCTATCCAATCTCCTGAGTAAATTCACGAATGAACTTAGAAAATTACATAAATTAAATAAATAAAAATGTATTTTAATTTGTAAATAGCTTACCTGCAGTTTTTAACAGATTCAACAAAACAAGCCATGATAAGCAAGAGAAATCACAGAATCAAATAAATATTTTGTATCTATAGTAAAAACAGATTACTAAATATCTACCGGGCAAATTGAAAAAATGTATCTTTTAATGTGTTACTTTTTTTCCTTTAAAATATATGGAAAATACTATTGGCAAATTTAATCAGAGAATGTCTCAGAGCTGAAATGTGAAAAAGGCTCTGTATATATGTGATCTTTCCTTCAGACTACCTTCTTCTGGCATACGACTGCTTTCTGTTCTAGAACTTACAGTTGATAAGGCTTTTGTGAACCTACTTTCAGAGTGTACTGCTGCAGGAAACACTGTCACTTCTGAAATTACAGGAATAACACCATTCATCTTCTCCTAGAGTCATTTAGTTGTTTGATGAATGTTAGAAAACTCTTGCACTACAACAAATGGGAGCGTGGCCAAGTAGCAAAGAATATACTGTATGTCACAAAACCTGGCTGGTGACATGTGAACATTTTATGCCCTAAGCAAATAGGGTTCATAAAATGAAAGCGGAGAAAAAAAACGTGCAGAGAGAGTAACAGCACCTGACCTTGTACAGTTCTGGAGAGTAAAAGGATAAAACAATATGCAGAGTTAAGTTTCTGTCTACTTCAAACTGTTAGTAAAAAGAGATGCTCTCACCATACTATTAATTTCAAAATATTTCAAGATTATATGAGCAATTAGTTTATTTCATGCATGTTATCTTCATTGTGTATACATCAAAAAGCCAGAGACTGCTGCTGGGCACTATGAATAAAATCAAGTGGTGCTACGCTGCTATTGTACATGGTCGCTTGTAAGTAAGCATATAGAAATACTGTATATTATGGTTTCTGATGGTTCTTGATGGTTCTCCAGCTCTTTCTGCTCACTAGGGACTCACTACATGTATTTCCCAGTGCTCTGGTGGTAATCAGGGTAGGGTGCCTTTAAGGCTCATTAATATTCATGCTACCTCAGTAGATGGAGCATCAGACTGATGTTGCATCTGTGCCCCGGCGTCTCTGCTCTGAGAGCCGAGCCACCAAACACCGCCAATGGCTCGGTTCTCACCCCTCCCCGAGCAGAGTGATGCTCACTGTCAGTCAGCATCCTTCTGCTCAACTTCTCAGCACTCATTGGAGCAATGAGCAGTGGAGGGGTGGGGATCGGCTGTCTCAGCGTCTCAGCGGCCCGTTGAGATGCTGAGACTGCCATCAATCAGAGCAGCTGGTGGATCTCAAATTGTAACTCGTGATGATGCGCTGCCCCGACTGATGGCAGTGACATTAGTGGAGAGCGGACTTCAGACAGCTCTTCACTAAAAACGGGTCACAGGAGTGCAAAACTATTTGCACTCCTGTGACCCAGAGGAGAAGAACAGCCTAAAAAGCTCAGGCTGGACTTCTCCTTTAAAGTAACTTTCTGGTCCCAGAGAACCCTGGTTAATAATTACTATCTACAGCTCAGGGTACATTAGCATGATGATCATTGGGAAGAATGCTCCTTACATTTTGGGTAATTGGGAAGAATCCCACCTTTAGAGATAGCTTACATGATTTTTGGTGTCAGTGGTTACCTATATGAGAGGCAGAAATTGTTAATTGCTCAAAAAAACCCTAGCAACCTCTGGAGAAATCCTAGAGTTACATGGAACGCTAGTATTCCCCTTTACGCCAGCTCCCTCCAGCTGCATAAAAGGTTATTTAGGGAGGTAATGGAAGGTGCTGCGCCAACCAAGACACTCCCAGAAGAGGAGAGTTCCATGACATTTAAGAAGGCAGTGCTAGGGAAATTACCTTCTGGAGTAGTCAAATTTTCTAGCACATTGCAAGTGAATCAAAATAAGTTATGAAAAGGAGCAACACTGCAAGTAAACCTTTGATAACTTGATCTTTCTGTATTTTTACCTCCAGTTTTTTCCGTTGCTGACAGGGTCTCTTTAAAGCTGAACTCCAAACATCAGTTTTAAAGCACCAGACTCTTTATCTTTTCTTTCCGGCACAACTTCCCACACATATTCAGAAAAAAAATCTTATAAATACCCACTACCGTGGGACCACTATCTAACTCCTTAAGTGGGTAAAAAGCTGAAAATAGACTGATTATAATTGGGCAGTTGAGCAGGGACCAGTGGAACTTTGATACGTGTGTCGCATTCCCTTCTGAACAGAAGTCAATCCTTTATTTGACTTCTGTCAAAGGGGACTTTTCTTTACTCGATCAGTGACTGCAGCCACTGATTAGTGTATTCTAACAACAGTGGGTGAAGCTGTCATAATAAAATATCCCAGGGAGGGGTGAATTCCACCATTCCACCTTATAAATTTAGCAGTGTATGAAAACTTTACTCTGTGAATTTCATTCACTCAAAGGTTTACCCACACTAATATCCATTTTACCACAACTCACAATTTACTGGCTTGTGGGAAACCTTGATCCTGAAATCTCTTGTCAGTACACTCTGTGCTTAAGCGGACTGGCACACAGGCTTTCGCAGACAACACACATTATTCTCAATTACAGGTCGGCTAAACAGGCAATATTACTTATAGGGTTAGTGCAAACCCATGCTCACAATCTCTTAGCTTCAACCACCATTACAGAGAGATACTAATAGTTACTGTATGGAGCAGTGAGACATGCTTTCTGAGATTCCCCAAACTACCCTGCAAGCTGTAATCCTTAGGCAGTCACCGTCCCCACTGTCCACACCAGACACAAAAGATCCCTGTCTGTCAGTGAGGTCTGTCCCTGTAAAGAAGATATAAAAATTTCCACCACTGGTAATATACTTCATTTGATCAGAATGGCCGTCTCATTCTCTGCGGGCGAACAACTGCAGTACAGCATAAACGGGGACACCGACAACATTTTCCACAGATTAGTGGTGACTTACAAGCAAACTTATAGGTAGTGGTGATACATTGGATCTACATACACAACAATCTCTTCAGATTCTTAAATTCTATTCAATATGGGTGGACAGTGCATAGAAAGTTATGAAAAATGATAAAAACAGAAGCTAACACAGGACACCCCTAGGGGCCTAGGTCCCCCAATGTGTATTGCTAGCGAGAGGTCCTCTTGTCACCGCCCTCTTTTCAACTTGCCATCACTAGGTCCTATCCTAACTAGGCTTACACATTAAACCATGGTATTCAGGATCCTGTCACTATTAGCAGTCAAGGATTCCACGAGACAGTAACCACTTGTTCAGATGCCTGCAGCGCAAACATTTCAAGTTCCGCTTCACATACTGCCAGTTCAATACACAGGTATCTTTTATTCCTCTATCAATACCAACACATTCAAAAACCAAATACATTTTCTTTACTTTACCAATAGAACAGTAAAATCTCCAGGGAATGGTAAGATATAAAGGCACATTGTGAACACTTCAAGTTTGTTGTCATTGCCCACAAATCCATACCTTGTACCATAAAACTGGAACCTGCTCACATCAGATCTAGGATTAGTATCAGTAACAGAGAAGCCTATAACAGGGGCAGCCCATGTGGAGAAACCAAGAGCATGATCCCACTACCTTATGACTACATGGTGCCAGTCTGGTCTGCACACACACCTTTCTAAACTCCAGCCCCCATATACAGTGTATCTGGAAAATATTCACTCTGCTTCACTTTTTCCACATTTTGTGGAAAAACTTCTTTCACATTGTTATTACAGGTTATTGTTTGTAGAATTTTGAGGAAAATAATTAATTTAATCCATTTTGGAATAGTTATAGTATCACTACCTGGACAAGGAGCCCAAACCACACAAGGACCATAACCCCACATAAACGAGACCTCTCAGATATGCCCAAATTTAATTGCCGATCTTAATTTTTACCTCATTAAAACACTTCCGTGCATGCGTCGAATGGATTCGACGCATGTGCGAGCAGATATGTCTGCTGGTTAGCGTACTAACCAGCAGACATATCGGTCCGACGGGTTCCCAGCCGACAGATTTTAAAGCATGCTTTGAAATTTGTCAGCTGGCCAAATCCGTCTGTTTGCCCGTACACACGATCGAATCTGTCTGCTGAAACGGTCTGGCAGATTGTTTCCAGCAGACAGATTTGATCGTGTGTACGCAGCCTTAGAGAGCAAAATGAGCTGCCACCTACATTACAGTTGAGATTTTGATCATCATAAAATTCAATAACTCACAACTGTGTCCAGTTATGAATTATGGATTCAAAAGTAAAAGTACTGGTTTTAGCTGTTATTCTGCCATGCCTAGACAGCAAACCAAAATTCTATAGGCCTACAAGAACCAGTAGCACCATAAAAAGACGCAAATATTAATACCAATCCCATATTTTAATATAAAGCTGGCTCGTCTGGAGTCTAAGGCCCTGTACACACGATCAGACATGTCTGATGAAACTGGTCTGAAGACCAGTTTCATCAGACCAGTTTGATGGTGTGTACGGCCCATCATAAAACATGCTTTAAAACCTGTCTGGTGGTTCGATGGTTAGTACACAAAAGCATCAGACCAAAAACCCGCACATGCTCAGAATCAAGTCGACGCATGCTTGGAAGCATTGAACTTCGTTTTTTCATCACGTCGTTGTGTTCTATGTCACCGCATTCTAGTCTGATCGGATTTTGGTCCGATGGTGTGTACGCACATCAGACCATCAGACAAGTTCAGAGTTGTCTGATGAAAACGGTCCATCAGAAAAGTCTCATCAGACATGTCTGATCGTGTGTACAGGGCCTTAAAGCTTGTCCCTGCACCAGGTTCTTGATCAATACCAATACCAGCACTATAGCAACTGTACATCCCTCTAATAATAATAAAAAAACATAAATACCTAAAATGATTATACAGTCCTTGTGTTCATAATATAGTACACAAAAAAAATGTTAATGCTCTCAGTTTATAGTGAATGCTTCTTCCAACCTCTTGATATCCCCTCCATGCAACAGAAAAACATTGACTCTCATCAGACTGAAAGACCCCAATGCAACAGTGGATCATAAGCATAGTGGAAAAACAATGAGGGCCAACATATTTTTGATCTCCTTTCTAGATATCTATCCATGTCATGAATTCCTCCAATAGATGAGACCCTTGAGATTCATAGGGTCATATAAGGCATGATGCAGTAAGCCATGGCCACTAAGTCTGGTTCTTCAAACCCACTGCTTAAACCTTGGTTGGTACCTTAAAAAACTCAAAATGGTGATAAAGAGAAAGCAAAGCTCATAGTATAGCAGAATAAAAACAGCTGCTTTATTCAAATAACATTTATGCTTACAAGAGCACAAGCTTTATCAACACATGTGGTGTAGACAAAAACAAATATGGCCAATACACAGTCCAGAGTCTGGCATTACTTTTTTGACGCGTTTCCTCAATATGACTTTGTCAAGAGGCTCCTATAGAAAGTTTGAGTTGTGTACTGCACAGTGTTTTTAGTGGTGGATTATTACATTACAGTAGCAATGTTGTACCATGTTAGGCATCGATGACAATAGATGGCAAGAAATGGTATCACCCTAAATCCTAACTTCGAAAATTGGACTACACACATTAGTCTCAGAGAACAGGAATAGGGATGGCAACACAATGACATTAAAAATGTTTATGAAAATAAGTTTAAATATGATCCAAGTTTATTCACTCTTGGAGAATGACATTAATGCCATGCGGGTATGGTACACAGAATGTGGGGGAAGAACACTGGAGTAAGGGCATTGCTTGCCATATGCTGTACTTTAACAAGTATAACAGATCCCATACACATATTACAGCAATGTATATAGCTATGTGGCCTTTAAAAATCTTTATGATGCATTTTTTCTTTTTATGGTAGAACATATACTGTCGAATTCAAGAAAAGCAAACTATACATTTTCTTCTCCGTAAAATACTTCTTTCACTGCTAAGCCCAGATAACATTATGTATTCTGCCCTGTATGTTATATGGAAAATAGACAGTGAACGCATCAGATTTGCAATCATCGTTGGTTTGGGCAATCAGCATTTCATATGTCTTGTATGCAGGAAAAAATGATTCTGTTACAGGATTAAATGACATATACAGATAGGAGCATGTTGATATTTATTCTGAGATCTGATCGCTCATACAAAGCCAGTGGAGGCAGGGGCAGTGGGGAAGCACTGCAGAGAGGTTCACGGAGGAAGGATGATAGGTGACAGTGTAGATTAGAATCAGGTCAAGAATGAGAAGGATCTGAAGGACAGAGAAATGGAAGGAGATGGAACTAGCAGTGGAGCGTAGACTTTCATTTTTCTTGAATGTATAAGCAGAAGGCAAAGCGTGCTGAGTTTGAAATGAACTGCATGGAGTAAGCACACAGTCAAGCCCTTTATATAGCCATATCATCTTTGATGTTCAATCATAGTAGGCATACCCGGCTCCCGTCATGTTTTTTTAATATAGAACTTGACAAAGAGAATTGCATTTTACTGTATATTCCAAAAAGACAAGTGTATGATATAGAAATTGTACATAAGTATCTACTTCTAAATGGTATTAAATCACACAACAGCCATAGCAAATAAATCTACTATTTCATATCATACAGTACTTGATAAAAAGCACAAAATAAGGCCTGCCATAGACGGAGCAAATTTCTTTCCTGCAACCACGCGTTGCAGGAAAGAAATTTGCTTGATTTTCCCATCAAAACAGTCAGCGTTGAAAGGGGAGTCCCTCCCATGGAGCTATTGTGTTTTCCCAGCAGGGATGTAGAACAGCCGCTAGCAATTGTTATAAAAAATGGGCAGCACTATACTTAAAGTGCAGATACAATAGTGTTTAAAAAACTCTTTCAGTGGGAAATATGAATTAACGAATATTCCACATATAATATGATATTCTCAATTAAAGTGCAAATTTCATAAAGTTTGATAGTGCTGTGAAAATTCATTCAGTGTGTAAAAAACGATAAACCTCCAAAAAAACTCAAGAGGTTGAGCCCAAAAGCAGCCCATTAGATGAAGTAGAAATTATATGTCCAACTATCCAATGCTAAACAGTCCTTATATGAATGGGAGCATCACCCAGGAAAAGAGTGTGAAAATAGCTTGAAAGCCCTCTAGGAAAGATCACTCTACCACATGCTATAAAGTAGGGGGGTTATCAGTTTATTCTGACTAAATTAAGTAGGTCAGAATTGGCTTAATGCACATACTGGAACATCAATGGTCTCCTCGTTAATATGGCCCTGATCGACCGGGCATTCATGGTAAGTTTTGCATCATACATCCTAGCTTTACCCAAGCGTTTTGTCATAGATGACGTTATAAGGGGCATTTAGTTTATAACCGCTAGCAATATTTGCATGTAAAATCTGGCAGGCTGGTTGTACCCAAGTTGATCCAGGTCGATCAATCACCTTGGGTACATTCAGGCTACCCATACATTGTTTGAATCTTGGCCGGTTCCTGCTAAACTGGGCAAGATTCGAACCGTTTATGGCTAGCTTAAGGATGTGCCAAGATTAAAAAAAATAATTAAAGAGCTAATCTAACAATTTAGACCTCATTATGATTATTATAGGCATAGGCAACTGTACACATAATAAAATAAAGAATACAAGTGCATGTATGTACAGTGCCCTGCGAAAGTATTCGACCCCCTTGAAGTTTGCGACCTTTTGCCACATTTCAGGCTTTAAACATAAAGATATAAAACTGTATTTTTTTGCGAAGAATCAACAACAAGTGGGACACAATCATGAAGTGGAACGAAATTTATTGGATATTTCAAACTTTTTTAACAAATAAAAAACTGAAAAAATGGGCGTGCAAAATTATTCAGCCCCTTTACTTTCAGTGCAGCAAACTCTCTCCAAAAGTTCAGTGAGGATCTCTGAATGATCCAATGTTGACCTAAATGACTAATGATGATAAATAGAATCCACCTGTGTGTAATCAAGTCTCCGTATAAATGTACCTGCACTGTGATAGTCTCAGAGGTCCGTTTAAAGCGCAGAGAGCATCATGAAGAACAAGGAACACACCAGGCAAGTCTGAGATACTGTTGTGGAGAAGTTTAAAGCATGATTTGGATACAAAAAGGTTTTCCAAGCTTTAAACATCCCAAAGAGCACTGTGCAAGCGATAATATTGAAATGGAAGGAGTATCAGACCACTGCAAATCTACGAAGGCCTGGCCGTCCCTCTAAACTTTCAGCTCATACAAGGAGAAGACTGATCAGAGATGCAGCCAAGAGGCCCATGATCACTCTGGATGAACTGCAGAGATCTACAGCTGAAGTGGGAGACTCTGTCCATAGGACAACAATCAGTCCCTGTATACTGCACAAATATGCCCTTTATGGAAGAGTGGCAAGAAGAAAGACATTTCTTAAAGATATCCATAAAAAGTGTATTTTAAAGTTTGCCACAAGCCACCTGGGAGACACACCAAACATGTGGAAGAAGGTGCTCTGGTCACATAAACCAAAATCAAAATGTTGGCAACAATGCAAAACGTTATGTTTGGCGTAAAAGCAAGACAGGTCATCATCCTGAACACACCACCCCCCTGTGAAACATGGTGGTGGTGGCATCATGGTTTGGGCCTGATTTTCTTCAGCAGGGACAGGGAAGATGGTTAAAATTGATGGGAAGATGGATGGAGCCAAATACAGGACCATTCTGGAAGAAAACCTGATGGAGTCTGCAAAAAAACATGAGATTGGGATGGATATTTGTCTTCCAACAAGACAATGATCCAAAACATAAAGCAAAATCTACAATGGAATGGTTCACAAATAAACATATCCAGGTGTTAGAATGGCCAAGTCAAAGTCCAGACCTGAATCCAATCGAGAATCTGTGGAAAGAACTGAAAACTGCTGTTCACAAACACTCTCCATCCAACCTCACTGAGCTTGAGCTGTTTTGCAAGGAGGAATGGGCAAAAGTTTCAGTCTCTCGATATTGTCTCTTATGTTTAAAGCCTAAAATGTGGCAAAAGGTCGCAAAAATTTCAGGGCCAGATTCTCAGAGGCGTTACGACGGAGTATCTCAGATACCCCGTCGTATCGCCTTTTTTTTTGTCTCGTATCTATGCGAGTGATGCTTAGCATCACTTTTGCATAGATACGCTTCTACATCCGACAAGTGTAAAAGCATTACACTTTCGGATCGTAGGTGTAATGACAACTCCGGCCACTAGGTGGCCTTTACGTTGTTTTTTCATTTGCATATGCAAATGAAGTAGTACGCCGATTCTCGATCGCTTTTACGCTGCCCCGTCGTCGCGTACGTCGTTTTTGTTCGCGTAAGGTTACCCCAGCTTCTATGTGGAGTAACCTTACGAGGTCTCGTCGGATGCCGTCGTGTCCCGTCGGACGCCATGTTAAGTATGGCGTCGGGTCAGCGTCGGCTTTTTCCGTCGTTTTACTAACTCGTTCGCGAATAGGGACTTGCGTAAATGACGCTCACGTCGTTTTGACGTTGGTTTCAACGACGCTTCCCGACGTGAGCTGGAGCATGCGCACTGGGCTTTTTCCCCGGCCGGCGCATGCGCAGTTCGTTCGACGCGGGGCGCGCTTAATTTAAATACAAGCCGCCCCATTTGAATTGCGCGGGTTTACGCTTGGCGATTTACGAGACGCCAACGCAAACTACGGAGCAAGTGCTTTGAGAATAAAGCACTTGCTCTAGCACGCAGCGGCGGCGTAGTGTAAATGGCTTACGCTACGCCGCCGAAAATATATGAGAATCTGGCCCTCAGTCTCTCGATGTGCAAAACTGATAGAGTCATACCCCAAGTCACTTACAGCTGTAATCGCAGCAAAAGGTGGCGCTACAAAGTATTAACTTAAGGGGGCTGAATAATTTTGCACGCCCAATTTTTCAGTTTTTTATTTGTTAAAAAAGTTTGAAATATCCAATAAATTTCATTCAACCTCATGATTGTGTCCCACTTGTTGTTGATTCTTCACAAAAAATTACAGTTTTATATCTTTATGTTTGAAGCCTGAAATGTGGCAAAAGGTCGCAAAGTTTTAAGGGGGCCGAATACTTTTGCAAGGCACTGTATATTCTGTGACATAGGAAAGGGTAAAAAAAATCACAGTGTTTTCACCTACTAACTATGTAAACCCAAGTCAGATATTACAAAGTTGAAATTTTCAGTGTTAGGGTTGAGAATCGCTTATAGTATATAGTATTTGATTGTAAAAAAGTGTGTGGGGAGAGGGAGTTGTAGTAATCTGCAACTTTAATTAAAATAATACATGGTGAAGTGGTGATTTTGCCATGAAAGTCCTTGTTCAGGCACTTACTGGTATGGAGTGACCAACTGTCCATGTTGTGTTCTTGCATTGTAACCCTGTCACACATGGTGGAGACTAGAAGCGACCATGGTCACTAGTTAAGAGCAATGACATTCAATGACAGGAGATGTCTGAAAGAGGCAGCGGGAGATCAGCAGCATTGGGATACAGGAAAAGGTTTAAAAAAGGGTTACAACTGTATGGTATAAAACAAAAAAAAAGTCAGTGGTTTATGATACGTAGTGCTAAATGTCATCCAGTAAATATAGACCAGGAAATCAATTGCTCATGTACCTATTGACCAAGAAATCAATTGTTCAAGTACCTGTTGACCTCATGTGTACTATCTGTCAGCAATTACATATTGTATTTAGTCCGAATAAACTGCAGTTAGTAACAAAGTCTGTAACTAGTCATGATAAGCAATAGATTCTTGCTCAGGCAGTGGTGTACAAGAGCTCTAAGCTCTCAAATAGGGCTGTTATTTTTGTTGGTTTACATAACCAATTTCCTGTTGAATATTCAAATTAAGGGCTCTACAATCAGCATTTTCTCTTACAAACCTAAAATAATGGATCACATAATGACAATTGAGAACATTAAGGCATATAAAAAATGTTGAAGTGGATTATTTTTTTTATTTTTGAACAAATATGCTTGAAAATGTATTACATTTTATCAAAGGTAGAAACCTAGGGTGTGCACTGTTGGGTATTAAATGCTAGGGCTCTATTAAAGAGTCTTACCCTCATTTACTGTCATGATAATAACAATTTCTACTGAAAAGTAAGGCAATTTTTGAAGCAGACACACAAAATACCCTGCAATACTGGAATTAGGATTTTAGTGGGTATGCTAGCAAAGTAAGCCCATCAAGCTTTACTTTATGACTCATTGTTTAGTTTTTTTAGGGACTGTGGGGGTGATTGATTTCAGGGACTGTATCTTTATGCTAACCCAAAGTCCAGTGTGTAAACAGGGGGAAGAAGGCAGGAGAGCTGACCTAAGAATGTAAGATCTGCAATCTATGATGCATCACCCTCTAGGTCAGTGATTCTCAACCAGGGAACCACGAGCACAGGACCCAATTTGCCCTGGATCAATGTGATCATAGGTTGGTTTGGGCAGGCTGGCCGCCAGCACCATAACAGCCAATGACACTCTAGATCCAGGATGCACATTATCATTTGATGCTATGACACTTTGCTATGGTGAAATACAACCTCTGAAGGTAAAAATCAATACACACTTAAAAAAATTGTACCATCATCCAGAATTTAGATATAGAGAAATTGGTTCTGAGGTCCCCAAACCAGAGAGCCAAAGAAAAGGGGGTGAGGCCATTGTTGGACTATCGCGGTACTGGTAACATGGATATAAAATGTACAAACACAAATATAAAAATATATAAGAAACATTTTATTGAATACAGCATCAGTGAAGACACAACAGGGGGTACAAAAATAAAATAATTAATGACCAACACAACACCAGTATAGTAATCCCCAAGAGGGGGAGAAGAACAGTGGGTTGAGAGTCATGACAATCATCTTGACTAGATAATAATCCTTACCTTATATATCCAAGAAGTAGGTCCATCCATACATATGCATGCCCCCTGGTCGCCATACGGGACCCTGTGTGGTGGCACCCGCCTCACTCGCCTATGGGGTTTTCTAGGTGAGTAGCTAAGCCCTTTGTTTCCCAATCTACCTTTTGTAGTTGTTGTTCAATGTATAACTGTTGACTGTCTGTCATTTTAATTTTAGACATGCTTCTGATGAAGCGGCTAAAGCCGCAAAACTAGTCAAGATGATTGTCATGACTCTCAAACCACTGTTCTTCTCCCCCTCTTGGGTATTACTATACTGGTGTTGTGTTGGTCGTTAATTATTTTATTTTTGTACCCCCTGTTGTGTCTTCACTGATGCTGTATTCAATAAAAATGTTTCTTATATATTTTTATATTTGTGTTTGTACATTTCATATTCATGTTACCAGTACCGCGATAGTCCAACAATGGCCCCATCCCTTTTGTTTGGCACTTTGCTATGGTGCTTGCAGCTGGTTCACCCACACTTTGGCAATGCATGATCTGGGGCAGATGGCTTGCATAACCATCCCAGCATTTAGAATAAGATGAAACGGGAAGGGGGGATCTGTGATGAGGAAAGTATGTGTATCTAGGGGGTTCTGTGATTGTGGAACTCTGTGGTAATAAGGAGACTTTTATTTGATGGGGGACTCATATATAGGGAGGCCTATAAAGTATAGGGGTAATACTAATATGATAAAATACTCATGTATAGAGGTGGCTTTGACTTATAGGGGGACTCTGATGTGATGATGGACCTCTGATGTTAAGGGGGACTCTGATGTGATATGAGGACCTCTGATGGTGAAACCTCTGATGTGATATGAGGACCTCTGATGGTGGAACCTCTGATGTGATATGAGGACCTCTGATGGTGGAACCTCTGATGTGATATGAGGACCTCTGATGGTGGAACCTCTGATGTGATATGAGGACCTCTGATGTGATGGGGAGGACTTCTAAAGTGATGTATTGGTAAAGTAATTAAGGCGGTTGTGCGCATTGCCTTAGGCCTCGTACACACGAGGCAATCTATCTGTTCAAATGGGTTGGACCGACCGATTTGAACAGATCTGTCTGCTGGCATTTTGGTTTGCTCGCGTGTACACACGAGCAAACCAAAATCCCCACCAGCAGACAGCGCGCTGACGTGTCGGTGACGTGGCAGTGACGTCGACGCCGTCACGTCACCGCACCAGGAAGTAAAACACTTCCGCGCATGCGTTGAAATCATTTGGCGCGTGTGCAAGAACACATGTCTGCTGGTTAGCATACTAACCAGCAGACATGTCGGGCGGACGGGTTCCCAGCCGACAGATTTCAAAGCATGCTTTGAAATCTGTCGGGTGGCCAAATCCGTCGGCAGACCGTTTCCAGCAGACAGATTTGATCGTGTGTAAGAGGCCTTAGACTCATGTTTCTAATTCATAAGTAACATTTCCATTTTTTACATTTTAGACTGGAGTGCATTGAGATTTTGCATATTTTTAAAGGGTCCCAAGACCAAAAAAAGTAGAGAAATGCTGCTCTAGGTTATACAGCATGGCAGGCATTTGGGGATGAAAACTAATGCAGGCACCATGGTAAGCTTATCACATTTTTGTTTTTGGGTTTAATTTGCCAATGTAACAGCAGAGTCCGGGATGTGCAACTTGTGGCAGCCAAACAAAATAATAATTGTTTACTGGACACTCAAGTGCAACTAATTTATAATATGTACAGCTCATAGCTTTAGGGAAAATGTTGTGTCGCTGTCTTATTTAAGATACTGAGATAATTATTGTTAACATTTCAATGAACTGTAATATATTCCATTTATTATTAAAGCCTAAAATTATTTTAATTCTAACTGATTGCTCTCAATCTATTTAGCAAATTGTATGATGGTTGTTGTATATTCTGATCACGATCATTATATGCATACCCTCAAGAATATTCCCAAACTGATATACCCTGTCTGATTACATTAACCTTTGAAACGGCAATGACTATTTTAAATTAATTTTATCAAATGTAATATTTTTTCAAGCAGTTCAAGACTTTTACTTTGAGTATCCAAGCGTTACTCAGAAAGTTTTAAGAGCCATACTGCATTCAGTATGGAATTTTTTCTTCTTAAATTACAACATTACAGGATATTTGTATTGAGGAATGAAGTGGGCTGCTGTCACTGACATCCCCTTCTGAAAAATACTCCTTAGCTGTCATGCTAATCAAGTACTTCCTCAGTACTTCCTAAGTCAAACCTGGAGCTGTCACGTACCTGGTACAGAGCAGAGCCTGACGTGCGGGAGTGGCCACTCTTGCTCCCCTGACTCCGGAACCCCTGGTAGTGTGGACAGGAAGCGCTGGAGTTCAGGGTCGCACTAGCGCCTGGCGGGGATGCTGTGCAGGAACTGCGGAGGTCTCCTGTAGTCTCCGGAAGGTGTCAGAGGAGCTGGAACAGCAGGTCCGCAGACAGTGGGAGCTGGATACAGGTGACCCGGATCAGCAGGTAGACTGAGTTCAGGCGCTTGGTGCAGCTGGCTGGAACAGGCGGCAGGAGGGAGGTGTTCTGTAGTGCTGGGCGCTGATCGCTGGAGTAGTTAGCCAGAGGAAGGTGTACTGTAGTACGGATGCAGGTAGGGTCAGGCAGGCCGGGTCGGATTCAGTCAGACGGATCAGGTTCGTGGATAGAGCAATAGCGGAGTCGTAGTCCAGGCCAGGTCAGCAGCAGGCGGGCAACAATCAGTTAAAGGGTAAGGCAGAGGCAGCGTCAGACAGGCCGGAGGTCAGGGCAGGCGGAGATCAGAAGGGTCAGAGACGAGCCGGGATCACGGGAACAGACGTCAACAGGTAACAGGTCTCAGATGGGCAACAGGAACGCTAACGATCAGGCAGCAAGAGGCTGTAGGATGAGCCCCCTTAAATGGCCTGGATTGGCGCCAAAATGGCGTCAGCACGTGCCCGCGCGCCGCTCCCGCGATTGCGCGTGCACGTGCGCGTGCGCGCCGATTTGCCGCGAATTCACGCTCCCGGCGCCCCCGTGTGCGCCGTAGTGCCGCTAGCGCCACCTGGTGGTCGACCACGTTCATGACATTGCCCCCCTCCAACGGGCAGCCTCCGGATGCCCAACCGGGCCATCTTAAGTGGGTGAGCGTCCTTGAAGGACCGAATCAGTCTCTTAGCGTGGATGTTGCGCTCGGGTTCCCACGAATTTTCTTCGGGGCCGTAGCCCTTCCATTTCACCAAGAACTGGACCTGATTGTGCCTCCTTCTGCAATCTACAATAGACTCCACTTCAAATTCCTCTTCACCGTTCACTAAGACTGGTTCGGGCGGGTCAGTGCTTCGCCCCGGGAAGGGGTTAGTGACATCGGGTTTAAGGAGGGTGACATGAAAGACTGGGTGAACACGGAGTGAGTCTGGCAGTTCAAGTTCATAGGCCACACTATTAATCCTCCTCTTGATCGGGAAGGGCCCCATAAACTTAGGCCCCAATTTCTTGGATGGGCAGGCAAGTTTTAAGTTGACAGTAGACAACCACACCAGGTCTCCGGGTTCCAGATTAAGTTCACCCCTCCGCTTCTTATCAAACACTTCTTTATTATGCTCCTGAGTCCTTGCCATGGTTTCTTGCAGTAGCTTGTTGTTGGCGCTAAAGAAGTCCAGTGTCTCTTGTACAGCGGGCACCGTACACTCCGGGGCACAGTTAGGCAGAAATAGCGGGTGGTAGCCGTAGTTTGCATAAAAAGGAGATTGCTTGGTAGCAGAATGGACTGAATTGTTATATGCAAACTCGGCCAGTGGTAATAGAGAGGCCCAGTCTTCCTGAGAGAACGAAGAAAAACAGCGTAGGTATTGCTCCAATGTCTGATTTGTTCTCTCGGTCTGGCCATTTGAATGAGGGTGATAGGCGGATGAGAAGGACAGCTCAATCTTAAGCGATTCGCAGAGCGCTTTCCAGAACCTGGAGGTAAATTGCACCCCGCGGTCAGAAACGATGTTTGCGGGGATGCCGTGAAGTCGCACGACTTCTTTAATGAAGATTTTGGCAGTTTCTGGGGCAGAGGGTGTACCCTTCATGGGCAGAAAGTGTGCCATCTTAGACAGTCTATCCACCGTTACAAAGATGGTCGTGAAACCCTCAGAGGGTGGCAGCTCAACGATAAAATCCATGGAGATCATTTGCCAAGGTCTCTCTGGTACAGGCAAAGGTCTTAACAATCCCCAAGCTCTGGATTTGCTCCCTTTATTTCGGATGCATGTGGTGCACGACTCCACGTAACTTCTACAATCCTTCACAAGTTGGGGCCACCAGAACGTGCGCTGTAGAAGTTCCGAGGTTTTCTGTGCCCCAAAATGACCAGCCAGTGCGTGATCATGGCAGAGGCTCAGGACAACGACCCGCAAGTCTTCTGGCACAAAGATCTTGTTCCCATGCCACAACAGACCGTCCCTAGCCAGCAACTTTGTATCAGAAGGGGAGGAAATTCCTGCAGAGGCTTGCTTGATCCGAGCCAATAGGTCGTCTTGTAGCAGCAGAAAATTTCCAGCGGATAGAATAGTGTCCGGGGGGGCGGGGGTTTCAGAATCGCAGAACATCCGCGAAAGGGCATCGGGTTTGGTGTTCTTCGACCCCGGCCTGTACGTTATGTGGAAGGTGAACCTAGTAAAGAAAAGCGCCCATCTGGCCTGCCGTGGCTTTAGTCTCTTAGCTATTTTCAAGTATTCTAGGTTCTTATGGTCCGTGTAGACCAGGATCAGATGAGCTGCACCCTCCAATAGGTACCGCCATTCTTCCAGTGCGGCCTTGATCGCTAAAAGTTCTCGGTCCCCCACATCATAGTTCTTTTCGGCGTCAGATAATTTACGAGAAAAAAAGGCGACCGGATGCAGAAGGGCCTTCGGCCCCTGTCTCTGGGAGAGAACGGCTCCCACCGCCGTCTCTGAGGCATCCACCTCCAGGATGTAGGGCAGACTGGCATCAGGGTGTTTAAGGACATGTGCCGATGTGAACAGCTTCTTTAGGGTTTCGAAGGCTACTTGGGCTTCAGGGGACCAATGGAAACGGACCGTTTGTTTGGTCAGGCTGGTTATGGGAGAGATAATGTTGGAGAATCCCTTGATGAACTTCCTATAGAAGTTTGCAAACCCGATGAACCGTTGCACACCCTTCTTGTCCGTGGGAGCAGGCCAATCAAGGATTGCCGTGACCTTTTGTGGGTCCATCTCGATACCATTTACGGAAATGATAAGTCCCAGAAATTGTATGCTTTCGCATTCGAATTCACATTTTTCAGGCTTGGCGTATAGTCCGTGAATTCGGAGGCGCTTGAGTACGTTCTTAACGTGCTCCCGATGCCTGTCGATAGATGGGGAAAAGATGAGGATATCATCGAGATACACAACAACAAACAGATCAAGGTAGTCTTTAAAGATGTCATTCACGAAGTGTTGGAATGTGGCAGGGGCGTTACAGAGCCCGAATGGCATCACCAGGTACTCGAAGTGGCCAAAGCGGGTGCGGAAGGCAGTTTTCCACTCATTGCCGTCCCTGATGCGCACCAGGTTGTAGGCCCCCCGCAGGTCAAGTTTCGTGAAGATGACTGCTGTTCCAAGTCTCTGAAATAGTTCCGGCACCAAGGGAAGGGGATACCGATTCTTGATCGTCACCTTGTTAAGTTCGCGGTAATCCACGCAGGGGCGGAGAGTATGGTCTTTCTTCTCGACGAAGAAAATTCCTGCTCCTGCTGGTGAGGTGGAGGGACGGATAAACCCCTTCTTGAGGTTGTCGTCGAGATAGGTTTTCAGATTTTCCAGCTCCAGCTCTGTCAAGGGAAAAATCCTGCCGAAAGGGATTTCAGCCCCAGGAAGAAGCTCGATCGGGCATCCATAGGGCCGGTGCGGGGGAAGGGTGTCAGCCCCTTTCTTGCTAGAGACGTCCAGGAATTCATGGTAAACTTCGGGAACGGATTGGCGGGTCTCAATGTCGGCGTCCATGCAAAGCAAAGAAGGAGGACAAGAGGTTACCTGCAGACAGTGCTCTTGGCAGTAGACAGAACTGAAGCGGATTTCACCGGTAATCCAGTTTATTTGAGGGTTATGGGCCCGGAGCCAGGGTATGCCCAGAATTATAGGGAATAAAGGAGACTCAATAACGTCCAGGCACAGAAACTCTCGATGAATGTCCGAGATAGTGGTGGCAATAGGTAAGGTTTCTTGGGTAACTGGGCCAGATTTTAGAACTGACCCATCAGCCAGGTGCACAGACAGTCCAATGGCCCTTGGGCGCAACGGAATTTGGTGTAGGGTGGCAAAGGAAGAGTCCAGAAAGCAGCTGCACGCCCCGGAATCAAGTATGGCGCTGGTCCGGATGGCCCCTCCTGGAAGCTGCAATAAGACAGGAACAGCCAGATGAGTGGGGTTGTTGAGGACAACAGGTTTGTGGACAAAAGACATGGAAGTGGACTTACGGGACTTTGCTGGGCAGGTCCTCACATAGTGGCCGGGCTCTCCGCAGTAGAGACACAGGTTGTTAATTCGGCGACGGAGTCGTTCCTCAGATGTGAGGGAAGGGCGGATCAGGCCCAGCTGCATGGGTTCTGGAATGTCTCTATCGGTGGTGATCGGAGCCGGAGAAGTCGGGTTAGGAAAGGTGGGTACCCGCGGTAGCATCCATGTCGGGCGGGTCGGACCCGTGGCACGTTCAGTCCTGCGCTCTCTTAAGCGCCGATCGATCTGAATAGTCAGGTTAATGAGGTCTTTCAGAGTTCCGGGGACCCCCACTCGAGCAAGCTCGTCTTTAAGTGTTTCTGATAGGCCCAAACGGAACTGGTAACAGAGAGCCGCGTCATTCCAGTTAGTGTCCGCACTCCACCTTCTAAACTCGGATACATAGTCTTCCGCGGGTCGGCGACCTTGCTGGAGGGCGTGCAAGGCGGCCTCTGCGGTAGCGGCCTGGTGGGGGTCCTCATACAGCAAGGACATGGCCTGAAAGAACGTCTCCAGTCGATCGAGGCATAAGTCCTTTTGCTCCAAGAGACGGTGGGCCCAGGCCTGCGGTTCACCAGATAGCAGAGAAATAACAAAACCAACCTTGGTGGCTTCTAATGAAAAAGTCCTCGGCTGAAGTGCAAAATACAGTTCACAGGCATTCCGGAAGGCTCTATACTTGCTTCGTTCCCCCAAAAATCTCTCCGGCATGGGCACTTTGGGCTCTGGTGGCAGCATGATGACTGAAGGCGCAGTGGAAGTGCCCGAAGCAGAAGAAGCGGATGGTGCGGACAAGGCCTGGACGCGGTCCTCAAGTCGGGTATAGCCTTCCTGCAGGGCCCTGACTGCTTGGGTTAAGCCGTCCAAGTGGCGACAAAGTTCTGTCATAGGGTCCACTCCCTGCGCAGGCTCAGACATGGCTGCCTGATACTGTCACGTACCTGGTACAGAGCAGAGCCTGACGTGCGGGAGTGGCCACTCTTGCTCCCCTGACTCCGGAACCCCTGGTAGTGTGGACAGGAAGCGCTGGAGTTCAGGGTCGCACTAGCGCCTGGCGGGGATGCTGTGCAGGAACTGCGGAGGTCTCCTGTAGTCTCCGGAAGGTGTCAGAGGAGCTGGAACAGCAGGTCCGCAGACAGTGGGAGCTGGATACAGGTGACCCGGATCAGCAGGTAGACTGGGTTCAGGCGCTTGGTGCAGCTGGCTGGAACAGGCGGCAGGAGGGAGGTGTTCTGTAGTGCTGGGCGCTGATCGCTGGAGTAGTTAGCCAGAGGAAGGTGTACTGTAGTACGGATGCAGGTAGGGTCAGGCAGGCCGGGTCGGATTCAGTCAGACGGATCAGGTTCGTGGATAGAGCAATAGCGGAGTCGTAGTCCAGGCCAGGTCAGCAGCAGGCGGGCAACAATCAGTTAAAGGGTAAGGCAGAGGCAGCGTCAGACAGGCCGGAGGTCAGGGCAGGCGGAGATCAGAAGGGTCAGAGACGAGCCGGGATCACGGGAACAGACGTCAACAGGTAACAGGTCTCAGATGGGCAACAGGAACGCTAACGATCAGGCAGCAAGAGGCTGTAGGATGAGCCCCCTTAAATAGCCTAGATTGGCGCCAAAATGGCGTCAGCACGTGCCCGCGTGCCGCTCCCGCGATTGCGCGTGCACGTGCGCGTGCGCTGATTTGCCGCGAATTCGCGCTCCCTGCGCCCCCGTGCGCGCCGTAGTGCCGCTAGCGCCACCTGGTGGTCGACCACGTTCATGACAGGAGCACATATATAGATTAGGTGCTCTGTCTTGACTTTGACATTCATGTTTTCTCTGCTTGTTCTCAGTTAGTGTTTCAGAGAATGTTAAATCGAGAGACAGCCAGCCAAATAGTATTAGAAGATCAGCAATCACAACCTTCATATTTCTCTCAATTCAGGTACTTTGAAAAAGTAGGTAGATAAGGACATAATTGAGCCCATTGTTGAACATCCTGGTTGTTTGATAACCCAACCTGGAATCTTGGCTCCTGTTATCTATCTGTAGCACTACTCCCAAAGGAGCTGCTGGTTTGTTTTGGGCAGGACCGATCCACCCCGTAGGCTCACCGCAAGCCGTTTAGGGCCCCACAAAAGCTGTGGAGGGCCCCCTAAATTACTAGAGGCCCCGCCTAGTGAGAAGTCATTTTCGGCCCCTCGCCCCGCTTCTCAACTTGCTGACTGCATGGGAGAAGAGGTAAGAAGTCATCACCCCGCACTTCTCACTTTAATGTAAGATGTAATTTCCGACAGCAGAAAGAACACCCCCCCCCCCCTGCTTCTCAACTTTGATCTTTTAATCTTCAATGTTAGCGCCCCCCCCCCCCCCCCCCCCGCTCCTTAACTTTAATGAGGCATGTCATTTTGCTTAGGGCCCCAATGAGATCAGGATCGGCACTGGTTTTAAATGGCACGTTACCTCTGTATCTCCGCCGTCTAGGGTACTTGATGAGAGTTGCAGTAAAGGGAATATCCACACGACAGGTGTCTTTCTGTGCTTTTATTACCCAGCCAGGTAAAAAGTGATAAACAATAGAAAGGTGAACGGATAGCAAAATAGAAGATAGAAAATTCAGGTGTAACTGGATATGGGAAACAGTCCTGCTTCCAACGACAACTTTACTTTGCCACTCCAGCCGGAGTGGGTATAGTGCACCTGGACAGGTCTCTCGCACCAGCCTGGAAGCCAGAGTGTCACTCGAACTTAGGTTTAAGTCTCTGCCACAGACCCTCCTAAAAGGTTGGAGACAATTATGGTCCGGAATCCTCTTTCAGTAGATTCAGCACCTTCAGGTAATTTTGTGAAATTAGCAACTGACAGGCGACCAACATCCAGCCTCTCAGAACCAAGGTTGTCCTCCGATGAATGGACAGGCCCCTCCTGGAACACCAGCCTCGTGCTTGGTATCCTTAAGACAGACTCCTCATCGGTCAGCTCCCTCCAATTGGACAGACAGCTCAGCAATACCTTCAGATTGGGAACCCAATCAATCAGCAGATCAATTGCTCCGGGCCATCGTGGTCCCGGATCTTTAGTCACACGGGGGAGTATCAGGAAGAGTAGAAGAAGCTAAACACCACAAGACTTCTTCTTTGTGCCTGACAGAGGGGAAGTTCTCACAGACTGCATTTCGGTAAGCTTTAAATGCCGGTTTAGAGGGGCTAATGTGCGCAAGCACGGTGACATCATGTAAATAATCAGCTGCCTGTGTTATGGGCTATTTTTAAAGACAATGTTGTGTATTAGGGTATACATTAGAACCACTTTAAATGACTGGCATATTATTGAAAAAAATTAAACGTAAGGGGCCCCCTATTGGGCGGGGCCCATGGGCTTGGGCCCAGTCAAGCCCAATGGTAAGTCCGGCCCTGATCTTTACCTTATATTAGGTATAGTTAGTTACTATGTATACACTGCATATTATACTAAATTTTACTATGTAAAACTTTCCTGTAAAGTAACAATTTGGGTTATATTTGGCATGGATCCTTAGGTAGTCATCTCAGTGTGCGATGAGGGGTTAGAATTTAAATTTATTTTGGCATTCTAAGGGGAACATTTTTCTTTGATCACAAAAGTTATTCTACAGGATTGTATAGTGCCAACAGTTTGCTCAGTGCTCTACAATATTAAGGGAGACAGTACACTTACATTCAAGTCCAATGCAGGAGGGTTCAGAGGGCCCTGCTCACAAGAGCTTACAATCTAAATGAGCTCTGTACTGTAGCAGTGTGTTCTGACACAAGAAGAAAGCTGCCATAGGTGTACCAAAACACCAGCTGGAGGGGGGCTTGTGCCTGCTTCAGGGAGTACTGTTGAAACAATTCCAGATAAAGCCTTACATTTGCATACTTCTATTTATACATTCAAATTATCCATTGCTGTTTAGCTAGATCATATTTGAATTCTCAGACGTGTGAGTGACGTCAACACTTCAACAATTTGCTTTCAAGTGACTGACAGACACAGAAGTGTACTGCTTGCTTGTCATCTGCAATATGTCAGTACATTTAACCTCAATTTAAAAATAATATACGGTATTTATTATAATGTGCTAACTGCAGAGGTTCTCTTGAATTTTTCCATCTCAGACTGCCTTAGGACACAAGTGGTCCTAGGGAAATTATACGGTTCTTGCACACACATTCATATTTAGTGATGAGTGAATCAATTGACTGAAATGAGGATTTCCCTGGATTGGGATGTTTTCATTGTAAATCAGAATGCTGCACACGGGAGAGGAGTGAGATATCTGAGGAGGTACCCTTATGCCGCGTACACACGATCATTTTTCTAGAAAAAACAACGTTTTTTTCAACTTCATCATTAAAACGACGTTACCCACACACGATCGTTAAAAAAAAAATGCTCTAGCAAAGCGTGGTGACGTACAACACGTACAACGGCACTATAAAGGGGAAGTTCCATGTGGATGACGCCACCCTTGGGGCTGCTTTTGCTAATTTCGTGTTAGTAAAAGACGATTTGCGCTTTTCTGTCTCTTACAGCGTGATGAATGTGCTTACTCCATTACGAACGGTAGTTTTACCAGAACGAGCGCTCCCGTCTCATAACTTGCTTCTGAGCATGCGCAGGTTTTTCACGTCGTTAAAGCCCACACACAATCATTTTTTACAACTCAAAAAACGACATTGTTTAAAACGTTGTGAAAAAATAGAGCGTGTTCGAATTTTTTTTTTTTGTTGTTTTTCAGAACCCGAAAAATGCTGTAAAGCCCAAACACGATCGTTTTAAATGAAATTTTAAAAAAACTTAGTTATCGTGTGTACGCGGCATTAGAGGAAATATCCGAGAAGTTGAATACAGAGGTGGAAAGTGAGAGATCTGAGGAACTGCAAACAGAGAAATGAGAGGTCCCAGGAGCTGCATAGAGAGTAAGGAAGTGAGAATTAATTGGTGGCACATGCGCTTTGTGTAGTAGACCATTCTGGGACCCTTTTTTGAGAAAGTCTCACACCCCTTCATCCTCAGCTAGGCTTAGTTAAGTCACCCTGGGAGCCATTATGACCTGTCCAGCAGAAGGCCTGTCCAGCAGTCATCACATGAGCTTCAAGATCTTTACAAGAGATTTAAGCTCCGTACACACGACCGGTTTTCCTCCCATAAAAACTGCAGGGAGAGCATTTGGCCGGGAATCCCGGTCGTGTGTATGCTTCCTCTCATTTCTTTCGACAAGAAAACTGTCGGGAATCCCGGTGGGAAAATAGAGAACCTGCTCTCTATTTTCCTGCCGGGATTCCCAGAGGTTTTAAACCAGGAAGTTTTCCTATGGAGAAACACTGACAGGAAACCCGGCCGTGTGTACACAGGGAAACTTACTGAGCAGGTTTTCTGGTTTCCCGTCGGGATTCCCGGCGGACTTTATACTGCCGAGAATCCCGGTCGCGTGAAAAGGGCTTAAGTGAGTAGCTTTAATTCTACACCCCAGATCCTATAGAGGAGAAGCAGCCAGGTGCAATACCCTGCTAACTACCTACAAGGAAGAAAAATATGTAAAGGAGTGCCTCTAAACACACATCTGGCTGTGGACATCGAACAGTCCGATTCATGTGCCTTCCCTACCCATTCAGGAGAGAGTGTACACCTGCCAAAGTTTAGGTTGAAGAAATATAAAGGAACGTAATTCGCCCGATGCAACATGGAAATATCTGAAATAAGTTTAATTTGAGATGCGAGATACTCACCGTGCACCACTTGAATGAAAAAAATCAGGGAATATTTAACTCCCAGTGACACCATTGATGCTACAGTAGAGCCTAATGCTACTCATATCCTCAATATCATGCAACTGGGCATATTACCGTATTTATCAGTGTATACTGCACACTTTTTTTGCCCTTAAAATCAGGGTAAAATTGTGGGTGCGCGATATACGCCGTTACTCGCTTCTGGCGCTGTGTTTGAACTTTGCCGCCAACATATACCGAGCGCAGTACACTTGGGTACAGTCGGCCAGGCTTGGCTCCCATCGCGGTTATGCGAGAGGAGCCGAGCATAGCCGAGCGTGCCCGAGTGTACTGCGCTCGGTATATGTCAGCGGCGGCGGCGTTCAAACACAGCGCGGGATATGGGGATTGGCTTAGAGACAGCGCGGGAGCAGCGGGGAGGACACCACGAAGGCCGCAGATGGACGCCGGACCGGACAAGGCCAGGCCGCCGATGGACGCTGGGCAAGACACCAAAACTGTAGTAATAAAAAAAAAAAATCAGGAATTTCACGTCCAGAGTAGGGGTACCCACTATACGCGGGTGCGTGCAATAGGCTGATAAATACGGTAATTGGGATGAATCAGCTTAGGACTAGTATATTTAGAATGGAAGGAAACAGCAAAGAAAATGCCACTGAAGGCAGGAAATTTGAATATGCAAAATCATTTTCTTTTCTTGGCACAAAGGTGAACTTGGAAAATGATGTTAGGGAATACAAAATTGACATATTATGATTGCAAGAGGATGCTACTGTGGCGTACAAAGACAGCTTAAATCCCATCCTCTGGAAAGAACAACAAAGATTCAGCTTAAAATTTTTTTTTTTATAAGAACAGTTGTGTTTTATTAAGCTGAATGCCGGACCTTTTCACAAGCAGAGAGAGGCTTGATGTATTTGCAAAGAAGGTGCCTAGGGGAATATGTGGACATGTACTTGGAAAGTGTTCCAGATATAATAATGAGCTTTTTTGAAATATGTTAAAGCGGAGCTTCACCCAAATAACATTTATATCAGACCAACTTCTTTATACTTCTAACATGTACAGTCAGCAATTTTTTTTTTCAGGTTGTACATACCTTCTAATCTATATTTGCAAAACGGCTTCCGCGTACTTCTCCCCACGGGAGTAGGCGTTTCTATGCTGAGGAGGAATGTCATCTGGGGGGTCGCCCAGATGATTGACGTCCTTTCAGAAAAAGTTCTCCCCGGTGGATAAGGCCACGCCCCCGTATTGCGTAGGCGCGTCACGAGTCACAGCATTTCCAAAAGAAGCCAAACATGAAGAATTTCTATCTGGCGCCTGTGCAGTCAGCTCTACACGGCTCCTAGTCGGTTCGCAGGCGCCGTATAGAGCCAACTCGCAGCTCTACGTGTTCGGCTTCTTTCGGAAACGTCGTGACTCGTGATGCGCCTACGCAATACGGGGGGCGGGGCCTTAGCAAGATGTGGGGGCACCAATATAAGAAGAACTATAATTATAATATAGTATAATATATAGTCGCTGTGTATTCCAGCCTGTCATTGATTTTGGCAAGCTACTGGCAGACAGCTGTATGCTGTACATATGACCCTTGGTGTCAGAGAACCAAACGTGGAAGAACTAACAGACCTGTCATGCACGGACCAACAAGCACGATGCGCATGCGCGCGCAGATGCGCATGCGCGCGCAGACGCGCACACGCACGCAAGTACGCACACGCACGCAGGTACGCACACGCGCGCGCACATGAGCAACAACGCTGTGAATCCAGTATTCTTCACCACGCATGCGCGCGCGCCAGTACACACGCAATGCGGGCGGGACTCCTGGCGTCAGTGCCCTATTTAAGGCTTGCTGCAGCAGTGACCAACTGCTGCATGATCTTCAGCCTTCGGTGTGATCCTAAGTTCCTTGTTCCTGTTTCTTGGTGTTCCTGTTGACGACCCGGCTTGCCTGACCAGACTTCTCCGTGCATGACCCCTGGCTTGTCTCTCGGCTTATCCTTTTGTCTTGTCCCAGTCTGCTTGTTCCAGTAGATAACCTCAGCTAACCTTCGGACCTGATCCAGTCACCTCCTGCTCCCTGTGCATGACTACGGGCTTGGCTCCTGACTCCGCCCCTGGGTTTTCCTGCCAGTCTACTTCATCTGGTACTTCCGTGGTACCCTCTGCCTGACTACGTATCCTGGCGTACAGCTGATCCTCAACATCACTCAGCAAGTCTCAGCTGGCAACCCTTGCATCTTTGGGCCGAGCACCCCCTGTGTTACCTCCAGGGGGCGCTCTGCACTTGGTCGTACGGGAAGCCCTCTCAGCACTTCGGCCTCTGGTAAGGTACGTGACACTTGGTAAAGATTTTTACCAGAATGTATGCTGTACAGCCCTCTTGTGTATCTACCCTTAATTACACATTCCCTATTACATTTAATGGACACATAGCAGAGAAGGAAGAGACAACGGAATCAGATCCCTCCTGATTATAGAAGAAATCAGAAAAAGTGGAGCCCGGCACTACTCCTGTCTTTAGATGCCGAAAAGGCTTTCGACAGGGTAGACTGGGGCTTCATGCAGTATACACTAAAAGCAATGGGGGTGGGATCTAGAATGAGAGGATGGATAAGATCACTATATAATAGACCCACAGCGAGAATCAAAGTTAACGGGACCATATCAGAACCTTTCGAAATGAAAAATGGCACCGACAGGGATGCCCCCTGTCACCATTGCTGTTTACACTCGCATTAGAACCCCTGTTAAGGGGGATAAGACTAAATGTGGACATCAAGGGGATAAAGAAGAAGAATAAATATTTTCAAAATGACAATTTTACCTAAGAGACTGTATAAAATGCAGATGCTCCCAATCCCAATACCACAAGCATATCTCAAAAAATGACAATCAATGTTCGTAAAATTTATCTGGAGAGGGAAAAAAACATGTATTAAATTCAGTATACTGACTAAAGAGAAGTCACAAGGGGGGTTGGGGGCACCTGACATAAGAAAATATCACTATGCGACGGTAGCATCACGTATAATAGATTGGGCTAAAAATAATACAGAAAAAAGGTGGGTACACTTGGAAATTATAATGAGTAAAATAGCACTAGGGAAACTAATTTGGGTTCCGGCACAGTATAGAGAAATTAACGTAGAAACTCGATATATCATGAGACCCGCATTAAAACATTGCACAAGAAAGAAAAATGGGATTTTAACTCACCATTAATACCTTTAACGGACACAAAATATTTCCCACCAGGGGAAAAAAAACAAGATGATATTCAACTAAAAGACGTTATGAAGCTCAATAGGCTCTTAACAATTCAGGAACTAAAAAGCAAATGATGTTGATTAATGAATAGCGGTACACGCAATTAAAAAAAAATTTTGATAGTCTCCCCCAACCGGTGAGAGCAGAGGCAAATCTCCTGCCTCTCGAAAAATTATGTAAGGGGAAGGCCGAAAAGGGGACCATGTCCAAAATGTATCAGGTCATAAATGAAACAAGGTCACAGAGCGTTCCGCCGTTCATTAAGAATTGGGAGGAGGAGCTGGGTTCTTGTGTAAACGAGTTTGAGGTAAACCAGTTAATAACAAGGGTTCATTAGTCGTCAATAAACAAGGATACCATGGAACTAAACTATAAATGCCTGGTACGTTGGTACCTTACCCCAGATAAATTACATACGTTTTCAGGAATGACCTCACAGTTATGCTGGAGGGGTTGTGATGAAGTGGGTTCTATGGCCCATATCTGGTGGACCTGTCCCAAAATTAGAAAATACTGGGGGGATATTAGACAAAAAATTTGAGAAATATCAAACATTGAACTTCCCGAAGACCCATGGGTATGTGTACTACACGGATTCCGAATTCCAACTAAACAGTGAGAAATGGATAAGAAAAATCTAATGCGCTACTGTGAGTAACAATTGTGAAAAAACTGGATAGCAACCAAAAATCTAAGGCAGCTCAATCTGTAGTGTCCACAAAACACAAGTAGGTATAAGATAAATAAAATGAGTGATGAGCGCTTCAAATGGTGTTGCGTGAGTTCTACAAAGACACACAATACATAAATATATGGGATGAAAGTCAAATAAAATCAACAATCACTAAATAGCTGAATGTGATAGCAACCCTTCTGCATCCAAATAGTGCATGCAAAAAATCAATCAATCAAAATCCCTTGTGTCAAAATATAAATAAACAAAAAAGCAAACAGTGAAGTCCTATATGCCAGTGAAAGCTGTGCTGGGCTGTGGACAGTTACACCGGGCAGTCTATGGCTGATGTCTGCTGGTGGGTTGAATGATTGTGTGGTAGAGAGACTTCACTCTAGATGTTGATGACTACTGGACATCCCCAACTGGTATTGTAGTTCCCTTACCTTCAGGGTGCTATATGTAAGCATATAGTGGGGTCTGTCCAGGTATGGAGATCTTGCTGTCCCGGAAGGGTTCCCTCTGGTGTATGCAGGTGATGGTGCTGTTCCTGGCTCAGCAATCCACAGAGTTATGGTAGTAGTAGTGGATATAGATAGGGAAAAAAAACGAATCTCCAATGGTGAAGTATATATAAACCAACGTGGGTTTATTGTAGAAAAACAGAAGCAAAAATCAAATAAAATCCGACAGACTCAAAAACAGTAATCATCAAAAGAATAGAGACGGAGCGATCGTTCTACCGCCAGTATTCTGTTGGCCTCCGGCTAGTGCGGGTGTCACGTGATATTGCAGCTGACAAATTCTTAGATGTGAGGGCTGCATTGGTTTTATTTTTTCATCTGGTGATCAGGCCAGCAAGTATATTGTTTTTTTAAAAGAACATGCTTTCCACCAAATGTATCAGTGATGAGACAAAACATTGAACACTAAAAAACACTTAAAAAAAGAAACAGCAGCCATCACATCTAATGATTGGCAAGCTACAATATGAAATTTTTGGTTTTGGGTTTAATATCACTTTAATTCAGATTCCTTCCCATGAGGAAGGTCCCTCATGACCCCTATCATACCATTATACCAGCAGGGATACTATACAGCCAGTCATGCCTATCAAAAGGGTTCTTAAACGGGGAAGCAAAAGGTTCCCCTGCCACTTATTGTTACTAGTAAAACGGTATGTACGGAAAAAAAAAAAAAAACACCAGCATAATGTCCCTCTCAGGAGTCTGCTCATTGTAATGTTATTTTTTTTTTTTTTTAGGGTGAACCCCCGCTTTAACAGTTCCTAACACCAAATGTATCAGTTTCTGCACTTTCACTACAGCTTCTTCTTGTAGTTCTTCAACCCACTGAGCTCCCGGCCTCTCACTAGACCCACTGATTCACTGCCATTGAATCCCTTGAGCTCCTCCAACCTTACAGTGGTATCTTCCTCAAGCATCAACCCTGTTTCTCTGCTGGGTCCCTAGCTTGGCACTCCAGATACTTCTTAAGCTTCACCCCCACTGACCTGCTCAGTCTCTGCTCTTCAAGCATCTCACCCCCCCCCCTGCTTGCTGGTTGCCTGACTTGATCACCGCTTGAAGTTTCTCAAATCTCCACCGTGCCCGTTTGGTGAGAATGTGACTCCAGTACTTGCTTTAGTTACTCACTATGGTCCCTGGTAATAAGGATGGGCCCTTTGTGGTGACAGATTCCCCGCTACCTCCGACTGAGGATCCGTCACTTCTGGTTGGACTGCAAGCTGTATACCAACCCTGCGCTGCTCTCTTGCTTATGGATAGGCCCTCAGACAGCCTAGCAGCCAGATGCCCCTGGGATAGGTCAAATCTCCAGCCTAACAACCCAGGGCAACACGACACAGGTCCACCCAAAAAGTCGTCCAGTTGGCACAGAACACAGATCACCTGACTCCACCCAAATAATAGGTTCTCCCAGCAGGCCAAGGAATTCAAGAAAACCCCTTCTCATTGGCTGAGATACCCCATATACCCATAACCTGACCTTGAGTTGCCCTTCTCATATCTAGTACCACCAAGTACCCGGACACCTAGTGGTAAAAGAGAAAATTGCAATGAGGTCAAACTTAGGAAGAAATCAATGGATTTCTAACAATCGACCAGGTGGACTACTCCTGACAAGTACATTTATGAGGAGCATCCCTGCCTAAACTCCAGGGTGCTACACACATATAAGGAAAACAAAAAAAATAAATGATTTTTTCTTACACACGTGTTTGAAATCTGCTTCCCCTTATTTACTTAGCTCTGGAGAAAATTCTCTTTCAAAGTAAACAGTTTGTCATTAGTAAATCAACCCCACTGATCCAGATTTAGTAAATGAGTAGGGTGTGGTCACTCTCAAAATGATCTTTAATTTTGCAATGTGACTTTTTTTTATCTTGGTAAATGAGGCGAAACAAAGTTAAAATGACAGTAAAAGTAAAAATTCTCTTGGCTTAGCTAATGATGTGAAATTAGTCATAAGTTAAACATTATCCTCTGGTGCTTTGTTACACAGTTTCAGCACTATGGATAGCTCTAGCTTTCACATTCATTCTTATAATATTTGCATAAAGTGGAACTATACTCACCTCCAATCCCACAATGCCGTATGCAGGAGCTCCCTGCCAGCTGTTAACTTCTATTTCTGGGTTCTGATCTTCAACTGTTTTATTTATATGCATGCGCACAATTCATTTGTAGCACCCTCTACCTTAGGTAGGTGCTAGGAGTGAGGATTTTTGTGATAGCTGTCAGGCAGGTAAATTTAGGCAGGCCGATGCTGCATGCTAGGCCTGCTTGTTTTTGATCTGGAGGGCAGGGAGTGCTTCAGTTCTTGGGCACCTCCCGTGCTTCCAGGGAGAATGTTCTGGAAGAGGGGCAGGGCTGAGATCTGGAATGGCAGGTAACTCATGTGAGGAGCCCTGACCAATCTCCAATTAGAATTGTCAGGGGGCAGACCTCCCATATAAGCTCAGGTTCAGCCCAATGGAGGGTTTTTTGTCGGCTGGGAGAAATAAAGAATGGAGTGCTAGATCGCAAGCAGGAGGCCCATCCCCATCTGGGGGGGGGATGCGCGCCTCGGCGGAGGAGCCCAGGAGCTGGCAGGGAGCCTTACTCATACACAGTCATAGAGCAGGTGTCCTGGAACAAAGGGGCTGGAGAAGCGATTGGAACACATGTTCGGTTAAGTTTTTTACCATGGACCCAGGGCAGTAGAAGGTCGGTGAGTGAGCCACAGTAGATATCTGGAGGAGGCATGCCAGGGGAGCTGGGAGCAAGGCCAGAGGAGAGACCGTGGAATTTTGTGTCAAATCGATGTGGCCTGCAGGCACAGTATTTGCAAGTCGGGCTAGCTGGGATCAGTAGTCTACCAACTAATACAAGCTTTTAAATAATCCAGGCAAGTTCAACAATTCAGTCAGCACCTGGGATTATTCAAAGTGATCCCTGGTGTAATAGGAAGATAATGTTACAGTTGAAGTTTTGTGCAGGAGGAGAGAAGTCCTGGGAGTAACAGTCTGCAGGAATTGATGCAGAGGAGCAACAGTCTGCATGGGTTATGCAGGGGAAGTGACTGTAAATTAGTCCATTAGTTCTTCAGAAGTTCAGATCATTTAACCGATTCTTAACCATAATGGCAAAGTATCTGTTCTATAGGCATCCTATATCCCCTTTCCCCATCCTTTACAGGAAAATAAAATAGTTTACTCAAGCAAACCCCTCCCTCCCACAGAGCTGATTATTTTGTGATTGGCCACAGCCAAAGTTGCCTGTCCTGGAGGCAACTTTAAGTCGTGTTGTAAGTTGCTCAAAGACGCAATAAAGTCGCCTTGCAAAGTTGCACTGTAAGTCAGGTTGCCTCTGTGTGAACCGGCACTAAAAGAATAGTTTACAACATCAGCATGTGAATAGTAGAGTAAATAAAACATTTACATCAAAGATAAAATGTTAGGGTCCTGTCATCAAAAGCAAACCCGTAGTAATATTTATGGAACAAGTCCAAAGGTAATTCAGTAAGTAAAAACAGAAGGGTTGGGTGCTGCCGCATTCCTGAAACAAAGGGAAGAACGGTAACGGTAACATATCGCGCCCTTATAGTGAAGGTTCTGGAGCATTAGACCTAGTGCTAACGAATAGTATAGAAAAAGAAAGAGAGAGAGAAAAAAAAAAGAGAAACCTTTGTGTTTCTATACACTTAATGGGGCTTATTTACTAAGGCTGGAGCAAAATCAGGCTCACTTCTGCACAGAAAACAAACACCATCCAGGTATTTTTTTGCCAAAGCTTTATTGGCTAACCTTTCTCCCCTCCCTATGCTGGGCTACTCTGCATTTTGGACAATGGCCATACTATATAATATGAGACTTCATTTAGGATCGCTATATATACACTATCTGTTTGTTTTTATTTCATTTGTTTTATTTAAATTTTTTCAGGTTTTTTTGGGTCGTTATGATCACAATTCATAAATTCATAGATTCAAGAATTGGTAAAAATTTGAAAATTAAAAAATCCGAAAATAAGAAAGAAAATCCAAAAATGTAAACAAATCTAACTAATAAAACCTAACTATTAAATTATAGATATTGTAATTTCCTTTAAATTTGGCTGTTAGTGAACATAACGAATACCAATTTTTCCAAAGTTACGAATTATCAGAAGAGACGAATGACGCATCTACACAAATGGAACGGAAAAAAAAATAATAATAAATAATTATAAATAATAATAATATGTTATTCTATTCTATTTGTTTCTATTATATTCTGGTGTATTCTGTTCTTTTTTCTATTCTATTTTGTTCTGTTTAACTCTATTATATTCTATTCTTTTACTTTCTGTTATATTCTTTTCTATTCTATTTTTATTATTTTTTTATTATTTTCCTTTATTTTCTATTGTATTCTCTTTGGAAACTGAAAAACAATTTAAATTGGAAAACTATTCAAACTTGAAAACTTTTTGATTTCAAAAACGTTTAAAATTCTAAAACTATTCGAATCGATTTGAATTCGAATTCAAAAATTCTAATCGATTTGAATACAATTAAACAAAACTAATTCCGAAAACAAATTAAATGGATTAAACCAATTTAACTAAACAAATTGATGTAAATCACAAATAAAAAAAAAAGAAATTTTTTTTCGTTCTGCACATGTCTACTAGTTGGGAGCACAGCCTGCCTGTAATCTAATGGTCGGGCTTATGCTGACACGGTCACTGAGAAGATCAATGTACTACTGTTTCTCTGCCTCCTGCTGACACACCCTCCTGCAGTCTCCACCCCCACCTCTCTAAGCTCCTTATGTAGAACAGAGGGATGTGTGATCGCTTATAAAGCAAGAAAAGGTATTCATAATTGTAACAAAACGTCCCACACTCCGCTTGAGTGCCTTCTTCATATACCACTTTCTCCCAGTCTGGATATAGATATCAGATATTCCAACTGCTCACAAGCACACAAGAAGACGATACTTGTTTGTCTGCTGAACATGAACTCTTTATTAGAACCAGAATACAAGTGTTATATACAGTAAAAGAGGAGGTTCCTACATCCTGATCATATTACTCTAGCAATACATAGAATCATAAATTAACATGAGCTAATTAACGAATCAGTTATGCAGCTGTTGTGGCTCCCTAACTACAAAACACATTATCATACATATCAACACAGAACTCCTTCATACAATTGCAGGGTCAATTAGCACAAGCAACAATGGGTGAGAGATCCTTATGCCGCGTACACATGACTGTTTTTCAGGTTGTAAAATATGCCTTTTTTTAATGTCATTAAAAACAACCGTGTGTCGGCTCCAGAGCAGTTTTCATGATGTAAAAAATGAGCATTAAAAATTTCGAACATGCTCTAATTTTTCACAACGTTCTTAACGTCGTAAAAATTGGTCGTGTGTGGGCTTTAACGACGTGAAAAAACGCGCATGCTCAGAAGCAAGTTATGAGACAGGATCGCTTGTTCTGGTAAAACTAGCGTTCGTAATGGAGATGGCACATTCATCACGCAGTAACAGACTGAAAACTTTTACTAACACAAAATCAGCAAAAGAGGCCCCAAGGATGGCGCCATCAGAATGAAACTTCTCCTTTATAGTGCCGTCGTACGTGTTGTACATCACTGCGCTTTGCTAGAGCATTTTTTTTCACGATCGTGTGTAGGCAACATCGTTTTAATGATCGGGGTAAAAAAAAACTATTTTTTTCTAGACCATTAAAAACATCACACTCGAAAAACGGTCTTGTTTACGCGGCATTAGAAATTATCCTAGACTAATTTACATTATAGCAGACAGACAGGTGGCTGGAGTTGATGACATTAGCATCTAAAAGTATGTGTCCCATCAGTATGAATCAGTCACTCTTTCTAATATGACATATACACAGTGTTGTAAGTAACGGAGTTACAATAAACGCAGTTACCTAACGCAGCCCCTTTTGAGGGTAACGAGTAATCTACCTGATTACTCTTCCCCTCACGGTAATGCAGTTCCCATTACTTGGGCGGTGTTACCCCAATTACATCTACCGCCACTAGATGGCAGCAAAATAATTGCTTCTGCCTGCGCTGTGAATATGAATATGTGATGGTCTGTCACAGCGGTCTTAAAACTCCCAATCGCAAGGAGCCCTGGATACAATGAGCCCCATCCACCTCACACTGACCTATCACCGGGGAACAACTCACATCGATCACACACACTGTGTGCGCAACCTGATCAATGATCCAGGGAACACATGGGCAAAACAAAATATTCCACAGAACAAACGTTCCCTATACAACACAGTGTACACAGCGACATCTAGTGGTCAACATGGTAAGTGCAGGACACCTATACAGACCAATGATCAGCAGATTATTTTTGGTCAGTGATTTCATCTCTTCATCAGACAACAAAGAAAAATCTGACAATCCCATTCCAGATCCCTTGCATCTAATAAAGCTTATATAAGATAAATAAAATAATAAACAATAAACTATAGAAAATTCTTATAAAGCCTAATATAAGATTTTAAATTACAGACTCTGTAAACATCAAGGGAATGTATATTATAAACATACATTTTAATCCAGCTTATAATTTGGATGTAATATGTAGCAGATGGATAAGGGTTTTAAGTCCTATTAGCTGCACATACATGGTGGGACGGATGCACCTAGGCTGGGATATACACAAGATCACCATTTGTTTCCAGTTTTCTTCTCTCAAGGATCTGGCATTCTTTTGTCTTGGAGTATTAACTCACTGCTCCCTGGCAAGTGCCCATCATCTGCATTCTAGAAAGGAAATCATCTCAACAAAGCATTGTAGAATATTAAAAAAAAGTCAGTTACTTTGCTGAGTAACTAATTACCTTTTCAATGTAGTAACTGAGTCACTAACGCAATTACTTTTTCGGAGAAGTAATTTGTAACTGTAACTAATTACTTTTTTATAGTAAAATGAGCAACACTGCATATACATGGTTCCCAGAGTCTGTGTATCTTGGGGGAACATGGACCTGAATCCAAAGTAACACCACCTCAGTGGTCCCCAGTAGGGTAACCACATTTCCAAACTACCATTCAGGGGCACCCTTCCTTTCCAAAAATCAGCTTGTACTGTAACGAATCATAGCACAGTGATTAGACACAAGAGGCAGGATTTATGATTTCTCCAATCACAATCAGGGGGCGGGATTGTGCTCCTCCAGGACAAGTACTGTCAGTCTGTCAGTGAGTAAAGTGGTGATGTGGCGGCCTTTTTTGGAGTATCAGTTTGGCCCGAGGGGGGGGGGGCTGTGTCAGTTTCGTTCTGGGACACTGTACTGTCCTGGAATGAATGTGCCAGGGACAGACCTGCAAAATGTGGGACTCTCCTGGGCAATCCGGGACACGTGGTCACCCTAGTCCCCAGGCACACAGCTCACAAAGAGCACCATACCCCCAAATGCCAGGGCCCATGATCGCAAGGCAAGAGGCTAGCATTCAGTCCCCTCCAAAAGCCTCTCTCCCAGGTGAGTCTGTCACAATAATCTTTTTGTAAATATATACACAAATGTTTGCTTGTAATTTTTTTTTCTAAACTGAATGGGTCGTTTTACAAGGTAAGATTTTACTTTTTGCTTAATTTGCCTGGTTTTATGCATATAAAATGCACAATGCATTTCTAAAAGTAACTGCGCCTATTTGCTGGGTCACAAAACAGCTGAGAAAGCAAGGGGCATTAAGAACGTAATGCTATCTAGTTCACCTATTTATTAACTATGTGCTGTGAAAGGTGTAATTAGGTGGAAATGAACAAATATACAAGACAAATAAACAAGAGCGCAAAAACAAGCGGGAGAGAGTTTGTACATGAAGTTGCAGACAGTGGCAGATAATTTACGACAAACAAGATTCAAACTAAACAAGTTTCCAGAAAATGATACATGCCGGCACGTTAGTAATCTTCTCCCAGGCTCATATCTGATGAAATATGGAAGTCAATGTGAACATTCTGCTGGGAACTATTTTTACTGAGAGGCTTAGATAAAATTTTGACATTGGTTTCTTGAGGCAAAACAAACCCGAGCCACATAAGTGATAGAAGGTATCACACATACATCAATGCTCACCCCTTCAATAATTTTTCATCTGACACTAGATTATATGTGTATTGCGGCACAGAGGCTTCTTCAAATCAACATAAGCCCAGTTAGGGGGTCTGGATGTCATATGCCGTTCCCTTGAAAAAGGTTCTATCATCCGACTGTGAAGAGAACCTGTGACATCTCAGAAGGTGCTAGAATTACTGGAATAGGTGCTATATTTCCAAGGTGGTATGGAAACAATTTGGAATTTCCCAGAAATCAATTACCAAAGCTTTCTCTCTAAAAATAAAAATAAAAAAAAAATAAAAAAAACTTTGTTTGATTTAATAAATAAAAAAATAAGGCAGCACTTTGCATTAAGCTTTTTAAAGGATTTACTTTAAAGGGGTGTTCCACCCAAATGTAATGTTTATTAAAAGTCAGCAGCTACAAAAAGTGTAGCTGCTGGCTTTTAATAAACATTCACTTACCTTCTCCACATTCCAGCAGCGCGCCGACCAGGGCTACGCTCCTCTCCCCCCTCCCCGGCCGGCGTCTTCATTCCGACTGTGGGCACCCAGCCGTGACAGCCTTCGGCTTCACGGCCGGGCACCCACTGCGCATGCGCGAGCCGCACTGCGCACGCAGCGCAGCTCGCCGCTGATTGGACAGGCGATCGCCTAGGACCTGTCAGTGTCCAAGGCCATCGCCTACAGGGAGGGGCTAAAATAAGGCAATTGCACTGATTACTGTAAAAAATACACTGGCAGTGAAGGGATAAAACTGTAGGGACACTGAAGGGGTTAAGTGTGACCTAAAGGGTGCTTCTAACTGTTAGGGGGCGTGGCTTGTCATGACATGTCACTGATCGCTGTTCCCGATGACAGGGAACGGACGATCGGTGACACGTCAGGGGAAGGACGGGGAGATGTTTTGTTTACACTGACATCTCCCCATTCTTCAGCTCTGTAACCCGATTGTGGGACACCGGCATCCGACAGGTCATCCGACATCCATTTGCGCAGCCGTGCCATTTTGTCGACGTTTACGTTTGTGTGGCCGTCGGGAATCGGTTAACTGACAATTGCACGTCCCACACTGTACCCCAAATAGAGCTTTCTTTTGGTGATATTTGATCACCTCTGCAGTTTTTTATTTTGCGCTATAAATAAAAAAAAAACTCACAATTAAAAATAAATAACAATATTTATTATATTCTATAAAACATACCCAATATATTTTTTACAAAAATCATTTTTTTTCCATCAATTTAGACCAATATGTATTCTACTACATATTTTTGGTAAAAAATTCCAATAAGCGTATATTGATTGGTTTGCGCAAAAGTTATAGCATCTACAAACTATGGGATATTATTTTATTTTTTTACTAGTAATGGCAGCTATTGATCACTTATAGCGGGACTGCAAAATTGCAGCAGACAGATAGGGCACCTAACTGACACTTTTGACACTTTTTGGGGACCTGTGACACTAATACAGTGATCAGTGCTAAAACAATATGCACTGTCATTGTACTAATGACACTGGCTGGGAAGAGGTTAACATCAGGGGCGATCAAAGGGTTAACTGTGTTGTGCTTACTCATTGTGTGGGAGGTGATTTGACTAAAGGAATGTAAAGATCTGTGTTCCTGCTTTGCAGAAACTCAGGATCAATACCTTCCCTTCTGACAGAACGGCAATCTGCCTTGTTTACATGGGCAGATTGTCGTTCTGCCTGTGTCCTGTGTAATTGTCAGGTGATGTGGACATCGTGCACACGCCCCAGACCCAGACGTGTCAGATCATGTACTAAATACATGATCTGGCAAATAGTGGCTGCCCTGTCGCTGTATATGTAGGGTGGCGGTCCACAACTGGTTATATTGCAATTTACCAATTTCTAAAAGTGGCGGCTGCATTTGCATACTTTTTAGGTTTTCTATCTTTTATCCTGGTGATCCTGCCAGTAAGTCCTGCAGCTGTAGCAGTTAGAGGGCTGAGACAAACCATTTAAAACTGACAGATGCATTTATTTATGTAAAACCTTTATACCAAAAGGAACGAGACTGTTGCTGTAACTGTTTAACTTAAGCCGCGTACACACGATCGGTCAAACCGATGAGAACGGTCTGATGCACCGTTTTCATCGGACCAAACCGATCGTGTGTGCGCGCCATCGGTTATTTATCCATTGGTTAAAAAAAAAGCAAACTTGTTTTTTCGGTGTTTTGTCCAGGCCCTTTTGGACCGTCAGCCTCTCAATGGCGCTCCTCAGACTGACTCCCCACCAAACAGCAGTACAGCTTGGGATCTTTAAAGTGGGAACCCAGTCACTCACTGGGTCCCCGTCGCTGTTCAGATGTTCCAGGTCAGCATGGCCCCATAACCAGGAACACCGCGTGGCACACACGCCCCGGCCAGGTAGGCCATAACGCCGGGGCGCCGTGATGTGGCCACCCTAAAGGTGGGTGCCACACTGGACGAAGAAGATCCAGAAACAATGGCATCTGCTCCATAAATACCCCTCCCAGCATGCACATAGAGGACAAACCCTCATGATTGGCTGCTGGGAAAGAGCACCCAGACCATGACTCCACTGCTGCCACCTGCAGCACCAGGGCTGGAAGAACACCACAGTACAGCAGAATGGGCTTACAGCACAGCCAAGCTGAGACAGAGACCACATTTAGCTACTAACAATCTGGATCAGAGTTTAACTACACTCTGATCTGCCCTTAAATTTAACTAGCACCAGTACTGTAAAGTACATAGGTGTTACACAATAAATATGCTTGTACAACCAATGCAGCAAAAAACAGGAAAGTGAATCAAAGAAGGACAAAAGGGAAGCAGAAAGATACAAGAAAACATAAATAAAACCAAGAAATGCTCTGTAATGGGGAACTTCTGGGATGGAGGTGAGTGTGCATGGTATATGATACATGATGGGTTATTACAAGTGCTCAACAACTCTTTTACTTCTGAGGGATAATGTCATTAAAAAATAAGAGAGGAGATATAGGAGAGGATTAGCAGGATTTATGTAAATAGAATTAAAAGCATTACATTATATTTGTTTCATAATAATTTAGATTACATTAAACCTTGTGCTGGAATAATAAATATGTAATTTATGGCTGCTTGGGGAGAAAGTAACTACAAATAAGCTTGTATGTGCCCTTTACTTCCCAAGCAAATCATCAACAATTCGGAATACATAGTTCGGAGAAACTGTACAAGGCTAATTAGGCAAAGATCAAAAGACTTACCAACGAGCTTTGTTAACATTACAAAACCTTCTTTTTCAGTATAGAGAGAATATTATTTCCTTCAAAATTCATTACAAGTAGGATGGTTTTTCTCAAATCAGTGACCAATTCAAAAGGGACATTCCATTTTGAAAAAGAGAAACCTTTCAACATGGGAACAATTGGCACCTTCAATGCGTAATGTTTTGGATGTCACGACAACCTCTGTGACCAAAAAAAAATGAATTCTATATAACCTTAACCGCTTCACCCCTGGAAAACTTGACAGCTCAATGACCAGTCCATTTTTTGCAATACAGCACTACGTTGCTTTAACTGAATTGCACGGTCGTGAGGCGCTGGTCCAAACAAAATTTGCGTCCTTTTTTTCCCCACAAATAGAGCTTTCTTTTGGTGGTATTTGATCACCTCTGCAATTTTTTTTTATTTGTTCTATAAACAAAAGCAGAGCGACAATTTTGAAAGAAACACAATGGGGGTTATTTAGGAAAGGCAAATCTACTTTGTGATCCTAGTCGTCTATGGGGGGCCATTGGTCAGCTTAGGGCATATATCTTGCAGCTGCCTTTTTGAGGTATTTGTAACGGAACGTCCCACACTCCGCTGAGTGCTTCCGTCATATACCGCTTCCTATCAATCTGGATATAGATATCAGATATTCCATCTGCTTTCAAGCACACAACGAGATGAGACATGTTTGTGTGCTGAACATGTAGGGTTTATTAGAACCAAGAATACAACCTTATAAACAGTTAAAGAGGAGGTAACCAGAACATAAATTAACATGAGCTAATTAACTAATAATTTACCCGACTCATAAATATGACCTTTCAGGGTAGACGTCACGTCTCCTCGCTCACCTGCTATACAATACACATTATCACTTATGTAAACACAGGACATCTTCACACAATAGCAGGGTCAATTAGCACAGAGAACAGACAAATGGCTAGAGGTGACGGCATTAGCATCTCCTTACACTGTATGTCCCCACAGTATGAATCAGTCACCGTAATATGGCATATACAGAGTCCCCAGGCATACAGCTCACAAAGAGCACCGTTCCCCCAAATGCCAGGGCCCATGATTGCAAGGCAAGAGGCTAGCATTCAGTCCCCTCCAAAAGCCTCTGTCCCGGGTGAGTCTGTCACAGTATCTATCCCACTGACTCCGATTTTTTTTTTGCTGGCCCGGTCCCCTTTAAAAGCTGCTAAACCTTATTGCTGTGCCATGTCCTTATGGGTGCGTGCTGCCTTATAGACCTTAATTGGAAACAACTTTTCCCTCCCTCCTCAGCTGCACTGTATGGTAGAATTAAAGATGTGGAGCTAATGGAGAAATTGACTGCTAGAATCCAGGACAGGTTGGAGGCCCATAACCAGGTTTGAGAACTGTGGCCTCTCCAGGAAGAACCACCCTGAGCCCCCCAGGTCTCTCATCTTGCTCTTGTTCCCCCTTTTTTTTCCTTTTTTTTTTTGACTGTTAGCCCTGCCTTGAATGATTGGGCCATTACGGTGTTCCTTGATCTCTCTTCTGCTTTCATACTTCTTTCTCTTTCTTCTGTCTCTCTGTGTGCACCTCTCTATGTGCTACAATTTTCCTTTTTAATAGAGACATTTTGCATACTTTGATATGATACTTCAGTAGCTCTACAGCCATGGCTCAGAGCCCATTGCTTAACCACCTGCTTCCTGCCGGACGACTATATACGTCCTGCCTTTGAAGAGGAATACTGTTGTTAGCAGCTAGCTACCACAACCCCGGCATCCTCTTCAAGAGTCGGCGGTTCTTTTTCAGATAAAAGTGATCTCTGCGGCAGACTTTTATCACTTTTTTTTTAAAGAACAGTGAAAAAATCAAAAATAAAAGGCAAAACAGATAAGAAAAAATAATTATTATTTTTTAAACGTGCCCCATCCCTCCGAGCTCGTGTGCAGAAGCAAATGCATACGTGAGTAGCGTGACAAGCAGTGTTCAAACCATATATGTGAGGTATCGCCACGATTGGTAGAACGAGAGCAATAATTCTAGCCCCAGACCTCCTCTGTAACTCAAAACATGCAACCTGTAGAATTTTTTAAACTTTGCCTAAGGAGATTTTAAAGGGTAAAAGTTTGACGCTATTCCACGACCGGGCGCAAATTTCAAGTGTGACATGTTAGGTATCAATTTACTTGGCTTAACATTATCTTTCACAATATAAAAAAAAATTGGGCTCACTTTACTGTTGTCTTATTTTTTTTTTATTAAAAAAAAGTGTATTTTTCCCAAAAAAGTGCGCTTGTAAGACCGCTGCACAGATATGGTGTGATAGAAAGTATTGCAACGACCGCTATTTTATTCTCTAGGGTGTTAGAAAAAAATATAATTATATATATATATACCGTATTTATCGGGGTATTGTGCGCTCCAGCATATAGCGCGCACCCCTAAAGTGGACCCGCATTCCTGTGGAAAAAAGAATTTTGTACTTACAGTTTTGGTGTCTTGCGCGGCCATCGGCGGCCTCAACCGGTCCGGCGTCCGTCTGCGGCTTCGGGTGTCCTCTTCGTCGGGTCCGGCGTCCTTCTGCGGCGTCCTCCTCGCTCGATCCCCACTTTCCCGTGCAGAGTTTGAATACTGCGCCTGCATATACCAAGCAAAGTACACTCGTGTATAGTCGGGCAGGCTCGGCTACTCTCGCGCTCACGTCCTGTACGTCCAGGAAGTGAGTGCGAGAGGAGCCGAGCCTGCCCGACTATACACGTGTACTGCGCTCGGTATACGCAGGCGCAGTATTCAAACTCGGCGCGGGAAAGCGGGTATCGGCGTATATCGTGCATCCACGATTTTGCCCTGATTTTCAGGGCAAAAAAGTGCGCGGTATACGCCGATAAATACGGTATATATATATATATATATATATTAGGGCTGTGTAAATTAACTTTTAATTCATTGATTAATCTTTCATTTCTTTGATCGATCAAAATCTTTTTGATCGATTAAAATTCTTTTGATTGGTACTCACCTCTCCACCGGCTTCTGGACCTTCAGGAAGTTCCGTCGGAGATCCGGTAACATCACGGGCACCGGCGGGGCTTGCCGTGTCCATCTGAAGGGCTCCTTTGATGTGCCTTCATATCTGCATGCCAGCGGGACCTTACTATCTGCCACACACAAGGGATGTTACATTTCCCTCTATCACTTCCCTCTTTCAACCTGGGATTCTACAGCCATCCATTGGGAGTTGTGATAGTTTCCTTCATGGGACATCTACATGCCGACGGACTGATGTTAACCTTTCCTCATCTGGATTCAGCAGTGGTATTGTTGTACACATTTTTATACCAGTATCATACTTAGCTACATGTTTTTATGACTGCTTTTGCTACCGTTTGGTATTACTCGCAACATTTTTACAGTTTATGTAGCTACATCGATTTTATCTCCAGTGCAATATTTATTTTGTTACCTACTTGAAGACTATAACAGTTTTAATCCTATTCCCATTGAGCGCAGCCTTTGTGTGTTTTTTGTATCCTGCTATCCATGTCTCCAGTGGTTGGGAGCTGCACTGGGAATCAGCCTGCAAGGAGATCAGCTAAAAGTAGTTGGATCTGTATGTGCGTTATAATTAATCAAAATTAGTCGATTAATCGATTAAAAAAACGATTAGTCGAACACAAACATTTTGATCATCAACAGCCCTAATATATATATATATATATATATAATATATATATATATATATATATATATATATATATATAATGTTTGGGGGTTCTAAGTAATTTTCTAGCAAAAAAAAATGTTTTTAATTTGTAAACACCAAATCTCGGAAATAGGCTCGGGACTGTAGTGGTTAAGTTGACTTTGCGATTCCTGATATATCTGTTTTGTAGTCGTTATTGTTATAGTTTTCTCAAAATGTTCTTGCTACGCAATGAGTGCTTTTAGTTTCTTATAAACATAATGCCTGTATTCTTAAAAATGTTTCTCTTGTTCATGAAAAAAAAAATCTATAAAAAAAATTATTTGGAAAAAAAAGGAATATAAAGGGAAGATGTGGGTGGGATTGCAAAAAGCTAGGCAGCACTGCTTCTTTTTGCGGGGCTGAGTGTTCAGAGGTACAATGAGAAAGGTGAAAAAAAGTCCAAGGTCTATGAGCTACTGTAGGTAGCTAGATCAGATCAAGGCAGTGATTGCTAAACCAAGATCCTGCTGCACACGCACAACACCTGGGACATATAGGCTTGGAAAGATGCTTGTGTATGTATGCACAAATGCACATTCCAAAAATGTTTGCAATATATGCATGTATAAATGAGGAGACTATAGCTCGGTTTTATTATTTTCAATATCTTTAAATTGGGCCAGTGGTATCATGGCTCAATAGTGCTCAGTGTTCCACTGGGCTCCAGAACGTCTCCTTTTTAATCAACCAGTTCCCAGCAAAATTTAAAATGGTCCTGGGTCCTTGGTATGTACTGGAAGCCCTGAATTGTTTAAATCCTGGTCTTGTGATTATTTACAGAGTGCTTCTCAAGAACTCGCAAAAAAAAACAGTGCAGCATATGGACTTGATGCCCTTGAGTTGCTGGTGTAGCAATCAATACAATGTATACTGTAAAACAGCCCTCAAAATTTACTCTCGCCTGCTTGCATTTTGCGAGTAAATTTTGAGGGCTGGCGAGTGTGGGCTGCCTGGGAGCAGGGGGGGTGAGCAAGGAGAGAAGAGGAGCCGGAGCCGACCCTGCCGCCGCCGTCTGGTTGTTCAAAGCGCGGGGATATAACAGCTTTCAATTCAATAGCTGTGTTCCCCGCCGCGAGCCGAAATATACCACCCCTCCCCCTTGTCCGGGCACTTTGATAGACAGCTCACCCATCCCAGAATTGGACGGGTGATCTGTCTATCAAAGTTTCCCAGATGGGGGGAGGGGCTGTATATGATGGCTCATGACGGCTATTGAACAACCAGGCGGCGGCGGCCTTGGCTCTGGCTCCTCTCTCTTACCCAGCACAGATAGGCTGCAATGTGGGGGACTCTGGCTGCAATGGGGACACTTTGCTGCATTGGGGACATTTTGCTGCATTGGGGACACTGGCTGTAACAGGGACACTGGCTGTAATGAGGACATTTTGCTGCACTGGGGACATTTTGCTGCATTAGGGACACATGCTGCATTGGTAGACATGGGCAGGCTGCATTTTTGGGCACAGATAAAGTTGTTGTTAATATTAATTTTTATAACTTAATTCTGCATAAAACATTTAAGTGTCATTTTATGAGATTTATGAGAGCGTGTTTAGGGGCGGGATTAGAGGGCGGGACATGGTAGGGGTTGGGCGGGACAACTGGTGGCGAGTAGGCCTTGAGGCCTGGCTAGTAGCTCAGAACTTGAAATTTTTGAGCCCTGCCGTAATATACAGCCCCGTATTCAGTATCCTTTATAATACTCACAAGCGCAAGCTTTCATTGTTTAGTGTAGTCACATACCCATGCTTTCCAATGAGAACCACATCTGAGGCTTCTTCTGGGCATTATGATCGATGCTCACTCCAGTGCAGCATAGGGCACCAGGGTGCTATTTGCAGCAGGGTCTATAGGGGTGGCCAGAATATTTAAGTTAAGTTCACCTTTTTATTTTTCATGAAAGGATGAACTTACCTTTTAAAAAAAAGTGAGAATTAGAAGATGGTACTGTATCATTAATGAACAAACTAGGATGCTAAGCATTCACAATTAAACACTGTGCTGCTCAAAAGCATAAATGTATTTTTTTTTTTTTTTTAAGCTGCTTTTGACCAACTTTATCTGCATTTGAAACTTATTTCAATAAGATTTGTTGTGTTCCAAGAAAAGTAATGCAAGGCAAAACTGGTCAAGAACAGGCTCCGAACTTTAATCTTCACTACTCCATTGAAGCCACATGGAATCCGCTGGCCTGTGTTTGATTGCATTTCAAAAGCAGGAAAACAAAACCCTTCTACATAAGTCCTTTAAAAATTAGACACTGAAATATTTCATTTTGGAATATCGTTTTTCGTCCAAAAAATAATTTTAATTTAGTTACTCCCAAAATACATTTTTAGTTATTTTGTTTCGGTTAAAAATGCATTTGTCCAAAAGTCTGGATTAATTAAGGTTGAATCTGTCATTCAAGGCTTATGGTGTCTGTCTAATGATCTAAGAAGATTCGACGGAGCAGCGAAACTGTACAACGCCGCATTGGTACATTTTTGGACGAATGTTCCGCCTACAAGCTATAGAAGAATTCTAATGTTGTATGACACTAGTAATAATTATATTTATAAATTATTATTACTGGTCAACCAACATTCAAATTCTTCTATAGCCTATGGGCCGAGCATTTGACCAGAAATGTACGATTGCGGCCTCGTACAGTTTAGCTGCTTGTCGAATCTTCTTAGAACTTTCGACAGACACCATAAGCCTTCAATGACAGATTCAATGTTTGTATGTTTTTCGCTGCTTTGTCGAATCTTCGCCGTTCATGTCGAATGGTCTACCCCAACACTGTCTTTGTAATGTCAAATCTTTCCTCTCTATGTTAAATCTTTCCTCTCTATGTAGAATAATCTTGGACTAATAGAGTTAGGTTAGGCACATTCGACCGCAGGTGTGATAGACACAGATTGCTATTGTCAGCGTCATGTCGAATCTCCTATCTATATCGAACTGTTGTAGCAACGAAAATAAAGCATTTTTTTATGTCGGATCTTTCGGGTTTTGGATTCTGCGTGTTATTTTTTTTTAGTTTTTGTTAAAACAATAATGAAAATACCCGAAATTCGGATGAAAATGCATTCAGACAAAAACAAATGTCTATTAAAAATTCAGCTGATGGTTGGGGTTAAAATAAGCCTGTAATATGTTAAAGCTACAGATCAGAGGTGGCTCTTTAATTAGGCAAATTAGGCGGTCGCCTAAGGCCTCACACTCACAAGGACCTCGTGGGCCTTCTTACTTACCCAATGCATTACACCAGGTTTGAGGGACAGGGGACCTTAACGCTGATGTGCTCAGGCAGCGTTAAAAGCCCTGACTCAGGAGCGGGGCTGCCAGTGTCCCTAACAACCAGTAAATATTGGTGACACCACCCCTTGTGATGTCAATGACCCAGCATGCCCTCAGTCAATGACGTCACAAGGCGACAGGTTCACCAGGTGACATCACCGGGTGACCCCCGCCCCTTAGTTATTAAAGAGCAGGATCTGGGGGCCCGCAGACCCCCACAACCACCAGCCAGGTTTGTAGTGAAAAGGCCCTTGTCCTTGAATTATTTTTCCCGTCATGGGTGTGAGTGGGGCCCCATGTCAAGTTTTGCCTAAGGTCTCACAAAGCCTAGAGACGCCTCTGCTACAGATCATGCCTCAACTCTCTAACCAGTAATTGGCAAGCTATATATATGCTTCATCAATCACAAAGTACACTCCAGTACAGTGAGGCACTTGTTTAACACAGTAATCAAACCAACATTCTGCAGATTAGCTAATAATGACCTTCTTTTCATATCAATTTAAAATAAATGAAAGATAGCTTATGAAAAGTTAGTATTGTTAATATACAATGTTTCTTTGACTTCTCAATTTCTACACAAAGAGTTAGCCAAGCAAGGGTCTTCTAAGGAGATTAATTATCAACACTGATGCAATTTTGCACTAAATTCCCACAACTGCTCAAAGATTTGGGATACCACCAAATCCTGCTTACAAAATGTTTTAGTGATAAAAACAAATGATAAACTACTCACTAATCAAGAATAAGGGTCTAGTGCAGTGGTTCTCAACCTTTCTAGTGCTGTGACCCCTTGATAACATTTCCCAGGTTGTGGGGACCTCCAACAGTAAAATTATTTTCATAGCGTGGGTTGTGAGCACCCAAGGCAAGGCGAGTAATTTGCATCGCTAACCCATTAACATTTAGAGCTCCCCGAGTTCCTTCCACTTGTACAATATTAAAACCCCTTTGTGGCGTCTCATAGCAGTGACACCTTTGCCGAAATCAGGAGATAGTCTCCTCCAGCCCCTCCCACTTCACATTCATCACCAGTCAGCTGACCTCTAGTTTCTGCCCCCCAGCCATGCCATGAACTGAATGGGTGCCTGCGAAGATGCTGAGTGGGCAAAAAGGCTGGGAGAGCAGTGCAGGCTTTTGGAACAGTCCAGGATTCGGTGATCCCTGGCAAATCATCATTCGACCCCCAAGGGGGCCCTGACCCCCAGGTTGAGAACCACTGGTCTAGTGTGTATTGTTAGGGGGAACTCCACAACAACTCTTTTTTTTTGCCTGGAGATACCCTGTTATCAGATCCTCATCTAGGATAAGGGTCTAGTATAGATGAAGGGAATTCCCGGCATGTTTATAAACAGAACTAAGCAGCTGCGAACTGTCGTTTGCTTGCAATTTACACTGCATTTATTTGCTTTGTAAATGCCGATTTTGTTGTAGTAAGTTGTATAAATTGTAAAAAAGTGCCACTTCACAAGCAAATTGGGGGCATCCCCCTGGCATGTTATTTAACTTCTTAAGGACCCCCTCACACCGATATACGTCGGCAGAATAGCATGGCTGGGCACATCAACGTACCTGTACGTTGCCCTTTAAGCCCAGCCGTGGGGTCGCGCATGCCGCGGGTGCGTGCATGCGACCTGGTCCGAAGCTCCGTGACCGCTGGACCCGCAGACCCGATCGCCGCTGGAGTCCCGTGATCGGTCCCCAGAGCTGAAAAACGGGGACAGCTGTGTGTAAACACAGCTTCCCCGTTCTTCACTGTGGCGCCGTGATCAATCGTGTGATCCCTTTTATAGGTTAACTCCCAAACTGCACTGTCATTTTCACAGTAAACAATGTATTTTAAATGCATTTTTTGCTGTGAAAATGACAATGGTCCCAAAAATGTGTCAAAATTGTCCGAATTGTCCGCCATAATGTCGCAGTCACGAAAAAAATCGCCACCATTAGTAGTAATAATAATAATAAAATAAAAAAATGCAATAAAACTATCCCATATTTTGTAAACGCTATAAATTTGGCGCAAACCAACCGATAAACGCTTATTGGAATTTTTTATCAAAAATATGTAGAAGAATACGTATCGGCCTAAACTGAGGACATTTTTTTTTATATATTTTTGGGGGATATTTATTATAGCAAAAAATAGTCGCTCTATTTTTGTATATAGCGCAAAAAACAAAAAAAAACGCAAAGATGATCAAATACCACCAAAAGAAAGCTCTATTTGTGGGAAAAAAAGGATGCCAATTTTGTTTGGGAGCCACGCTGCACGACCGCGTAATTGGCAGTTAAAATGACGCAGTGCCGAATCGCAAAACCTGGCCGGGTCCTTTAGCTGCCTAAACGTCTGGGTCTTAAGTGGTTAAAGAATGTTTGCATTTTTAGTTCAATCTTCTTTCACTGGGTTTTACAGAGAAGTGTAAACAAAGCATATTATGGCAACTTGTATATCATGTATAAACTCTTTTTATCCACATGAGATAATTCCATAGTGCAGGTAAAAAAGAGAATGAGGGATAAACATAAAAGAGTCAGCGTTCATGGTAGAGAAATAACAATGTAGTAGTAGAAGAACTATGTGATAAGGTCCCGTATCAAATTGGATAATCACCTGACTGTTTTCCCCCCATTTGCTTTCAGTTTTGAACGCTGACTGTTTCCATCTTGTCCGCAGGGCTGGTGCAAGGACTTTTGACACCCTAGGCGAAACCTCATTTTGCCGCCCCCCACTTTGCCCCTGACTTCACCCCCTTTGCTCTTGAAACACATGTGACTTGACACATACACTGACCTACCTGACAAGGGCAGGTGCTAGCCTATTTTGTGCCCTAGGCAAGACCAGCTAATTGGGGAGGAGGGGAGAGGGGGGCTAAGATAGAGGTGGGTGAGAGGGCAGCTGTGAGAGAGGGAGGCTGTGAGAGAAGAGGGGTTGAGAGAGGGAGGGCTGGCTAAGAATGGAGAGAAGGCTAAGAGAGAGGGGCTGAGAGAGATGGGGGACTGAGAGAGGGGTACTGGAAGGTAGGAGGGAGGGCTCAGAGAGAGAGAGGTGTAGGGGGGAGGGCTCAGAGAGAATGAGAGAGAGGTGTAGGAGGGAGAGAGTTAAGAGAGAGGTGTAGGAGGGAGAGAGTTAAGAGAGAGGGGTAGGAGGGAGGGCTGAGAGAGGGGTAGGAGGGAGGTAGAAGAGAGGGCTGAGAGAGAGGTAGGAGGGAGGGCTGAGAGAGAGGTAGGAGGGAGGGCTGAGAAAGAGGTAGAAGGGAGGACTGAGGGAGAGGTAGGAGGGAGGACTGAGGGAGAGGTAGGAGGGAGGACTGAGGGAGAGGTAGGAGGGAGGGCTGAGAGAGAGGTAGGAGGGAGGGCTGAGAGAGAGGTAGGAGGGAGGGCTGAGAGAGAGGTAGGAGGGAGGGCTGAGAGAGAAAGAGAGAGAGAGAGGTAGGAGAGAGAAGGCTGAGGGAGAGAGGTAAGAGGGGGGTAAGAAAGGGAGTCGGAGAGGGGCAAAGAGAGAGGGCTGAGAGAGAGGGCTGAGAGAGAGGGGGTGTTAGAAGAGGGAGGGCTGAGTGAGGGAGGGCTGAGAGCGAGAGGGGGCAGAGAGAGAGAGGGGGGTGTTAAGAGAGTGGGGACTGAGAGAGGGAGGGCTAAGAGAGGGGGGCTGATAGAGACGGGTGGGTTGATAGACAGGTGGGCTGAGAGAGGGGGGATGGCTGAAAGACGGTCGGCTGAGAGAGAGGGGAGATAGCTGAGAGTATAGGGATGGCTGAGAGTATAGGGATGGCTGAGAGTGAAGGAAGGGTGCTGATCGAGATGGGAGGGCTGATAAAGGGGAGGAGAGGGTGAGAGAGAGAGAGAGAGGGGGCTTGGAGAGAGGGGGGCTGAGAGAGAAGGGAGGGGGACTTGGGGGGAGATAAGAGACCCCTTGCCCTGTTCCTGCAGTCCCACCTCTGTCCCAGTCTCTGTCTGCAGTTGTGTGTAACAGTATGACAGACAGTACCTTCCATACATTCTCCCAGTCTCCTGCTCCGATCCGTCCAAATACAATTACGGTGGCTCCTGCAGCAGCCTGCGCCTCCTGTCCGTCCCCTGTGACAGCTCTGTGTCAGCGGCCACCCGACCACCCTGTCTGTCCTCCAGCTCCAGTCCTCATATCAGCGTGCGGAGAGGAAGTATTTGGAGCAGTCCATGCTCTGGAAGCATGGGGTACGCTGCCTGCGCCCGCTTGCATCCTGGGAAGGCGGGAGCAGGGGCTGAGGTCAAGGAGGAGGCGGCCGCGGTGTCACGGTGGAGCTCTCCCGAGTCCCGCACTTACCTGCTTGTGTTCACTGCCATGGATGCCTGGCCGCCCACACCTCCCCAAGGGTGCTGCTGATTGCTGCCGTGCCGCCATACACATGCTAGATAGCCAGGTAGTGGACCAGGCACATTGATAAGCTCCAGGCACCCTCTCCTTCCATGACAGAATAGATAACACAGCGGCCGTGGCTGCGCTCTAGGCGGCAGTGCGCTCTAGGCAGCTGCCTAATTTGCCTAGTGGTAGCGCCGGCCCTGCTAGTCCGCTGGCCTGTTTGCGGCGGGCCATGTTCCTAGTGTCTACAGGCAGTTTGGGGCTAAAGCCAGCACCTTGTTTTTGGGGTCTGGCAGGGGTTAAAAGCACTGGACTGTTTTCCATGCTATGTGTGTTTTTGGTTGTGCTTGTTTTGCTGTGTGTTGGGATGGATGTGGTGTGAATGTGTGTGACTGTTTCTGGCCCTGTCTCCGTTTCCACTTATCCTTCTCTAGGGGTACTGTCGGGTGATTGACTGCTGTGTATTGATATTGTTACTGCATTCTTATGTCTGGGTTCAGGTGTATCTCCTGGAATGTCCGGGGGTTAAACTCCAAGTTTAAGAGGGCGTCACTGTTTGACTTCCTTAAGGTGCACAACCCTCATTTGCTATGCTTACAGGAGACACACCTTATGGGGTGGAAGGTACTAGCGTTTAAAAAGTGCTGGGTCATGTATGGCTACCATTCCACCTACTTTAATCATGCACGGGGGGTGTCTGTATTAGTAAGGAAGGGCCTCCCCTTCTCCTGTGTCAGGGTGGTGACAGATCCTGAGGCCTTGTACACACGAGGGAATAAATCCGCTGAAGATGGTCCGACGGACCATTTCAGCGGAAAAATCCCCTCGTGTGTAGGGGCAAACGGACGCTTTTTGCCGGATTCATCCGGCGGAAAAATTCCAAAGCATGCTTTGAAATATTTCCGCCGGATAGCTGGCTGGCAGATATGTCCGCTGGTTAGTACGGCAAACCAGCGGATATATCTTGCCGCACATGCGTCGTATCCTGTGAATGGATCTGACGCATGCGCGCGGAAGTGTTTACTTCCTGGTGCGGTGACGTGGCGGTCACGTGGCGGCGTCAACGTCACCGCCGCGTCACCGTGCTGTCCGCCGGCGGGGAATTTGATCCGATGGTGTGTACAGCCATCGGATCAAAACATCCCGGCGCAAATATACGCTGTAAACGGTCCGGGGACCGTTTACAGCGGATATTTCCCGTCGTGTGTACAAGGCCTAAGGGTCGGTATGTTTTTCTCCACTGCACGGTACATGCCAAGCCGCTACTGTTGGTGGTGGTATATGCTCCCCCCCCTGTCACGGCTGATATTTTTACAGATTTGAGTGTCCTCCTTGCCACCTTCCCAGTGATGGCCACTCTTATTGTGGGGGACTTCAACTCGGTGCTCGACCCTGATCGGGACCGCTTGAAGCCCCTACAGAATGAATCCAATTTGTTTAGTCAGTGGTGTTCCTCTTTCGGTTATGTAGATCTCTGGAGGCTCAGCCATCCTGGGTCTCGGGAGTTTACATGTCAATCTTGGACTTACCGTACACTTTCCAGGTTGGACTGATTTAGTCCCCAACATATGGATGGTATCCCACTTGACTCAAACCCTATCTGACCACTCTGCTGTGCCTGTTGATTTGGTGATGGGTCATAGGCCCTCATTTCGGTTGTGGTGGCTCAGTCCTCTTTGGGTCTCCACTGCCGAATTTCAGGAGCCAGTTCGGCAAGATTTGTCCCACTATTGGGGGGGCAATGCTGGTTCCGCCTCCTTTGGTCCCACATGGGATGCCTTTTAGGCGTCGGTGCGGGCTCGTATATTTCCAACATTGCCCGGTATAGAAAGTCCATCCAGACTACTCTCTTGTCCTTTGAATCCTCCCTGGAGAACGCCAGGGCCCAGTATGTTGCGCTCCCTGCCCCGGACACCCATGGGGTCCTGGTGGGGGCACACAGGGCTCTGGACCTTCACAGGGTAGATGTGACGCAAGGTCAACAGTTGTCCCTGTCTGCTAGGTTACATGAGCATAGTGGTAAGAACGGTAAGATGTTGGCCTAACTCTCCCGCACGGAGTATGTGGATCGGACGATACCCCATATTCGGTTGCCGGATGGCTCTGTCACCTCGGACCCCTTGCTTTTTATCTGAACCTCTATACTAAGCCCCCCCCACCCCCCCCCCCCGGATGAGTTGGAGACTTTGGGATTCTTTGAGTCTATTCGGTTCCCCGTCCTGGAGGAGTCACATATTGCCCTCCTCGACAAACCCCTTACGGTGGAGGAGGTCACTGAGGCTGTTTTTTCACTCCCCCCTAATAATGCCCCTGGATTAGATGGCTTACCCGCAGAGTGGTATAAAAACTATGCAGAGGAACTGTCGCAGAAATTGTTCTCCTTGTTTGGGCGGGCGCTGCAGGAGGGGGAGCTCCCCTCCTCCATGTGTGAAGCCCTGATAGTGGTGCTCCCTAAACCTGAGAAGGATAGGCTGTTGTGTGAATCCTATCGTCCAATCTCACTACTGAACAGTGATGTTAAGGTGCTTGCAAAATTTTAGCCATACGCCTGCAGAAAGTTATCCTTCATCTTATTCACAGAGATCAGGCGGGGTTCATGCTTGGAAGAAGTACATATGACAATATCCGACACCTTTACCTACATATTTATGGGGCTGCTAATGTTAAGAGGAATGGTCTTGTGTTGTCACTGGACGTGCGTAAGGCCTTTGACACTGTTAACTGGTCCTTTCTGTGGGAGACGATGCACTGTATGGGCTTTAGCGCCCAATTCACAATTCACCCGGTGGGTCCGTTTACTTTATACCAATCCCAGGGCCAGGGTAGGCACCAATAAAAATGTTTCAGATGTATTTACTTTGCAGAGGGGCACCAGGCAGGGCTGTCGCCTCTCCTGTTTGCTCTGGCCATTGAGCCATTGGCTCTGGCGGTGCGGCAGATGGCGGCGGTGGGTGGCATTTGTTATGGTTCCCTCTCTGAAAAGATCTCTCTTTACGCGGACGATGCTCTAATTTATTTGGATGGGTCTGAGCGGTCCTTTGATTCTCTAATGGGGGTGGTTGAGGGGTTTGGAAAGGTCTCCGGGTTGCGGGTGAGTTGGGACAAATCAGTGGCCTTTTTTATAGGCCCTAGATTTGACTATGATTACCTCTCTCGCTCTAAATTGTCTGTCCAGATAACGTTTAAGTATCTGGGATATATATTAATGGGATTTATCGTTGCATGAACGTCTAAACGTTACCCCGATTATAACGCACATGGAAACCAGGCTGAAAACTTGGGACTCGTTACCGCTTAACCTCATCGGTCGAGTAAATATCTTTAAGATGATATATCTACCCAAATTTCTATATGTGTTTCGGGCTTCTCCAGTCTTTTTGTTGAAAAAACTCTTTAAGAAAATTGATTCGTTACTTTTTGCTTTTTTGTGGCACAGGTCGAGTCCACGGATTTCTAGGGTCTCTCTTCAGGCAGCCACGCTGGCTGGGGGGTTGGCCTGCCCAAATTTGCGGAAATATTTTATTGCGTCTCAACTTGCGTACGTATACGATTGGTTTCTGGAGACCTCCCCGTCCTGTTCCACTGCCCTTTTGACTGCTCTGGGGGGCCCCGGGGAGTCGCTGGTGGACAGCCTGCATAGGTCTGCTCCCGGACGTTGCTCCCAGGCCTCCCCGATTGAGGCGAGTTGGCTAGCCTGGCATGAAGGTAATGGGATGCTCACGGATTCAGGTGGGGTGTCTCCCAGTGCTCCCTTGTGGCAAAACTCAAATTTCCCTGAGCTCCTGGGTCATCCAGACTCTCGTTGGTGGACCCGACTTGGGGTCACACGAGTCTCCCACATATTTGTTGGTGACAATTTTATTTATTTTGCAGACTTAAGGGGGGAAATGGGGTAACGGATAACTTTTCCTTTAAGTATCTGTTGCTGCGTCATGCGGTGCGGGCGCAGTTTGGGGGTCTGGCCCAGGAGCTCACTGAATCGCCTCTCGAGACGCTTATGTCATACTCAGATATTGGGAAGTTGATTACGACGATTTATTGCCGCCTGCAGTTGATCCCTTCCGGGGTGGCCAAGCGAAAGTGGGAGATGGATATTCCGGGACTGTCCGAGGAGGGGTGGGAGGAGGCCTCGGAGGCTTGCTTCCTTGATATTATTGGGTTAAACGACCGGTATGTCCAATTTAAATTTATACATCAGTTGCACTATACGCCTGCTAGACTGGCCCGCATGGGGCTGGTTTCTACTGTATCCTGCCCTAGGTGCAGCTCCTCAGAGGTCGACTGTATGCATATGTTTTGGTCATGCCCTGATTTTTCTGCATACCGGGCGGCATTGTTTTCCTTTTTTAGGGATACCCTGCACCTCCCTGTCCCCTTTGCTCCGGCGGTGGGGTTACTGGGTGTGCTTAATGACTATGTGCCTACGATATATGCCCGAACCTTACTACGTTTGCTCTTGTTTTATGCCAGGAAATTGATTCTATTGCACTGGAAAAGTGCCTCTGCTCCTACTATTCACATGCTGTTCCGTATGATCAACAAGGTTCTACCAATATATAAGTGTATATATAAAGGAAGGGGTTGTCCTCAGAAGTTTACTAAGATATGGCAGCCGTGGCTTGATATAGAGGATTCCTTTTGGAGAGATACCCTGCTCTCTCAGCCGTAATCGGCTGGGGGGCGAGAGGGGACAGGGAGGGGGCGGAGTGGTTTTAAGGTTGCGTGTGTGTGACTGGCTGTGTGTGTGTTGGGTTTGTTTGCTTTTTGTTGGGGTTGATTTTATATTGCTGTAGGTTGTTATAGGGTGTGACCCCTTGGGGTCCAGTACACCTATGCTGGTTCATTTGTTAATAGGACCCCCCGGTTGGGGCCTAAGGAACCACGACATGTGATATACTGTCTTATGCCCTGTATACTGTTATCTTTCTGATATGTTCCCTGTGTGCTACGTCTGATATTGTGCCTTTAATCAGTATACTTTTGTATGTGCAGAAAACCAAATAAACAAAGTTTACAAAAAAAATAAAAATTGGATAATCACACAGTTTATCTACAGTACTTATACATCTCCAATGTCTCAATCAACATAACAAGGATCTTGTTTGAACATAAGAAACGTAAAAAAATACATTTTGAATGTTGACATGTTTTAAATTGGCTCTAAAAGTAGAAGTTTTTTTTTTATAACATTCTGTGTATTAAGATAGAAAACCCTCTGTGTACACCTCTCCCTACCCCTTCCTTATACCTACTTGAGCCCTAGCTTGACCCAGCGCTGTGCATGAAAGCAGCAGCTCTCTTTGTGTGTCTCTATTGCAAGCAGCTTGCTATGGGTGCTTTCAGAGAGGGGAGGAGCCAGGATCACTGGCGAGGAACCCCAGAAGAGGAGGATTGGGGCCGCTTTGTGCAAAACCATTGCACAGAACAGGTAAGTATGACATGTTTATTTTTATTTTTTAATTCCTTAAGATTCACTTTGTTGTTGACCATAAAAAATTCCTGCTCCCAACTAAAAGCATATATAACGACTTAACAGTATATATCTGTAGTGGGTGCCCCACACCTCCCATTGCTATACCAAGCTGACTGAGGCCCGCATGTCCCGCGACATGTCAAGCTGACCCAGGCTCTGACTGAGGGAGAGTGTGCCTGTCAGCCCCTGTGGAGGATTTCTTCCCCCTCCCTCTCCTCACTGACATTGACTCTGTTTGTTCTGCTCCTTCCCCTGCATCCCCATTGGCCATTGGCAGGGCGGCAATCATCATCATCAGCAAAGATTTCTGGGACATGTAGTCCCCACCTAAAATTGCCCCATAGCCTTGTATGGGAACAGGACTACACACCCAGGATTCTCTGGCAAGGAAAGAATCAAGGACACCATCTTATTTTCCTGAGGGTAGTCAGTCACCACGAGACAGGAGAAGAGACTGGACCCAGGGTGTGGCCTCCCAGTTCACCCGACCACTTGTTTTCAGCCATCCATGGTCAGTCGGGACATCCAGCCTGAAAGGGGATCCAGGTGCATATCCAGGCGCACCTGCATCAACGGCATGAGCCTTCCTGTGTGAGGTGACCAGTTGGGTTACCAGAAGAGCCTGCCTGCCAGGATGTTCGTTTTGGGCATTGACCGCAAGATTGGTGAGAGGACACTTGCCCATCTGCAGGAAACAAGGACTCTGCTCACAGACAAAGTAACTTCACTTTTCCCAGACTTGCCAAAACCATTGACACCTTGTTAAGCGGTTACAGTGTCTGCCTTACTATCTGGATACTGTGAGCATACCACAGTTACACTTTGTCAAGCAGGAATATAAGTGCACCAACTTAAGTGGCTAGCCAAAGTTACTCATAAGGCCTCATTCTTCTTCCAAGGGACTGAAGTTGATGGTGCCATACGGGCATGCACACACATACTCAGGGCTCTGTATATGTAGTGTATGTGCAGTTTAGTCTGACTTGGGAGTAATGCTACTGACCACTGAATTGGGTACAGTGTTTATAGTCGGTCCTGTGGTGTCAGGGGACAGAAGAGAGAGGTCTGACATAAAAGAAGGTCGTTCCTTTGCTCTCCTCCTGCCTGGAGCCTATTTGAGTAGAGGTAATTGATTCGGTAAAAGTTGTCACATTGTGATTTATAGCTATTAGAGTGTTCATCTCTCCTTTTGGGGTTATTTTCAGATGTGGAGTACCCTGAAAGCAGCCCAAAATAACTTTATTAATTTAAATTTCTCTTGATCTCAGTTATTGCTCTTCGGTTAACTAATTTAAAAATATACTGTTACTGTTTGTTACTTTTTCCACAGAAACCTTATACTGTAGTAAAGCCGATTTCTGTGTTTTATTATAACGTGTGTTGTTTTCATTGGTATTTGCACTTACCCTATTAGCCAGGTGTGCAAAAGGGGCTGGGACTGTTGGGGTTGAGAGGCAGGGTACAGAACCAATCATACTTAATCGGCTCCTCCGGGGGTAGTGCTACATTTCTATCTAAAAGGATTCATTTCTTTTTGTATTACCTATCTTCCTTATCTATACTGACCTATGCCGCACCCTCTGTTCCACACTACCTAACATGAAGCTTCGGATACGGAATGTCATGAAAGCAATACTCAATTTATTTCCTCTTTCCAGCATCTTAAGTACAGGACACAAGGCATGATATGACCGGGCAATATTTATAGTTTACCAATTACCACCAATAGGGGAAATACCCGTTTTCTTGGGTGTGGTCTATATACCCCAAACATATTCATCATCCAATCATGAAAATATACTCATCCGAACATATACTTATTATTCATGAGCATACTGAAAGCCATGCTTAATCGAGCAATATTGTTTGTGATAAAATATTCCACTTCAGAAGCAAGTTCCTCTTTGTAATGAAGCCTCTGGGCATAGTGCCAGGTTATATTTCTTAACATTGTTGCTACATAAGTTTATTGCAATAAGCCAGAGTAAAGAACGAGGGATAAACCAATGTTAAGAGGGCACCCTTACTCCCACTAAATGGGATTTTTAAAAACATTTTAGTGGCTTTGATATATGTCCCACAGGGAGGTGTCCATACCTCCATGCTATTTGTTTGACAATCTTGTGCCCACTATCCTAGAAAATGGGCATGGACTTAAAGGGGTTGTAAAGGTAATTTTTTTGCATACATCTGATATATATGCTGCATACATCTGGCATCTACAGTATATATTATTTCCACCAAAATATTTATTTTCCCTGTTTTATACATACCTATTTTCGGCACTTCCTCCTTTCCTCCTTTACAGTCTCTTTTAGATTTTCACAGCTTCCAGGTATTGGAGCGTGCTTCCTGCCACTATGTCATATGTGAATGTGACATACAATTACCTTTATGCTAAGCGGCATCACACATGCGCATTGCCACATTTTCTTTGACTGCTTGAATGAGAACGAGCACGGGAGGCGGAGCTACAATGTCATACATGTCTGCGGCTCCCATGCCTGTGAGCGCAGACAGCGTCTCCCCGCAGGGATGTAGTCCCTGTGGAGGGAGTGTGCACGCACGATAACCCCCTTCAGAGCGGCTCTGCTGATGGGGGCAACCATCCGGGAGAACAACAAAAAAAAGCATTTGAAATTGAACGATACACACTACACTACCTTAAAGGGACTGTAAAGGTTCATTTTTTATTTTCTAAATAGGTTCCTTTTAACTAATGCATTGTTGATTCACTTACCTTGGGACTACATCCCTGTGGGGCGACCCTGTGAATACAACGTCTCCCCGAAGGGACGTAGTCCCAAGTAAGGGGGCGAGCACGCTGACTAACCCTCAAGCAGAACGGCTCTGATGATTGGGGCAAGCTTACTGAGGAGAAACAGGAAGTGAGAAATTATTTTATTCTATATTGTAATTATTTTCTAAATAGGTTCCTTTAAGCAAGTGCATTGTTGGTTCACTAACCATTTCCTTTGATTTCCCTTCTAAATGTTTTTTTTCTTTGTCTGAATTTCTCACTTCCTGTTTCTCCACAGTAAGCTTGACCCCCATCATCCGAGCCATTCTGGCTGCGGGTTAGTCAGCCAGAACAGCTTACTGAGGAGGAACAGGAAGTGAGAAATTCAGACAAAGAAAACAAAGAAAAAAAACATTTAGAAGGGAAATGGAAGGAAAAGGTAAGTGAAGCAAGAATGCACTAGCTTAAAGGAACCTATTTAGAAAATAAAAAACAAACCTTTACAACCCCTTTAAAGGAGCAGGATTAGAAGAAAAAAGCCAAAGGTTTAGTATCACTTAGTATCACTTTAAATAGGATTTGGCACTCTTATGTTAGTTATGTACTTCTAACTGGCCTTAGACTGAACCCAGATAATTTCCGCTCATCCCAACTATGGACACACTGACAACTGACAACCTTCCAAAAAGTATGGAAACAAACACTTTCCTACAACAGTGCCTTCTGGTCCTACTACCTTTCACAAAAAGTCCACACCCTTCGACACGCTTCTTTTTCATTCCCTTCCTATACTTATCCCTATACCTTAATGCCTATTGTTGTTTTTCACTTTTCTTACCTGTAAATGACTCTCACAGAGGTCCTTTATACTGACAAAGCCTAAACAAGAGAACCAGTGTGTAACTTGTTTGTTATACCCATTAGGCCTATGAAATAATAACCATCAGCATGCCTACCTTCTGGGTCTCATTTGCCAATGTTTCAAAGTAACTTTTAAACCTGTTTTCAATAAAATAAAATAAATGGAAACAAAAATTGCTATGTATGCAGGGTGTGAGCTGTACAGCATTATACTGTGCATGTCTACCTGATCAAAAATGCTCTACAGATAATAGGATTTATATGAAAGTTAATTTTTGTAGGATTCATTTTCACTACCTTCTACTGTAATGTCTAGCTAGTTAAATGATTTTCCCCCAACAGTGCTGACCCTGGGTTATCTGTTGTAAATTGTTAAGGGCCCAAAGCAGCAGGAATAGGCACAAACAATGGAACCAATCCCCTTGTGGCCCTCCCTGTGTTTACAATGCTTCACTTTGTGGGAGTCTCTGTACAGATCGCTTGAGGCTGCAAAAAAAGAATTGAGGAATCTGTGTCCTCAATCTCTTTCTCTGTCTCAAAAGTGAGACAGCCCCCACAGTGCTGGTATAAATGTAAAATAAAAACCCAAAATTTTAAAAAATAATAAATAAAAAAAAAACATAATTTTCACAGGTATTCTGGTTGCATGAATGAGTGGTTTATTAATGCAGCTGGAGCCTCCTGTTAGACTTGGTTCTCTGTTCTGTCAACTAGGCAGTATGGGCCCTGCATGCTACTAAAATAACCTATACAGCAATTAAATTATATACATTGTATGAATTTTTAAGTAAGGCAGATTAAAGCTGACCATACATGGGTCGAATTCTGAACAAATCTTTTTAGAAAATCGTTACTAAGAATTTTCATTCGATTTTCGCACCATTAGTGGGCTGTAGGGATGAGCCGAACACCCCTGGGTTCGGTTCGCACCAGAACCTGCGAACAGACCAAAAGTTTGTGTGAACTTTAGAACCCTGTTAAAGTCTATGGGACTCGAACATTTGAAATCTAACGTACTAATTTTAAAGGCTAATATGCAAGGTATTGTCCTAAAAAATGTTTGGGGACCGAGTCCTGTCCCAGGGGAGTGTTTGGGGACCTGGGTCCTGCCCCAGGGGACATGTATCGATGCAAAAAAAGTTTTAAAAAACAGCCGTTTTTTCAGGAGCATTGATTTTAATAATGCTTAAAGTGAAACAATAAAATTGAAATATTCCGTACCTAGGGGGGTGTATAGTATGCCTGTAAAGTAGCGCTTGTTTCCTGTGCTTAGAACTCTCCCTGCACAAAATGTAATTTCTGAAGGAAAAAAGTCATTTAAAATCACTCACCTTCGGGTCTGGTATGGATATTAAGGGGAACCCTGCGTCAAATTAAAAAAAAATGATGTGGGGTTCCCCCCAAATATCCATTCCAGACCCTTCAGGTCTGATATGGATTTTAAGGGGAACTCCACCCCAAATTAAAAAAAAAATGCCGTGGACCCCCACACATTTTTTTTTATGAATGACTTTTTTCTGTATTGCCGGGAGCCGACAATTCATTATAGCCGCGAGTGATTTAAATTCCGTTTTTTCCTTCTGAAATGACACTTTGTTCAGGGACAGTTCTAAGCATGTGAAACAAGCACTACTTTACAGGCATACTATACACCCCCCCCCCCCCCCCCCAGGTACGAAATGTAAAGGAATATTTCACTTTTATTGTTTCACTTAAAGGAATTATTAAAATCACTGCTGCCAAAAAAACAGCCGTTTTTAAAACTTTTTTTGCATTGATACATGTCCCCTGGGGCAGGATCCCGGTCTCCAAACACTTTTTATTACAATAACTTGCATATAAGCCTTTAAAATTAGCACTTTAGATTTCAAACGTTTGAGTCCCATAGAATTTAAAAGGGTTCTGAAGTTCACACGAACTTGCCGCGAACACCCCAAATAGTTCGCTGTTCGCGAACAGGCAATGTTCGAGTCGAACATGAGTTCAACTCGAACTCGAAGCTCATCCCTAATTGTGTACTGTTTTTGAATGAAACTTTAATACAAACTACAATTATATATTAAAAAAAAAAAAACTAAAAAAAAAACTTGGGTAGTTGTCATTCTTGTAAAGACTGTCTTAATGCATTGTATCGATATTATACATATACAATTTTTCTGTTGTCAATAAACATCAAACAGATGACCAGAATAAAAATTCCCAGAGCACTATGGGTTACCTAAAGAGGCAGGCAGCACAGCAGACAAAGCCTGAATTTGGGAAGGTTTGTGTGACTGAATCCTCAGAGGGGAGCGGTAGAAAAAACACAAGACACGGCTGTAAATGTAGGCCTGCTAAAAGGAGATGCTTCAATGCACTGCATAGCAGGCCTCTGTAGAAGCCTTTTCCTCAGAGGATGGACACCAAGCAAAAAGAAGAAGGTCATTACCCTTTACTCTGTAGGCCATTCCACTCCTGAGAGCTCAGGAGGAGTTGGTAATACCAAGAGGAGTGTGAAGGTAAAAGGAGAATACTAAGGTTGAATAATAAAGAATGAAAGCCAACGGAAACTGCCATGAAAATCAGAATAGATGGGGATGATCGGTGACCCTCAATGAAGTGCTCGTGAAGTGCTAACAGTGCTAAAAAAAAGATGGGAGGCTGAAACAAAGAGGAATAGGCCAAGAAATAGACTGACTAACCAAGGAAATAAATAAATGAATATCTCAATTTCCTCTGAAATATGCAAATGAGAAGAAGGACCATTCCTGCACATCCAACCAAACCCATAGGCAGTGATGGTAACAACAGCCTCAGCTCAGACTCTATCCAGGCCTTGCCCGCTCTGACATGTTTCGTCCTGTCCACTGGACTCAGCCTTGGAGGACCTCCATGACAAAGCCCCGTGGGCAGGCGAAACGAGTTGGCATGGCTTGGCTGGAGTCTGGGCTGAGGCTGCTCTGACTATCACTACCCATAAATTTTGTTGGATGTGCGGCACATGAAATGATCCTTTGTCTTGTTTGCATTCACTGAGCTGAGACAAGCCCCTTGATTGCCTGCACTCCCCATTGCCTGTTCTCCAGACTTGGACAAACTGATTTGTTCCAAATTCCCTGATTTGGCCAAAGTCCCTCTGTCCCTCTTTCCTCCTCATTTGTTCCTCATTTTAGTCCGATCTCTATAGTTGTATATAAAATGCTCAATTAAATTTTCAAAAAGTGTTTCCCAGTGCTAAACCTTTCAACCAATTTCTAAGTGGCTGTATCTGTATATTTCAAAAGCCAATATAAAGGAATAGTGGTAAAAAATAATCATTTGTAGGTTTAATCCATCATCTTCTTTGTAAAATGTTTATTTATTAAGGTATGGGGGGGGGGGGGGTCCTACATACTTTTGCTAATAGGTGTCCCTCATTCCCATCTCAAATAGTTGGGAGGTATGGAAAAAGGTAAAAATTTTAAAAAATCCTAAAATACTGAATACACACACCAAATAAAGAACATCAAGTAAAGCACTCAAGTGATATACAATATATCAGGGGTGGCCAACCAGTGGCTCGGGGGCCACATGTGGCCCGCGGAGCCCTCTGATGTGGCCCGCGACTTCCCGCTCTGGAATGGCAAGTCCAAATCGCAGGTTGCCGAACCGTCATAACACAGCATCAGTGTTGTGAATGAAGCTGGTGGTAGAGGGACCCTTAAATCACTTCTACAGAGCAGCAGATGTAAACAGACTTTTGTCCGTTTAAGCCCGCCTACCTCCAATCCGATCCTCTAAAAAAAAAAGGGAATTTGTCCCCTTCCATCTGGGCGGATCAAAGGGCCTATAGAATAGCGTGACTTGTGCTCCGATCATTGTGGCCCATGACTGGTTACCAAGTTGCTTAAGCGGCCCTCGCTCTTCAAAAGGTTGGGCACCCCTGCAGTATATAGTCCATACAAGTGCATAAGCAGAAAAGATTTCTGCAAACTTTTTTGAAACTGTGCCAAAAAAATAAAAATCTAGGCAGCCAAACAGCAAATGATGGACTTGTGTCTTTTTTTTCAACCTCACCTACTATGCAACTAAAATAACTAGTTTTATTACTATTTCCTGTGGTCTCCCTGCAACTTATTGTTTCTCCGATTACTGACTTGTAATGCCTTGTTCTTTCTCTGCAGCCTCAGCTGCACTGGACAGTAAATTAATGGGAAGTGCTCTGTGCTGAGAGGCTTCCTGTTAATGCAAAAACTGAAGCATAATAACCAGTTTACTATGCTTCAGTTATGAATGAACACAGTGAGTGAGTGTGTGTTCGCTGTGTTCATTTAGAAAAGGAAGGGACCGGTAAATTACATATTTACTAGCCCATTCCCCCACTCTCCATTCTGAAACATTCCCCAAGCAGCCTGGGGGAGAGAAAAGGGGGGAAGCCTGCAACACTGCAGGTGGTACACCATGGGGGGAAGCCCAGACAATAGGGGGAATCATCACCACACACAGTGATTAGGGTGTACCCAGACACACCTGGCACACCCCCTGAGCACACCTATGAACATTTTTATCTCCAGGTAAGAAACTTGGCAAAAGATTCACAAAGGGATTTGCTTCAAGTGGCCTAAACCCATCAATTTAATGGATCCCCAACAGTTACATTCAAAGTGAGTCAATAATGCTAACTGACACAGTTGCTTGTGCTCTCAACCGAACTGTCAAGCCATCAAATGACTGGTGCCATAACTGATCACATGTGCAGAATCATGGCAGCTGCAGATCAAACAGAGGCTAAGATGGCAGCTCCCTTGGCTGTAAAGGAGAGAAGGGTTTAGTTCCACTTTAAGAAAACTGTATACAGAGAGACACGTGACCTTACTAAACATATTAGTGTGCCAACATATAATAAAGGCTTGCTTGGAAAGTCCAAATAAATGTGGATAAAGATGGCTTCACCATAAGGAGACCTTGAAGATGGAACAACAGCTTGACAGAAGTGCCACCACCAATGGTAGAAAAGGGGGCTTACCCAAATATAAATGACTAAGGAAGGTATATACCGCCCAAGTCACCAAAGGCTTGTACCGATCACCCATATCTAAACAGCTGGTCCTGGACCCAAACAGCTAATCGACTTGATGATCCCAAATCACAGTGTTAACGATAACTTCATAGAGGCTCGGTAACCACAAGCAATGCAAGAAATGTTGAAAAGAACTCACATAGTGTTATTTTTGTGTGACTGGTCCTCTGTAATGAGACATCTCTTCCCCACAACCCTTGGCTGTGGGGGTCTGCGGAGCATCGCACCTTTCACCACAGAGAATCACGTCTTTCCCTGCAGTGCATCCTGCCTCGAGCATCGTACCTTACCTGCAGAGCATCACACCTTTCGCTGCAGAGCATCGCACTTTTCCCTGCAGAGCATCGCGCCCTTCTCCCAGGGCTTCAGAGCATCACCTTTTTCTGCAGAGCACCACGCCTTTCATTGCAGAGCATCATACCTTACCTGCAGAGCATTGTGCCTTTCCCTGCAGAACATTGCACCTTTCATAAAGGGCTGCCGAGTATTGCGCCTTTTCGCTGCAGACCATCGTGCCTTTTGCTGCAGAGCATCACGCCTTTCATTGCAGAGCATCATACATTACCTGCAGAGCATCGCGCCTTTCTTACAGGGCTGCAGAGCATCGCGCCTTTTCGCTGCAGAGCATTGCACCTTTCTCCCAGGGCTGCAGAGCATTGCGCCTTTTTTGCCCTTTTTTGCAATTATACTTAAAAGCAGACTGAGTTAAGCAAAAATTTCAGAGCATCGCGCCCTTCTCCCAGAGCTGCAGAGCATCGTGCCTTTCCCTACAGAATATTGCGCCCTTCTCCAAGGGCTGCAGAGCATCACGCCTTTTTGCTGTAGAGCATTGTGCCTTTTTCCAGGGCTGTAGAGCATCACACCTTTTACTGCAGAGCATCGCACCTTTCATTGCAGAGCATCTTTAAAAAAAAATAACAACAAAATAAAAAATCCCAGTGGAGATCAAATATCACCAAAATTAATCTTTATTTGTGGGGAAAACTATAAATGTCATTTGTATAGAGTGTTGCATAATGATACAATTGCTAATTAAAGTAGCACAGTGCTAAATAGCAAAAATGTTCTGGTCATGAAAGGGTTAAAACCGTCTAGAGCTGACATAGTAAAAGAAAAAAAAGGATCCTTATCCTGGTGTGTTATCTTTGTGAAATTTGCCTCCACAAGCGTGGCATCGTTCATAGAGACATCAAGTTAGAAAACATCCTACTGGACAACAAAGGCCACGTCCGCATTGCAGACTATGGATTGGCAGTAATGGATCTCTATGGCGATAAGACGGTGACAGGAGTAGCCGGAACAGTTGGATACATGGCACCAGAAGTAAGTCACGCTGTTTTTACCCATCACTAGGCCTCATCTATTCAGTATATCACAATCCAATCACTATCCCTCTCATACTTGTAATATGAACATTTTAGACTGTATACGGAACACTGCAATGTAAATCACCTGATTGGTAATTATTAGGCGGCGTACACACGACCGAGAAACTCGTCGGGCGAAACACATAATTTTCCCCGTCGAGTTCCTAGTTCGGCAGTTAAAAAACTTGTCGAGCCAAATTTTCCTATTGCCCAACGAGGAAATAGAGAACATGCTCTCTTTTTGGCTCGACGAGTTTCCCGACGGGTTTCTCGGCGAAAAGTGTACACACGACCGGTTTTCTCGGCAGAATACGTCTCCCATCGAGTTTCTTGCTGGATTCTGCCGAGAAAACCGGTCGTGTGTACGCGGTCTTAGAGTCTTAAAATCTTATTAATAATTTGTTAATATATGTCCATGGCAGGGGGGGGGGGCAGCCATTGCGTAGGCCGGCTCTGCCTCCTGGTTTAGCTGTTGGAGACAGTGGTTGTTCTTTGCTATTTCTCTTGCTTAAAGCAAGCCCAGCTACAATCTCTATAATAACGAATATGAAATAGTAAACATAAAAACGTAAACGTAAAAAGCTACATCAAGGTTAATGTTCCAATGATTTCTACTGGAGAGCAGATATCACTACCTGCTCTCTGTTACACTCTGCAGAATTACGGCCCATTCATTAAATGCATGCCACTGTGTAGAGCCTGTGGTATCCTATGAAGTTCTGTATACTTAGCATAACAAAGAGAACCCTGATTTGCTTAGGGTGAGTCACATGACTAGGCTCTCGCTCAAGATCTTTTTTTTTTTTTATGTTTATACCCATTCCCTGTAATAGCACTCAAAGTCCCAATTCCACCGCTGTGCTTTTAAATGTCATTTTTATTAATGTAGCGCTATTGTCACAGGAAGGACATACTGCTGCTTTGTAAATGCCTCCCTTAGAATACATGTTCAATAAATATATATTATTGTTTCTCCTATAAAAGGAATGTAAGTTTGTAGGAACGAAGTAACCGATTTCTCTTCTCTGATTGGCAGGTTATAAACGGCAACTTCTACCAGTTTGAACCCGACTGGTTTTCCATGGGAGTTGTCATATACATCATGGCTACAGGCACCAAGCCATTTTGTAACCGTAACACCCAGGTATACAGGAAGGCTGTGAGCTATGAACATCCTGTTTACCCCCCGGACATGGATCAACACCTGAAGAACTTCATAGATGGAGTAAGTACAAGACGTTTTCTAATTCTGAAGAGGCACAGGGAAGGTTTCTAGGCCTACTGCTGCTGCATTAGGGGTATAATGTGTGTGTGGGGGGTTGCCAAGTCTGGATGTCAGCTGGACTGTTGAGTAGTTTGGCTTCTTCATCCCATGGTGAATATCCAATGGGAATACTTCATCCTGGAGCTGAGGGCTCAGAAGTTGCCACATGGGGTCAATCACTTTATGAGGTTATTAATGCAGAACTCCTCGTTATTTACTATTGTTTTGAACATAGTGGGGAGGATTAGATCACCCGTCATCATTTTAATCTTGCCTGTCACCCTGTTGTGGACATTTGTTTCATATCCTGTCTTGGGGACACGGAAATCCCACCAAGGAGGGACACAGAAAGCAACCACAACCTAACAGAGAGGTTCTAATCCTTTCCAACTCCATTCATCAAATTGCTTTTATCGCCCTGTGCTGATAAATTATGTTAATGAGAAGAAAAAAAGATCTTTAAAAGAATCCAATCTCCCCCTTATCATGTGGCTGTAATTCTTCTTTAAATGTCACCGCCAATCTAAAGAGCTCAGGGAGTTAGAAGCGATCCAATGGTGGCACATCATAAAGTGTACTCATTTGTTGTGCTGGAATATAATATGAATTCCATCCATGTCAGCAGACATCCAGCACCTGTACTTGGCTATATGTGTCTTCACATGCTATGATCGTCCAATGGGTGAAAGGACCGCCCAGGAGGAGACGCACTATAGTCAACGTTTTTTTTTCTTTTCTAAAACGTGCATAATGAACTGAAAATAACTCTTAATTTGTCTTTTATAGCTTCTATGCAAATGTCCGGACAAGAGGCTTGGAGTCGGCAGAGACATAAGACGGCATTTATTCATGAGGCTCATCAATTGGAAGTCGCTGGAACAAGGGAAAGGACGGCCACCTTTCTCAGTAGCCCAGGTAAGTACACAAATCTTTATAGGATGAGGATTCAAAAAGAAGATTGTTACACACTTACAGCTAATGTAGGTGATACAGACATATCCTAGCCTGCAGGAAAAACCTCACAGACGAATCAGTCAATACAGTGGAACCTCGGATTACAAGCATAATCCATTCCAGGAGAATGCTTGTAATCCAAAGTACTCGCATATCAAAGCAAGTTTCCCCCTTGAGGTCAATGGAAACGAAATTAATTTGTTCCGCATTGACTTCAATGGCATGCAATACCACATACGGCCAGAGGTAGGGGTGTGCCGGAGAGCCTCGGAAACGACAAGAAAAGGCCCGAGGACACCTTGGTTGATCTCGCCAAGACTCCGTTCCCGAGGTTTGCCGAGGTTAGCCGAGCTCTCCTCGGGCCTTTCCGTGCATTTCCAAACAGCGGCGATCAGCGCTGTTTGGCTCTTCTTGGCTCTGGTACCCCCCACCTCAGGCCAAAACACGGTACACCGATTCGGCCATAATTTATAAGTGTTTCTGGAATTGGACTTTAAGCAATATCCTGATATTTACTGAGGCCATAGATCTATGAATACAGAATCTCATATTTGTCTTTTCATTTTGCAGCCCTTGGACATGGAAACAACCTGTCGACTTCCTCCATCAGCGATCGATGTAAAGGCATTGGAAATTCCAGGAAGAAAAATACACATTCCTGGATTCTTAAACATCGACAGGCTGTGAGGAGGCCTCTCTTGCTGTCAACCTGTACTGTCATGCCTGTCAACATGTAGTGTGTAGTGTGTGTGTGTGTGTGTGTGTGTTGTATGTAGTATGTAGTGTTTAGTGTTTTGTGTTTAGTATTTAGTTGACAGTGCCTGCCAGCAGGGTGCCAGCCAGCAAGCCACCCACAGCAGGGTGCCAGCCAGCAAGCCCACCCACATCAGGGTGCCAGCCAGAAAGCCACCCACATCAGGGTGCCAGCCAGAAAGCCACCCACATCAGGGTGCCAGCCAGAAAGCCACCCACATCAGGGTGCCAGCCAGAAAGCCACCCACATCAGGGTGCCAGTCAGCAGACCCACCCACAGCAGTGGGTCAGCCAGCCACAGCAGGGTGCCAGCCAGCAAGCCCAACCACAGCAGGGTGCCAGCCAGCAAGCCCACCCACATCAGGGTGCCAGCCAGAAAGCCACCCACATCAGGGTGCCAGCCAGCAGACCCACCCACAGCAGGGGGTCAGCCAGCTACAGCCCACCCAGAGCAGGGTGCCAGCCAGAAAGCCACCCACATCAGGGTGCCAACCAGAAAGCCCACAAACAGCAGGGTGCCAGCCAGCAAGCCCACCTACATCAGGGTGCCAGCCAGCAAGCCCACCCACATCAGGGTGCCAGCCAGCAAGCCCACCCACATCAGGGTGCCAGCCAGCAAGCCACCTGTGGGGGACAGGTGTGCAGGGGGTACAGAGGGGGAACAGATATGTGTGTGGGGAATGGGGACAGATGTGCAGGGGGTACAGATATGTGTGTGGGGCGGTTTGAGGAGAACAGAGGTGCGGAGGGGGGCTGCAGAGGGGAACAGATGTGTAGGTGGTACAGAGAGGAACTGATATGCGTGTGGGGGGGTTTGAGGAGAACAGAGGTGCGGAGGGGGGGGGGTGCAGAGGTGTACAGGCATTCAGGGTGATACAGTGATGGGGTGATCTGAGGTGGGAAGGTGAAAGAATTGTGGTGATATGAGACCTAAAAATACAAGAACTGGGGTGATTTGATCAGATGTACAAAGATTAAAAAAAACAGGAGCTACCCACAGCAGGGTGACAACCAGAAAGCCCACCCACAGCAGGGTGCCAGCCAGCAAGCCCATGCACAGCACGGTGCCAGCCAGCAAGCCAGCCACAGCAGGGTACTAGCCAGTAAGCCATCAGCAGCAGGGTGCCAGCCATGAAGCCCACCCACATCAGGGTGCCAGCCAGACGAGGCCACCCACAGAAGGGTGCCAACCAGCAAGCTCACCTGCAGCAGGGTGCCAACCAGCAAGCCCACATAAAAAAAAATGAACTGTACAAAAGGAGCCACCCACAGCAGAGTGCCAGCCAGCAAGTCCACCCTCAGTAGGTATTTATTATTTATTTAGTTATATTTAATTATATTTATTTTCACTGCTTAAAGCACCCTAATTAATATACATTGTATATATTTTTTTAAGCCACCCACAGCAGGGTGACAACCAGCAAGCCCACCCACATCAGGGTGCCAGCCATGAAGCCCACGCACAGCATGGTGCCAGCGAGCAAGCCAGCCACAGCAGGGTGCCAGCCAGCAAGGTCACCCACAGAAGGGTGCCAGCCAGCAAGCCCACCTGCAGCAGGGTGCCAACCAGCAAGCCCACATAAAAAAACTGAACTGTACAAAAGGAGCCACCCACAGCAGAGTGCCAGCCAGCAAGCCCACCCTCAGCAGGTATCCATTATTTATTTAGTTATATTTAATCATATTTATTTTCATTGCTTAGAGCACCCTCGTTAATATACATTGTATATTTTTTTAAGCCCACCCACAGCAGAGTGCCAACCAGCAAGCCCACCCACATCAGAGTGCCAGCCAGCAAGCCCATGCACAGCATGGTGCCAGCAAGCCAGCCAGCCACCCACAACTGCACTGTACAAAAGGAGCCACCCACAGAAGGGTGCCAGCCAGCAAGCCCACCTGCAGCAGGGTGCCAACCAGCAAGTCCACCCACAGCAGGGTGCCAGCCAGCAAGCCCATGAACAGCATGGTGCCAGCAAGCCAGCCACCCACCCACAACTGCACTGTACAAAAGGAGCCACCCACATCAGGGTGCCAGCCAGCAAGCCCACCCACAGCAGGGTGCCAGCCCACCCACATCAGGGTACCAGCCAGCAAGCCCACCCACATCAGGGTGCAAGCCAGCAAACCCACCCACAGCAGAGTTCCAACCAGCAAGCCCATCCACATCAGGATGACAGCCAACAAGCCCACGCACAGCATGGTGCCAGCCAGTAAGCCACCAGCAGCAGGTTGCCAGCCAGCAAGACCACCCACAGAAGGGTGCCAGCAAGCAAATCCACCTGCAGCATTGTGCCAGCCAGCAAGCCCACATACAAAAAAAACTGCACTGTACAAAAGAGCCACCCACATGAGGGTGCCAGCCAGCAAGCCCACACACACCAGGGTGCCAGCCACCAAGCCCACCTACATCAGGGTGCCAGCAAGCCCATCCCCAGCAGGGTGCCAGCCAGCAAGCCCAAGCACAGCAGGGTGCCAGCCAGCAAGCCCACCCACATCAGAGTGCCAGCCAGCAGGCCCACCCACATCAGGGTGCCAGCCAGCAAGCCTACATCCAAAAAAATGTATATATAAAAAAAAAACAATATGTATTGTGATTTATTGTAATTTTTTGCAAATAAAATTATTTGGAAAAAAAAAAAACTGCACTGTACAGAGGAGCCTTGACGAGGCAGTGCAGCTTCCACATACATTTGCAAATGTGTGAAACTTGACTGCCTGCACGGGGATGCACAGAGCGCCTGTACCCCTCACACAGGGTATGGATTCATACGCCTTGTGTCAACGAGGCCTTAGGACCGCACTTTCAGAGCAGCCTAGGCAAAGTAGTGCAGCTTCCCTATTTGCATATGTGTGCAACTAAGACCTCTGTTTTGAATGTCAAGTGTTAGATTGTCCCCTTTTTATTTATTTGCAGACTAGCTGGTAAGTGGGCTGGGAAATCTTCTGTTTTTGTGATGTGCAAACCCCTTCCATGTGCACCTTACTTCAAAAGCAAGTTATATACTGCTGTAGTTGTCCTGCTTTGTACACTGTTTTTAGATACAACTTAACTAGATGCCGACCGCCCGCCGTCATATTACTGCGGGACGGTGGCAGTGCTGGGCGAGAGCACGTAGCTCTACGTCCTATCTTTTTTGGCCGCTAGAGGGCGCGCGCGCGCGACGCCGGCGGCCCGCGCGCGCCCGATCGGCGCCGGGCACGCGCGCTCGTTCGTTACAGAGCGGGGAACGAGAGCTGTGAGTGTAAACACACAGCGCTCGTTCCTGTCAGCGGGGGAAACGCTCATCTTCCGTTCATACAATGTATGAACGGAAGATCAGTGATTCCCCCTAGTGAGTCAACCCCCCCGTACAGTTAGAACACAAATAGGAACACACTTAACCCCTTCCCTGCCCCCTAGTGTTAACCCCTTCACTACCAATGGCATTTTTATAGTAATCCAATGCATTTTTATAGCATTGATCGCTATAAAAATGCCAATGGTCCCAAAAATGTGTCAAAAGTGTCCGATGTGTCCGCCATAATATCGCAGTACCGAAAAAAAATGCTGATCGCCGCCATTACTAGTAGAAAAAAAATATTAATAAAAATGCCATAAAACTACCCCCTTTTTTGTAAACGCTATAAATTTTGCGCAAACCAATTAATAAACGCTAATTGCGATTTTTTTTTACGAAAAATATGTAGAAGAATACGTATTGACCTAAACTGGGGAAAAAAAAAGTTTTTTTAGATATTTTTTGGGGATATTTATTATAGGAAAATGTAAAAAATATTGCAGTTTTTTTAAAATAGTCGCTCTATTTTTGTTTATAGCGCAAAAAAAAAAACCGCAGAGATGATCAAATACCACCAAAAGAAAGCTCTATTTGTGGGAAAAAAGGACGCCAATTTTGTTTGGGAGCCACATCGCACGACCGCGCAATTGTCAGTTAAAGCGACGCAGTGCCGAATCACAAAAAGTGCTCTGGTCAGGAAGGGGGTAAATCCTTCCGGGGCTAAAGTGGTTAAAGGGGTTATAAAGGTAAAAGTTTTTCACCTCAGTGTATTCTATGCATTAAGGCAAAAAAACTCCCGACAATACCAGCCCCCCAATTTTACTTACCTGACCCCTCGAAAGTCCCGCGCTCGCCCCGACATCCTCTTCGGCGCTCAGCCTGGCCGTTGATTGGTTACAGTGGATGGATTGAAAGCAGTGCAGCCATTGGCTCACGCTGCTGTCAATGAGATCCAATGATGCAGGGCGCCGGGGGCGGGGCAGAGTGATACAGTAAGCGGCTATGGCCACCGGCTGTATAACGGGAGCGCGCCCGGAAGAACTCAACACCATGAGAGCACGCTCGCATGAAGATGTTGAGTCCTTGCGGGGGGAGCCAAGACAGCCGCCGAGGTTTGAGCAGAAGACCAAGTTTGGGGCCACTCTGTGCAAAACGAGCTGCACAGTGGAGGTAAGTATAACATGTTTGTCATTTAAAAAAAAATAAGTATCTTTAGTAATCCTTTAACCACTTCCATACCGGGCCTATTCTGGCACTTCTCTCCTTCATGTAAAAATCATATTTTTTTTGCAAGAAATTTACTCAGAACCCCCAATCATTATATATGTTTTTTTAGCAGACACCCTAGGTAATAAAATAGCGGTCATTGCAACTTTTTGTCTTGCACGGTATTTGCGCAATAATTTTTCAAATGCATTTTTTTAGGAAATAAAAATTGTTTCATGAATTAAAAAATAACAAAACAGTAAAGTTAGCCCAATTTTTTTGTATAATGCGAAATATGATGTTACGCCGAGTAAATAGATACCTAACATGTCACACTTTAAAATTGCGAACACTCATGGAATGGCGCCAAACTTCCGTACTTAAAAATCTCAATAGGCGACGCTTTAAATTTATTTACAGGTTACCAGTTTAGAGTTACAGAGGAGGTGCTAATATTGTTGCACATGCTCTAACACATGCGACGATACCTCACATGTGTAGTTTGAATGGTATTTACATATGTGGGCGGGACTTACACGTGTGTTTGTTTCTAAATGCGAGATACCGTGGACAGGGGCGTTTTCATTTTTTATTATTATTATTTTACTTAATTTTTTCACATATTTTTTAGATTTGTTTTTTTTTAATCACCTTTATTCCTATTACAAGGAATGTAAACATCCCTTGTAATAGGAATCTATTGTGACAGGTCCTCTTTATGGAGAGATGCAGTGTCAATAAGACCCCACATCTCTCCTCCAGGATGGAAAGCATGAGATCGAGAAAAAAAATTCACTGATCTCATGCTTACTAGTTGCTTAGTTTACACCCGGGAACCCGGGCCTCTGACTGCAGGCATCATTCAGATATCCCCTAAAAGTCAGCGATGTCATATGATGGCGTGCGGTTGGGAAGTGGTTAAATAAAAACATTTAAACAAAAAGTGGGGTAGTTGTCTGGTTTTGTATACTGTTTTTAAATAAAGATTTAATGAAACCTACAATTTATTAAAGAAAAATGAAAAAAAAAACTGGGGTAGTTGTCCTGTTTTGTATACTGTTTTTTTAACAAAACTTTTATAAAAACTGCAATTATAAAAAACAGGGAGTAGTTGTCTTGTATTGTGTACTGTTTTTGAATTAAACTTTAATACAAACTACAATTATATATATAAAAAAAAACAAAAAAAACTAAAAACAAACTTGGGTAGTTGTCATTCTTGTAAAGACTGTCTTAGTGCATTGTATCGATATTATACATATACAATTTTTCTGTTGTCAATAAACATCAAACAGATGACCAGAATAAAAAATCCCAGAGCACTATGGGTTACCTAAAGAGGCAAGCAGCACAGCAGAGAAAGCCTGAATTTGGGAAGATTTGTGTGACTGAATCCTCAGATGGGAGAGGTAGAAAGAAAGATTTGTGGTTTAGGAAAGAAAATGGACTTTATAGGCACCAGTCATAAACATAGAATGAGTTTTTATTGATACAATACCAAAAGAATTTTGGTGTTGCAATCAAAATTACAATACAGGTTTATAAAAATACATTTAAAAATCACATATGATTGATCACAGAATAAAAATAGTGAACAAAAGGAAATAGTCGTTGTAACCAGAAATGGTCCGGCGTAGAAATCAATGTTGGTTGATGACTACTGTAGATACAAGTACAAATAAACATAGACTCTACATGTTTCGCATTTAATGCTTCCTCAGGAGCTATGATTTTTCGTTCCCTATAATGGGTATCGTTAAAAATTGACAGTATAGATGAATACTGTATGGAACCTAGAGAGATCCAAATAATTGTAAGGCGATCCGGATAGAGCTAGAGCGACGTGGCTTCCTCCGAATGTGTGCACAGCAGAGTATTAGTAGAAAGGGCTGATCAACTACTTAGATTAGTATGCTCAAGCAGCTAAATCTATGAAGAGGAGGGAATAATCCCATAGCGTTGAAGCCTGAATTCCAATCAGTGAATGGCCCAAAAATTGATTGGTAGCTGCGGTGTGTTTAGGAGTATGTCAGCCAAGCCGTTTAATTAGGTTCCCTGCTGAGGTAGAAAGAACACGAGACACGGCTGTAAATGTAGGCCTGCTAAAAGGAGATGCTTTAATGCACTGCATAGCAGGCCTCTGTAGAAGCCCTTTCCTCAGAGGATGGACACCAAGCAAAAAGAAGAAGGTCATTACCCTTTACTCTGTAGGCCATTCCACTCATGAGAGCTCAGGAGGAGTTGGTAATACCAAGAGGAGTGTGAAGGTAAAAGGAGGATACTAAGGCTGAATAATAAAGAATGAAAGCCAACGGAAACTGCCATGAAAATCAGAATAGATGGGGATGATCGGTGACCCTCAATGAAGTGCTCGTGAAGTGATAACTGTGCAAGAAAAAAAGATGGGAGGCTGAAACAAAGAGGAATAGGCCAAGAAATAGACTGACTAACCAAGGAAATAAATAAATGAATATCTCAATTTCCTCTGAAATATGCAAATGAGAAGAAGGACCATTCCTGCACATCCAACCAAACCTATAGGTAGTGATGGTAACAACAGCCTCAGCTCAGACTCCATCCAGGCCTTGCCCACTCTGACATGTTTCGTCCTGTCCACTGGACTCAGCCTTGGAGGACCTCCATGACAAAGCCCCGTGGGCAGGCGAAACGAGTTGGAGGCATGGCTTGGATGGAGTCTGGGCTGAGGCTGCTCTGACTATCACTACCCATAAATTTTGTTGGATGTGCGGCACATAAAATGATCCTTCTTCTTGTTTGCATTCACTGAGCTGAGACAAGCCCCTTGATTGCCTGCACTCCCCATTGACTGTTCTCCAGACTTGGACCAACCGATTTGTTCCAAATTCCCTGATTTGAACCAAAGTCCCTCTGTCCCTCTTTCCTCCTCATTTGTCCCCCATTTTAGTCCGATCTCTATAGTTGTATATAAAATGCTCAATTTAATTTTAAAAAAGTGTTTCCCAGTGCTAAACCTTTCAACCAATTTCTAAGTGGCTGTATCTGTAAATTTCAAAAGCCAATATAAAGGAATAGTAGTGGTAAAAAATAATCATTTGTAGGTTTAATTAATCATCTTCTTTGTAAAATGTTTATTTATTAAGGTATGGGGGGGGGGGGGGGAGTCCTACATACTTTTGCTAATAGGTATCCCTCATTCCCATCTCAAATAGTTGGGAGGTATGGAAAAAGGTAAAAAGAAAAAAAATCCCAAAATACTGAATACACTTACCAAATAAAGAACATCAAGTAAAGCACTCAAGTGATATACAGTATATAGTCCATACAAGTGCATAAGCAGAAAAGATCTCTGCAAACTTTTTTGGAACTGTGCCAAAAAATAAAATAAAAAATCTAGGCAGGCAAAACAGCAAATGATGGACGTGTATCTTTTTCAACCTTACCTACTATGTAACTTAAATAACTAGTCATTACTATTTCCTGTGGTCTCCCTGCAGCTTATTGTTTCTCCGATTACTGACTTGCAATGCCTTGTTCTGCACTGTTTCCATGTGGAGGCGGCCATCTTGGTAGAGGCAGGGGTCTGCTTCCTCATGCTAGAATCTCCAGCAAGGAGAACAGTGAGAAGAACTCTAGTGACATCACTAAATCTCACTCCAAACCTCCAGAGACTAGCAGTGGGATGCAGCAATGCCTTAGATCTCACGCTGCAGATATACAGCTATGAGGAATTAGGCACAGGAGTGCCTAGGCACACTCACATACCAGGAAGGGCTATCTTTCCGGAGGAATTGGAGACAAAGGATACATTTTAGGGTAGGGTTTAGGCACAATTGACATTTACAGTATATTAGTTTCCTATAACAGCAAATACTCTGTTTTTCTGTTTGGGTCCCCTATAAAAACTCTTTGCATTCATTCACCTTCACCCTTGTGATAAACGCCACTCACTAGAGAGACATAAACTCCATAGCAATAGCAGCTCCAGCGTGCCTGTTATATTATCTGTACGGTGCTGTTTGGGTCACATCAATTGGACTCCAATTCTCTCAATTATACAAAGAGGGAAAAACAAATAACCACCATCCTCTTGTTCCCACATAATAAAAGTATAATAAAAGGGTAATTCTGTCAAATTTGTAATAAATTCATAATAAAAATGAATAAAAAACCCACATATAACCCTGCTATACCTAATTCAATAACACCATCACAATCAGAGAAGTCCGGGATTCAAATGTATTGAAGGGACTGACTCTGCAGCACCCAAGTATAAATTCCTCTCTTTGCCTTCATGTAATACCTGTCAGCAGCACTTGCATAGCTCCCAACTGTCCCTGATTTCGTAACAAAGTCCCTCTGTCCCTCTTTCTTCCTCATTTGTCCCTAATTTTGCTCTGATCTATGCAGTTATATATAACATGTACATAGGTGTGCGCAGCCTATTGCATTAGGGTGTGCACCCCGCAGCTCAAACACCCAGGCCTTTCTATGCAGCCTCAGCTGCACTGGACAGTAAATTAATGGGAAGTGCTCTGTGCTGAGCGGCTTACTGTTCATGCAAAAACTGAAGCATAGTAACCAGTTTACTATGCTTCAGTTATGAATGAACACAGTGAGTGAGTGTGTGTTTGCTGTGTTCATTTAGAAAAGGAAGGGACCGGTAAATTACATATTTACTAGCCCCTTCCCTCACTCTCCATTCTGGAACATCCTCCAAGCAGCCTGGGGGAGAGAAAAGGGGGGAAGCCTGCAACACTGCAGGTGGTACAACATGGGGGTAAGCCCAGAGAATAGGGGGAATCAGCACCACACACAGTGATTAGGCTGGGCCCAGACACACCTGGCACACCCCCTGAGCACACCTATGAACATTTTTATCTCCAGGTAAGAAACTCGGCAAAAGATTCACACAAAAGCATTTGCTTCAAGTGGCCTAAACCCATCAATTTAATGGATCCCCAACAGTTACATTCAAAGTGTGTCAATATTGCTAACTGACACAGTTGCTTGTGCTCTCAACCGAACTGTCAAGCCATCAAATGACTGGTGCCATAATTGATCACATGTGCAGCATCATGGCAGCTGCAGATCAAACAGAGCTTAAGATGGCAGCTCCCCTAGCTGTAAAGGAGAGAAGGGTTTAGTTCCACTTTAAGAAAACTGTATACAGAGAGACTTGATGCCAGATATAATAAATATAGATTTGGGGATTACATACACATTCAAGGAACTAGGATCACCATCAGGCCACCACTGCGAACCTCTCCTCCTGGAAAAGTGAGCTGCCTGGCTGTCATGCTGATCCTCTGGTTCTGAGCCTTTCTCTTGCACTGACCCAGAACAAGTACACAGGTTAGAAGATCTGCTTTCATTGGCTCCATGCTTGTTCTGAGTTACAGCCAGGTAATCAGCATTTTCAGAAGCTGGTGAGCAATGCCAAGCTGTGTATTTCTCTCATATTAAGTTTTAACCTGTGAGGATGGAAATATTGGCTCCGCCATTGCTGACTTATTAAAGGTACAGAAGCTGTCATTGTGACCTGAGAGAAGATGTCCCTCCCCCACACTGTCTCTGCTGTCCATACTTACTGTACACAAAGGGGAGCCATTCTTCTGTATCTCTGGGATCCCATCTTCATAGAGACCAGCTATGGCGGCCTATAAACCTAATTCAGGGAGAGTGGTTAAGGTTTCCATAGAGACACGCTATGGTGGCATGAGAATCCAACCCAGGGAGACTGAGCAGTATTTCCATGGATACCAGCTATGGCGGCCTGCGAGGATAATCCAAGGATAGTGGTGGGATTTTCCATTGAGACCAACCATGGCGGCCTATGAGGATAATCCAAGGATAGGTTTCCATGTAGACCAGCCATGACAGATTGTGTGTCCAAGCTAGGGAGGATGGACAGTATTTCCATAGAGGCCACATCACCTACACGTATGATAATAAATCAAATGAACATTTTACAAAGCTGTAAAGTTTTTTTTTTGTTTAGTTTTGGATAGAGTGAAGAGGGATTAGAACCCCTGTCCATTTTTTTAAATTTCTGTCTGTCCCCCGTTAGGAAGATTCATCCTCTCTATTCGTCCTGTTTACCATTAGGATTGACAGTGAAAGCAAAAGAAAATCCCACATTTTGGGTTGTTCCCAGAAAAGTAATAGAGGGGAAATCCTCTAATGGGGACACTAGTTCTGGTCATCTGGGGGACCCCAATGAATCCCCTTATTTTGCAGGGATTTTCTCTCACTTCCTGTTTGGCTATTGGACAGGAAGTGAAGAGAAATCTCCCAATGGGACAAAGATGGCAAAAGTAAAGCTTACTGGGGTTATAACCCTCCATTACTCTATCCCAAATAAAATAAAATGTTTTGCTTATAGTTCTATTTTAAGTTTAGGGCACACAAACACAATACATGACCCTTTTTTTTCGAAAAATCGAAATTCAATTACCAGGCCCTTCGGGTCTGGTATGGATATTAAGGAGAACCCTGCATCAAATAAAAAAAAAATTATGTGGGGTTCCCCCCAAATATCCATTCCAGACCCTTCAGGTCTGGTATGGATTTTAAGGGGAACTCCACCCCAAATTTTAAAAAAATGCCGTGGACCCCCACACATTTTTTTTTTTATGAATGACTTTTCTCTGTATTGCCGGGAGCTGACAATTCCTTATAGCCACGAGTGATTTTAAATTACTTTTTTTCCTTCAGAAATTAGACTTTCTGCAGGGACAGTTCTAAGCATGGGAAACAGGCGCTACTTTTCAGGCATACTATACACCCCCCTAGGTACGAAATTTAAAGGAATATTTCACTTTTATTGTTTCACTTAACCTCCCTGGCGGTATGATTCTTTCAGATTTTAGGTGCTGAAAGCGGTACCATTATTTGCAAGGGAATTTGGCGTTTTATACTGTAGGCTTGTAATTCTTAGGAATAACTCACTTAAATCTATCCAAACAAGAGTCTAATAGGCATCCCGGGTATGATTTTTTTTTTTTTTTTTTTTTTTATTAAAAATTATAATATAATAAATAATTATAAAAAATTATAACAAATAGTAAAAATTATTTAATAATGTAATCAAATCAAAATCACTGAAATTTGCTCAGTTGCAGAATTTTTGCTGTCATTATTTTTTTTTTTATGACGAATTTCCCCACAAATCGCTATCGCTAAATTCTGCAAGTGATTCTGATTTATTATCGCTGTTTTTTAGCTGCTCTAAAACAATTTTTGCCATAAAGGGACACTTTTGGTTGCTATGGGCAATCTACAGTTTGCAGGGAGAAAGAACAGTTTTTATTATATAAAAGGACATGTAGTGCACAGGGCAGACCACTAGGGACATGGGGGGTGTGTATTTTTTACATACAGTACTGTAATCTATAAGATTACAGTGTACTGTATGTATAGTGTTTGTTTACATTTTTGAATTTGGCGCCGTTCTCCGCCCCCATGCGTCGTAACGTCGCAGGGAACGGAGATCGGCGGCACGCGGGGACGCTGTGTGAATCGAGCGAGCACCCGCTCGCTCACACAGCGTGGATCCACGGAGAAGTTAAGTAAACAGTCTCTGTGGATGCTGCGAGGCGAGCCCGAGTCTGACTCGGGGTTAGCGATCGTAGCACAGAAATCTAACCCCGAGTCAGACTCGGGAACACCGCCAGGGAGGTTAAAGCAATTATTAAAATCACTGCTGCCAAAAAAACTGCAGTTTTTAAAACTTTTTTTTGCATTGATACATGTCACCTGGGGCAGGATCCAGGTCCCCAAACACTTTTTATTAAAATAAATTGCATATTAGCCTTTAAAATTAGCACTTTAGATTTCAAACGTTCGAGTCCCATAGACTTTAACAGGGTTCTAAAGTTCACACGAACTTGCCTGCGAACACCCCAAATAGTTCGCTGTTCAGCGAACAGGCAATGTTCGAGTCGAACATGAGCTCTACTCAAACTCGAAGCTCATCCCTAGTGGGCTGCAGCAACGACCGAATTTTGTGCAGCCACCAAATTTGAGTGATTGGGCATGTTGGAAAATGAAAATGTTTATGAATTTCTAATTATTGATGGTAGAATTGTGTGAGAAATGTGCAGGGGCTGTGACCTGGAAAGAAAAGAAGATTCTCAGCCATGAAAATTCTTTTCTGTAGCAACATGAGATGAAATTGAAGGCTTGGTTGGTCAAATTTCAAAATCAATGTTTGCACCATCGCATCACAAAACGTACAAAATCTGATTTTCGAGAGAACATTTGTTTGGAATTCGACCCATGTATACTTGTTAGGCTCCATGCGCACCAGTGTTGCCAACCTACCAGATTGAAATTTACTGGCACGACACCTGAAATTTACTGGCGCAGCCACGTTTTTACTAGCATTTCACAGAAGTTACTAAATTACATTTTTAGGTGCAAATTTCAGTATTTAGGCTACAAACAAGTACGCTAGCCAAATAGCTATGTGATTTAAGGTAGATATTAAGGTAAAAAAATATATTTTTGTTATTTTTGGTATAATAAGGGCAAATTATTTAGTCACATCACACCCTGCCTCCACCCCCTCTGCGGTGCCACAATCTCCCTCTACCTCCAATCTCCCCCTGCCTCCAATCTCCCTCTCCCTCCAATCTCCCACTGCCTCCAATCTCCCCCAGGGCCCCTGCCTCCAATCACCCCCTGCCTCCATCGCCCCCTGCCTCCATCCCCCTCTGCGTTGCCACCAACAACCCCTGTCTCCATGCTCCACCCTCTGCGGTGCCACCAACACCCCCTGCCTCCAATCACCCCCTGCCACTAACACCCCCTGTCTCCAATATCCCCCTGCAATTAACACCCCTCCCTCCATCCCCCTCTGCGGTGCCACAGACACCCCTGCCTCCAATCACCCCCTGCCTCCAATCACCCCCTGTCACTAACACCCCCTGCCTCCAATCTCCCCCTACCTCCATTGCCCCCTGCCTCCATCCCCCTCTGCGGTACCACCGCAGCCACCATGACCCCCTGCCTTCAATCACCCCCTGCTTCCAATCTCCATGCGCAGTTCCAAGCCAAACTGATCTAGGCTATTTTTACTGGCACATTCCCGCAACCACGGACATTTACGAACGGGGGGAAAAAAGTACCCGTTTTTACAAACTGTCCATAAAAATACGGATGGTTGGCAACACTGATGCACACTGGTTGTTTAGGCATGGTGCATGAGGCTCTGGTGCTTAGGTTTGGGCGGAGGGCACATGGACACTGTCCAGTCCTGCTGGTGGTCAAACTCTATGAGAGGATGAAAGCTGCTGCAGCTGGACAAGGCTGGATGGTGCACCCAACAGTAATAACATTTGGGTCAGTATGCACCCAGGGATGAATTCTTGGATTGCAGACTTGATGCATTCCAAATATGTATCTGCATCTAGTACTGTTAGGTGCACGGTCAAGCCACAGTAGGTGTCAGTCACTCATAGTATTTGACTGGCACACGATCATTTATCGGCATGAAAAAAACTATGTTTTTCGGCATGTAGAAAAAAATAGTCGTTTTTCAGAACCCGAAAAATTATGTGAAGCCCACACACGATCATTTTAAATAACATTTTTTTTAAACTACGTTTTTTTCATGCCGAAAAATGATCGTGTGTACGCGGTATTACAGTAATAACAGCTTGTGGGTAAGCTGAGTTAATAAAAAAAAACATCTTTGTCTGGCTAAGGTAGAAATGAGAAATAAAGCCTGTCAATCAAATAGGAACGCCTAGACCCAGAGACCATACCCGGAAGCGTCGGAGACGATGCATCTGTAAAACGGTAAGTACGGCTTCATTTCTAAAAAAAAAACACCCGATTCCCCTTGACAAAACGAGCCTCAATCAATGTTAAAAAAAAGTTTTTTGGGTGAACTACCCCTTTAAGTTGGCATTTGTTTACTTTTACATTGTAGCCTATGCATTTCCTCGAATAAGTGAATAAGTCGTGTGAAGAATCTGTTTCAGCCCAGGTTCACACTGGGTACGATTTAGTTCGATTTGAGATGCGATTTCACATGTGAAATTGCATCTCAAATCGGCGGCAATTGCCAGCAATGACACCGTCCTAATCGGTGCGACGCTGCATCTGCGGCACTGAACCGATTTCAAAAAGTAGTTCCTGTACTACTTTTTGCGATTTCAGGACGCGATTTACATTGACATCTGTGCAGAACCCTGCACAAATGTCTCCTAAATCGCGCCGAAATCGGGACTGCCAGAGGGAGTGAAATCGCGCAAGTTCAGCTGAAATCGCGCGATTTCACTCCCGCAGCCCAGTGTGAACCAGGGCTTAATGCTATTGGTGTTTGCTAATGTCATAGTAAAACCTGTTGTAAAAGGATAAAAAAGGAGGAAAACAAAAACATTAAAATATAACTAAAGGCAAAACTTTTTTTGTAGTTTTGGAATAGAGTTGAGAAGAATTAGAATTCTTGTCAGGTTTTTATCACTGTCTGCACTTGTGTTATGGAAAAACACCCTCTCTATTTGTCATGTTTACTGTTCTCACCAAATCTAAAAAAAAAAAAACACCAATTTTGGGCTGGTACCAGAACAGGAATAGAGGGGAAATCTTCCAATAGGGTCACTAGTTTTGGTGACCCTGGTGACAACCAGAGATTTCCTCTAACCTCCGGTTTTGGCTATGAGACAGAAAGTGAAGAAAAATGTCCCCAATGGGATCCAGAAGCAATGCTGTATCCTGGCCTAGGCCAACAAGGCCCAGGCCTAGGGCAGCACTTTGCAGGGGGCAGCACGAAAGAGTCCCCGCCGGCTTCAAGCTAATAGGGTGTGCAGTACCGCATTTGGCCAGGGGTGCGGGGGCACCGGTGATACTCGGAACGGTTCAGAAATATACGGAATCACTTGGTAATACTTTGTTCCCCAGTGTTTCCGAACCTTTATGAGATCAGCCGAGATGTTCCCAAGGCTCTCCGGTGCCACCCACCTCTGGCCACATGCGGTATTGCATGCAATAGAAGTCAATGCAGAACAAATTATCTTTGTTTCCATTGACTTCTATGGGGAAACTCGCTTTGATATGCAAGTACTTTGAATTACAAAGCATTCTCCTGGAATGGATTATGCTCGTAATCCAAGGTTCCACTGTATAGGTAATAGTGATGAGCGGAATACGCCATATTCGATTTCGCGATATTTCGCGAATATTTCGAAGAATATTCGCGAATATTCGTTAATATCGAATATTCGTGATATTTTATAAAAAAAAAAAAATTGCGAATTTTCGCCAATGCGAATTTTCGCCAATGCGAATTTTCGCTAATGCGAATTTTCGCTAATGTGAAATTTCACGATTTTTTTTATTTTTTATAAAATATCACGAATATTCGATATTTACGAATATTCGGTATATTTTATATAAAAAAAAGCGAAATTTCACATATGCGGTTGCGAATATTCGTTAATATCGAATATTCGTGATATTTGATTAAAAAAAAAAATTGCAAATTTTTGCTATTGCGAATTTTATTGCGAATTTTTTTGCGAAATTTGAAAAATATCGAATATTCGAAATAGCGAATATTCGCCGCGATATTCGAGATATTCGCGAATACTCGAATATGCAATATTCGTAGCGAATATTCGCAATGCGAATATTCGTGAGCAACACTAATAGGTAACACTTTTTTTTTTCATTTGGGATAGAGTAAGGGAGGGTTATAGCCCCGGTCAGTTTATTTTTTACCATCCCTGACCCATTGCAGAGATTTCTCTTCACTTCCTGCCCCATAACCAAACAGGAAGTGAGAGGAAATCTATGCAAATTAAGGGAATCTATTGCTCCACCCAGGTCCTAAGGACTAGTGTCCCCACTCGAAAAATTCAGGGTGGGACTTAAACAGAAAGGGGTATGGTCTTGACATAAAGGGGTGGGTCATATTTAAATTAGGGGGTGCACGAGTTTAGTCAGGCCTAGGGCAGCACAAAACCTAAATACACCACTGCCCAGAAGGAGAAGAAAAACTTATAAGAGGAGCTGGGAATCATTACCTCTGCATATGTAGTCAGATGAAGGAAATTTTGGAACACATTCAATAGCTCCCGTGAGTCGGCTTTCACAAGGCAAGGCTTCTCAGGAATGGGCATGCAACAATAGCTCAAACCAAAGAAATATAGAGCTCCAGGCCAAGACCAGATAAATGAGTCAGAAATAATTGTAGTTGTTCAAAATAAAAATTAAATAACAATGAACACATTTTGGTGACAACACCACAAGCCCCCCCCCCAATAAGAGCTGAACACACATTAAGGCCCCTACGCTCCGACTTTGGGAGCACATGTCTCATGACGTGTATAAATTGATGGTTCCCTATGAGAGCCGTCTTAACATGTCCGACACACGTCAGTCTGACTTTCAAAAAGGTTCCAGCACTACTTTTGGTCCGACTTTGGTCCAACTTCAGCCCATTCAGCTCCCCGTGGCTGTGGGAGCGATCAGTGATGAGGGGGCGGCTGTTCGTTTTTGTCCGCCCCCTCCGGATCGCTGCCAGCCAATCCGCGTCCTCCTCCTGCCTGTGTAAACACAGGAAGGGGGAAGTGATGTAATCTCTCCTCTCGGCGGTATTTTCAACCACCGCTGAGGAGAGAAGACATCACACAGTGAGTTTGCACAACACTACACTGACACCAGGACACATAGGCACATTAACCCCTTGTGATCACCCCCCCCCCACCCCCCTGTCAGAGTGTCACTGAATTCAGTGATCATATATGTACTGATCACTGCATTTAGTGTCAGTGTGACAGGCAGTGTGACAGGCAGTTAGTGTTAGGTTCAGGGTAGCCCCCGTACCCCCCCTAATAAAGGTTTAACCCCTTGATCACCGCCCTATTTAACCCTTTCATTACCTATTGCCAGTGTCACTAAGCGATCATTTTTCTGTTGCTGCGAGGTAACTTTTTTTTTTTTTTTTTGCGATTTTTTTTTTTACTAAAGACATGTGGCTGAATACATTTTGGCCTAAATGTTTGACTAAAATTTAGTTTATTCGATTTTTCTTATAACAAAAAGTAAAAATATAGATTTTTTGTATATAGCGCAAAAAATAAAAATTGCAGAGGCGATCAAATACCATCAAAAGAAAGCTCTATTTGTGGGAAGAAAAGGACGAGAATTTTGTTTGGGAGACACGTCGCACGACCGCGCAATTGTCTGTTAAATCGACGCACTGCCGAATTGTAAAAACGCCTCTGGGCATTTTGCAGCATATTGGTCCGGTCCTTAAGTGGTTAACAATTTCCTACATTATCCAAAATGAAAAAATCAGTTGTGGCTTTAGATATACCGTATTTATCGGCATATAACACGCACCTTCATTTTAAGAGGGAAGTTTTAGGAAAAACTTAAATTTTAAATAAAGAAGGGTCATTGCCCATCAATTGCTGATCAATGCCAATCTGCAGCCTCAAAATTGCCCATCAATGCAGCTTGATCAATGCCCATCTGCAACCTCACCATTGCCCATCAATGCAGCTTAATTAATGCCAATCTGTAGCCTCACAATTGCCCATCAATGCAGCTTGATTACTGCCCATCTGCAGCCTCCCCATTGCTATGAATGCAACCTGATCAATGCTTATTTCAGGGAGGGGGGCGGGGTGAGTGCCGTCAGATTACATACAGCGAGAATCTCCTGTTTACTCGGCGGCATATTTAATACAAATTCCCGCCTACTGGACCGGCTTCTATGATAGACAGGACACTGGTCCAATCCCGGCCTAGGAGACAGGACTTTCTATTACAGAGGCCACTTAGTAAACAGGAGATTCTCGCTGTATGTAATCTGACAGCGCTCGTCCCGCCCACACCACGTTCTCTCCCAGGCAGCCCAGATTGCAGTATCGGTGTATAACACGCACATACTATTTGCAACCTATTTTCAGGCTGAAAAAGTGAGTGTTATGAATGAATGAATGAATGAATGAATGAATGAAAACTTGTATAGCGCGGCACATGCGAACTGAATCGCCTCTGGGCGCTTGTTGTTCCTGTCTCCTTTGATATCAAAAGAGAAAAGTCTTGACCTTTTTCCTAAATGCTAGGTGGTTCTCCTCCATCCGATGCTGGTTGGTAAAGCGTTCCATAGTCTGGGACCCTGGATGCAAATCTTCTCTCTCCTTTGGACTTGAATTGGCTTTCGGAACCTGGAGCAGGTGTTGTGGATCGCAAAACGGAATATTATGCGCTTTTACCATATTCGACACATTTCGTAAGACGAGAGCTAAAAGCAATTCTGTTTTTGATCACGAATCTCATGAAGGTGAGATTTCCCAGGGCTTTTTCCGAATATTCGAATAAATACAGAGTTTAATATTGTAAATAGTGTTGAGCGGAATACACCATATTCGATTTCGAATATCACGAATATTTTTCGAATATTCGGTATTTTTGAATATTCGAAGTATCATAAATGCGATTTTTCGCTAATTGCGATATTTTGATTGCGATTAAAATCTATTGCGATTTTTTTTAAACCTGCGTCCAAATCGAATGTTATTGATATTTTATTGAAATAAGAACATTGCTAAATTTCACTAATTGCAAATGACACTTGTAATGCGATCTTACGTTCCGGCGCGTGCGCATTCCCGCGATTTTTTTTGGAAATAAAGTTTCACTTCCTGGATTTGGGCCAGCCACTGCAGCCAGAAGGAGATTTTCAGGAGATAAAGATGGTTGGAAGCATGTTCACCATTGATGAGGAGAATATGCTAATTAATGTGAGTATTTTGACTTTAAACAATGTCTGTAACTGCATTTTAGACAATTTTAAAACTTAGGTTATGAGATCAAATGTTATTATTAATATTTACTAATTACTATAGTACAGGCCCAGTACTATAGTACAGGCCCAGTATAAAACTCCAAAAATAATTGTAGCGGTCAGGTGAATAGCAACTAATTTCTCCCCTATACATGAATCATGTGATGTTACTCATATATATACATAATTATGCAAATGATAATGGCTGCTATATTTATTCCAAAAAGATGTCGCTGAAAATTGCAAGATCTAAAATCTTTCATGTTACCCCTGCCAGTGATTATTAATAAGGCGAGAATGCTTCCAATTGTTGAATATACCATACATTTTAATTTTTTTTATTTTTTTAAATTGTATTTTTGTGCGTGAACTCGAGAGAGGAGCCAGACTGCAGGAGCTGGAAGCAGGCATGCCCTCCCCCCGGAGGCTTCCGCCATCCTTCTCCATGCCCCCAATGGTAATGGCGGGTGTGAGGGAGGGCCTCTCACTCACCCCACCCTACCTGCTCTGTTTCCGAGCTTGACGGGTCCCAATGGGACCCCAACAGGCCAGAGGGACTCCCCATATTAGGAAGTGGGGGGGCCAACCTGCTCAGCCAGCCCCATAGGTCCTTTGCCTCTCTTTCTTAAGAGACCGCATGGTCAAAGTGCATATGTGTGTTAAACCAATTTTTGTGTGAGTGCAGGTGTGGTGGTTTTTGTGGGGGGGGGGGGGGGATGGGGGCGTACTAAGCGCAGGCTTACCTCGCATAGCACACCCACCAGGAGCCGGGCTTAGACCACCAAACTCAATTGACATGTGGTCGGGACTGGGATCAGAACCCTAGGCTGCAGAGGTGAATGGCTTATCAGCGCAGTCACAATCACGTTGAGGCACCACAGCTCCCTTGACCATACATTTACGTCATATATCCATAAGGGTGTAAACAAATTATAATATACATTGTTCTTCATCTTGCAGTGCTTTCTTCGCGCAGGCTACGATAGCCTGCGAAGGCAAGCGGAGAAAAAGTCAGTCCTCCAGGCCTTTTCAAAGGAGCTGCAGGACAAATTGGGGAGCCAACATGCAGAAATAGCGATCACCAAGAAGTGGTCCGATCTCAAACGGCGACACATGGACAAGATCGCTGAGATCCGGAATGAATTTCACCCTGGTAAGTTATTGTTTACACGGCAGTTAGGGTCAAGTGGGAGGGGGAAGTGGGACCGATGGAGGGTGAACAGTGGGATGAGGCTTTGCAGGCGGTACCACTCTGCTCTCTAAATGTGTCTCAGAAGGTGTCGCAGCTATACCTACTGCTGAGGGTGTACTACACCCCTCATAGATTGTTTGCTATGGGGCTGAGACCTACTCCGTTATGTACTAGATGTAAGAGGGATCATGGAGACCTGATTCACCTACTTTGGAGATGTCCAAAACTCCAGCCCTACTGGAAGGGGGTGGTGGACACCATTAATAGGGTGTTCCGTATCTCGTTACCTCCTGACCTGACAATTTTTTTGCTTTTTATACTAGAGGAGTTTAAATGGGAATAAGGTACTAGGGTGGCTGTTAGTAGGTCTCTCTTCTTGGCTCGCAAGATCATAATCACACATTGGATATCGGAGGAGGCTCGTAGTCTAAAAGAGTGGGTAAATGTGATGGGGGATATGCTCCGGAAGGAGAAAGTGATATACCAACATAGAGGGTGCTCCAGGAATTTCTAGAGGCTGTGGGATGCATGGCTGGACGTACCGGGCCTGGCCCCGGTGGATCTGGTCATGGGGAGGATATTGGGAATGGATTCCTGAACGTGATAGATGGTTAGTGAGTAGGCCCTGTACATGAGATATGGTGATTAGCTGCTATGGGAGAGGGGCGGAGGGCGTGGCCAGGAGTGGTTATTAAAATATGTTTGTGGCTGGTGCGGTGGTTCGGGGTATTGATATTAGATTTCACCCTGGAATAATTCTATGTTATGTTCTTGTTATGTGCTCTCTTTGTGCTTATGGCCTTGATGTATGGATCTTTATATTTATTTTTCAATGAAAAACTGTTATGAAGTCCTGCTGCTTTCCCAAGAGAAAAGAGGGAATTGAAACCTTCTCCCCCTTTTCTTTTATTATTCCAACAAGTTAAACCATGGAATTAAAGTGGTGGTGTGGTTGGAATGGTCAAATGTGAAGGGGTGGTATTTTATAACTGAATTACCACTTAATTCCTCTACTAGGCGTGGGGTTATCATACTAATTTTGTGTACTCCATCAGGCACTTTTTTTAACATGAGATCATCACAATAATACAAATGAAACACAAACTGCGCATTTTACCATGGTTGGAGCCCAGCTTACAGTCAGTCCCCTGTATCGCCAGCAAGACCCTTTATATAGACAGTTAACCAATGGGATAATGTTACATTAAATACATTTGTATTCATATACAGCAGAGTACACAGAATTTGCATACGTTATTACAAATCATTTTTACATATATGAACTTTGTGTTATTACAGACATGCCACTACCGGTTGTGCGTCAAAAACGCACTAGGCGTCAGGCGGAGGAGGAGGAGGAGGAGGAGGAGGAGGAAGAGGAGGAGCAGGAGGAGAGGGCCTCCAAACGGCCTCGTACATCAGCCGCTGAGGAGGAAGAGGCGGAGCAGGAGAGGGAGGAGCCGCCAGGTCCCTCCCACTCTTCCCCTCCCCTTGAAAAGGACAATCAGGCCGTCACCTACACGGTCGCTCAGGAGGGTAAATATGTGCACAAATATTAATATCGTTTGAACAATAAGATGTAGATATAAAAATGTACAGCACTTAAAAGCGCACCCGTCACATTTCACAACAGTAATATGGTATATTCACTGGTATTAGGGTTGTACCGATACTAGTATCGGTATCGGGACCGATTCCGAGTATTTGTGCGAGTGCTTGTACTCGCACAAATGCTCCCGATGCCTTTGACGATACCTGGGAGAGAGAGATGCAGCTGGCAATGCCTGTGTGTCTCGCACGCTGTCTCCTCCGCTGCTACCGGCATTCTGTATGTCCGAGAAACATGGGACAAGTGTATGAAAGCCGCGCCTCCTCTTCGTCTGTGATAGAACACTCCCAGCAATGACTTTGTTTCTGCCTATCATGGACATCCTGTGTACAAAGCCGTGCCTCCTCCTCGTCTGTGATAGGGGAACACTCCCTGCAAGTGAGTCAGTGTTCTGCCTATCACGGACATCCTCTCATCTTCGTCCATGGGATGAGGATGAGAGGGTGTCCCTGATAGGCAGAACACTGACTCCTTGTTGGGAGTGTTCTCCTATCACAGACGTAGAGGAGGCGCGGCTTTCATACACTTGTCCCATGTTTCTCGGACATACAGAATGCCGGTAGCAGCGGAGGAGACGGCGTGCGAGAACAAACAGGCATTACCAGCTGCATCTCTCTCTCCCAGGTATCAGCTGAATGAGGGACTTACTCGTCATCATCAGGTACATGGCTGCAATATGTGGGGGCCATGTTTTTTAAATTTAGGGCTTTACTGGTTGTTTGCTCCGCACCGCTAGGCCGCGGGTGAAGCCGCGGCCTTTCCTAAGTGCGGCCACCGAAAATAGTTCCAGGGGGTGGCGCGAGGGGAAGCGGCTGCGGCATATGCTACTGCACCTCTGCAAAGTGGGGGGACATGGCTGCAATATGTGGGGGACATGACATGCCTGCAATATGTGTGGGGACATACATGGCTGTAATATGTGGGGGAACATGGCTGCAATATGTGTGGGGACATACATGGCTGCAATATGTGTGGGGACATGGCTGCATTTTGGGACACGTTTAAAAAAATGATCGGTATTCGGTATAGGTGACTATTTTAAAAAAAGTATCTGTACTCGGTCCTAAAAAAGTGGTATCGGGACAACCCTAACTGGTATTTATGATAGAGGTATATGTGCTAGTCAGTAGTCACCAAAAAATTGTATATACATGTAGCTCGCAGGGTTTACCTCACCTTGGTGCCCACTGCCCTGCTCGCTTACCAATCATTTTCTCCTAGGATAAGAAAATAATTAAACTTGGAAGTTTTCTAGCTGACCTCTGCAACACATTCTCGCCATGCACTGTAGTAACGGATATTCCACACAGCTGATTCTCGTTTTCTCAATAAAAGGATTTTTATTTCACACATAGATTCGGTATAACAGCATATAACTTTGTAGTGTGGAATTGTAGAGACAGACAGAGGGAAGAAAGTTCCTGCTCAGCGCGTTCAGATAGATTGAAGATTTAGGTTAAGTAGGTTGTAGGATGCTATCCTTCCATAGACACAGTTCTCTCAATCTGGTTGAGTAGGCCTGTGCCACAGGTCAACTACTCTAAGTGCAAAAGATGATCGCAGCCGCGATTTAGTTGAGTATACTGTCCTATTCCCGTACGAAATAACCAGGCGGTGAATTAGTGCTTCCTGTACCGGTTTCTAGTTACTCGGATCCTCGACGGTTCTGTCTGCGTCCTATTGGCCTCTCTACCTCAGACCGACTCCCCGATCGAACGGCCTCCAGCCTGGGATCCTTCTATTGGAAAGCTGTCCCAACCTCTGACCGGTACTCCAGCCAAACCGCTGAGTCCACGATCATCTTAGTGTCTCTCCTAGCCAGGAGAGGCTCGAACGCCGAAGGCTCCACAGAGTGCGGGCCTCGGCCTAGACGGCCTGAGCCGCTCCTCACGCAACGTGCGCACACCCTGAAGGTGGATGCCGCAACTCCAGTCTGACTTGATTCTCCCAGCAGCCTTTGCTAGAGGACCTCTGTCCTCTCCCATTGGCTGATGGAAGACGCTAAACTACTAACCAGTTCCTCTGGCGACACCCTCGGTCCGGAGACGAACTGCATCCCTGGGTCACAGGGTGACCCAAACGAACCAAACCTCACAATAATACGTTAGCTAAAGCAAATTACATCTTTCGCTGCTAAGTTTTAGGATACTAGCACCCACTAGGAAGTGGTGGGCGCTACATACATGATTGTTAAAGGGGTGGTTCCCGTAAAATTTAACTTCTAGTAGTGTAGTGCCGAGATGTCCGAGTGGCATAATCGGCATTTTTTTTTTTTTTAATCGGTCCGTACATACCGTTCCCAGTATGTACTCTCACGGCCGCTTCCGGGTCTGGTGGTCGGGGCAGGGCGTGCCTGACTAATTGACAGGCATGCGACCGACCCATACAGTGCATTACGTTATCCCGAACGTCGGCGCGGCTCTTAACGGCGCCTGCGCACGGCATCTCGTGACGCGCTGTGTGTGTCGGTCGGATGCCTGTCAATCAGTCAGGCACGCCCTGCCCCGACCACCAGACCCGGAAGCGGCTGTGAGATTACATACTCGGAACGCTATGTACTGACCTATTTTTTTTTTTAAAAAAGCCGATTCTGCCACTCGGGCATCTCGGCACTACACTACTAAAACTTAATTTTTAGGGGAACAACCCCTTTAAGACATGCATGGGTTAGGGTAGTGCGACCTTCTTTCCACCTCCCAATCGCCAAGCAAAAAGGATTATCGCTACCATAGAAGGTATACCTGCCATGACATATACCCTGATAGGCCAAATCTGAGGGACCAACTTTTCAAAATTTCACCAAGATCGGTCCAGGGGTTCTTAAAAGACAAATAGTTTCTGAGAAAATCCAGTCTAAAGTCTATTTTATTCACAATGATAATGATAGTTTAATAAGCAACATAAATATTTTATTTGTTTGGTAACGGTCTTTGAAATCCGAATTTTTTTTTCTTATATCCTAACAGTTTTGCAAGACATGAGGAAAACTCAGGAGCTCCTCAGGAAGGCCCAAGAAAAGATTATGGCCAACACTGAAGTCATCCAGGCCAACACTAAAGTAATTCTTGAAAACTCAAAAATCATCCAGTACAAAACTGCGCAAAATAAGGAGCTACAAATTGTAGTCGAAAAAATACTGAAAAAATTAGACCAGTTGCATCATGACATGCAAGGCCACATTTAATTTTTTCTTTTATAATAAATAATGTTATTCTTTGGAAATGTTTCCTTTCTTATTGAGATTGTAGATTTTATAATATTATTTTATTTAACACAAACTGAAGACAAACTGATAAAAAAACGCACACATCCACTACTAAAAGAGCGTAAACTGCTGAAAAAAACAGGGTTTAACACAAAGTTCAGTGTTTTAGTCACACTTGCTGTAACGATCTGGTTTGGTATCTTTTAGTTGAGGCTGTTGGTGGATACGCTGTGCCAGAGGTCATGAAGCATGGGGAGGGTTCTCTTGCACAGTTACGTGGTGAGGCTTCTCTTGTGCCGAGTGAGGTGACCCGGAAACGGCGTGCTGTGGCGTCTAGATTTGCCATAGAGGAGCAGTGCGGGAGGGGTGACGGCTGTCTACCGCCTGACCGTTTGATTGCTCAATCCACACATTGGTCCCAGGGAGACCGCCACTTCCCTGCGCTCTATGAGACTGCTGCCAAACAGTCTTTTCATCTGGTAAGCAGTTGATTAAACTCACGGGTGCGGTGTGGAGAACTTCCTTGCTTGGCAGCATGTTTGATGTGATTTGAACACCTAGCAACTTATTTATATTGGTAATCCTTCTTCTCACAAGAACTTTTCCCCTGAACTTTTATTTTTATTCACATTCATTTATGTAGTCACGATTCACTTTCGATGTTTTCTTCAGTTTGTCACAATTTTTTGTTATATCACTTAATTAGATGTTGATAGACATATTATGCCTTGTTAAAATTTGTTTTTTAACCCTTAATCATTCATCAGCGCTGCACCATTTTTTATTTTTTTGTCTTAAGTAGCTGTAGCCTGACTATACCATAGTGCCTCAGGATTTAAAAGTTTGATTCACGTTATTGATGCTATACGTGACTTTTTAAATTCGTGATGAGCATTCAGCAATTACATTTAAAAAAATGTGGCAGCAGCCTTATATTACTCCTTACAGTGGCTTAATGACACAGCATGTGAACATTTATGCCCTGAACAACACTACCTGCCCACTCTGACTTTCAAAGGTAAAAATACATCAAAGAGGTAATGTATGACAATGGACCATTCAGCGCCCTGAGCCCATTAGGTCCCCTGCTCGGCTGTTGCTGCTGCTGCTGCTGCTGGTGGATTCAGCCATCTGCTGTGTGAGATGACGGGGGACAACTGGAGGCCGGGGAGTTGCCTGCTCCAAACGGCTCACTAATAGGAAGAGGAACAGACAGCAAGCAGCACCACGGTCACGTGGATAAAAGTTTTCTGAGCCCAGTAGAAAGTGTTGCTGTCTGTCTTATATAATGAGATTGTGTATTAAATATATTGACAATGACATGCAATTTTGAAATGTGTGTGTGTATATGTATATTCACTTAACTACTAAATGACTAGTATGTACCGAGGCCCCCCCAACACCCGGCAGTGGTGAGAATGTATTTGATGGGCACAGGTGAGAAGGAATACAGGGGCACAGCGGAGACTGTATTAGATGGGCACAGGTGAGACAGAATGGAGAGGCACAGCTGAGACTGTATTTGATGAGCACAGCCGAGACTGGTTTTGATGGGCACAGGTGAGACAGAATGGAGAGGCACAGCTGAGACTGTATTTGATGGGCACAGGTGAGGCGGAATAGAGGGGCACAGGTGAGGCGGAATAGAGGGGCACAGGTGAGACTGTATTTGGTGGGCACAGGTGAGACTGAATGGAGAGGCACAGCTGAGACTGTATTTGATGAGCACAGCTGAGACTGGTTTTGATGGGCCCACGTGAGACAGAATGGAGAGGCACAGCTGAGACAGCATTTGATGGGCACAGGTGCGGCGTAATAGAGGGGCACAGGTGAGGCAGAATAGAGGGGCACAGGTGAGACTGTATTTGGTGGGCACAGGTGAGGGGGAATCGAGAGGTACAGCCAAGACTGTATTTGATGGGCACAGTTGAGACTGTATTTGATTGGCACAGATGAGACTGTATTTGATATGTGCTGGTGAGGGTGCATTTGATGGGCACTTCATTTAAAAGGTAGGGTATACATGGGCAGGGAAAAGGGGGTGGGGTCAGGGGAGGAGGCAATGGGGTGGCAAAAATAGGTTTCGCCTAGGGTGTTAAAAATTAATGCAAGAAGGAACATTCAGCGCCCTGAACCGACGGCGGGTGCAAGAAAGTCACCGCCGATCCAGGACTCATTCATCTTTATGAATGTGAGTCTGTCCACGGACTCAGTGGACAGACGGGTCCTCTTGTCTGTGACCACCCCACCTGCCGCGCTGAATGTCCGCTCAGATAGTACACTGGAGGGGGGGCAAGACAGTAACTCCAGCGCATACTGAGCGAGCTCGCGCCAGGTGTCCAATCTGGCTACCCAGTACTCCATGGGGTCGTCTGTGCTCATACTGTCAGAAGCACCAAGGGACCCCATGTAGTCTGCCACCATGTGGGCCAGCCGCTGGTGGTGACTGCTGCTACTGCTGCTGGTACTGGGTCGCTCAGCTTGGAAGAAAAGCCTCATCTCACCCATTAGGTCCCCTGCTCGGGTGCTACTGCTGCTGCTGGGTGCAGCCACCTGCTGGGTGACATGACGAGGGACAACTGTAGGCCGGGGAGTTGCCAGCTCCAACTGGCTCACTATGTGTGCCTGCAGTTCCTCCATCCGGCGCTGCCTCTGACTGGCTGGGAGGAACTGCTCCACTTTCCCCTTACACCTTGGATCTAAAAGGGTGGCCACCCAAAAATCATCCCTCTCCTTAATACTCTTCACCCGGGGGTCCCTCCTGAGGCATCTCAGCATGTGGGCAGCCATGGGGAAGGCCTCAGCCCGATGTGACTCCTCATCGCTGCCCGGGTCCAGGACGTCCGACTCCTCATCATCGAGGCGCTGCTGCTCACGCGCAGAGATGCCCAACCCCCGGACTATCGGTGCCCCCAACACCGGCTCTCCCTCCTGACCAGGCCCTGACTCCAGGACGTCACCCCCAGTAACCTCATCATCCTCCTCCTCCTCGTCCTGGTCTTGGTGGAGCAGTCTTGCCTCCTGCTCCACCAAGGCCCTCTCCCCATCTTCGAGCAGGCGATCTAGTGCCCTTTCCAGCAGGAACACTATAGGGAGCACGTCGTTGAGGCCGACATGCTCCCTGCTCACCATCTTGGTCGCCTGCTCAAAAGGGACCAACACATGGCAGACCTGCTGTATCTGCCCCCACTCCGCACTGGTGATGTACGGTAGGGATTGTGATGGCCCGCCAGTGCCTTGCTCCAGCAGGTACTCCATCACCGCCCTTCGCTGCTCCCACAACCTCTCCAGCATGTAGAGGGTGGAGTTCCACCGCGTCACACTGTCCACAATCAGCCTGTGAGGGGGCAGGCTTTTGTCCCGCTGCAACTTGGACAGGGACGCGGTAGCAGTTGGGGAGCGCCTGAAGTGGCTGGCAATCCTGCGTACCTTTAGCACAATGTCACTCAACCCGGGATAGGTGCGCAGGAACTTCTGCACCACAAGGTTGAGGACATGTGCACAACAGGGCACGTGGGGAAGACTGCCAGACAGGAGGGCGGAGATGAGGTTGCTGCCATTGTCACAGACAACCATACCTGGCTGGAGCTTTCGGGGGGTCAGCCACTTCTGCACCTGAGCCTGAAGTGCGTTCAGCACTTCTTTGCCGGTGTGTCTCCGTTCCCCTAAACTAACAAGCTGGAGCACGGCCTGGCAACGCACGTGCCCCACACCTGAGTAGCTACGGGGGCGCTTGCTGGGAGGCTCAGCAGCTGCGGAGACAGTGTCTTGAGGGAGACCAGCAGTTCTCCCCTGGACACCCCGGGGCGGCACCACAAACTCTGATGGCGCCAATCCCTCCCCGGCGCCTCGGAGGGAAACCCAATGGGCCGTGAAGCTAATGTAGCGTCCCTGCCCATGCCTGCTGGTCCACCCATCCATCGTGAGATGCACCCTGTTGCTGACAGCGTGATCCAGCGACAGGGTTACATTCTTCACAATGTGCTGGTGTAGAGCAGGGACACCAGTCCTGGCAAAGAAATGGCGGCTGGGGACACGCCATTGGGGTTGGGCCTGCTCCAACATCTGCCTGAAGGGGTTGGAATCAACAATGTTGAAGGGAAGCAGATGTTGGGCAATAACCCTTGCCAGGAGCCCATTGAGGGAACGCACACGTCGGTCTCCGGGGGGGAAGGGAGTGGTGCGTTCAAAGGCGTCGGAAATCGTCGCCTGGCGCGGGACGGTTATGCGGGACACGGAAGATGAGGGTGCTGTTGATGTAGAGATCTGGCTGCCAGTAACAGTAACTCTACTAGAGGGAGCGGGGGGGCATGACCTGCTGGTGGCAGATGAAGTTGTGGCAGGGGCTGCTCTACCCTGCACACTTGTGGTTGTGGCGCTGCTACCACCACCACCCTTTCTCATCTGGTCATGCACCTGCCAATGATTGATTCGGAGGTGCTGGTTGAGTGCTGTGGTACCCACCCGAGCCAAGCACTTCCCTCTCTTCACCCTGACATGACAGATCTTGCAGATGGCTACGGTGTGGTCATCTGCTACCAGGGTGAAGAAGGTCCAGACAGGTGACTTCAACACCACCCTCCTGTCAGATGGGGTGACGCTGGCTTGCACCTGCTGGGACTCAGTGCGCACAGGTGGAGCTGCCTGCTGCTGCTGCTGAGACCTCCTGCTGCCATCACCAGTGGAGACCCTGACGCTGGTCTCCCTGCTGACCTGGCGCACCGTTTCCCCAGGGTGCCTACCTTCCTCGTCGTCACTGCTGCTTGCAATCGACACGGTAGGTGGCACCCATGTTGGGTCACCCTCCTCTTCACCCCCAGATATATCAGACTCAGGGCTGATCTGTGTTGTGAAGGTAACAGCATGGCTACGCTGTCCCCTCACCGACGCCTGGGTCTGACTAGGTGCTGGTGTTTCCTGCACAACAACAGCACCACTTACAGCATGGCTACGCTGTCCCCTCACCGACGCCTGGGTCTGACTAGGTGCTGGTGTTTCCTGCACAAGAACACCAGCATCACTTTGAGGGGATGACTCTGGGCTAATGCAAGCAGGTACCCCATCCTCCTCCATCAACCCTTCATCCTCCTCCATCGACCCTTCTAAAAGTTCCTGAGCATCAGGACAGAACTGCATGTCTGCCTGATGCGGGGCCTCCCCCAAGATATCGCTCTCAATGTCGCTGTCCTCAAACATTAAGACGCTGGAATCTTGGGGGGTGGGGGTGGGTACTAAAGGCACCGTTGTGATGGTGGTGCTACCCTGAGTCGGGACTGATGATGACTCAGTGGTACTGCTGTGCCCCATATACTCCACCACAAGTGGAGCCTGCGAATCCGATATAGGGCGGCTGCCCGCGGGAAAATAATGACGGATCAGGCGGACTCCACTTCCACTAGTACCAACAGTAGGGGCGCGAGAGGTACCCCGTGCTGGCAGCGACCCAGCACTGGGAGTAACTCCCCTACCCCTGCTGCCACGGCCACGGCCGCGCATGCTGGACATACTTGCTGATGTGTGTTTGTGTGTGTGGGGGGGGGGGGTTAAACTTTATTGGGGGGGGGGGGGGAAATGTGTCAACGGTGTATATGATCTTTTTTTTATAATAAGGAGCGCACAAAAAGATAAACTACACAGTTATCAATCTAGGATAAAACTACAATTTTTTTTACACTAAAGTCACTAAAGGACTCAGACAAGGACTACAACAATATGCACTAAACAATAAATCTAATTAAAGAAACGTAGATGACTAATCTAATATCTATGCAAAAAACTGCTTAAAGAAAAATAGAATACTAAACTAAAGGAAAATTTTTTGTTTTTTTTTTTTTGGACACTAAAAAGAGAAACTAAAAACAGAATAAACTAAGCAAGTTTAAAGAACTGTACACTTACACTAATTTAGCACTAGTTGTAAGCACACAGAAATCTATCTAACACTTTGAAAAAACAGTTTATAGAAGATATAAGTGCAAATATAAAATGACACTAACCACAGAACTTATAGAACTATGCAGACAGTATACCAAGCACAGTACTGACTGCAAAACACTACAATTAAAGAAATAAGCTAAGTTACAGAAATTTGCACTTACACTAGCTGGAAGTACACACAGAAAACTATGTAACACTAAGCTAAACTAAACTGGAAAACCACAGCAATAAGAACTTTGAAAACAACTGTCAGGAACAAGAAAAGCTGATAGAAGTATGCAGTAGCAAGGGCAAAACTGGTGCTAACACAGTACAACTATAAGCTACAACTATAAGCAAATATAAGCTACAGTACTTAACAGAACTCTGCACTTACACTAAAAACTAGCTGTAAACAACACTAGCTGTGAGCAAGCACACAGAAAACTATCTAAGACTGAGCTAAACTCAACTGGAAAACCACAGGAACAGGTAGCTTTTAAAAAAACTATTTGGTGTGTTGCTTTTAAAAAAGCAGTTTGTAGAACATACAATTGCAGCTATAAGCTGCCAGGAACAAGAGCAATGATAGATAAATGCAGTATTAGCAAGGGCAATACTGTTGATGCACTATCACAGAGCACACAGAAACACTCCACTCTCCTCAAAGAACTGGTGAATCTGCAATGAAATCCTGCTGGCACCTTACTTATATAATGCCCAAGAAGGCAGATTCCTATTGGCTGCTGTGGAGGTTGCTAACCTCTGACAACTGTGGGAAGAGAACTGTGATTGGCTGTGTTGAAAAAGAAGGGCGCGAAAGTAATCGCGCGATATCGCAGTTTTCCCAAATAATCGCATAGCGATTATTCTGTAAAATAAAGAGCACGCATCAGCTACTCAGCCCAGTGTAGGCATAGGCAGGCAGGTTCATCTTGGCTGCTATGGAGGTTGCTAACCTCTGCAAAATGTGGTAGGAGCACTGTGTTGCCAAAATAACAAAGAATGAAAAAATCGCGTTATATCTCTCCTTTGCCGATTAATCGCAGTGCGATTGTTTGGCAAGATACGACGCGCATCAGCTAAGCTATTAACTGATGCGCGTCCTATGTTGCCAAATAATCGCACTGCGATTAATCGGCAAAGGAGAGATATAACGCGATTTTATTCTGCTAACTTACTCTACTACTATGCATGAGAGCCAATCAGAAAATCTCGAATATTCGGCAAAAGGAATATCGCGCAATATTGCTATTGCCGAATATTCGAGATTTTCTGATTGGCTCTGATGCGCCAATCAGAATTCATGCAATATCGCGCAATATTGCTATTGCCGAATATTCGAGATTTTCTGATTGGCTCTGATGCGCCAATCAGAAAATCTCGAATATTCGGCAATAGCAATATTGCGCGATATTGCATGAATTCTGATTGGCGCATCAGAGCCAATCAGAAAATCTCGAATATTCGGCAATAGCAATATTGCGCGATATTCGAGATTTCTGATTGGCTCTGATGCAAAAGAAGGGCCGAGTAGCTGATGCAATTATTTTATGTTGCCGAAAAAGCGCAATGCGTTTTTTCGGCCGAAAAAACGCAATGCGATTTTTCGGAAAATAAAAGAATTGCATCAGCTACTCGGCCCAGGGTCTCTCTGTAATCATACCAGCATGCTTTTAGACCTTGAAGGCGATCATTGATCACTAGGATGTGATCTGTTTTAAAAATAAATTTGAAAAAAATAACAATATTCGAAATAGCGAATATTCGCCGCTATATTCGAGTTATATCGCGAATACTCGAATATGCAATATTCGCAGCGAATATTCGCGATTCGAATATTCGCGAGCAACACTAGTTGTAAACCTTCCCGTTTTTTCACCTAGATAGATATAGATACTTGCAGATATTTTATGACCGCACTTCAGCAATACTGTTGGCTTTGATAAGGTTCAGAACTTCAAATTCAAAGCGTGACTACTTAAAACTTCTTTGTTGGTGTGCAGTTATACTTTGCAAGCCAAACATTTAACAAATGTGTAAAGCGCCAATTAATTTCTAAAGCCATTAAATCAAAGTGAAGATTGATTCATGCAAGGTAATACAATACAGCCTTGAGCAGTCCAACAATGTTACTGAAATCACCAAGCTTTTCCTAATATGCTTGGGATGCCACATTACCGATCTGGCTCTAAAGAACAGTAAAAAATGAAGCAAGAGAATAAAAATGTGATTCCGTTTTTATCAAGATTCAAACACTGCACCACTCAAATACAGATATTGGTGTTATGTTTCCTAGTTTGATTTGTTTTAGTGTAATTATCTGCATTTTGGAGACCAGAAGTTAAAGATATTGAAGCTGGCCCAATAAGCAGTTAAACAGAGAAGTGAACTCTGGCATCATTCAGAGATTTGGTGGCAATATCTAAAATATTTTCTGCCATTTAGTGACCAGTGTGGGAGGAAAACAAACACATTTATTGTTTTGTGACAGATCTGGCTGAGCTCTCTGTTTTCCTAGGCTTATTAAATCTTGTATTCTCTGGGGAGAAGACCTTTCAGAGCAATTGTATAGAGCGGCTCTATGTAATTCTATAGTCGGCAAGAAGCACTATTTTTACCTAGAATGTGAAATCATCTTCAAATAATACAACTTGCTACAGCCATCGTTGGACAGAATGACCATGGTAATTTGATGTTGCTACTAGAGTGAATACAACAAATATGTTATTAAATTACTGCAGTGCTTAAATATGAGGGTCAGCACTCCTCCCTCTTAAAGTGGTTGTAAACCCACTTTTTCGACTTTTACCTACAGGTAAGCCTATAATAAGGCGTACCTGTAGGTATAAAGAATATCTCCTAAACCTATACGGTTTAGAAGATATTACCCCCGCTGATTGCAGCGGCGCATGCGCAGGGGGGAATCTACGGCCAAAGGACCGGCCACCGCCGTCCTGGCCGGATTTAAATCTCCCGCGCGCACGCGCGGGAGTGACGTCATCGCCGCTCCAGCCAATCACAGCACTGGAGCGGCGATACCCGGAAGACACGCCGAGTCAAGATGACATCTCGCTCGGCGTGCACCAGGTAAGTTCCCTACACCTCGTTCCGAGGTAAGTATTTCATAATGAGCTAATATGCGGTGCATATTAGCTCATTATGGCTTTTCCCTTGCAGGTCTAAAAAAAATAAATATATTTTTTTGCGGTTTACAACCGCTTTAACTAATGCTTACTAAATCAGAACTCAATAAAAAAGCAAAACACACATGTAGCGCCCCCTTACTCTCTGTAGGGGCGTTACACTAAAGTTAGTGGGAAATAGGAGAGTTACGCAGCTCCCATTCACAATTTGTCAAATTTCAGGCTGCTGTCATTTCAGAACTGTCCTGTAGGTCAGTCTGCGCTCCAGGGGTGTGTTCCCACCCCTGGGTGGCAGCTGGCGATAGAGGGGTTCTGGCAGACTCGTTTTCCTCAGCAGCCAATCAGAGGGGTTGGTTCCCTTGCTAGGGCATGCTGGGGGAGACTATATCTGGGGCAGCCGCCTTGGCCCCGGGGGCGCCGCCGTCTTTTTTTCTTTTCTGCGGGGTCCAAGTTCCAGGTGCGACATCCACCTTCAGGATGCACACATCCATGGACCCTGCAGCCGTGGACTACCTGGCCGAAGATGCGCACCATGCGGAGCTTCACCCTAACGTAGAGAGGGGTCCCAGTAGCTGCTGGGTCCCAAACCTTTCCTAAAAGGTTTCCAAGCTGGGAGCTGTACGGTGGGGGATCGGCTTGAGGAGATTCCGGAGGCAGGTGATCCAATAGGGCTTGAACTAACCATCGGGGATCTGGTGACCGGGAGATTGACAGGTACACTTCAACTGTCAACCATTGACCCTGACTAAATTCACTGGGAGGACTCGCTCATTCCGGATCACGCTCATTCAAGTACTAGGCCTGTGGCAGAGGCCCGAGCCAGGCCTGTGGCAGAGGTCTGGTCCTTCCATCGTTTGCAAGTGACGCCTCGGCTGCCAGTCCTGTGGCAGAGGTCTGTCCGGGGGCACTTTACCCACTCTGACTAGAGTAGCAACGAACTAAGCTCATCATTGCTGAGAGAAGGATTGCTCTCTCTTCTTCATATCCAAGGCCTGATACTCAAGTTCTCTCTCTGCTCATCAACCTTTCCTGTCCTGTACCATGTTGATGTTGGCCATGTTGGGCCTTGGAATAAAGCATTGAAGAAAACCCAACTAAAGACTGGACAATCGGTCTCTATCTCAACTCACAAGTATCACCCCTAGACACCTGCAAGGTAACTCAACAAGCCGATCCCACTTATAATCAGCGGCTCCTCCGGGGGTAGCGCTCGACACAAAAAAAGCAAACACAAGCAAACAATACAAACACACATTTGTATTTCTGTCCATCCAGTTCTGATGCCGCGTGCACATGACCGTTTTTGCCTTCACTGGAATTTAGAGGTCAAGCCCAACCCCGAAAAAAAAAAAACACACCATAATCCCTTCTCCACAAAATGATTTGGAGGGGTGGCTAGCACTTTTGACAATATTGGGATGAATTAGAGAGGAGACTGCGAGCAGGCCTTATTGTCCAACATCAGTGCCTGACCTCACTAATGCACTTCTGGAAGAATGGTCAAACATTCCCATAGACACTCTCCTAAACCTTGTGGGCAGCCTTCCCATTAAAGTTTATGTGCGTGTAAAAGCAGGTGTCCCAATACTTTTGACAATATAGTGTCTACAGTCGTACTCACAAAATTGTTGTGATCTAGTGTTAAAAGTAAAAAGTCAGTGATTTAACACAAAGGGCCAGATTCTCAGAGGCGCTACGACGGGGTATCTCAGATACCCCGTCGTATCGCCGTTTTTTTCCCCAGGTATCTATGCGAGTGATTCTTAGAATCACTTTGGCATAGATACGGGTGAAGATCCGACAAGTGTAATTGTATTACACTTGCGGATCGTAGATGTAATGACAACTCCGGCCACTAGGTGGCCTTTACGTTGTTTTCTCATTTGCCTATGCAAATTAGGCTAATACGCCGATTCCCGAATGCTTTTACGCCGCCCGTCGTCGCTTATGTCGTTTTCGTTCGCGTAAGGTTACCCCTGCTAAAATGAGGGGTAACCTTACGCAGTACCGTCGGATGCCGTCGGGTGCCGTCAGATGCCATGTTAAGTATGGCGTCGGGTCAGCGTCGGCTTTTTCCGTCGGTTATGTCGTTTTCCTAAGTCGTTCGCGAATAGGGCATTGCGTAAGTGACGATCACATCGTTTTGACGTTGGTTTCACCGAAGCTTTCCGACGTGAGCTGGAGCATGCGCACTGGGCTTTTTCCCCGGCCGGCGCATGCGCAGTTCGATCGACGCGGGGGCGCGCTTAATTTAAATAAAAGCCGCCCCTTTGAATTACGCGGCCTTACGCTGGGCTATTTACACTACGCCTCCGCAAACTACGGAGCAAGTGCTTGGAGAATACGGCACTTGCTCTGTTAAGTTGCGGCGGCGTAGTGTAAATGGCTTACGCTACGCCAGCGAAAATGTATGAGAATCTGGCCCAAAAATTGAATATATAATAAAACAAGTCCAAAGTGTGCAATCCTTCTCCAATTCCCACCGATATTCCACCACATGCTCAATGTTACATTGAAGCTTATTAAAGACTGGCCAGAAAGTTCTGACCCTTTATCAACAAGCAGGTCATACAGCACTAGGGGGCTGTTTAAACCAGATGTCAAATCCCTGTCTTGAGGTTGAGCAGGACTATTACCATATGCCGCGTACCCACAAACGGATTTTCCATAGGAAAAACCTTGGATGGTTTTTCAGACAGAATTCCACTCAAGCTTGGCTTGCATACACACGGTAACACAAAAGTTCTCTGAACTTTCGACCATCAAGAACGCAGTGACGTACAACACTACAACGAGCTGAGAAAATGAAGTTCAATGCTTCCTAGCATGCGTCGATTTGTTTCTGAGCATGTGTCGGAAATTTTGCGCGTCGGAATTGCTACAGATGATTGGAATTTCCGATTAAAATTTTTTCCATCGGACAATTTGAGAACCAGCTCCCAAATTTTTGCGGAAATTTCGGAGCCTACACACGGTCAGAATTTCCGATCAAAAGCTCACATCGGACTTTACTTGTTGGAAATTCCAACCACGTGTACGGGGCATAAATCTCCACGTCACTTTTCTCCACTTTTTTTCATGATTATTAACAAAAAGTACAAAACATGTTACCACGTGGCACTGAGATGTGATAAAGCCCTGTTAGGCCACACCAATCCCATGTACTCTAGAAGTAGTGGTTAAGGTGCAATTGGTATATGCATATGCACTGAACATAGTAACCAATTGTGGTAAAAGAGCAAAACACAGATAGAAAACACATTCACACACACACACATTTTCCTCTCTCTCTCCTTAGAGGACAAGCAAAACCATGAAAATATAATGAGCAACATTGGTACATGATTCCAAATGAGCAACCACCCTGGAAACAGAAACCGAGTAGGAAGAAAAAACAACACCAAATAGCTTAATGAGAAGTAGCAAGATTAACAACTTGTGACACTTAAATGGGTTGTAAAGATTCGTTTTTTTATTTTCTAAATAGGTTCCTTTAGTCTAGTGCAGGCATGTCCAAAGTCCGGCCCGCGGGCCAAATGCGGCCCCCCTGTTGATTTAATATGGCCCCCCTGGGAATTTGGATATATATACTGTTTGTGGCCCCCAGGGCCACATAAGATATATACCGTATTTATCGGCGCTGCCTTGGAGGGGACAGGACGAGCGCTGCCAGATTACATGGAGAATCTCCTGTTTACTCAGCAGCGTCTGTATTGGAAGTCCTGTTTCCTGGGATGCCATTGGACGACTGTTCTGTCTATCATATGAGGCGGGACTTTGTATTAAAGAGGCCACAGAGTAAACAGGTTCCTACCATTTGTAATCTGTCGGCACTCGCCCCGCCCTCCTTCCTCTGCCCTCCAACGCTGCAGATGGACATCGATCAGATGTGAGGCTGCATTGATTGCAATGGTATGGCTGCATTCAGGGCAATGGCGAGGCTGCATTCAGGGCGATGCTAAGCCTGTGTGTGTTATACGGTATATCCAAATAACACGCCCAAGCTCATCCTTAGTCCTAAACGGCGCTCTGGGTTTCCTTGGGGGCCACAAAAGAAATATATACAGTATATCCGAATAACACAACCAAACTCATCTATTTACTCACACACAGCCACAAAGGCAAGAGAATACTTGTTGGGGAATGTATTAGTGCTCGGATGACCACACTGAATTTTAATGGTTCAAAGAATGTCAGGCAAAATAGTCGGCCCTCACGCATGTTCACTTCATCAAATCTGGCCCTCTTTGAAAAAAGTTTGGACACCCCTGGTCTAGTGCATTGTTCACTAACGTTTTCCTTCGATTTCCCTTATAAGTGTTTTTTTTCTTTGTCTGAATTTCTCACTTCCTGTTTCTCCTCAGTAAGCTTGCCCCCATCATCCGAGCTGTTCTGGCTGGGGGTTAGTCAGCCAGAACAGATTACTGAGGAGGAACAGGAAGTGAGAAGTTCAGACAAAGAAAACAAATACAAAAAAAAACATTTAGGAGGGAAATCGAAGGAAAAGGTTTTCTTTGTCTAAATGTCTCTCTTCCTGTTCCTCCTCAGTAAGCTGTTCTGGCTGACTAACCCCCAACCAGAACAGCTTGGATGGGGGCAAGCTTACTGAGGAGAAATGGGAAGTGAGAAATTCAGACAAAGAAAAAAAACATTTAGAAGGGAAGTCAAAGGAAAGGGTAAGTAAACCAACAATGCACTAGCTTAAAGGGGTTGTAAAGGTACAATTTTTTTTCCTAAATAGCTTCCTTTACCGTAGTGCAGTCCTCCTTCACTTACCTCATCCTTCAATTTTGCTTTTAAATATCCTTATTTCTTCTGAGAAATCCTCACTTCCTGTTCTTCTGTCTGTAACTACACATTGTAATGCAAGGCTTTCTTTCTGGTGTGGAGTGTCGTGCTCACCCCCTTACTTGGACTACAGGAGAGTCAGGATGCCCACTAACACACAGCTCCTTTCTCTATCTGCAATGTAGAGAGCGTCCTGACTCTCCTGTAGGCCAAGGGAGGGGGCGAGCACGACACTCCACACCAGGGATAAAGCCTACCATTACTGTGTGGAGTTACAGACAGAAGAAGAACAGGAAGTGAGGATTTCTCAGAAGAAATAAGGACATTTAAAAGCAAAAATGGAAGGATGAGGTAAGTGAAGGAGGACTGCACTATGGTAACGGAAGCTATTTAGGAAAAAAAATTGCACCTTGTAAAGGTGAAATTTTTTTTCCTAAATAACTTCCGTTACCATAGTGCAGTCCTCTTTCACTTACCTCATCCTTCCATTTTTGCTTTTAAATGTCCTTATTTCTTCTGAGAAACCACTTCCATACCGGACACTTACGCACCTTCCTGCCCAAGCCAATTTTCAGCTTTCAGCACTGTCGCACTTTGAATGACAATTGCACGGTCATGCTACACTGTACCCAAACAAAATTGACATCCTTTTTTCCCCACAATTAGAGCTTTCTTTTGGTGGTATTTGATCACCTCTGCGGATTTTTTTTGTGCGCAACAACTAAAAAAAGACAGAAAATTTTGAAAAAAATTAAGTTTTTATTTTTTTCTGTAATTTTTTTTGTAAATAAGTATGTTTTCTCTTTCAATTACGGGCACTGATGGGCACGGATGAGGTGGCACTGATGGACACCGGTGAGGTAGTACTGATGGGCACCAATGAGGTGGTACTGATGGGCACTGATAGGCGGCGCTGGTATGCGGCACTGATGGGCATTCATAGGCGGCACTGATGGGCACTCATAGGCGGCACTGATGGGTACTCCTAGGCAGGACTGATGGGCACTCATGGGTGGCACAGATGGGCACTCATGGGCGGCACAGATGGGCACTCATGGGCGGTACAGATGGGTGGCACAGATGGGTACTTATGGGTGGTACAGATTAGCACTGATAGGTGGGCACTGGGCATGGATGGGCACTGAGAGGTGGCACTGATGGACACTGAGGGGTGGCACTGATGAAAACTGAGGGGTGGCACTGATGGATCCATGTTGCCAGTCAGTGCCCATTTGGGCACTGATTGGCATCTTTTTTTTTTTTTACTGTCCTTTTTTCTTTTTTTTTTTTTTTTTACTGCTTTTTTTTTTTTTTTTGCCCTTCCCTGGTTGTCCAGTGTCTGCTTCCCTGGTGGTCCAGTGTGGGCATCCAAGGGGGGCTGCACTGATAAACAATTAGCGCAAAACCCCCCTGTCAGGAGAGCCGCCAATCGGCTCTCCTGTACTCGTGTCTGTCAGACGTGAGAGAGGAAGTGCCATCAATGGCTCTTCCTGTTTACATCGTGATCAGCCGTGATTGGACACAGCTGATCACGTGGTAAAGAGCCTCCGCCGGAGGCTCTTTACTGAGATCGGAGATGCAATGTATCAGACTGACACCCCGTATCACCGATTGCCGCCCTGCGCCCCACCATGGGCGCGTGTCGGCATTAAATCCTGCAGGACGTCAATAGACATCCAGTCAGGATTTCAGAACCACTTCCCGGACGTCAATCTGCCATTCACTGGGCGGGAAGTGGTTAAAGGAACCTATTTAGAAAATAAAAAACTAACCTTTACAACCCCTTAACCACTTCAGCCCCAGAAGGTTTTACCCCCTTCCTGCCCAGGCGAAATTTCAGCTTCCGACACTGCATCGCTTTTACTGACAATTTTAACTGACACTAAACAAAATTTACGTCCTTTTTTCCCCACAAATAGAGCTTTCTTTTGGTGGTATTTGATCGCCTGTGCAGTTTTTATTCTTTGTGCTATAAACGGAAAAAAAAGCATCAATATTGGAAAAAACACAATATTTTTTACTTATTGCTATAATAAATAACCCAGTTTAGGCTGATACGTATTCGTCTACATATTTTTGGTAAAAAAAAAATCGCAATAAGCTTATAGTGACTGGTTTGCGCAAAAGTTGTAGCGCCTACAAAATAGGGGACATAATTATGATTTTTTTTTACTAGTAATGGCGGCGATCTGCGATTTTTTTATTGGGACTGCAACATTATGGCAGACACATTGGACACTTTTTACACATTTTTGGGACCATTCACATTTATACAGTGATTAGTGCTATAAATATGCACTGATTACTGTATAAATGTGACTGGCAGGGAAGGGGTTAACCACTAGGGGGCAGGGAAGGGGTTAAATGTGTAGCCTAGTGAGTGTTCTAACTGTAGGGGGAGGCGGGGTGACTGGGGGAGGTGACCGATCTGTGTCCCTATGTACAAAGGACACAGCATCGGTCTCCTCTCCCTGACAGGACGTGGAGCTCTGTGTTTACACACAGAGTTCCACGTCCCTGCTCAGTTACTGGGCAATCGTGGGTGCCCGGCGACAATCGTTGCCGCCGGGACGGCGGCTTTAAAAGACAAGGACATCATATGACGTCCTGTCAGAACAACATAGCTACCTTGCCGCCGTCAATTGACAGCGGCTGGTAGACAAGTGGTTAAAAACATCTAACCACGGTTGCCATATCTTAGTGATTTTTTTTGCAGACAAGTCACATCCTCAAGTGTTTTGTATTTTGGAAGATCAATGTTGATCAAATGACAAACATATTGTACAGTAGGTGAAGGCGGATTCTTCCAATGTAGTAGAATAGCTTTTAGAACGTAAAATAAGTAAACAAAACAAGAAGCGGGGGACAAAGACTTTAAAGATTCCAAGGAGACATACTTTCGATGTTTTGGGTGCTGGAAAGTCTAGGTTGAGTTCCATTAAGGCATGAAAGTCAGACCAGAAAGTCAATATACTTGGACACATCCAAAACATATGTAGAAGGGTTGCAGGCTCCTCTCCACATTTCCGTCAACAGACTGGATTTGAGAGACTCATCTTTGAGGCCCCGTACACACGATCGGATATATCCGATGAAAACGGTCCGCGGACCATTTCCATCGGATATGTCCGATCGGGAGTTTGATCCGATGGCGTGTACACACCATCGGATCAAATTCCCCGCCGCCGGACGGCGCGGTGACGTGGCGGTGACGTTGACGCCGCCACGTCACCGCTACGTCACCGCACCAGGAAGTAAAACACTTCCGCGCATGCGCCGAATCCATTCGGCAGCGGCGCGGCGGTGGTGGGAGCCGACATGTCTGCTGGTAAGTGTACTAACCAGCAGACATGTCGGGCGGACAGATTCCCACCGGATAGATTTCAAAGCTTGCTTTGAAATCTGTCGGGTGGAGAAATCTGTCCGCTAGCCCATACACACGAGCGGAGATGTCTGCTGAAACGGTCCATCGGACCGTTTTCAGCGGACATATCCCCTCGTGTGTACGCGGCCTGAGAGTTTTGTGGGGTGAAATGAAGATGATGAAAGAATTTGAACTGAATGAACCGATCAGCTGTGCTGATAATATCTTTGAAACTTGTTTCAGTAACCTCTTCCCAGTCATCATTTGTGAGAGTAGGAATATAAGGAAGCCATTTCCTGTTAGGCCGTGTACACACGACCGGTTCAGCAAGAAACTAGATGGGAGACGTATTCTGCCGAGGAAACCGGTCGTGTGTACACTTTTCGCCGAGAAACCCGTCGGGAAACTCGTTGAGCCAAAAAGAGAGCATGTTCTCTATTTCCTTGTTGGACAATGGGAAAATTTGGCTCGAAGAGGTTTTTAACCACTTAAGACCCGGACCAAAATGCAGGTAAAGGACCTTGCCCCTTTTTGCGATTCGGCACTGCGTCGTTTTAACTGACAATTGCGCGGTCGTGCGACGTGGCTCCCAAACAAAATTGGCGTCCTTTTTTCCCCAAATTTCAATGTGTGCAACACCAAATTGGGCTTTGACAGCATATATCAAAAAAAGGTACTTATAGAAGGATTTGTATTGAAGTCTGTTTTTTTTTTTTCTCTTAAGTTATAACATTTTTCTCTTTAAGTGTTCTCCACCTTTCTTGGTCCTTAAAGGGGTTGTAAAGGTTCGTTTTTTTTTCCAACTTAATGCATCCTAAAAACTGGCAATGATGGACCCCCAGCCCCCCGTTTTACTTACCTGAGCCCAAATCTGCTGTGTGCGTCCCCCGACATCCTCTTCTATTCGATTTCTGGCCTCGATTGTCTAAAATTGCTAGATTGATAGCAGCGCATCCTTTGGCTCACGCTGCTGTAAATCACATGCAATGACGCTGCATGCCAGGGGGCGGGCCGTGTGATACAGTCGGCGGCTATGGCTGCCAGCAGTATCACGGGAGCAAGCCCGCAAGATAACCTTCTTGGGAGAGCGCTTCTCATGAAGGGGTTAGCTGATGCGGGGAGGAGCTGAAACAGCCACCAAGGGACCCCGAAAGACCAGGATCGGGGCCACTCTGTGCAAAACAAGCTGCATAGTGGAGGTAAGTATAAGATTTTTTTTGTTTGTTTTGTTTTTTAATGGGAACCTTTATTGTCCATTTAATTCAGGGACAACATTTAAGCAAATATAGACACTTCATAATGTAGTATCTTTAGATGATTAAAATGATTTTCAGCAATAGCAAAATACCATCCAGGAAAGGTTCTAATATATTATTGTGTTAAAACCAGGGCTTTTTTTCTGGGGGAACTTGGGGGAACTCAGTTCCACCACCTTTGGCCCAGACCCTTTCTTGCCTGCTCACCACAATCACTTGTAAACACAGAAGTCTGGTTTCTGTGTTTACAAGTGACAGCTCTGCACTCTGTGTGTAACCCCCCCTTAACTCTGCACTCTGTATGTAGTGCAATTCTGGTATTTAATGCCCCTTTAAGACCCTTCTACTGTTTGTGAAATCTGAACAGGGTCGTGGTTGAGTTCCTGCACCTATTTTCTAGGAAAAAAAAGCTCTGGTTAAAACATTCACCGGATGTAAAAGGCCTGTTAAATAACAGGAGTGACAATATTCCCCCAGGGCTCCTCTCTATACACAAGGATCTTCCCGATCACCACTTCAGCAAATGTCTCCGAAGCGTACAAATGCAAATGACCCACTCAGTGTATCTGTGAGTCAATTATAATATTCATATTATACTACTTTTCATAATAATTCACATCATCGTACGGTCTCTTTAAATCAATCGCATATAGTAAAGGGAGGCTTGTTTCCAAGTGCGTGAAACAAGCTCCTCCCCCACGGTCCCCAAATCCACTCTGTTATCACCAATTCCAACCAGGGATAGAAGCATCCAAAGCCAACAATCCTCTCTTGATCTCGGGGCAACTCGGATCACCTTCAAAATAAAAGAACCAAAAGTGCTTTATTGTATAAATGTATGTGCATGTTATTTAAATTATGTTTATCTAAAAAAACACATAAAAACCATCACTTTCGAGTGTGCATGATGTCCTGCGGAACGTCACATGAAAACTCACTGACTGGAGGTGACCGCATCACGCATGCTTACCTGGAAGTTACAGATTTTATCGTTTTTTTTTTTTTTTTTTTTAAGGAACAGCATTTTAAATATAAAAACAAGTTTGACGCGTTTTCGTCATGTGACTTCCTCAGGATGTTTTAAGTAAGTCATATAACGAAAATGCACCAACCAGAAGTGACATCATCACGCATATGCACCTGGAAGTTCCATTTTTTTTAACCACTCCCTGACCGCCACACAACTATTTACATCAGGAGAATGGCCCGGCTTTGCAAAGGTACCTACCTATACATTCCTTTTAAATCGCGGCCTAGTGGGCGTATGCGCACCTGCTGCATGCTCCATGAGTGTGACTGTGGGTCCCGCGGACTCGATGTCCGTCAGGTGCCCGCGATCATGTCACGGAGCGGCAGAACATGGAGATGTAAACAAGACATTTCCCAGTTCTGCCTAACAACAGGACACTAATATATTGCTCCCTGTCATCGGGAGCAGTGATCTCTGTCACCTGCTAGTAAGACCAGCACCCCCACAGTTAGAATCACTCCCTAGGACACACTTAACCCCTTGCTCACCCCCTAGTGTTTAACCGCTTCCCTGCCAGTGTCATTTACACAGTAGTTGGTGCATTTTTATAGCACTGAACGCTGTATAAATGACAATGGTCCAAAAATAGTCTCAAAGGTGTCAGATGTGTCCGCCATAATGTCACAGTATTGATAAAAATCACAGATCGCCGCCATTACTAATAAAAAAATTATAATAATCAAAAATGGCATAAAACTATCCCCTATTTTGTAGAATAATAAGTATAAGTTTTGCGCAAACAATATATACGATTATTGCGATTTTTTACCAAAAACTGTGTAGAAGAATACATATCTGCCTAAACTGAGTAAAATGTTTGTTATATATATTTTTAATGGATATTTATTATAGGAAAAAGTAAAAAAAAAAAATTCAAAAATTGTCGCCTTTTTGTTCATAGCACAAAAAATAAAAACCGCAGAGGTGATCAAATACCACCAAAAGAAAGCTCTATTTGTGGGGGGAAAAAAGGACGTCAATTTTGTTTGGGTGGCACGTCGCACGGCTGCGCAATTGTCAGTTAAAGCGACGCAGTGCCGAATCGCAAAAAGTGCTCTGGTCAGGAAGGGGGTAAATTCTTCCGGGGCTGAGGTGGTTAAGTAACAGCATTTTAAATTATATGCGAGTACATTTATACAATAAATAGCTTTTGCTTTTTTTAATATACACTATGAAAGTATATCATATCAGGAAGCCATGTTTGATTTATTAAACTTTTTTTTGTTTAAGCTTTCAGTAAGAAAATCATTCTTGACTGCACTAGAGAGGTATTTGTATTAACACTAAATTATAAAAAGGCTTGTAAGGCAATTATACAATTTATGTCATTTTTTAAATGAATGTTTGTTAATAATGGTCACAAGAATTTATAGACCAAAATGAAATAGAAAAGCTGGCAGCTCAGAATACAAGCAATTCCATTAAAGGGAATTAGCTTCACCTTGTTAGCAGTTGTGAAGGTCCTTTGAAGAAAGATATAAAAAAAAAAAAAAAAAAAAAACAACACTGCCTGTTTATAAATAAAGATTGATATACAAAGAGATGCCCCTCGCATCCTAATATGCACAGGATCAATAAACTGCAAGATCAGAGCTACAAACTTTACAACCAACTCTAGACATGGTGCATTTTTCTGCAGCACAAATCACTGCACATTTTGGGCCAGATTCTCAGCTGAGATACGACGGTGTATCTCAGATACACCGTCGTATCTCAGTTTTTTTCAATGGGTATCTATGCGTGTGATTCCTAGAATCACTTACGCATAGATACACTAAAGTCCGACAGGTGTAAAATAATTACACCGTCGGATCTTAGATGTAATGACAACGCCGGCCGCTAGGTGGCCTTCACGTTGTTTTCTCATTTGCCTATGCAAATGAGCCTAATACGCCGATTCCCGAAAGTTTTTACGCCGCCCCGTTGTCGTTTATGTCGTTTCCGTAAGGTTTTTCCGGCATAAAGATAAAACAGGCCAAAGATGGCGCATTTTATGTTAAGTATGGACGCCGTGACCGCGGCAAATTTGAAAGTTTTTACGTCGTTTGCGTAACTCGTCCGTGAATGGGGATTTACTTCGATTACGTTCACGTCGAAAACACCGTCATAATTTGAAGCATGCGCACTGCGATTTTACTATGGCCGGCGCATGCACAGTACGTATTGTATTTAAATACAAGCCGCCCCCTTCGATTTACGCAGAGATACGCCGGGCCATTTACACTACGCCGCCGCAAACTACGGAGAAAGTGCTTTGAGAATACAGCACTTGCTCTAGTAAGTTGCGGTGGCGTAGTGTAAATGGCTTACGCCGGCGCAGGATCTACGAGAATCTGTCTCTTTGCTTGTTCAAATAAATGGGCTGGCTTACCGCAATGCATGTTAAAGTGGAGGTCCACCCAATTTTTTTTTTTAAAAGCCAGCAGCTACAAATACTGCAGCTGCTGACTTTTACCTGCCCAGCGTGCCCACGATGTCGGCACCCTGCCGCTATCCTCGGTGAGGGTGCGGCTTCACTGCTTGATTCCCTACTGCACATGCGTGAGCGGCGCGGCCTGTCCTCACTGGACCCCGCTGTCTCCTGTGTTTCCCAGATGACAGCGGGGGGGGGGGGGGGCATGGCTCCCGAAGTCTATTCCCGGAAGTGGGTGCAAATACCTGTATTATACAGGTATCTGCACCCCCTCCCCCCTGAAAGGTGCCAAATGTGACACCGGAGGGGGGGAGGGTTCCGAAAAGCTGAGGTTCACTTTTTGTGTGGACCTCCGCTTTAATGTGCGGCATCATATGCATTAACATGTGTGTGCTGCCGATGCAGTACAGTGTGAACCAGTCTTAAGCCTAGTGCACACGGTCGGACTTCCAGCTGACTTTTCTGTGGATTTTGATCCGAAAGGCGTTGGCCGTGAACTGGTTCTGCATACACACGGCCCAACATTTTTAGCCAACATTCACCAAACCACGCGTTTTTTCAGCTCTTTACCGTCACCCTTTGGACAACTTCTGCTATTGTTGTCTGATGTTTAGCATTGGTTCCGAGCATGCGTGTTTGTACTTTGGATTTTAGTTGGGTGGACTTGTGTGCACACGATCGGATAAACCGACGTAACAAATTTATTACCAGACAGTTGGTGAGCATGAACAGCCAACGTTTGTTGTCGTTAATTAGGCCAACAATTGTCTGATGGAGAATACACACGGTCAGATTATCTGACACAACACGTCCATCAGACAATTATGGCCATTAAATTTGGATCGTGTGTACGGGCCTTAAGGCTGCATTCATACCTAAACAACGCATCGCGTGGCATGTCTGTCACACAACAACATAGGGCAGCCCATTCAATTGATTGGAAGTGCCACTTCCAAAAATGATTGGCCAAGGAGAAAGATTCCATCCCACATCACTTCCCTTTTAAACTGGGTAGCATGAAAGTAAATGTGTAAATGTATCCACCAGAGCATGACACGAAAGTGGTGTGCCCCCACCAACAGGATAAAATAATACCGCCCAAACAGTAATGTTTATTTTAATTTTTTTTGTTTTACAGCAAACAGCTCATTTCTGTATGTCGTTTTCTTTTTTTGGCATTACTACTTCTGTATATATTACAGAACACTGCCCGCCTAAAACCATAAAATATAAAAAATTAATAAAAAAAAAAGTGCCTTTTGTGTACTTAGCTAAGAATTCATAACTCCTGGAGAGATAGTTGAAGTAAATTATTAGTACCTGTATGCTCAGTTGTAAATTTACTGTTAATCTGTTTGAGATTTCATTATGTTGCTGTACCTTAGTGGTCCCTATAATTGCAGTGGTTGGCTGACAGAATGGCCAGTCTGCTTGCATATAGATTATTGTCATTGTTTAGAAGGTACAATACTGCATCTGCCATAGGCAGGGACATATCGGATTCCAGCTCACAGCATAGCTTGAAGAATCTCAGAAGCATGTGGGATTCACCTAGTTTCTACAAAGATTGCACCAAAGTGCACCAGATTGTAAGCAAGATTTGTATCTACTGTATGTATTCAACCAACTAGAATGGATGCTCCCTCGCAGGGGACCCAAAAGGAAGAGGATGGGGACCACTGATTAGCCATAACTTAGTAGGCCCCATTTTTACCTCCAAAACGGCCCTGACCAGTCAAGGCATGGACAGCACTAGACCCCTGAAGATATGCTGTGGTATCTGCCACAAAGCCATTAGTATCAGGTCATATAAGTCCAGTAAGTTATGAGGTGGGGCCTTCATGTATTGGACTTATTTTGCAGCACATCCCACAGATACTCAATTAGATTGAGATTGGAAAATTCACTGTAGAAGCCAAGTCAATGCCTCAAACTTGTGTTCCTGAAACCATTATTGAACCATTCTTGGAGAGCACATTATCTTGCTGAAAGAGGCCACCACTACAAGGGAATTGTCAGGGCTGGGCTCAGCCCTTCCTTCTCTGAGCTGGCCCCTCAGCTGTCGGCTAATTGACAGCTCCTATCTCTCCACAGTGACTCACCTGTTGATGATCCTGCTCGTCAGTCTTGCCTGCTTAATGGCCCGTAGACACGATCCGAATATCGGACGAAAACGATCCTACGATGTTGGATCGTACGATTTTCGGATCGTGTGCACACTACTTTAGAGAGCCAATCACGACCGTTCATCCGATATTATTCGATTGGACAAGCGCAAAAATTTTCCTCGTACAATGTCAGATCGTACGATTTTCGTTTACTCAGTACAGTTGTCGTCCGACAATACAATACAAATACATTACAACACATGACATCACTTCCGATTTTTTTTTTCTGTTGTACGAGAATTTTCGTGACTTTAATAACCTATTTAATTTTACTTGCCACTATTAAGCGTAAAAAGTCGTACGATCTGTCGTACGATATTCAGATCGTGTGTACGGGCTATAAGCCTTCCAGTTCAGATGATCGCTGCCTTCGCCTTGGTCAACATCACAGAGACTTTCTCCTGCTTTCCTGTTGAAGACATCTCTTCTGGTTCCCGATCCTGCTTGCTGTTCTATAACGTATATCTCTGGCTCTCTGACATTTGACTTGGCTGACTATCCGATCCGGTTCCTGAACTCTGGCTATGTTTTGACTCTGTTTTTTTTTTTATTATTATTAATATTATTAAACAAATGTGATTTAAGGGTCCTTTCACACGGAGCGGATCGTTTTTCAGTCCGCTCCGTGTGTCCGTCAGCTCAGCGGGGGGGTCTCCGCTCAGCTATCTGTGGACGGGGCGGTCCCCGCACACTGTGCAGGGACCGCCCTGTCTCTCCTCCGCTCTCCCCTATGGGGAGTCGGATGGAAACGAACCGTCTGTCCGTTTGCATCCGATCCGTTTGGGCGGACGGAAGAAAAAATGGGGTATTCTTCCGTCCACAAAAACGGATGCCGATCTAGCGGACGTTAGCGGATGCATCATCCGCTAACGGATCCGCTCCCATAGGGAAGCATTGAGGTCCGTTACCGGACGTCCAAAAAACGGACGAACGGAACGGACCTGTGAAAGGACACTAACTGTACTTCTGTCTCGGTCCGATTCATGGTTTCTGACAGGAATATAATTTCCATAAAGGCGTGTAATTGGTCACCAAATATGTTTAGGTATATGGTACGTATTAAAATAACATCCACATAAATGGCAGGACCCAAGGATTCCCAGCAGAACATTGCCCAAACCATCATACTGCCCCCACCAACTTGCCTTCTTCCCATACTGCATACTGGTGTCATCTCTTTCCCAGGTAAGTGACGCACACACACACCCGGCCATTAGTGTTGCTCACGAATATTCGCATTGCGAATATTCGTTACGAATATTGCATATTCGAGTATTCGCGAATAACTCGAATATCGCGGTGAATATTTGCTATTGCGAATATTCATATTTTTTCAAATGTATTTTTAAAACAGATCACATCCTAGTGATCTCCATCGACGTCTAAAAGCATTGCTGGTATGATTAGAGACCCTGGGCCGAGTAGCTGAGGCGATCCTTTTATGTTGCCGAATATTCGCAATGCGAATATTCGTATTACGAATATTCGCGAATACTTTCTCTGCCCTTCTGTGTTTTGTGTATAAAAAAAAAAAAAAATTAGCTTTAGTTTAGTCATATAAGTTTGTGTAAATAGAGTTATTGTTTAGTGCATATTAGTTTAGTAATCCAGGAAATGATCTCCGTTTTCGCATGTTGTTCGCGCGCAAGCGCATGCGCGGACGAGAATTTCGCAATCAATTTCGCATTCGCATTAGCGAAATTTCGCATTCGCATTAGCGAAATTTCGCATTCGCATTAGCGAAATTTGTCAAAAAAAGTTTTTTGATAAAATATCACGAATATTCGATATTAACGAATATTTCACGAATATTCTTCTATATATTCGTGAAATATCAAGAAATCGAATATGGCGTATTCCGCTCAACACTGCCGGCCATACACATGATGTATAAGAAAATGTGATTAATTGGACCACGTCACCGTCTTCCCTTGCTCTGTGGTCCAGTTCTGATGCTCATGTGCCCCTTCTAAGTGCTTTTGGCTGTGGACACCGGTCAGCATGGGCACCCACAGCTATGCGCGTCACGCCTTCGGAAAATAGCCGATTTAGGACTCGGCTATTCCCGGCGCTATACCGCGCCTGCGCACAGACCTAGGAGCTGACTGCGCAGGCGCCGTATATATCGGAGTCCTATGGCGTGTCATGCCCTTCGAAAAAAGCCAAAATAGGACTCGGCTATATACGGCGCCTGCGCAGTCAGCTCCTAGGTCTGTGCGCAGGCGCCGTATAGCGCCGGGAATAGCCGAGTCCTAAATCGGCTATTTTCCGAAGGCGTGACGCGCATAGCTGCGCCATTCACCCGCGGTGGACAAAAAAGAAAATGATTCATTAATCTGCTGACGCCAGTATGCTGGATGGGATGGGACAGAGTAGTTTTAGGGTGAACCACTGCTTTAAGGCTTACCTGTAGGTGCAAAAAAATCTCCTAAACCTACACGGTTTAAGAGATATTTGCTGAAAAGACTGCACCGATGTCTATGGCGCATGCACGTCGTAGACAACGGCACAAAGGCACTGAGCGTGCCATTAGTAAAGGCGATTGTGCCATCGCTGACAGCTCCCACGTGCATGTTCGGGACTGACGTCATCGCTGGGGCTGCGATACCCGGAAGTCACTTGGGTATCATGGCGGCAGCGGAGGAGAGGAACGAGAGTCAATTCCGGGGCTTCGATCTCAGGTAAGTATTTCATAATGAGCTATGCATACTAGCTCATTATGCCTTTCTCTTGCAGGTTTTTTTTTTTTTTTTAAGAAATGTAGAGGGTTTACTTTCTCTTTAAACTTTGACTGTAAAACCCAGAAGCTGATTGGTTGCTATGTACGGCTGCACAGGATTCTGTGTGCACCAGCTTTAGTAAATATCTGCCACTTTGTGAAAAAGAGACCTAGAGCACATTTGTAAATAAATAGTAAATATATTTTTTCAACAGTATTTAAGGACTCTTTATAGAAACCCAAAATCAGGTGTAGTGGATTTTTAAATCAAACGTAGTTAAGGGGTATAAATCAAAAAATCTATTTTGTATGTTACAGAGCTAGGCTTGCTTAAAGAGTTAACAACAAAATCACTTCTGTGGCTTAACAGAAATGTATTATCTGTTTAAAAGGATTACTCTTGCTGAGGGAATATGAGGTTGGTAATGGACATAGGCTGATTACAATTGTCAGTAACAGAAAATAAATGAGGAATGACTCAGCTGAGCAATCCCCTGCTTTGTTCAGATGCACCGAAACCGCAGAATGCTGGGTTCAAGTATTCTGAAACTGAGACATTTATACCAGTGGGTAGCAATAGGAAAGAGCCCCCATCTTAATCTGAGGTCCTATGTGCATAGCAAAAGAAATTAATCAAGACGTAAGGTGAGAAGGCATGATAATTGTAGTCTGTACAGACCGGCACAGGATTATACAGTATAAATCAGTCTTTATAACTAAGTGCAGTGCATTTCGGTGTGAGAACAAGCAATAGTTTGAATCATTCCTCCCCGAGGGCCTCAATGTCCTGTGTCACTCCCTAAACAATTTTAGAGGATTTTCACATAAAATGAGTTTTCTCAGCCAGCTGAACCCACAGGACTTGTCATATCACACAATGTTCATGTCAAGGACTGCACATTTTATATTGAGTATTTATTTCCATATCCCAGAATGGAAATGGAATGCCAAGACAGAACTTTACATTTCGTTTAGTAGTAGTGCATCCATGTTGGAATAACACCTCTCTGGATATCAATTAATAACTTGTTTGGTAAGACTGGAAAATAGGCTCTTATGTCGTGTGACATGCAGTATCCTACAGCAGCCAACCAGATTTAAGTTTACTGTAGTCAGATTAGTTAAAAAAAAAATCATATTCAGGCATAAAGTAGGCTCTAGTGTTGATTTAATGGCTTCAAAACAGTAAGGCCGCGAACACACGAGTAGACTTGTCCGATGAAACAGGTCCGACTGATCGTTTTCATCGGACATGTCTGAAGAGGTCTTTTGGTCTGATGTGTGTACACACCATCGGACCAAAATCCCCTCGGACAGAGAACGCGGTGACGTAGAAGACACCGACGTGCTGAAACACGGAAGTTCAATGCTTCCACGCATGCGTCGAATCAATTTGACGCAATGCGCGGGATTTCGGTCCGATGGTTGGGCGTACTAACCATCGGACATGTCCAACGGACAGGTTTCCAGCGGACAAGTTTCTAAACATGCTTAGAAACTTTTGTCCGCTGGAAACCTGTCCACTAGGCCGTACACACGATCGAACATGCCCGCTGAAACTGTCTCCTCGTGTGTACGCGGCCTAATAGTATGGAGATCAAGAGTTCTAACTTTGCTATGACTTCACGTGCTGCATCCTTGTTCTATGAGAGTGACTTGTGAAACTGTTGGGAAACCAGAGACCAGTGCCGGCTGCTGCTCAAAATTTTAGGGGGGGCGCAAACAAACTTAAAAAAAAAAAAATTGCAGCCACTGTCCTCATTAAACGCAGCTACTGTGCCCATCAATTGCTGCCACTGTGCCATCAAACGCAACCACTGCGCCCATCAAATGAAGCCACTGTGCCCATCAAACGCAGGCACTGTGCCATAAAACGCAGCCACTCTGCCATCAATTGCCGCCAATGTGTCTTCAAATGCAGCCACTGTGCCATAAATTGCCACCACTGTGCCTTCAAATGCAGCCACTGTGCCCATCAAACGCAGCCACTCCACCCCTAAATTGCCACCTCTGTGCCATCAAATGCAGCTACTGTACCCATCAATCGCTGCCACTGTGCCCATCAATTGCCACTGCTGTGCCCATTAAATGCTGCCAGTGTTCATCCCCCAACCACCCGGCACTTACCTGTCTCGGTGGGGCAGTGGGTCACGGCAGCCGTGTCCTCCACGCTCCTTGGTGTATTCTCTCATTCTCTCTTCCCATCCTTTGCTATGATTGGATGCCTGATCAAATCGAATCGCCTTTCGTTGAAGCCAATCAGATGACAGGTAACATACCCGAGCACCTGATTGGCTGAGAGGTAGTTCAGTATTAGGAAAGGGAAAATTCATTTGCTTTCCTAACACAACGCAAACACAATGCTGAGTGAACTGCGAGCACCAAGCATGGCATCCGCTGTTCACGTTTCTGGATACCTATTAGAGCCTATGGCTATAGGCAAGTGCTTCCAAAAAATACCCAGCCATTGTAATTCAGGCTCCCAGTGCCCAAAAAGGGGCCAGGCACCTGAATAGGGGGTGGCAGCAGCGACCATAGGTGATTGAGGGGTGGCAGGAAAGTGGGGGCGGTGCCCATGTGCCACTTATGAACACACCACCACTGCCAGAGACAGATAGCTAACTACCAACAAAAGTAGGCCAGCATTGGTAGCCCCGTAGCTCTTGCTACACATTTCATTTAAGGGTCAGACCATCCAACACAAGAATTTTAGTTATAAAGGGACACTAGTGAACTGAATCAGGCGTTGGTCCATTATTTTATTTATTTTTCTTGATTATTCGATTGCTGAGATCTCCCTGCTGGTGCTACCAATCATTTACAGCCATTATAAAGTCACATTTTGCCTACTGTAGTAGAAAAAGCCAACATAATCAATAAAATGTCAGGACGATAAGTGGAACTATTGTTGGTCATGGGAGCAGAAGCCTAGGGATTTGGGCCACAAGATCAGTTTAAAGGTAAGTATGATTTATGTCATGTGACCAAAGGCCTAAGCCAACTGGAGGAAGCCTGAAGCAGCATTTTCTCCAAGAAGGTATTTCAGCACCTCTATTAAGCCAACCATCAACTGAGCTTATTTAATCCAGTTCTGCCTGAAATCCATATAGGTCTTGTTGGCCCCCTTTAAACCAACATCTTTCAAATTAAATTTCCAAGGAGCCAAGTGGACAATTTTTGGCCGGACAGCGGCTGAGTACAATAGCCGCAATAGGAGATTCGTCTATTTGCACTGTTTAGCGTGAATGGAGAAAGCACTTAGAATTTTTTTTTTTTTCGACAACAAATGTTCGATGTGAGCTTTTGGTTGGATATTCCGATCGTGTAAAGGCTCCATCGGACATTTGCTGTCGGAATTACCGACAACCAATGTTTGAGAGCTGGTTCTCAATTTTTCCGACAACAAAAGTTCTTGTCGGAAATTCTAATTATCTTTATGCAATTCCGGCGCACAAAAATCCCATGCATGCTCGAAATCAATTTGACGCATTCTTGGAATCATTGAACTGAATTTTTATCGGCTTGTCGTAGTGTTGAACGTGAACGTTCTTGACGTTTGGCATTTTTTTTCCGACAATATTTGTGTGACCGTGTGCATGCAAGACAAGTTTGAGCGAACAATCCGTTGAAAAGAAATCCACGGTTTTGTTGTCGGGATGTCCGATCGTGTGTACGCGGCATTAGTGTACATCTACTTTTTTTTCTTATTTCATCAAAACCATTACTGTATATCTTTACATTAATATTTTAATGTAGATCCACGGGGCAATTATTTCAACAGTTTTAAATATAAAGATATAGATGAATAAGATTGAAACTTGTGCTGCTGTGTAACATCTATCTATTCCCCATCTGCTTGAATCAGGATGGGTGACTTTTCTTTCCTTTTTTTCTTTTCTAACTATAATTGTCAAATTTTTTTGTCAATACTTTAATATTCCAGGTGACACATACAGTACATGGAAGTACATTATACCGTTTCTTATACTACTAGGAAACTATGTGGTATACAATACAAAGGAAAAGCTCCAAGAGGTAAGGAATCAGAAGAGATATGCTTTGAGAAACCATGAAACTGCTTGTGGGCATTTCAGCTGTTGGCTCAAAATAAGGAAGTTATTTATTCATTACAGAATAATAACATGCTTTTTATATGGAACTGGTACAAGTGCCTGAATTTTTACCTAGCACCGTCTTTTGCAATTCTTCATACGGCGACACTACGCCTGGCAAAGGAAAGAGGTAAATTTAGGAGCCAATTTGTCAGTACTGCATGCAAATGTAATGGAAGGAGCAGAATAAACAGAGAGGGATAACCTATCGCTGTGCTGCTGCTCTTTTGTTGCCTAATAAACAGGCTGGGGAGGTTGTGCTGTCTGGCAGGGCTGCCTGGATCATAAGACAGGCTGCACAGTATTACAAATCAATTGACAAGTAAAGCAGCTCAAATATATGTCATTTTAAGCCAGGGATGGACTGGCCATTGGGACTATAGGGAGTTTCCCGGTGGGCCGATGGCTCAGTGGGCCAGCTTCAGTGACAGCGGACCACCGCCCCCCTCCGCTCCTCTGTCTCTCCCTTCTCGCAGCGCTCACCTGAGTCACCTCCTCTCCCTCCCCACAGCGCTCACATGGGTTGAACAGAGAAGCAGGGGAAGGACCAGAGGAGCAGGGGGGACAACAGAGGAGCATGGGGGAGGGGACAGACAGCTGACTCAACAGCTATGGCCTGCTTGTTTCTCACTTCAGCCTAATCTTGTCCCACAAGGGGGGGCACCGAACTGATTCTTTGCCCCGGGTGAAATAATGTCTAGCTTCCCCAGTGGTACTGCCTATAAGAGTACCAGTACCAGCCGTTCTACTCTAATAAAGTAGAATTGCTAGTGGCTAGTAAAGGGGGAGAGGGGGCTTGGGTGGCTGGGGGGGTGCGGGAGTTGTCCGGCCGCCATGGGAGAGACCTGTTAAAGTGGGCCAGTCTGGATGAAGTCCAGGGCCAAATTTTTGTCCCAGTCCAGCCCTGTTTTAAGCTGTGCAAATAACTGCTTATCTGCTGTTTATCAGTAAAACAAATGTAGCGCCTGTGTACTTTCAGTCCAGGTGCTATCTTAAATCTAGAGGGGGATGAGAGAGTTATGTAGCTCTCATCCATGTGTTTTGGGCAAATTTCGTTTCTGTGCTATGCTGTCGATTCATTCTGTGTTCCTAAGGTGCCTTTCCATCTTGGGGCGACAGGTGGCGGCATTGGAGTCCAGGCCAGGGCGCCTTCTTGCCAGCGGCCAATCGGAGGGGCTTTTCCCTCGCGGGGCATGCTGGGGGAGGGTACTTCTAGTTAGGCGCCATGTTGGGCGGGGGAGTTGGAGGTTGGATCCGGGTGCGGCACCCACCTTTAGGGTGTGCGCACATCATGGGCCCTGGCGATATGGCCTACCAGGCCTGGGAGCACGTGCTATGCGTTGTCTTTGGTTCCGGGACCATGTTGGCCCGGAGCAACTGAAACGGTGATGGGACCCAGTGACGTATTGGGTCCCCCATCTTTTGAGAGAAGATCCCAAGCGAGTTGTGCTGTTCGGTGGGGAGTCAGTCTGAGGAAAGCCCGGAGGCAGGCAATCCAATAAGGCTTAGACAAGCCATCGGGGATCAAGGTGACCGAACACTGGGAGTTTGTCTTATGGCAACTTGTCAGTCGGTGACCGAAAACCAAGAACTACCTGAGGGAGATTCAGGCAACTATTTTCATTGAGAAGGAATCGCTCTATTAAACTGTGTTCCAGAGCAAGGGGCCTGTGGTAGAGGTCCCACTCCTTTTTTCATTTGAGCCAAGTCTGTGGCAGAGACTTGTTCTCCTTCTCAAGGTTCCGAGTGATACCCTGGCTGCCAGTTCTGTGAGAGAGACTGTCCAGGTACACTATACCCACTCCGGTTAGAGTGGCGATGAAGCAAAGGTATTGCTGAAGCAGGACTGCTTCTGCAAAGTTAAGGCCTGAATCTGAAATTCTCCTTTCACCCATCTTTCTGTCTAATTCAAGTTAAATGTTGCCGTGTTTGGCAAGAGAATAAAAGCACAGAAAATGACACCCTGCTGTTTGGACATTCCATCATTGCTCACATCACCTCATCATCATCATCATACCCCTAGACACATCACAAAAGGTAACACGCCATCCCAAATCTATTCAGCGGCTCCTGAGGGGGTAGCGCTACACAAAAATAACAATAAGACAAAAACATAAAATCAATAATCACTTTTATTACAGTCCATATTTGAGGCAGAATAGGTAACACTGAGTATAATTTAATGCCTGGGTCCCCTAAAATACCCTGAGATAACTTGAAATTTCAGTGTTTAATCATAAAAAGAACATGTCATACGTTTTCAGTACATTTACCTTGTAGCAGTTGACACACGCTTTTTACATTTTTGCTAGCATGATTTGCTACATTTTTATTATCACATTTCACACATAAAGATTTGTAGTTCATGACTATCCTTGTGACACATATATAAATTACAAGGCTGCTATCAAGTGTGAGCTGCTGCCATTGCTTAACCATCCAGGTACAGGGTTAGTTGTGTGTAGAATGTCACTGTGTCGTTGTCACTGTGCATAATGCTGCCCAAGGTGCTTTCAGTTTAGGAACTAGCATTGCATGTAAACCTTGGCTATCCCAGCAGGTTATGAGAGGAATATAGATTTATGAATGCATCACCATTCTGCATATGTTCACTTTGCTTATTCTTTATATTCAGGATTAAAAAATATTTTTTTACAGTTTGGCAATTATAAAATATAACATATTCATTATATGCAGTATTCTAGCCAACAGATGGCGATCTATTCTCCTTTTCCCACATTTAGCTATTCCAACTTTCATCTATGTTGAAAGAAATCAACATAATCAACTCTCATCCAATAGTACCAGGCTTTAAATGTAACTTTTCCTAAGAGAAACAAGCAGTAGTAGAGTATTGTACCATGTTAGCAACCAATTAATGCAAACATTTTGAAGCTTAAAGGAGTTGTAAAGGAAAAATATTTTTTTGCTGAAATGACTGTTTACAGGGTATAGTGACATAATAGTTAACTGATTCCTTTTAAAAACGATTAAAAATAGATAAAAATCAATCATATAATGTACCTGTAGTTTCTAGTTTCGTTTTTGTATCTAGTTTTGTTTTTGCATGTTATCCTGCCTCTGTGCTATACAGAGCATACAGAGCCATAGAGCAGTGACGGTTTGGAAAACGAAACTAGAAACTAGACACACAGTAATCACACCACATTAAAGTTAGTGACCACAGAGAGAAAGCTCCCAGGACTGTGGTCATCAGGAAACAGACAACCAGGAAGTGTGGAGATCAGAGAAGAATTACAGCAACTTGAGAGCAAAAACGAACAATGAGGACATGAAAACAGCACCGCATTAAGGTAAAGGAAGCTATTAAGATAACAAAATGTTTTCCTTTACAAACCCTTTAATAAATACATTTATTTTTGAACTCATTGTTTCCCAAACTTTATTCGGTCAAGGCACCTTTTAAAATTATGGACAATCCTGAGGCCCCCATGAAAATTATGGACAGTCTTGAGGCGACCCATTCTAAAATGTAAAAACTATTTTAATAGTCTTACATAATGCAGCAACATCAATACACATAGGACACCCAACGTGAAGGTGATTTATTGTTCCAAAGCAAATACACTTTTGCAAACTGGTGCTGAGTATTCCAATGTTTCTCTTCTCCCTCAATTTCTCTTCCTCACTTAGCTAATGAGACCCCAAAGCTGATGGAGAGAGGCAAGGAAGGGTCAAACAAGGAAAATGTGTATGCAACTGGCATACTCCATATCAACTGATGATGGGATTGGTCGTTAGGAGGTTGTCAGCTAAAAGGTTCTAATGGTGCACAATGAAACCTTGTGGCTTTGTGTAAATAAAAGGCAGGTTTCATCCACCCACCAGCTTGTATACAATGTTGGGAACATTTTTAGGCATTTTGCCAAGACACCCCTGAAGAAAGCTCAAGGCACCCTGATTGAAAAAGGATGGGCTAATGTATTGTTATTAAACAAAGGAAACAGGTCACATATCTGCTATTTATACTATTTTGATGTATGTCTCAACGAAACTGAATTACATAATCCAATGGGAACGAGATTTACAGGAAACCGTTGACCTTAAAGAATGGCACATGATATCAGAGACAACATCTCAATCGCTTACCAATACCTCTATTATAGAGCCTAACTATAAGGTCTTTTTTAAATGGTATATGGTGCCAGCCAGACTGGCCACCTTTGTACCCGGAGCCACCTCTAGGTGCTTCAGAGGATTCACCTACCACATATGGTGGACATGCCCCAAGGTCGGAAGATTTTGGATCAGGGTCTACAATTTTATATATACCCTTACCCAGATTAACCTGGCAAAATCAGCAAAACATGCACTTTTGGGTAGCGGGGTAGCGGAGGCCTCCAAGTCTCAAAGACGGCTTCTTACTTTTATATTAATTTCAGCGAAAATAACTATAGCCAGGAATTGGAGGTCCGCTTCCCTACCATTTGATCAGCTTAAACACAAAATCTTGTGGCTTATGTTAAATCGAAGATTGACAGTCATAGCACAAGACAAGATGAAACTGTTTCACAAAGTATAGGATCCATGGATTAGATACCTGACAAACGACCCCAGGACACTCACAAACTAGACCTATTTCCAAGAGATGGGTCTCTGGACACAGTGCCGTAGTTCCCCCCCAACTCTCCCTTCTCTGCCCTTTCCTCTACACTTTTTCTCCACTTTGTTTCACCCCCCTTATCTTTTAAAAATCTCTTATTATTGGGTTTCAATTTTTGTTTTATTTGTTATGTTGCATCTCTCCCTCACCCTAGGTGGACCATTGCCTACTTGGGCTATGGAGGAAGACACCCACGTGACAGGAGGAACCATACTCCCCCAATAGTCAGATGGGAGGCTGATTCTTCCCAGCGGGTGGAACACACACCAGGGCCATGGATTGAGAACCTGACTTAGGCTATAAACACAGTGGCACTGTGTCCAGTTTGAAATTCTTGGTTGAGACAGGTACATGTACCATACTTAATTGAGCAGATGTGTTACAGTCCACATTAGGAAGGGATAGCGGTCCATGTATGCTATATGAGGTGGATTCCTCAAGCCTTTTAGAATATTCAATGTATGATTCCCTAAATATGTAGTATACTGCGCAATAAAAAGATGAGATCTTTGTACCTTGTATTGCAAAACTTTAATAAAAATTATTGAAACATAAACAAAGGAAACAAGAAAGTCTACTGTTCGTTGCTTCTGCCTCAATTGGTGGCTTATCATTTTGCAACTGCTAGTTGCCTGGCTGTCATGATAACCCTCTGGCTTCAACTGACCTTCCAGCTTCAATACTTTGAGCTGAACTAAAACAAGAATTTAGTTTAGGACATCTCTCTTTTCTTTGACTTTTCTGCATGCTTGTGCCAGGTGCCTAAAAAGCCAATAAAACAGCCAGACAGCTAGCATTTAAGACAATAAACAAAAATGATTGTGCTAGTAGAACAAAAGAGCTGCTGGCAACAACACAATAGGATACATTTGTGAATACCAAATATAAACTAAAATGCCTCCTTACCAAAAACAGTGGACTCTAAGTTATAAGAGTTGAAAATGCTGTATATAGATCCAAAATGTGTCTCTACTCTTTTATTGGTAAAATTAGTATCATGGCTTATGGTAAGAATAGCTACATCATGATGTACATAAAGGATAAATGGAAAATATCCACATAGTGTAAAACTGTATAAGGTGTTTATTAAAACAAAGCAATACTAATAATTCACAATAAGAAGATAAAATCCAGCATACTGTATGTGTAGAAGTATTGGTCCCAGGAACCGATCCTACCACCTCGTTTTTTCTGTGTGCCAGGCATCACGAGCGCAGACTCCACTCTACGGGTTTTATTAGAGTCAACGTCATTGGGGGCATAGAGGTCACGCTCGTCACCATTCTAGAAGCTGGTTATTATAATAAAAAAAATCCTAAAATAACAAAAATTTTATACTTACCTATGATATTGCACAAAGCTGCCTGAACCTCCTGTTAAGGAGTCCCCCATTGGTGCTATAGTCTCATCAATGCACCATCATATAAACCACTTCCTATAGGGGCACACCTGCAAGATTATTCATGAGTGGAGCTGTGTGCATCTATAGCCACACACAGAGCAGCTCTGCCCTTCCCCCTGCTCCCTCCTCACAGGATTTTACTGAAAGCAGCAAGAGCCAATGGCTTCCATTGCTGCCTCTCTGTCCTGTGAATGCAGGAAGAGAGGAGAGAACCACTATAGATGGGCACAGGGCTGGATTGAGTGAGAACTCAGGTAAGTATAAAGGGGGATGAGCAAGCGATACAAATACTAGCATATTGTTTACTTTAATACAGGAAATGGATTAAGGAAAAATGCTCTGCCTTTAGAACCACTTTAAGGAAAATGTTCCTTTGTCAGACAGAGATAGTTGAAAAGCATGTTTTGTTTACTGTGCAGTAAAGCTGAGCCATGATGCTCTGGGTATCCTTTGCTGAACTCAAAAGAAAGTGTCCCCCCAGTGATTATTTTTTTTGTTTTATCTAGGGGAACAGAAGTAAGCAAAATACCTTTTTCCTCGCTCCCATAGCAGCCAGCAGACTCCTGTGGTGTCCAGCACTACCAGTATGTGGGCAGGTTCTCTGCATCCTCTGGACCACTGGTCCTGCATTATGCATGATTACATTGGAAAAGCCTGACTGAATAAGCAACTAAGAGGAGCAGTTTTGTAAAAGTAGTACAATGGGGAGAAAGCCTGTGGGGACGAGGAATAAGACTGTTCTAAGATGATTGTTTTTTTTTTCGATCAGCCAGAGGCCTGATCGAAAAAAATAGCAATGGGCTCCCCCATCCACAAAAGTGAGGTTGATGGAGGAATTGCATTCTGACAGCGGACCTTCTCCACTGTCAGAGTACACTGATCAGTGTTGCAGCCACTGATCAAATTAAAGTTTTTCAACAGTTCCATTGACATAAGTCGATCGTTAGATCGACTTCTGTCAAGAGGGTACAGCCACAGATTGTTAAAAATGTGCCCGGTTCTGCAGGAATCTATCTATGGCCAGCTTAACCCCTTTATGCTGACCGTATGCAAATATTCGGCCCCACTGGAATGGGCCTTTATCCATAGGGCCGCATATTTGCATATTTCCCTTAGTGTTGAAAGCACGCCGCACGCTGCACACCGCACCAGGGTCTCAGTGGAAGCCCCCGGGCCCTGTACTAACACTCGGGACCCGGAACAACCAATTCCATCTAATTACTGTAAAAGCCTCTAATTGGCTATCACAGTGATCAGTCACTGTGAAGCTCACCCCCGTATTTTCTTTCTCTGTGAATGGAAGAGAGAGATACATAGTATCTCTCTCTCTCCTTGCAGAGAAAAAAAAAGTGTGTGTAAAATAAATAAATAATGACAATACAAAAAAAAAAAAAAAAATACAAACATAATACCTAGAGCAAGGTTTGATCTACGTCAGTGCCAGGGTTAGTGTTTGGGTTAAGGTCAGGGTCAAGGTCAGGGTCAATGGTCAAGGTCAGAGTCAAATGTTAGGGTCAAAGGTCAGGGACAGTATTTTATGTTTTTACAGGATTTTTTTTTTTTAATCAGTGTCAGTGGGTAGGATAAAAACAAACACTATTGTTTTTGGGCTGTACTACAGGAACAAACAACAACTAACATACACATATGTGGTATCGCTGCGATTATCAGGAGCAGGATTATTGAATTTTGATTTTTCTTAGCTGGAAGGTTATGGTAGAAGCAAGAAATATACAGCTACATTTATTTTATTTTATTTTTTACAAATTTGGGTTCTTTTTCCTTTTGATAATAAAAAAAAACAGGACATTACCATTTACTACCAAGTGAAAGCCCAATTTGTCCAGAAAAAAAACAACAGGTATAATCCACCTGGATGCACAAAGTAGTTGTGATGATATGTACAGTTTTACTAACACATGTCAAAGTTGCAAAATTGTGCTTAGGCATTTAGATTTGTTTTACCCTTAGGCACAAAGAGGTAAAGGAAGGAGGTGAGTATTGCTGCATATTATCCCTAGACAAAATAATAAATTAACCTTTGCAGTGCAGAGCAGAGGGGCACTGCCCTGTTAATTTTTCTAGCTGGCTGGAGTTTAGCTTTATGTTTATGAATAAAACAAAGATTATGGGCCAGATTCAGGATGGCGAGCGGTTCTTTATTCCAGCGTAACGTTGCTCATTTAGGTTACTCCGCCAAAACTTTAGGAGAAAGTACTGTATTCACAAAGCACTTGCTCCTAAAGTTGCGACGGCGTAGCGAAAATGGCCTGGCGAAATTCAAATTGGGCGGGTAGGGGGCGTGCAGTATTTAAAATAGGCACGATCCCGCAGCGAACGTACTGCACATGCGCCGGCTGTCAATGTATCCCAGTGCACATGCTCCAAATTATGACGGTGTTTTGGAAGTGAACGTCAATGACGTCAATCCCGGACGAGTTACGCAAACGACGTAAAACTTTTTCAATTCAACGCGGTCACGACGGCCATACTTAACATAGGATGCGCCTGCTTTTTGTTGCTTTATCTTTACGCCGGGAAAACCCTTACGTAAACGTCGTAAAGTGACTGCGTCAGGCTTGCGTACGTTTGTGAATTGCCGTATCTCGCTGATTTACATATTCTCGTAAATCAGCGGGAACGCCCCTAGCGGCCATTTTAAAATTGCAGTTCTGATACGACGGCGAAATACAATGACGCCGCTCGTATCTTAACTCAATCCCGGCGTATCTTGTTTTCTGAATACAGAAAACAGATACGCCGTCGTAGGTTAGAAGTTACGCGGCTTATCTAGAGATAAGCCGCATAACTTCTACCTAAATCTGGCCCTATATGTATATATTAGATATAAAACAACATCAAATATAAAAAAAAAAAAAAAAGTTGACCCAAAACCTTTATACTTAGTTCCCAATGCTGACTTGTACACTGCACGACTGTAGCCCTCACCCTCGCTTCACCCCTTTCACGTGTTACCAACTGCGACCAATATGTATCCAGTAAAGTCAGAACTCCGATAGTCACAATTCAGCTTATTTTTTTTTCAGGCTCTGGGTTACTAAGTAGTGACTCAGAGATAAGGATTTCAGACCAGAGCCTACTCTTTCCTCTCATGCTTCTAACCTGACAGGTACTCTTTAAGTTTAGCATTAATTGAGATGTTTCTTTTCAAAAAGATACCATGCATCAGGTGAAAAGTGAATTCTTTGCAGCACAGAGCAGTATCAAAAAATCTACAGCTGAAATTAAGCAGAACACATCAGCTTCCTATTCTCACCCTCTCTATAAATTGTTTGTGACCTTACTGAGTTTTTTTTATTCCTACTTTCAAATACTTTCAGGGTCATATGTTATAAATAAACAATGTACGTTGTCATTAATGCCTTCCATATGCTTAGAGACTTCCTTTGAAACATTATGAAAAAACACAAAAAATAATCTCCACATATCTAAACACAAAGTCCTAGATCAGAGTTTTTTTTTTTAGGAAAAATCGTACAAAACAAAAGAATATTAACAATATAATGTATGTAGTAAGCAAAATAAATGTTCACTGGGGAAACTGTGATTGACAGCCGAAGATTCGATTTTAAAGGTTCTGCTCTATTCCATCCTTAAAAGCTGAAACCCTTTGGCCTGTTATATGTTAGCAAAAGTCACTCATGTTCACACTCTCTTAATAAAGCCCTATGTGCTTTAGTTGTGATTGTGATGTGCTGCTGTGCAGAAATCCAAGGCAACCAATCAAAATTCAGGTCCCATGCACACTGGGCTTAAAAAAACATCTGTTCTTTTTGGAGTAAAAAACGTCCATATAGAGCATTTTTTGTACAAAGTTTAGACGAGTTTAGGAGAGTTTTACAATTTTTCTGCCAGTGAGCTCCAATCAGAAACGCGAATGAGAAGGTTTTTTGCCTGTAAACGTCCTAATGTGTATGGACACAAAGGATAACATTGAGTTGCTTCTACAGGCAGAACACAAAACTCCTGTAGAAGCAACGTTTTTTATTCCAGTGTGCATGGAGCCTCAATGTTCAGTATTAAACTGCAGTATACTGCTAAATTATGATATGTGATGGCTATGAAGGATATCGCTACACTTTTCTTTTTTCAACATTCATTATAACACAGACAGGCTTATAATTCTGGGTAATTTACATATGTGATAACAGACAGCAACCCATCAGAACTTATTTTTGACTGTTCTGATGATTCTATAATCATGAAAGCGCTGTTATGCAGCAACCCATGGCAACCAATCAAAATTCAATTGACTGCAGTAGACTGCTAAAAGCTGATACGAGATGGGTATGAATTATAGCACACTACAGTTTTTTTTATAACATTTATTATAACCCAAATATATACATCAGGGCAATGGGCACATACAGCAACCTACAGCAACCAATCAGAACTAATTATTCATTGTTCTGGCCATTCTATAATCACAAAAGCAGAAATTGTTGTGGATTAGTGCTCTTTTGCCCCAACTTGTTAAAACAAAAAAACAGTTAAATGATACATGAAAGAACATACTAAGAAATAAAATTATGTAAGCTTCCTGCTCATTCAACAAGTACAAAGTCAAAATCACTGACCTTTAATAAGTTGATTTGTCTAGGAGGGCTGAATGGGTTGTGCATCCAGTATATGTTCTTCATTAAATGACACGTGATTATGAGAGCTGGAGATTTAAATGAAAAAACTGAAATCTGCAATAGAAGTCATTTCTGTGGAACGTAAGACTTTTGAGATGCACGTGCTCCAATCCCTGTGTTATCATGTCTGGTCCATCTTTCTCCTCTCCAGTTCTTTGTGTGTGTGTGAGTAAATGATGAAGCCAGCTCTGAGCTTCAGTGTGTTCTCCCTCCCTCTTTGTAACATAGCTCCTTCGTGGCAACTATTGAAACCTCCGCTGGTAGAGCAACCATTCTTGCACACCGTATTGTGGAGGTAACTACGACAGTGCTGAAATACTATTTCATTAACTCCAGAGCAGCCCTTTTTCACTCGCCCCTCCTGTATTACTATTTACATATCATTTATCGTCTCAACTCCTTGTTTTCCCTTATTAGGCTTAATGAAGTGCCTTACAAAGGCTTCTCTTGAAAGCAGTCTTTATTCACAAGTCCCTGAATCTGGACATTGATAGGACGTTGTTTTCATAAAAATGCACGCACCGGTTGTCCAGGTGCATATGTTTTTTTCAAGGAAAACAATTATATATGGCTGAGAATACCCAAAGGGGCGAATCTCTATTTTACACCAAAGCAATTTATGTCTATTGCATTAGAGTTTTGTATACATAAACATGACAACCTACTTACGATAGCCTTCCTATTAAAGGTGACCATAAGTGGGAAAGATCAGTCACCAAGAATGGCAGCTGCATAAAATCTCCTGTCCTCGCTTAAATGAATTATGACAGTGCCCATCATCACTTTGCACTTTGAGATGGCTGATGTTCTTTGGCAAAGCTCACGTGGAGAATATCTTCCCTTTGGTTACAGCAGCCTTTCTTAACCTTTTCAACACAAAGAAGCCCTTGAAATAGTTCTCTGTTCTCGGGGAACCCCTGCTGAAAATTAGAAATCATCACACTAATGTATCATGAGTTGTTGTAGATCAGTGGGAAGAATGGTCCTTAAACTTGTGGTCATTGGGAATAATTACCTCCTTACAGATAGCTAAAACAAACCAATGGTGTCAGTGGGAACTTATCTGAGAGGCAGAGATTGCCCAATGCTGAAGGAATCCCTAGCCACCTTTGGAGGAACCCTAGGGTTCCACAGAACCCTGGTTGAGAATCAATGGGTTACAGAGATTTTCCAGTAAGTCACAAGATCTCTACATGTGATAGTACGACAGTAAGCACAGACTTGGAAATAAAGCTCAAATCTGCTTTCTTGCTTGTAAAATATACTGTAGTACAGTAAAACCTTGGATTGTCCAGAAACATGCTTGTAATTAGGGTTGTCCCGATACCACTTTAATACCGAGTACAAGTACCGATACTTTTTTTCAAGTTCTCTCCAATGCCGATTACCATTACTTTTTTTTAATCTCAAGTGACAGTGGCACATGTGTCAGTATTTCTTATTTTTTGTTACAATTATTATTATTTTTTACAATTTTTTTTTTTTTACAATTTTTTTTTTTTGTACAATTTATTTGATTTATTTTTTGTTTGTTTTTTTAAAGGGAGGGGATAAACAGTGAATAAATGAGGAAGGTGATCAGCGCATATATTACAATGAATGGTAATGAAGGTGAATCAAAGGCTAATAGTGTGGAACAAGGTGGGTGATGTGTGGCAATATGTGAAATAAATGCTAATAATACCAAGGTGCAAACATGAATAAGGCAGAAAATTACAAATAAATAATGAGTGTCCTTGTGCAATCCAAAGTGTATAAAATCTTCCCAGTCTTCTTGTGTAACTCTTCTAGGTACTGTGCTCACAGAGCGCTTACCTTAAGGAAACTTACATAAAGGTAAAAGCAAAGTGACAGTGGTGCGCTATTCAAACTTTTCCTGTTTCCTGGTCCATCAGGTCCTTACCGGTTACGCCACATTACGTGGCTTCATCAGATGATCACCTTCCACATTTATTCAATGTAGGTATTTATTCATTTATTTACTCATTTAGATTGAGCAGCATTTATTTTCAGTTAATTATTCACGGTCATTTTACACTTGAGTGGTGGCGCAGCAGCACTTTTTATTTATTAGGGAATGAACATTGTCAGTGGGTTTGTTCTTTTTTTTTATTTTATTTTTTATTATTTATTGTAATTCTTTTTTTTTTCACCCTGTTGGTGGGCTTTGGTGAGATATCAGGGGTCTTAACAGATCTCTGACATCTCCTCTTTGAGACAGGGAAAGGGACTAGGGACACAGATTCCCCAGTCCCCTTCTTAGCAGCCTCAGCTACGCTGAAAATGAATGGAGAGAAGAGGGCGTGTCACGTCACCTGTGGTCAGGTGACCAATGCACACCGTTCGGGTCAGGAGTGCACTGCAAAGGTAATGGACCCTACAGCTGACTGCTGTGGACAGAACACAGGGTGGCTAAGAAAGGCAGGTCTACTGGAGCACTAACAGGGATCCCACAGGGAGCTAGAGCCTAATATTTCCCAGGGCGTGGAGTCTAAGATCCAGCAGGTGTTCACCAGAGCCTCTAGTGGTGAGGATGGGCTGGGCTAAACATGGATCCAGGTCCCGGCCCCCAGAGTCCCCCAGCTCAAGCTCACAGTAGGCTATAGAGGATAGAGGGGAAGCAGCAGCTCAGGATACAAGAGATAGTGAGGGGATAAGCCAAAGTTCGGGGCGACTAGCAGACAAGGATAAACAAATGACACGCCAAAGGTCAAGACCATAAGCAGACAGAGATAGTCGAGTACAAGCCAAGATCGGTAAAACAGAGACAGACGTAGCACACGGCAAGCAGGAACTCAAACACACAATAGCTTAACAAACACTGTTGATCAGCACGGTTGGCTTGCAGTGCACAGGTTAATATAGAGTTCCCTGATAGGGCCTGGGGTGGAGCCATGCAAGAGAAGAGATTACTTAAGCAGCCAGGTGAGAGTGCTTGGCCTCTAAGGTGAACACATGGAGGAGGTAAGCTGACAGACAAACATTACTGCATATCCATGACACAGCGGCTCCTCTCCATTCATAAACTGAAACATTGTAAACACAGTTTACGATGTTTCATTTATGTGAATGGACAGAGTCAGTGATCACTGACTCTGTACATTCCGAACAGTAAGGAGCCGGATTTACTGGCTCCTACCTCCACTCCCCATCCTGACAGATCGAGGGGGTGGAAGAGGAGCACGGAGGGGGAAAGCAGCATGGGGGGGGGGGCGGCAGCACGGAGGTGGACACGAAGGGAGAGAGCAGCATGGAGGGGGACATGGAGGGATAGAGAGCAGCATGGAGGGGGACACAGAGGTAGAGAGCAGCATGGAGGGGGACACAGAGGGAGACTGCAGCATGGAGGGGATGCAGAGGGAGGGAGACAGCAGCAGAACGGAGGGGGCTGGAGGAGGATGCGGGGACAGTCAGCAGTGATCGTGTGTGGGAGAGTTACAAGCACCGATCACCGCTGATTTCACTAAAGCAGCTGAAAGCCACGCGGGGGGGGGGTAGGTTAGAGAGAGAAGCGGGCAAATGTTCGGTATCAGTATCGGGACAACCCTACTTGTAATCCAAAGCATTTGTATATCAAAGTGAATTTCCTCATAAGAAATAATGGAAACTCAAATGATTCATTCCACAACAATTTATTCATGGGTCCTTCCGTTTATAGTCCATATAAAAAGTTTATAGCAATGTGATGAGGTTGTAGGTTATTTAACCATAAAATACAGCAGGAGCTACAGAGTATAAAAAGAAGAGAGGTGACTCCAAGTGTAGCAATATGTTGCTAAATGTTGTATCTTCATTAAATGTAACCATATTGCTACATTTAGAGGTGCCTCTCTTATCTTTTATACAAAATTGTGACATGACACTACTTGTATATCAGCGAGAAAGAATGATGTGGTCCAAGGCACCATAGGTAAATGGCCTCCATCCCAAATTTGAACAGATAAAATAAAGTTTGGTCAGCGCCGCGGGACTTTAAATGAGGCCAATCATCATGCGGAGTAAGCGCGTAAGGTATACAGTATTGCTTAGCGGGGTTCCAACACAAAATGGGGGAGTTAGTTGATGACTTGCAATGAGAGGTGTATAACAAAGAGCAGTCTTAGCAAAGAGCATTTTATTATGCCTTGTGAAATAATATAAAGCATACTGAATGACAAAAATTGCATCCACAAGATCGCATAAACATGCTACAAATTACATATTCATAACAACATCATGGTACTTGGCATATCATGAAGTAAGGACAAGTCCTGCACAACATGAACCACTGGAGGGGCTTGATAGTATAATGAGAATCTAGGAGTAAAACAGTATACAAAACATAAAATCATCTGTATGAACATCATGCATCTATGTATGTCCGACGCGTTTCGTAAATAAAATGCTCTTTGCTAAGACTGCTCTTTGTTATACACCTCTCATTGCAAGTCCTCAACTAACTCCCCCCTTGTGTGTTGGAACCTAGTTAAGCAATACTGTATACCTTACACGCCTAATCCACATGGTGATTGGCCTCATTTAAAGTCCCGCTGACCAAAACTTTATTTTTTCTACTTGTATATCTAGACATTGCTTGTATATCAAGTCAAAATGTATTAACAAATTTAGCTTGTCTTGCAAAACACTCTCAAACCAAATTATTCTCAAACCAAGGTTTTACTGTACTGTGTTACTCTTCCATTTTACTAATTTTGTACCATAAATAAATTAATCAGTGGCAAACAAAGCCTGTCACTACATCAGCTATCTGTGGAGTGTTAGGGTTCCTTCAGAAGTTGCTGAGGGTTCCTTGAGAAGAGAGCAGTGACAGATTGATCGTTAGACTATACTGACCACCGGAATAAGAGGACACTACAATTTTCCAGGTTTTTTTGTTCAGATTATCAATGAAGATATAGAGCAGATAGAGGGGTTTAAGGGCACTCATTCTTTATTATTTTATTTATAACTCTGTCTGTACAACCTACCAATTGTTAGGAGTGTGAGTCATGCTTCTATTCCAGCTACTGCTTCTGCCTTTCTCCCTGCAGCAGCCACCCCTTTCCCGGCCTGAGTGTCAGTTCCAAGGCAATGTGCCCCGCACTAAGAACAATGCCCCTCCATTTTCACTGGCCAGCAGAGTGAGGCAATGCCTTGATGCTGCCTGCTCCTCTTCCTTTCTCTCTATGTTGGGGTACTTGAGTATCATGCGCCCATGGCAATGGGCTTCTGATAGCATGTAGCTATCGAGCTCTTGTACCTCGTGCTTTGCCTTTTCCCTGTTACTGGCGTTTGCTTTCCTTATGACCTCCCAGACCACAGCCTTCCCTGACCTGTTGACTGAACCCAGATTAATCTTCTGATTGCATCCAGTCTTGACCTCTAGTAAATATAGACCACTCAACCAACTATCATCAACCCTTGCATGTGAAATTGACAGGAAGCTAGTTTAGCTAATGCTAATTCTAATACAGCTAATTTTCATTCTCCTGCAGCTACTGGTCATTCCCATGCAGCTAATGCTCGTAGCACCTGTACCAGCACACAGACAAGCTCAGGCTAATGTTTAGCGTGCACTGACACATAGGAGCATTTGTGTGCGCCAGCGCGGATTGCCGTGCACATCTTGGCACATTGACATTTATGTCTTCATGCATTAGCGCCAAATGGCCTATTTAAAAGGAGACCCTGCTTGATGCTAACTGCTGAATGTTCTTCAGCTTCCTCTGATCCGTGTTCCTGTGTTCCTACTTGTGCTAAATGATCTTCCATTTCTGACCCAGCTTATACCTGACCTTGCTCTGTGGATTCTGACTTCAGCTTGCCTCTGACTATTCTCTGCCTGATCTCCTGGTGCTGACCTTGGCTTGCTACTGGACCTTGCTCTGCCTGCTTCCCTGGTACCGACCCCTGCCTGCCCCCTAACCATGCTGCTGTCTCACAGTGTATAACCCCCGGATGAACTTGACTCCACCCCTGACTGTGGCAGTTACCTGCTATCAAGCTGCCGGCACCTGTGCTTCTTTGAGCCTTGTACCTCTGTTACTACATTCAGAGGTGCTCAGACCAGAGCAACAAGGGAAGCCCTTTTGTCTACTCGCCCTCCAACCAAAGTATGTGACAATATTGCACTAGGCCTCTGACAGCTGTTAGTCAGGTTTGACCTTGTCTCTAGCCTTGGTTGCACCAGCATACAGTACCTGACTAAAACTTCTTCTGCATCATGAGGCCATCTGCCACAGTGCGTTAACTCTACCCCTCACAGTTTTGCTGGGAAATGTCCTGGTCCTGTTAATACTGCATTTCACTTCATGTTTTGGGGTTCCAAGTATTGGTAGGTAAACTGGCCTTTGGGAAAGGTGGCTGCTTTAGATGAAGCTGCTCATAAGCTCTGTTATCTTCACAAGACATCCTGCATACTGGTAAACTTTAAACTTATCAGGCAAATGTATCTTGAGCTGTGTATTTGATTTTTTAGTGGGGGTTACCTGAGACCTGAAAACTTTTTCAAGCTTTCAAGTTTCAAGTGTATCTTTAGCTAAAACTCTTTAGCAAAAGGAACCTTACAATGACACAACAGAAAGAGAGAGGAATTAACCACAAAGGTAGGAGGAAATCCTCTCTTAACCATTAGCCGACCAGCCGCCGCAGTTATACGGCGGCAGGTCGGCTCGGATGCGTGAAATCACGTAATTATACGTAATTTCGCATTTCAGCCATTAGGGGCGCGTGCATGCCCCTTACTCGCCCCTGGTGCCGACACGCATGCCCGGAGGGGGCGATCACCGCCGGGCAATCACTCGTTACAGAGCGAGAACTGGGAGCTGTGTGTGTGTTTGTTCATACAATGTATGAACAACAATCTGTCATTTCCCCATGTCAATCCCACCCCCCCCCTTCAGTTAGAACACACCTAAGGAACATAATTAACACCTTCCTCGCCCCCTTGCGTTAACCCCTTCCCTGCCAGTGACATTTTTACAGTAATCAATGCATTTGTATAGCAATGATCGCTATAAAAATGCCAATGGTCCCAAAAATGTGTCAAAAGTGTCCAAAGTGTCCGCCATAAGGTCGCAGTACCAATAAAAATCGCTGATCGTCGACATTACTAGTAAAAAATATATATTAGTAAAAATGCCATAAGACGATTCCCTATTTTCCTATTTTGTAGACGCTTTAACTTTTGCGCAAACCAATCAATAAATGCTTATTGCAATTTTTTTTTCGAAAAATATGTAGAAGAATACGTATCGGCATAAACTGAGAAAAAAAATTGTTTAATATGTTTTCGGGGGATATTTATTACAGCAAAAAGTAAAAAATATTCTTTTTTTTCCCCAAAATGTCTGGAAGATTGAAGATTTCTGCTTTATTCCTGTTGAGGTGACAGCTGGAAAGTTTGGATTCCCCATCATGTTCTGTCTGCGTGACAATGGGCACTTGAACAATTAGAAAGGGTCATTCTCCCCAGTGAGAACAAAGGCAGCAATAAAGACTAGAGATGTCGCAAACATAAAAAATTTTGTTTGCGAACGGCGAAAGCGAATTTCCGCAAATTACACACGCTGGCAGGCAACTGACTGCTATTCTATTGCTGTCTTTTTTTTTTTATGTAATCTACTGTGACACCAGATATGAGTGGTGCCTTTGGGCAAGTGGGCACAGTATACGCTGTGAGCCTGACACACACGTTGGCAGGCAACTGCAATTAGATTACAGAGGGGAAAAAAAAGCAGACTGATGTACTAGCCCTAAAAAGGGCTTTTTGGGGTGCTGTCAGGACGCTGTCCTTACAGCAGAGATCAGATGAGTCTTTCAAGACTGGAGTGGACACTGAATACACTGGCTTAGCTATCGATTTCCCTATTAAATCAGCAGCAGCTACACTGTCCCTCCTCTCACTAAGACTGCAGCTTCCGAATTTATCTAAAATGAATGCTGTCCAGGAGGTGGGAGGGTCTGGGAGGGAGGGTATGCTGCTGATTGGCTGAAAGGTGTCTGCTGACTGTGAGGTACAGGGTCAAAGTTTGCTCAATGATGACGAATAGGGGGCGGACCGAACATCGCATATGTTCGGGGGGCGAACGCGAACAAGCTATGTTCGCCGGGAACTATTCGCCGGCGAATAGTTCGGGACATCTCTAAGGCTGCGTACACACGATGAGTCCATCCAATGAGAACGGTCTAAATAACCGTTCTCATCGGTTAATCGATGAAGCTGACTGATGGTCTGATGTGCCTACACACCATTGGTTAAAAAAAACGATTGTGTTAGAATGCGGTGACATAAAACACAACAACGTGCTGAAAAAAAATGAAGTTCAATGCTTCCAAGCATGCGTCAACTTGATTCTGAGCATGCGTGGATTTTTAAATTTTAAAGCAAGTTGTCTTTTTTTAACCCTAAGGTTAATTAACCGATGGGGCCTACACGTGATCGGTTTTGACAGATGAAAACGGTCCATCAGACCGTTGTCCTCTGGTTAACCGATCGTGTGTACGCGGCCTTACAAAGACCTGACAGAGGTTGTACACTTAATCACACTATACAAAAATTCCAAAAAGTAATAGCTGATGTTACACTTTATGCCATCCTGTAGATGAGCATGTACAGCCCACAAGAAAGCCCATACAATCTATGTTTAGCCATCTGCAATCTTTTCAGTGTTATCCATGTCATCCACCCTTTTTTAAGGGACCAAAGGTAATTGGACAATTTAATCCAAAGCTGTTTCATGGCCAGGTGTGGGCTTCTCTTTCGTTATTTATTCATCAATTAAGTAGGTAAAAGGTCTGGAGTTGGTTTTCAGTGTAGTATTTGTATTTGGAATCTATTGCTGTGAACCTACATCACGCGTTCAAAGAAGCTGCCCCTGCAAGTGAAACAGGCCATTGAAAGGCTTCAAAAATAAGCAATTCGATCAGAGAGATAGCAGCAACATTAGGAGTGGCCAAATCAACCGTTTGGTACATTCTGAGGAAGGAAGAATGCAATGGTGAGCTCAGCAACATAAAACAGTCTGGACGTCCACGGAAGACAACAGTGGTGGAAGATCTCAGGATCCTCTCCATGGTAAGGAAACCCCCATTCACAACATCCAGACAAGAAAAGGACACTCTCCATGAGGTGGGTGTATCATTGTCAAAGTCTACAATCAACAGAAGACTTCATGAGAGCAAATAAAGAGGGTCGTTCACCACAAGGTGCAAACCCCTCATAAGCCTGAAGAATAGAAAAGCCAGATTAGACTTTGCCAAAAAACTGGAAAAGCAATCTTTGGACAGATGAAACTAAGGATTATCTGTACGAGAATGATGGGAAGATAATAGTATGGAGAAGGTTTAGAACAGCTTATGACCCAAAGAACACATTGTCATCTGTAAAACCTGGTGAAGGCAGTGTCATTGGTGTTTATTAATGATGTGACAGAAGATAGAAGCAGTCAGAAGAATTCTACAGTGTTTAGAGATATAATGTCAGCCCAGATTCAGCCAAATGCAGCAAACTTGATTGGGCATCGCTTTACAGTACAGATAAACAATGATCCAAAACACACTGCAAAAGCATCCCAGGAGAAGTGGAATATTCTGCAATGGTTTTGTCAATCACCTGATCTCAATCCAATTGAGCATGCATTTCACTAGACATGTGCACACTGAAAAATGTTGTTTCGGAATTTAGTTTTCGTCTGAAAAATAAAATGTATTTACGGTAGTAGTTTAAAAATGCATTCGTCTAATATGAATTAATTAAGGTTGAATCTGTCATTGAAGGCTTGTGGTGTCCGTTGAATGTTCTAAGAAGATTCAACGAAGCAGATAAATTGTACAACACCGCGGTCATACATTTCCGGTCGAATACTCTGCCCACAAGCTATAGTAGAATTTTAATGTTGTATGACTCAAAAATGATAAATCGTAAAACACATTCTATTTCTCTCACTCAGCGCTCATAGAAAATTGTTAAAATACAAACATAAAGCAGCTACCATAATATGTAACATAATTGAATCAAAATATGTCAACGTAAATTTACTCAAACATTAGCAGCGCTGATATACTAGCAGACATTAAAATAGCAATAGTTGTGCTTAAAAGGAAATGGTGATCCACTTATTGAAAGTCTGTTATGAAGCAAAGGTGAATATAACATAAACCATCAAGTAAGGAGGCATAGGTGACGGTTCCAAGGTGAGACAATTTCCTTCACCACACCACTTGTGTTCACATCTGACGTGTTTCTGTCATTTACTTTCGTCACAGGGCAACAAAAGATTGACAGAAACGCGTAAGGACGTTGCTAGGCAGCATACCCCTTCGTGGGCTTATCCTCGCCTTTCCTTCCCGGCAACACCGTGGGAGCGGTGAGAGGTTAGACGGGAGTTCCCGACTATGATTACATTGTGATTACATGCCCTACATTTATGCATGGAATGTTTTATCGTGAGATTTTATATTTAATAAACAATTGTTGTACTGTATTATGCTATGTGGGATTTTTTTTATCTATTGCTCGTGATGAGCCTAATACAGATGGATGGAATGACCCAGTGATCTGAGATTGTCTGCTTGATTGTTAAGGCGTTTAAACCAGCTTAATCTGGTAAGTGGATTTCCCATAGGGCTTGAACACAAGCGGTGTGGTGAAGGAAATTGTTTTACCTTGGAACTGTCATCTATGCCTCCTTACTTGATGGTTTATGTTATATTCACCTTTGCTTCGTAACAAACTTTCAATAAGTGGATCACCATTTCCTTTTAAGCGTATTTTTAACCACTTAAGCCCCGGACCAATATGCTGCTAAATGGCCAGAGGCGTTTTTACAATTCATCACTGCGTCGCTTTAACAGACAATTGCGCGGTCGTGTGACGTGGCTCCCAAACAAAATTTGCGTCCTTTTCTTCCCACAAATAGAACTTTCTTTTGGTGGTATTTGATCGCCTCTGCAATTTTAATTTTTTGCGCTATAAACAAAAATAGAGCGACATTTTTGAAAAAAAAACAATATTTTTTACTTTTTGTTATAAGAAAAACTGAATAAACTAAATTTTAGTCAAACATTTAGGCCAAAATTTATTCGGCCACATGTCTTTAGTAAAAAAAATCACAATTAATTTTTTTTTTAGCTACCTAGCAGCAACAGCGACACTAATACAGCGATCAGAAAAATGATCGCTTAGTGACGCTGGCAATAGGGGGTGAAAGGGTTAACTAGGGCGGTGATCAAGGGGTTAAAACTTTATTGGGGGGGTACGGGGCTACCCTGGACCTAACACTAACTGACTGTCACACTGCCTGTCACACTGACACTAAATGCAGTGATCAGTACAGTGACAGTGTGACAGGGGGTGGGGGGGGGGGGGGTGATCGCAAGGGGTTAAATGTGCCTGTGTGTACTGGTGTCAGTGTAGTGTTGGTGAGACTCACTGGGTCTCTTCTCTCATCTCAGCGGTTTGAAAATACCGCCGAGATGAGCGCTGCATCACTTCCTCTGCCTGTGTTTACATTTTATAGGCAGAGGAAGTGACACGGCGGTGGCGCACGGGATTGGCTGGGAGCGATCACGAGGGGGCGGACAGAAACGAACCGCCGCCCCCTCGAGTCGGATCGCTCCCGGAGGTAAGCCGCCCGCCGCACGCAGCGGAGGGGGTCCCGATCGTAGGCAGGGACGTATATATAATCCACAATAGGGTACTAACCTTCGATTATAGCATATGTGATTATATGACAATATGACTATATGATTACATATCCAAGTCCAGCCCATCCATCTTTTAATTGATTTTAAGCGAGTCTTTTATGCACTTCCAAGTAGTAATAATTCTCTCTCTATATATTTTCTTCTATATATATTCCCTTATATATTCCCTAATTTCTGTTCTAAGTACTATATTTAGTCCCATACTTCTTTTTCTAATTCTGTTCAGGTAGGATGTCTTTGTATTTAATGAGCTGAAAATCTTTCTTTTCTATGCAATGATTTCCCCATCTCCGTATGTAATTTGTCTGGCCCAGCCAATCAGCTCCGCTCCAGCTGTATTTATGTCCCTTATCCAATATGGCCCCTATAGAGCCTGACGAAGAGGCACGCATGCCTCGAACGCGTGCACCGCCCCGTGATTCATCCCGGAAGTGACGTTGCGCTGTTTTGCGCTCCAAGGCTGCGTTCCACAGACCGGACAAGGAAATAACACGGCTCCCCTGCTTCCTCCCCGGTGAACCAGCACCGAATTTTCATCCAGGGACCCACACAGCGGTTGAAACCTCTACGGGTTGTGGGAACTGCAGGCCGTGCATGTTCCAGCAAAGAGAGCTGTCACCACTTCATCGTTCCAGCGGACCTCACGAACTGAGGATGTTTCTCACGGATGACATTGTATATTGATGCGCTGTGATCCCCTGCAGTCTTGTGAGTACCCATCTCATAAGAATTGTATTGTTGATTTATTTTAAATAAATTTCATGCTACGCTTAGAGGGCGCCGCTTCTTTTGTCTCTTGTATATTTTCAGAATTGCTTCTTCTCGACAAGCCGGCAGCCCCCTCAGCAACAGTTTATTCATTTTTTAGTACCATATAAATGATCCATTTGGACTGAAGTACTTTATATATTTTTCCATTTTATATCAACTGTTTCTACTATTCCCTGAATACGCCATTCCCCCCTGCCCTCATATTTGGTGTTATTTTCTTTTTTATTCTCCTTTTCTCGTATATAAGTGTGTATCTACTTATATGATTTTTTATCTATCTAATAATTTTACCTCTTCTGAACAGCGCTTGATTCAATTGTTTGTTGTTGTGATATATACGTCCATCTGCCTGTCCGTGCCATTCAGCGGACGTAAATAGTCGTGTGGTGGGCGTTAAGCGGTTAAGCACCAATATTGCTATTTTAATGCCTGCTAGCTTATCAGCGCTGCTAATGTTTTAGTAAATTTACTTTGACATATTTTGATTCAATGTTGTATGACTAGTAATAATTATATTTATTAATTATTATTACTAGTCAACCAACATTAGAATTCTTCTATAGCCCATGGGCGGAGCATTTGACCATAAATGTCCGTTTGTGGCGATTGTATGTTTTTAGCTGCTTCATCGAATCTTCATGTATAATGTCGAATCTTTTCTCTCTATGTTGACTAATAGAGTTAGGTTAGGCACATTCGACCGCATGTTTGATAGACATAGATCGCTATTGTGACCGTCATGTCGAATCTTCTATATATATTGAACTGTTGTCGCAACAGCTATGTCGGATCTTTCGGATTTCGGATTCTGCACGTTCCTTATCGTTTGTTAAAATGAACATGAAAATCCCCAAAATTCAGACGAAAATGTATACGGACGAAAACTTTGTTGGGAGATATAGCTTAAAACACATTTAAAAAAAAATTAAATGGCTATTTGTACAGTCCTGGCTTGTTAGTGTCTCAAGAAATGAGATAGGCCATCAGGTGTGATCAATTTCCAAAGATTGGCACCAACGCTTGTAGACTCTATAACCATCATAGAGACCAAATATTATACACCGATTTGGGTAATTTTACCAAAATAATGTAGCAGTATAAATTTTGGTCAAAATTTATGAAGAAAAAAATACTAATTTGAAAATTTTTATAACAGAAAGGAGGATTTTTTCTACAAAATGTTTGGTCTTTTTTTTATTTATAGTGCAACAAAAGGGGGGGGGTGATTAAATACCACCAAAAGAAAGCTCTATTTGTGGGGAAAAAAGAACAAAAAAATACTTTTACCTATCTGGAAAGCATAAAGTTCTCACTTTGCATTTTTCAAGAGCTATGGCCTCCACCTAATTTTAAGGCATCTGGCAATTCCAGGTGTAGCAGATGACTGCATTCCTGCTGTGTCTATTCACCAGCCCCTATCAGGGCCGCTGATAGACCAGTGCAACTGGCCCTGTTGTATCGGCCCTGGCCAGCTGAGGAGCCTGGGCAACCTGAACAGATTAATTAATGTAAAAAAAAAATACTCAAGCCATGACCGATCATAGTCCGTCCGACTAAACACCCCCACCCTTTTTTTTGTGATAGCCAACTTGGTGACTGCAGGGGAGGGACTATTTCTTCTATTTCGGGCACGGAAGAGCATTCTTCCGCACCCGCTCCTCGTGCTGGCTCAAGTCCCAGCCAGCGTGACCTCTATAGTGCAGTCTCTGGTGCCGCGGAATGATTCCTCACCCTCCGCATGAGAGAAGTAGCTGTGAGGCGACTCGGCGGCGGCGGCAGAAGACTAAAAAGAGGAAGCTGGCATCGGCATTGCATCTGACTGAAATAGTTTGTGGACACTCCAGTCCAGGCAGCAGCAGGATCAGGGAGGAAGCGACTCCTGGGGCCTGGCTAACAATAACACAGGTGTGTGCTTGCTTGGGGGGGATTCAAGATCTACTGCAGCAGCATCTATACATTATGGCATTGGCGGCATGGGTGGCACTGTCTGCAGGTAGCACATGCGTTTTGGGCCATAACGCATGTGCTGCCTGCAGCGACAGTGCTACCCATGCTGCCAATGGCATTATGCACAATATGGCATTGGCTGCATGGGTGGCACTGTCTGCAGGTAGCACATTCATTATGGCCCATAATGCATGTGCTGCCTGCAGAGACAGTGCAACCCATGCCGCCAATGCCGTATTGTGCTGCCGACAGTGTCACCCATGCCGCCAATGCCGTAATGTGTTGCAGACAGTGCCACCCATGCCGCCAATGCCATAATGTGCTGCAGACAGGGCCATCCATGCTGCCAATGGCATTATGCTGAAGGAGGGACCAGGGGTGGAGCTGAAGGGGGCCCAGTCAGGTAGGCTGTATGGGGTCCCATGATTTATATCAGCGGCCCTGGACACAATTAGTGACATAGGGGATGGCTGGAGAAACTATAGCAAATGGTAGTTGTAGGTACTGATCTTGTGCTACATCATGATCCCTAAATGTGAGACACAGCAAGAACCCTAGAGTTGGTGTGTTAAGCAATATCTCTTTCGCATCACAAGCAGGTAAGTATAAGGGTTCTAACAATCCACATTTCAAATAAATGGAGTGAATTGGACTGAGGCCCCACACCTACACTGATCAGGGTGTTTCTGATCGCAGCCTTTGATATGGGTAACCGTAACTTCATATCATTGCTACTTCTTTCCTTTAAAGAGTTAAGATGGCCTTTGGATAGGGCGAATAATTATGTGGTCTGCCAAATGTTCCCTCAGAAAACAATCATTTTCCAAACACCATAGCAGGTATACTTACATATAATTTACCCTGTGATTATACAATACATACCCTGCAGTCTTCTAACACGTTATTTTCCTGTGGTTTTAGAGCATATGCAACAATACCCAACATAATTATACAATTATCCAAATAATGTATGTACTTAGCATAATTATAGCGGATCTCATATAAATGCATGTAGTAACTATTTCTCAGCTGCATTTTATTGTAAAGGTATGATGTACCTTTATCATGTAGATTTATACACCATGTATAAATTCAACAAAAATGCATTTTTACATTACATATTGTTAAAATATCTTTCTTCGATATAGCCTATACAATAGACTTGTTTTCAAACAGTAGCCAACTAATATCTCTGCAAAAAGGCCTCTTGCCTACTAACTATAGGCCCTGTTTTTTGAGCAAGCTCGTATCTTGGGGGGGGGGGGGGGTGCCCAGGAGAACCTTGGAGTGGTCTTTCTCTGATTCAGGTCCATGTCTCCAACCTCCAACCTGATGCTGGGGCCTTCTGCTATAATATGTTTACTAAGGTGTCTTTCTCCCATGATATTATTTTCCTATTGTGTGCCTCCTAGGTGTGAATTCCCATTGTTAATTGAGTCACTCATTTTTTTCTGTCTGTCTTGCTATCCTTTAGAGATTTGGACAGCCGTAGGTCTTCTTACTGGGGAACTGGTGCCCAACTGACTGGGTGGGCACTGAGTTACCTAGGCTTGTCCAGGTGACTAGGTAGCTTACTATTTAATTAGATTACTGTTTATATTTATGTTGGCTGTTCCTTATTTAATGTTAATTATCTTACTGTTTATTTAACGTGATCAAGCTCATATATGATTTTGTGTGTTATATATATTCTGTGTGAGTTTAAAATAAAGTGAGTTACAGTTTGAACCTAAGCTAATGTCATCTAGGTCTTGGGTGTAATATTCAGCAATAATACCTGGTTCCTTGTTCCAGACTAGAGGAAGCTGCATACTGATGGAAATACCCAAAAGGGGTGCCAAGCAATCTGTCAAAGGAAACATGGCATTTTTTTGCCGATAAAATACTGTTTTCAAATTTTTTCCTTCTTTTTGTATATCAGTAATGCTGCTCCCCTAAAAATATAAAAAATCATACTCACCTAGATGGCTGCAGCACCAATCCCAGGTGCAGCTGTCCCCCGCTGCCTTCAAGAATGTGAACTGAGTGATCAACCACCACTGGTTGCTCAGCTTTCAGTCTTTAGACCGAGTGTCAAGCACCAGTGAGGGTGTAAAACACGTTAGCTAAAGCTGTCGCTTGTGCTTCTGTATGCTGTATGGACTGTCTTTTATACCAACAAAGGTGATTGTATTGGAGTGTGGCTATCTGGGATTTCTTCACTACGTCAATCATCGGTTCTCTGCTCTACCCCTACAGCACTCACTGGAGCAGGGCCGGTGCTACCACTAGGCAAACTAGCAGCTGCCTAGGGCGCACTGCTGCCTAGGGAACCCGGCCACTAATCTCAGCATCAGCAGGCAGCTGCCGCTCCATTCGCACATAGTGTCAGAGGCGCAGCGGCGGAGGACTGTTTCTGTCTCCTGAATGAATGAAAGCAAGCAAACATTCATTGGTGGATGCTGGTAGGCTGCATTTAATGAGCACTGGTGAGGCTGCATTGATGGGCACTGGTGAGGCTGCATTGATGGGCACTCGTAGGCTGCATTTGTTGGGCGCTGGTAGGCTGCATTTGTTGGGCGCTGGTAGGCTGCATTTGATGGGCGCTGGTGAGGCTGCATTTGATGGGTGCTGGTGAGGCTGCATAAGATGGGTGCTGGTGAGGCTGCATTTGATGGGTGCTGGTGAGGCTGCATTTGATGGGTGCTGGTGAGGCTGCATTTGATGGGTGCTGGTGAGGATGCATTTGGTAAGCACTGGTAAGGTTGGATTTGATGGGCGCTGGTGAGGCTGAATTTGATGGGTGCTGGTGAGGCTGCATTTGATGGGCGCTGGTGAGGCTGCATTTGATGGGCGCTGGTGAGGCTGCATTTGATGGGCGCTGGTGAGGCTGCATTTGATGGGTGCTGGTGAGGCTGCATTTGATGGGCGCTGGTGAGGCTGCATTTGATGGGTGCTGGTAACGCTGCATTTGATTGGCACTTCATTAAAAAGATGGGGTATACATGGGCAGGGCAAGGGGGGTGGAGTCAGGGGTGGAGCCAAGGGGGCCGGCAAAATTAGGTTTCGCTAGGGTGTCAAAAATCCTTGCACCAGCCCTGCACTGGAGCACTGCACTCCTGTGATCCATAGGAGAAGTATAGCCAAAAAAGCTTTGGCTATGCTTCTCCTTTTACCCTTTTTTTGCAGCCACCTTCATGTCTGCATGCATGCAGTCTAGAGACAGCTGCACATCATTGCTCTACACTAGCGTCCAAAAACTGACATATAAACGGTAAAATGGTAAACCATGCATTTGTGTGTCAGCAAAGCCGCTTGTAGTCTGCACCTGGAACACATTGCAACAATGCTGAAGAACAATCAGGAGATTCAGGAGACAGTTGTCACTATATAACAAGAAGTGCCTGAATGAAGACCTTAATGACAGGATCTCCAGGTATTATATTGATGAAAGCTGCAGATTTAAAAAGCCTGAAAACATCCTTTGGAGTTACATCCATATTCTAAAGCTTAGTGACGTTTGCTACATTAACCCATGGAAGAGGTGGTACTTTACCTGCTTTAAATGTACAGGTTTTCACCTTTCGGGGAGTTGTGGTCCTGGGTTGGCTTTGTAGGTTTTTAGGCAAGAGCACATTGAAAGATGGAATGTGAGTAATTTTCTTCAAAAACAGACTTATATCAGAGGGTAGGCTATAAATTTGATAAGAACAAACAAGGTTATTTCAAACCAGACAGAAAAAAAGATGGTACTAACTAGAGGGAAAGTAAAATGTCAGAGTTTTAGAATAAGACATGAAACACCCAAGAGAGATGTTTAGGGTTAACTTGAAAGCCATCACAATGACGCCACTTTGGTCTGTTTTGTTCAATCATAGGATTATGCACTGAGTCTATTTAAATTGATGCCCGCAGAGTATTCTTCCGCTGTTGGGTCAAAAGCTTAGAGAATTTCAACAAAAGGAACCAAGCTGCTAATACATTTATCCCCGTGGTGGTGTGTGACTACCACTGAAGCTGTGTCCTAAGGAGAACTCCACTCTATGATACATACATTTAAGCTGACTACATGACATCACCGAAATGCTTTTACCAAAAATCAACTCTGTGGAGAAACTCATTTGATGGGATCCCCATGGTTGTGAAAGTAAGAGCAAACGTGGGAGTATTAGAAAAGTCTATGTAAACTTAATCAGCTACAGTAAAACCTTGGTTTGAGAGTAACTTGGTTTGAGAGCATTTTGCAAGACAAGCACGTTTTCTTTAATAAAGTTTGCCTTGGTATACAAGCGATGTCTTGATATACAAGTCGTGTCAAGTCACAACTGAGTATAAAAGAGAAGAGAGGCACCTCTAAAGCCGCGTACACTTGATGTGATTCTTGTCAAGCCTGCCTTGCATACACACGATCGTGAAAAAAAAATGCTTGAGTAAAGCGCGGTGACGTACAACACGTACGACGGCACTATAAAGGGGAAGTTCCATTCGGATAGCGCCACCCTTTGGGCTGCCTTTGCTGATTTCGTGTTACCGCGTGTTAGCAAAAGTTTGGTGAGAGACGAGTCGCGCTTTTCAGCCTTTGTGCTTTTCAGTCTGTTACAGCGTGACAAATGTGATATCTCCATTACAAACCCTATTTTAACAAGAACGAGCGCTCCCATCTCATAAATTGCTTCTGACAATGCGCGTTTTTTTCCCATCCTTAAAGCGTACACACGACCGTTTTTCACAACGTGAAAAACAATAGAAAAAATAGAGCGTGTTTTAAATTTGAATTTTAAATTCGAGAAAAATGCTCTGGAGCCCAAACACAATCGTTTTTAATGACCAATTAAAAAAATTGCATTTTTCTCGTCATGAAAAACGGTAGTGTGTACGCGCCATAAGTGTAGCAATATGGTTACATTTAATGAAGTTACAACATAAAGAAGCATATTGCTAGACTTAGAGGAGCCTCTCTTCTCTTTTATACTCTGTAACTCCTTCTGGATCTTGCTTCTAATCCCCTTGGGGAGGCTTCCATTTGTGGATGGACATTTTATGGTTACACAATGTGGTCACATTGCTATAATCTTTTAATATGGACTATAAACTGAAGGACCTATTAATAAATGGTTGTGGAACTAATCATTTGAGTTTCCATTATTTTTTATGGGGAAATTTACTTTGATATACAAAGGCTTTCGATTACAAGCATGTTTCTGGAACGAATTATGCTCGCAATCCAAGGTCTTAGGCCTCGTACACACGATCGGACATATCCGATGAAAACGGTCCGTGGACCATTTCCATCGGATATGTCCGATCGGGAGTTTGATCCGATGGCGTGTACACACCATCGGATCAAATTCCCCGCCGCCGGATGGCGCGGTGAAGCGGTGGTGACGTTGACGCCGCCACGTCACCGCCACGTCACCGCACCAGGAAGTTTTTTTTTTTTTTGCTTCCAAAGATATGACAATTTATTAGTATTTTCTCAGCTTCTTATATCCAGTACAGCATAATACAGTTAATCACAGGACAATGCAATCTCCACCCCCCTATTCACTCACTGAGGATAATTCTTTAATTGGTAGCTAGACATGACGGCACCGTATTATCAATAGGGTTCAATTAACCCTGAATAGTAACACAGACATCTTTATCACACAATGGCAGTGAGAGTGGGTGCGATCCACACCTTCAGATATTTCAATAGCCTATTATACAAAGGTATGACTCACTGGCTGGCTGACCTGAATTAACACCTTTCAAAAGCATGTGTGCCCAGATTGCATAGCTAACAGCTTTTGATATTTGAAGACATCCTGCAAACCTGGATTATTATTAATGTCCCTTATTAATGTCTTCTGTAACATATGAATTATGATTCTTTGTCACCCTATGGCCCTAGTGGACATAAGGTGACCCTAGACATAGGAATATCTCAGACTGTCACGGTGCATTCCGTTACAATATTCATTCAGAAAAGCAAAGGGGATGGTCAATTACATATTTACCGGCCCCTTCCTCTACTCATCCTAACACATTCTTGCAGCAAAAGCTTGCAGTAGAGGAGGGAAGCTGGTAGCACTGCAGGGGAAAAAAGGAAGCCAGGGAAGTAGGGGGAATCTGTGCTGTAAAGGGTGATTAGGGTGTGCCTGGGCACATTTGGCACACCCCGCACCAGGAAGTTAAACACTTCCGCGCATGCGCCGAATCCATTCGTCGGCGGCGCGGCGGTGGTGGGGGACGACATGTCTGCTGGTAAGTGTACTAACCAGCAGACATGTCGGGCGGACAGATTCCACCGGATAGATTTCAAAGCATGCTTTGAAATCTGTCGGGTGGAGAAATCTGTCCGCTAGCCCATACACACGAGCGGAGATGTCTGCTGAAACGGTCCATCGGACCGTTTTCAGCGGACATATCCCCTCGTGTGTACGAGGCCTTACTGTACTACTGAATTCTACGTAGATATAAAAACCACAAATTAATGAAGCTCTGAATTTAGGATTTTTATCACTTTTTTCCCCTCCCACTGACTAAAAACTGCCTCATAGAAGGGATTCAACTGCCCACTACACTTGAATAATGCAACTGCACTTTGCAAAGTGCACAATCAACCCCAATGTGTCATGTGATTGGGTATTCTTTGCAAAGTAAAGCCTTTACCTCTTTTACAAAGTCCTGGAGAAACTGCTCTTGCAGAGTGCACAGTCTATTTGCCTATAGTAAATCACCTCCAATCTGTCAGTGATGCAGTCACTTGCTCTTGGGTACCAATAATTTAGGGGAATATATTGTATATCTGCAGTAAAATGCCATTGTATGCATTTTTTTTGGAACATCATATTTTTGGCATGTTCCTATTGCTGCCTCTAGTATCACTATAATATCATGTATTGCTGTGATTATATAGTATTTATTGCTGTCATGTTAAAAATGCCACTTGAGGTTTAGAACTAGTGTAAAGTAGGTTTAGGTTTACGGGTTGAGTTAAAAGGTGTGTGACTAATACGTTTTCTGATGTGATGAAATAACACATGTGGTAACCGTTATTGGTGACAAAAATGTTTATTTGTGTGCTTTAACGAAATACAAAATACAGTAAAACCTTGGTTTGCGAGCATCATTTGTTCCAGAAACATGCTTGTAATCCAAAGCACTTGTATATCAAAGCATTTTTTTTACAGGGTATAAAAAGAAGAGAAGCACCTCTAAGTGTAGCAATACGTTGCTAAATGTTGTATTAAATGTAACCATATTGCTACACTCTCTTCTTTTTTATACTCAGTTGTGACATGACGCTACTCTTATATCAAGACATGCTTGTAAATCAAGGCAAAATGTATTAAAACATTTTGCTTGTCTTGCAAAACGCTCTCAAACCAAGTTACTCTCAAGATTTTACTGTACACTAATCTTCTGAAAGCAAAAATTAACATGCTGCAATTGTGGGGGCAAACACAGATGCAGCATTTGCTTCTCACCCACGTATTTCCTAAAATAACTCCTTATTGGATTAGTATGACAGTGATGACAAGCAATTAGCCAAATGAAGAAATGCCCATTCACATATTTTACTGAAATGTCATAAAATCTCTATGACCAATCACAGTGGTTTACTTTTCTATGAAAAAAAAATACTTTTCCCATCCATGTGCTCCATACCTTCTCCAGACGGTACAGGAAGAAAGATTCTAGTGGGATCTGACTGTGTGCAGTGATCAGAGACCATCGTCCTCAGTGGGAGATCTGTTCGTATATATGACTACCCTTATGCCGCGTACACACGGTCGTTTTTTGCGATGAAAAAAAACGTTGTTTTTTAAAACGTCATTTAAATTGGTCGTGTGTGGGCAAAACGTTGTTTTTTGTCTTCAAAAAAACGACCAAAAAAAAATTCCAACATGCTTGAATTTTTTGTGTCGTTTTTCAAAACGTCGTTTTTTGTTTCACAAAAAGTCACCGTGTGTAGCAAAAACGTCTTTTAAAACGACGTTTTTCAACCCGCGCATGCCCAGAAGCTAGTTATGAAGCGAGCTTCAATGGAAAAGAGTGGTGAACGTAACCTCGCTTTTTGTGAAAAAACGATGGTGTGTATGCAACATCGTCTTTGAAAGTGACGTTTCAAAAACGTCGTTTTTTACTTCACAGAAAACGTCGGTTTTTTTTTCATCACGAAAAACGATCGTGTGTACGCGGCATAAGGCTCGATTCACATCTATGCATGTTGCTTTTGAGCATTTCTGCAGTGCTTCTTTGCGGTGCTAAAATTGCGTTTTTACAGAGATTTTATCGAGATTTTGCCGCAATTTGCATTTTTTTTTCACTGTATATAGCTGGTTGCTAAAGAGGGGGCCGGGAAGCCAGACGTCACATCCTTAACGACCGGTGAGTCATCAACTGTCAGCAGGCTTTCCCGTTGAATGTAAAAAAAGAGAATTGCAGACTAAAAAAAAAAACCTCCCCCAGGCCCCTGGGTCTAGTATGGATTACCAGACCCTTATTCGAGTATGCAGCCAGGCAGGTCAGAAAAGGGAGGGGACGAGCGAGCACCCCCACCCCAAAGCACCTTGCCACCACATTGATGGGGACAAGGGCCTCTTCCTGACAACCTTTGCCCGGTGGTTTTTGGGGTCTGCAGGCAGAGGGCTTAACAAGGGGGCCCCCAAGATTTATCAATGCTTCACTCAGACAGAGATGCCTATTTACATATTCCCATCTTTCCCTCACATCAATGCCTTCTGCGTTTTGTAGTGAGAGACCAACACTTAAAATTAGTAGTACTAGGCTCTTCTCTGCACCCCACGTGGCCACAAAGATTCTTGCTCAGCTTCTGGCTCTTCTGCAAACCCTGGGCTTTCATATTACAGGTTACCTGGACAACCTCCTACTGAAGGATTCCTCAGCCACCACCCTGTCTGCAAACAAGGAATGATTCATTTCCTTCAAACGATTCAGTTCCTTCAAACATTTGGCTGGATAATCAACTCTCCAAAGTCTGTGCTCTAACTCTCACACCATCTGTAGTATCTGGGTCTAATCTTACACACAACCCAAGCCAAAATGTTCCTTCCTCAGGAGAAAGTTGTTTTGCTAAGGCCCCACATGAGGTCAAAGACTCCCATCGGTCAATGCAACAGTGGCCTTCATAAATCGTCAAGGGGCACCAGACGTTAAGCTGCCCTAACAGAAACATGTCTGCTTCTCTCTTGTGCTAAGAAACTTATATTCCAGTTCTTGGCCATCTACATCCCTGGAGTGGAAAATTGGCAGGTGGACTTCCTAAGCCATCAATGCCCAGGCCCAGGAGAGTGGTCTCTGCATCCAGAGATCTTTCAAAATCTCAAAGGTGGGAAAAAATAGGTTGACATCCTTGCTTCCAGGTTCAACAGCAAGCTGAACATTTTTGGGACCAAGACTAGGGATCCTCTAGCTTTCGCAGTAGAGGCCCTAGTGATTTATTTGACTCAGTTTAAGCTGGATTATGCCATCCCTGAAGAATGAAGATGAAGATCTTTCTCAACTGCCATGCAAGGCAGAGAGGGAAAGGGTCCGATTCTCATCTCAGCAAAGTAGCCCAGAAGAACATGTTACACAGACGTACTCAGACTTCTGGCAAAAAAGCCTTAGACTCTTCCAAAAAGACCAGATTAACTGGCACAAGGACTCCTATTCCATCCTGTTTCTCCATTGTTGGCTTTAACATCATGGCAGTCGAAACCCAAGTCCTAAAAGGTAGGGGTATGCCTGACTAGGATTATTTCCACCTTACTCTGAGCAAGCAAATTCAACTGTATAGCCTCGCACACTCACGCTCGGTTTTGCTGAGTATACGGAGCGTGTGTACGAGGCTTTCAGGTTTCTCAACAAGAAAACTGCCCAGAATCTAGACGAGAAAAATAGAGAATATATTCTCTATTTTCTCGTTGTGAGATTCTCTGCAGTTTTCCTGCCGAGAAACCCGAGAGTGTGTAAACTTAACTCCCACGCATGCTTGAAATGACTTTGATGCATGTGCGGTAGCTTCCTAGGCATAGGTAGAGTGCAGCAAGATGGCGGCGATGGCATCGAATGTGACTAGAGCATGCTCATCGTACGCTATGAAGTCACTGCGTTCTTGCCTTTCAAGAGAACCGCGGTTCTTTTGAAAGAAGAATCTGTACATTCGGGCAGCAAGAGATTCTTGCCAAGAATCTCGTCGGGAAAAACAACGTTTTTTTTCCTGATGAGATTCTTTCCCGTGTGTACAGGGCTTTAGATTTACAATCGCACATTAAAGGCTTATATTGTCTGGTGCAAAGACAATAATATGAGCACACGGGAATACTCTCTCACATCTTGACTTTCCTTCAGCCTGGTCTTGAACAGCATCTGGCCATAAGCATCTTAAAGGGACATGTCTTACCCATTTTATACCAAAAAACTCTTTCCTCGCAATCCCTAACCAAGACTTCTCTTCAGGGAGCTGCTCCTATAAATCCCCTAACTGGATTTCCTTTGTGATCTTGGGATAATAAGCTGGTTCTCTCCATTCTTCAGAGATTCCTCTGATTAGAGACATTTTGTTGGAAGACCTCACTTGTAAAGTTGCCTAAGGTGGCCATTACATCTGTTGAGTATTTTTCTGAGTTGGCAGCTCTTTTTTGTTTTGCACGAGGACAAGGTGGATTTGAGATCAAAACCTTTCTTCCTACATTAGGTGGTTTCATCTTTCCACCCAAAATATGACAAGGAAATTGGCTTACATTGCCTTGATGTGTCAGGGCTGTCAGGGTCTACCTGGCAGCAACAGCTTCTGTTTGCAAAACTGAGTCTCTCTTTGTTCTGACTGTGGACCTTTGTTAAGTGCATCCTGCTTTCCATTCCTCCTTTGCAAGGTGTATCAGGCAACTTACTAGACATTTGCACAACAAAAATGTTCGTATTTTTTTGTTTCGTCTCGTTCTGTAGATTTGTAAAGATTCGTAATTTCGTAAGACTCAAGTTTTCCTATTCGGATCCGTTCGTATTTTCGTAACAGTTTTATTTTCGTTAATACTGAATGATTCATAATTCTGTCTAATTTATTTTCCTTGATTCAAAATTCTAAAAACAAAAGACAATCCGCGCTAACACCCCTAAAACTAGTTAATATATAGATGTAAAAACCGTGAAACCGTGAACAATAATAAATGAAAAAATGCTGCACCTTAATACAAAGAAGCCCAATATAAGGCTCCACAAAACATATATAGACAAAAGACAAAAGTGCGCAACAATGTAACATATATATAAAAAATATGTGTTGGTACTTCCACAGCAAACTAATAATGATGGAAGAAAAATTCAATAAAAATATATGGGTGCAAATACAAAAAATACAAAAAAATGCAATGTCCCAAAAAGATTCCAATTGATGGGTGTAGTAAAACTTATTTCATAAAAAGCCTTTGAAAACACAGTTCATAGGGAATTTCCAATGTAGTATTTGCAGAGAATTCCAATAATGTTGCTTAGCTGTTCCTATATAGGTTAGTAATAGGTGGCCGCTTACCGCAATGTTGGACCCTTCCAGGGGTCAGTAAGGCATTCAGAAACACTTATCCCAAGCTGGGTCCTGAAGATCCCTCCGCTGCTGACAGCTCAAAAAATACTTCGGACAGCTAAAAGGATTTTCCACTTCAAAGGGTTAACTCACTCCAAATTGTGGCTCAAGCTTTCAGCTTGTTTAGGATATCGTGGAAGATAAAGAAAAAAAGGAACTCCATAGTGTAACAAGTTTAAAAGAAACTGGCGGTTTTATTCAGTTGACACTGACATGATTAAAAAACAGACAGTCCTTCATCCTGCATATATCCAAAATTCCTTGGCATAGATACAAAAAGCAATGTGCAGATGCTTCCAGCTAGGCGTGCAAACGATCAGATCAGCCAGCTGGCAAGCTCATCAACGTGGTGACGTCTGCGATACTTAGCTCCACCCGACGCGGCGTTTCATCCAAACGGGCTTCTACGGGGAAAGGAGGCTCAAGTGACTTGAGCCTCCTTTCCCCGTAGAAGCCCGTTTGGATGAAACGCCGCGTCGGGTGGAGCTAAGTATCGCAGACGTCACCACGTTCATGAGCTTGCCAGCTGGCTGATCTGATCGTTTGCACGCCTAGCTGGAAGCATCTGCACATTGCTTTTTGTATCTATGCCAAGGAATTTTGGATATATGCAGGATGAAGGACTGTCTGTTTTTTAATCATGTCAGTGTCAACTGAACAAAACCGCCAGTTTCTTTTAAACTTGTTACACTATGGAGTTCCTTTTTTTCTTTATCTTCCACGATATCCTAAACAAGCTGAAAGCTTGAGCCACAATTTGGAGTGAGTTAACCCTTTGAAGTGGAAAATCCTTTTAGCTGTCCGAAGTATTTTTTGAGCTGTCAGCAGCGGAGGGATCTTCAGGACCCAGCTTGGGATAAGTGTTTCTGAATGCCTTACTGACCCCTGGAAGGGTCCAACATTGCGGTAAGCGGCCACCTATTACTAACCTATATAGGAACAGCTAAGCAACATTATTGGAATTCTCTGCAAATACTACATTGGAAATTCCCTATGAACTGTGTTTTCAAAGGCTTTTTATGAAATAAGTTTTACTACACCCATCAATTGGAATCTTTTTGGGACATTGCATTTTTTTGTATTTTTTGTATTTGCACCCATATATTTTTATTGAATTCTTCTTCCATCATTATTAGTTTGCTGTGGAAGTACCAACACATATTTTTTATATATATGTTACATTGTTGCGCACTTTTGTCTTTTGTCTATATTTGATTCAAAATTCGTAATTTTGTTAGATAATAATTTTCGTTTAATGGATTCATAATTTTGTACTTTCGTAAATACATAGCAACACGCAGCTAATCCAAATTAAGATATACTTTCTCTTAAGCCCCGTACACACGGTCTGACATTTTGCCAACAAACATCAAAATGAGCGTTTTCCAAAAAATCCGACCGTATGTACACTCTATTGGACAAACTTTTTCGGTTTCAAAAGTCTGCCCAACTCCCTTCAGACAAAAATCCACGGAAAAGTTTGTTTGAAGTCCGATCGTGGGTACGAGGCTTTACACTGTACAATGTGACTCAGCACATAAGAGATAAGCTGATTGGCTAAGATATTAAGTAAGATACATCATTTACTAACTACACTGCCCAGTGCCCATTCGAAAGAACGATACAAGTACACAAATTTACGAACAGACAAAGAAACGGATTTACAAAACACACAAATGAAAATACAAACAGACTAAGGATTTAAAATATGGAATGCAAATCGTTCATTATAGATGTCATTTTCGTTCTTTTGCTTTTTCGGTGTTTCGTATTTTAGTAAGATTGTCCAATCATACGTTTGTATTTTCACTTGTTCGTTATTTTGCTTATTCGTATTTCCGTAATTTTCGTATTTTGGGTCTTTCAGCTTTTCTGATGTTCGAATTGATACGAATGTACGGATACTAACAAATTCGTACCAAAATCCATTTGTTACGAACAGGAACGCACATGTCTACAACTTACCTCCAGGGCCTATGTACTTAGCGAAACAATTACTCCTTTGCCTATCATAGCCCATTCCACCAGGGCAGTATTTATCTCTTGAGCTTTTCGGCATCAAGCATCAGCTTCTCAGACTTGCAAGGTCACCACCTGGTCCTCCGTTCACATGCACTCCAAGTTCTACTGCATGGGTGTTTAGGCCTTGGTTAATGCAATTTGTGATCACAATCTGCTTCAACCTTTTATCCGGGTGTTTTGTTCAAATTATTTAAACTTGTTGTTTGTTGGACCTGTTTGCCATTCTGTTATGTTGTTATCCACCCCCAGTGTATTTCTTGGGATAATTCTGTAATTCGCCAATCCTGGATTCATTAAGCAAACTGCCTGGAGGGTAAAGCTATCCATAGATGAAATCAGCAGGCTGAACAAAAAAAGCTGACAGATTCTTACATCCACAAGATCAAGTTGGATAAAGGAATTCTCCCCATTGAGATATTGTATTCTGACTCTCCACTGCCAAATACAGTGATCAGCGGCTGTAGTTGTTGTTTAAGAAATGTTGTTATCAGATCAACTTCTATGGAGCAGGAGCAGCTACACAAATTTATTGAAATTAACTGGCCACATTTCGATAATTTGAATTATCCAACAGTAAAGTCTTATTGAAATATGAAGAAAGAAGTTGTGCGTGTAGCATGTTTCTCTTGTTGCTACCTTGAGAGTAAGTTGGCTGTGACTAAACACTAGTTTCAGTGCGAAACGCGTCAGCAGTCAGGTTTTATTTTATTTTGCTGTGACTTGGAGGGCTGTCCTTCTTTTAATAAAGGCTACCATTTGTTCAGAGTCCGGCTGTCCAGAGACAATTTTTGTTCCTGCTAAGTTGACTGTAACGACTGTAACTAGAGAAGTAGTGGGTTTCTTCTATCACATTCTCTTTAGAATGACAGCATGTGATGTCACATCTCCACACAAAGCATTACAATGCCCCTTTCCCAATCTGTCCTATCTGACTGCTTATCTCTGTCCGGGGTTTGTCCCCACCATCACACACTAGTGCTTAACCCTTCTAATGCCTCTTACACATGACCGGAAATTCTGACAGCAAAAGTCTGAGGTGAGCTTTTGAACAGAAATTCCGACCGTGTGTATGCTCTATCGAACTTTTGCTGTCGGAATTTCCGCCAACACAAGATTGAGAGCTGGTTCTCAAATTTTCCAACACGCAAAATTCCGACGCATGCTCGAAAACAATTCGACCCATGCTCGGAAGCATTGAACTTCATTTTCTTGGCTTGACGTATTGTTGTACGTCACCGCGTTCTTGACGGACGAAAGGTCAGAGAACTTTTGTGCGACCGTGTGTATGCAAGCCACGCTGTCTAGCGCATAAGTGCATTCTGGGAAATGCCCTCCAATATTTATTGCGAAAAACTAAAAGCTTACAACACCAATCGCATTCTGCGATCCACCAATCAAAATCTACTCCAGATACCCAAAACCAGATACAAGTCCAAAGGAGAATGAAGATTTGCGTTCCAAGGACCCAGACTTTGGAACACTCTACCAACCAGCATCTGGTTGGAGGTAAACCACCTGGCCTTCAGGAGAAAGATTAAGACCCATCTCTGCTGAGGGCCCAGGGAATGGATACCAAGCGCCCAGAGGAAATTCAGTTTGCATGTTTTGTGCTATATAAGTTTCTCACTCACCCGATCGTGTGTACGCATCAAAATGCAAATAATCTGAAGGGCTAGCTAATGGTTGATTAGGGTCTGCTCCACACTGAGACTCCTATTCCCAGTTGCTGAGCAGAAGCAGTGATCTGCTCATAGTTTCTTAAACTCCTGTTTCTGCTCAACAGTACCTTATTTCTGACCGCAAAATTATTCTTTGACACTAGATTTCCTTGAGGCATCTGGATATCAAATTATTGTAAAACTGTGGGACAATTTATCTAAAGTAATAATCCTGAGTTCACAGGATAAAACGTAATAATGTTGACAACACTGCCAGATGACAGCACATAAAAAGTAGATATATGCTGACTATTCTTGTGTGAACAATCGCTAGTGCTAACATAATCCAGATAGACACAAAAAGCATAATCTTTAAAAAATACAATTTTCCAAGTTAATACCTTCTGGACGATGTCACTGACAGTGGAAGGCTGGAAAATATCAACTTCTATACAAACAGTGTTTAGCATATTATAGTTCGTTGCAAGGATGTTTAGAACTGCCAAGTTACAGTTTCATACTTTAATACCTCCACATATGATCCAACACACTTCCAGTAGCATAAATCATAGTACTGTAATTACATAACTCAACAAAAAAACAGGATATAGCTTGAGTCATCTGTTTTAGAATGTATTGAATGAGAATTATATTTTAATGCGGTGGATAGAAAAAAGGAGTTGGCAAAAAATAAGAATGAACAAATTACCCCCGGGCCACTCTAATTTTTATAAATGTGGGCCAACACTGAGAAGGTGAGAGGATCTACTCCTTGTGCTGTTGATACCATACAGAAGTGTATATTCATATTGTATGATAACCTTACAAGTTTTTAATAATGGCAGTGGCTAATGTCAATAATCAATGAACACACCATCATTTTAACAGTAATGCCCCATACACACAAGCCGAATTTCTGCCAGCAAAAGTCTGATGTGAGCTTTTCATCGGAAATTTCGACCGTGTGTATGCTCCATCAGACTTTTGCTGGCGGAATTTCCGCCCGCAAAAGTTTGAGAGCAGGTTCTCAATTTTTCAGAGGGAAAAAAATCCTATTGGAAAATTTGTTCGTCTGTATGCAATTCCGATGGAGAAAAAAACACGCATGCTTGGAAAAAATTTGACCCATGCTCGGAAGCATTGAACTTCTTTTTCTCTCCTCGTCATAGTGTTGTATGTCACCACGTTCTTAACGCTCAAAAGTTCAGAGAACTTAAAACAAAAAAAAAAGTTCAGAGATCTTTTGGGTGACAGTGTGTATGCGGCCACGTTCACACGATGAGACTGGTCCGACGGACCGTTTTCATCGGACCACACTGAAGTGGTCTGATGGTCTGATGTGCGTACACACCATCAGTCCAAAATCCCATCGGGCCAGAACACGGTGACGTAGAACACAACGACGTGCTGAAAAGAACTAAGTTCAATGCTTCCAAGCATGCGTCGACTTGATTCTTAGAATTCGCAGGCTTTTGGTCTGATGCTTTTGTGTACTAACCATCGTTTTGTTCCGATGGATAGGTGCCTGTCGGACAGATTTTAAAGCAAGTTTTAAAACGTTGGTCCAATGAGCTGTACACACGATCAATTTGGTGCGATGAAACTGGTCTTCAGACCAGTTTCATCGGACTGGTCTGATCGTGTGTACGCTGCCTGCAAGCCAAACTTGAGCGTAATTCTGTCGGAAAAACCATCCAACTTTTTTTCGAAGGAAATTCCGCTCGTGTGTACAGGGTATAAGAACCATATCTGCCAGCAATCTCCTCCCTTACCGATCCTGCTATAATAAAATTATCTGTAGAAATGTGTAAAGAATGAAGTGCAGCAAATTAGAATGTTTAGTAACACAGCAAATCCTTATTTCTCTCAATCACGTGTTATCTTACTAAATACGATACTGAAACTCCATTAAACAAAGTAATTTATATATATATATATATTTTTTTTATAAATTGGCCAAATAAACAAACTACCAGCAGCAGCAACCAAATAGGAGAAGGGAGGTATTTTTGGAATGCCTAATGCCACGTACACACGATCCGTTCATCCGATGAAAACGGACCGATGGATTTTTTCATCAGATATCCGATGAAGCTGACTTTCATCAGTTTTGCCTACACACCATCAGTTAAAAATCCGATCGTGTCCAACGCGGTGACGTAAAACACAACGACGTGCGGAGAAAAAATAAGTTCAAAGCTTCCAAGCATTGCCAAGGTTCCAAGGTTACTCTTTTTCACCAATCTACCTCGAGTTGACTGTTGGTCGTGTTGGACCAGAAAGCATTGAAAACGTCAACCAACGGTCTGGACATTCTATTACTGCTCTCATCACTATCATAACCCCTAGACACCATCACAGAGGTAACTTAAATACGCTGATCCCAAATCAAACCAGCGGCTCCTTCGGGGGTAAGCGCTACACATGGAGGCTCGTCCGGGATTCGGCTGTTACCTATAGCAACGGAACTGTGAGTACTTTATTGGTGAAGATCACGGAGTGTCGTGTATTGAACTGTATGGCCTTGAAGGAGTTAATCACGGACGGCTTAAGTGTGGGCGCCCGTGCAGTGAGGCACGCGCCTAGAACGTGTCCAGACAAGTTCTTCAAGTTGGAGGAGACACCCACCCCTGCGTGAGACGTAGGATAAAGTTTTGCACCAAAGCGAGGAAGGTAGCGCCTATTTCGCGCCAAACCACCAGTTGCTGTGCGCCTGTGAGAGAGAAGTACCACATACGAGATGTCTGTTTCTGTGTTTCCGCTCGCCGCTTCCCAGCGATTGAGGCCACCCATGACTTCACCGCGGACCTCCACCATGTTTGCCTCATCCGGGGTACCCCTCACTGATACGGGGATCCTGATGTCTACGGAAGGACAGTTCATGCTTTTCTCCAGCGGAGGATCGGAGGGCCCTGGACTAACCTGCCCTCGGTGTACGGAGCTGGCTGTACATTTGATGCTCTTTGCCCGGTGCCACAGATGCCGGACCTACCTCTTCACAGTTAAGCCACCCGCTGAAGCTCCTCGGGAGTATCGGGTGAATTGGATCTCCCGAGCTGTTGCCACGGAGGAGGAAGCTACCTGGCCGGAACCCTCCCCGTCGGTGGAGATCATTGAGCCGGAGGCTGTTGACCCAGAGGTCATCACCGTCTCGTCCACCCTGACTCTGCTAACCGCTGCCTCGCCATCCCCTTCCTTGAAGGTAAGCGAACTGGGCGAGATGGGCCAAAAAGACTCTGTGTCCTGTGTAACAAGTACACAGGTCGAAGCCATTACAGAGACTGTTACAGAGACTGTTTCGGAGACTGCTCCAGTTAACGCAGTCTCCGTCTGGCATGCCGCTGTCTGAGAGGGATTTCTCCGACAACTCAGCTGTAGCGACTGGAAGCTACCTAACCGTCCGGACTTGTTTGTTGTCCCGGCTGGGACTCGCAACTACCTACCTGCGGAGGAGTATAATTCCTCGGACTTGGAATCCCTGTCAGATGATGGAGGGATTGGACAATGTTTCGAACCAATGTTTCCTGAACAACAGGGTTACGGAGGATTTCGAGCCCCTTACACGAGAACGAAGAACCGCTCTGGCTGGAGTGCACCACGTGAATCCAGCGCAACGTACCCGAGCATCCCGCAGCTGACCTGGGGAGTTGGTAAGTCTGTTTCTGCTTATCCCATTACCACCGCTCCCCCAACCAATGTTATGCCCACACTTAGGCAGGCGGCCGATGCTCTGGTGAAGCCTGGACTTGAAGACCCGCGCCTGCTGCCCAACTTGACTCAGCTACAGTGCGTGGTAATACACAAAGTTTCCACTGAATACAGATGGGAATACCCGTACGTGCCACCCCCTCTCCTTTACCAAATTGACCAGGATAGAGAGGGATGGTACCGTGAAGCTATATGGGAACGTTTGAATGTTCCAAAGAAGGAGCGTGAGTCGCAATACGCTCCGGTTTGTCACGGAGACCGTTTAGAGGAGTGGAGTTGGGGCCGTCATATTTTTCGCGACCGAGTGCTCTTGAGATGTCCTGGGAATGAAGATCAGATTTTCTCAGTGGCATTCACAACAGCCAAAGGAGACGTTGTTTCACTCCCAGATCCACGTTTCTACAAATGAACCTGATGCCTTTGATTCCGTGCTTGTAATTACTTTTAAGAAGACTTGGACAAGGGTTCTCGCCCCCACTTCAGTTTTTTCTCCTACCCACTTCTCCGGATCCACATTTGGGGCCCCTTTGTGAAGAATTTTGGGGGGTGGGATTTTAGTTAGTTATAGTGGGGCCTTGCCAGCTTCTTTTCATCAGGAGAGACTTCACTAGAGGGAATGTAATTTTTTTTTATTTCCCTCTTACTGCTACATCTTTAAATTGAACTTGGACTGCCATGTAGTACCAGCGCATTGACCGCTAGGGGCAGTGTTCTGCAACATTATATTGCAGGACTTTAACGTATCTTTTGTTTTTTTTACTTGTTCTATTTCTTGCAACAGAGTAAAGAAATGCTTAGCACTTATGGTAACTCCCTGGGAGGAGGGGAGACTTCGCTCTCTGACGGAAGGGTGCAGTCTCAATTCCGATCTTGTTGTCCTCAACAACATCCACCCAAAGGCTAGGAGGAGCCGGAAGGCATGTTGCAACTGGTAGTAGCGAAACAACATCCAGCCTGGAAGGCCAAACCGGTTTGCTAGATCCCGAAATTAAAGTAAGGACTCATTAGAGCAGTGGTTCTCAACCTGGGTGTCGGGACCCCTTCGGGGGTCAAATGATGATTTGCCAGGGGTCACAGAATCCTGGGCTGTTCCTGAAGCCCGCACCGCTTTCCCAGCCTTTTTGCAACCACCCAGCCGGGCTGTCCCTGGAGCCTGTGGCCACCCAGCTGGGCTGTTGCTGGAGCCTGCGGCTGCTAACTCAGCCTCTTCACAGCCGCCTATTCAGTCCACGGCATGGCTGGGGGACACAGACTAGATGTCAGCTAACTGGTGAGGAATGTAAAGTGGAAGAGACTGGAGGAGACCTCAGATTTTGGCATAGGTGAGAGAGATAAAAGGGAAAGAAAGGAAAGCAAAGAGAGAGGGGTACATCCTAAAATGTATCATAAGGTTTTTTAATACTGTACAAGTGGAAGGGACTCAGGGAGCACTAAATATCCATGGGTTAGGGGCGGAAAATCCTTGTCTTGCCTTGGGTGCTAACAACCAAAGCAACGAAAATTATTTTACTGTTAAGGGTCCCCACATGAAAATCTGTGTGAAAGGGGCCTTAAGTGTTCCAGATTCTAATGTAAAAGAAGGGGCATTCAAGAGGTGCTGGAGCTTTCATATGAGTTTATACAAGGTAGTTAGAGGGCAAAAAAACATTTGAAGAGCCCACTGGCTCAGGTTAGGCTGCTCATAACAGACAAGGTTACTCGGCATCTGTAGGAAAAGATGTGCATATATGGAAGGAGCGCCATACCCACAGATAAAAGAGTCCAAATAAATGTATTGATATTGTGCTATAAGAGAGCTTTGGGGGTCAAAGTAACTTCCTTTGACCTCCGAAATGCATTGGCTGTCTTTTAGCTCAATATCAATAAATTCATTTTGACTCTTTTTGGCTGGCACTCCTTCTATATATGTATTTCTTAAAGTGTTTCTTACCTTAAAAAAATAAAAAAAATAAAAAAATAAAGATCCTGTTTCCTTAAAGCATGTTATACAGCACTGTGTTTGTGCTGTGTAATTTCTCCCCCAATATCACCTAAAAAAAACCTGTCTGATTCCCCCACCCCCTGTAAACTGACCATGTTTTATTATCATGGCTACTGAGCCCTACCAAAAAGTGCTTTCGTCATCCGCAGCCCTGCTCTGTCCTTCTCTGTCCTCCTCCAGGAGCTGTTAGCCAGGCAGAAGAGAGCTGAGGAGTCACGTGAGCGCCGGGAGACACTCCCATATAGGTAGAAATCTGCATCTTTTTTTATATGACACTAGGACACATATCGTTATGTTACAGAGGGGATGAGAGGTTTTTAATATATTGACTAAACAACCACTTTAAGTGTTCCAGATAGCAGTCTACCTTTTTTAGATAAAAATCATTACTTTACTGACTACATTTCTGAAATAATGCCAGGGCTGGACTGGGACAAAAATTTGGCCCTGGACTTCATCCAGACTGGCCCACTTTGACAGGTCTCTCCTATGGCGGCCGGACAACTCACGCACCCCCCCTGGCTACCCAAGCCCCCTCTTCCCCTTCACTAGCCACTAGCCATTCTACTTTCTTAGAGTAGAACGGCTGGTACTGGTACTCTTATAGGCAGGACCAATGGGAAGCTAGACATTATTTCACCCGGGGCAAAGACTCAGTTCGGTGCCCCCCTTATGGGACAAGATTAGGCAGAAGTGAGAAACTCCCAGGCTATAGCTGTTGAGTCAGCTGTCTGTCCCCTCCCCCATGCTCTTCTGTCATCCCCCCTGCTCCTCTGGTCCTCCCCCTGCTTCTCTGTTCCCCCCAGGTGAGCGTTGCAGGGAGGGAGAGACAGACTGAAGCGGAGGGGACGGCGGTCTGCTGTCACTGAAACCGGCCCACTGAGCCATCGGCCCACCGGGAAACTCCCTGTAGTCCCAATGGCCAGTCCATCCCTGAATAATGCTTACGCTTCCCAGCAGCATTTATTGTGTTTTCTTTCATCTAAATTGCAATTATAAATCAAAGACTGTTTACCTAATGTAATCAGTTTCCAGGCTACCCTCATTGAAATGCTTCTTAAGTTACAGGATAACCCAAATATTTATCAGCTTACTAGTACAGCCGATACAAGCTTAGAATATTTATTCTTATGTTCAACCCACAGGAGCACATCAAGAGTGGCTGGTAGCCATAAATAATATTAAGAGCTAGGGGAACTCTCAGCTCACTAGAAAGTTCATGCAGACTCCCATTTACAGTGACTTCGCAAAAGTATTCACCCCCCTGTGGCTGTTTACCTATTTTGTTAAATTACAGCCTTTGGTTCAATGTTTTTTTTTTTAATCTGAATTATATGTGATGGATCAGAACACAATAGTCAAAGGGCCAGATTCACAAAGCACTTAAGCCGGCGTTTCAGGTGATACGCCTGCATAATTGGAAATATGCGCCTGCGTATCTATGCGCCGTATCCACAAAACGACATACGCCAAAAATCTAGAAATTTTCGACCGACGGAATTATGATGGACCGGCGCATCGTGCGCGCAAAAATTTGTGCTAGACACACCATTAATTTGCTAGGCAAATATGCAAATGAGGGAGATACGGCGATCCACAAAAGTACGTTTGTGCGGCGCAGGCTACGCGCTGTGCGCATCAGCTGCACGTCCTGTCTAAAATTAGTCCATATAAAAGCAGGTTCAAAATTAAACAATCCGTCTACATGTCAGCTAAAGCAACACCGTTAAGGACGAGCTGAGCAGCTACACTTGCAGGACAACAATCTGTATGCCAACATGCCAGGGGCATCCTTGCTCATAGCTATACTACTGACTTTAGATGAGTGCAGAAGGAGGAGGGCACAGAGGAGGGCACGGGAGAGGATATACCGCACACGCATAGACCTCTTTGGCATGAGTGATTCTGAGGTGTATCGCATCTTCAGATTCACCCCTCATGCCATCATGGAATTAACCACAACCCTGCAGGAGGACATCACCAGCCCAACACACCGCTCACATGCAGTGCAGCCACTGGTCAAGGTCCTGGCAACACTCCATTTCCTTGCCAGTGGCTCTTTTCAGCGTACAAGTGGAGTGGTGGCTGGGATGTCACAATCCTCCATGAGCAGATGTGTGCACCAGGTTATCCCTGCAATTCTCAGACGCATGGCCAACCAAATCATCAAACCCACCAAGGAGGACCTGAGGCAGAAGGCAATGACAGATTTCTACAGAATTGCCAGATTCCCACGCACCGTGGGGGCCATTGATTGCACACATGTGGCACTCCAGCCCCCCCGTGAGACAGAGCACATATACCGCAATCGGAAGCATTGCCATTCCATCAACGTACAGGTGATAGTCGATGCCAAATGCCTCATATGGCACATCTGTGCCAAACCCCCCTGGATCCAGCCATGACAGCTACATATTGTGAGGGATTAACTCGGTAGCGGGTGTGTGTGACCCCCTCTATGGGTTCACTACACGCTGAACTGTACAAAAAGGCCTTTGAGGACGACTGAAAACAAATGATATGGTTTATTTTTCCATCTTGCGGGATACACGTGCAAGCATCAAAACAGCATAAACAAAACAAAACATAAAATAAACCCTTGCCACTTGGGGCGTCTACCTTCCCAACACAGGAACCTACCCCTGGAGTCTGGCCCAGCCTACTGCTGGGCAGACACTGCTGGTCCTACAGCAGAAAACAACAAAAAAGTCTCTTTCTCAGTCTATTTCTCAGTCTATTTCTCACACAGAAAAATCTATCAGCACCTCACCTCTTCAGAAGTGCTTGTGACTGCTCTTTCACTCACAAAGCCCCAGGATGCAGCAATCAGTCGTTATCCTTAGGCTGTCTTTTTAGGGGCTTTATTTGCTTAATTCTGAACAGCTGAAACCTTTTAACGCCCCAAACCTTTCTGACCCTCTCTGCAGCTGACGCCCAATAGTAATTGGTGTATTGTCTAAACAAGGCAGAAATATACGTATCTCCCGTCTGGGACAACACACACAGATTTACCTGACTTCCTGTCACATACCCCCCCTCTTGTTTCAACCCTAGGGTTGGGACACAGGTTGCCAGGCACGCATGCACTCGGGACAAACCATCTGCATTCCCCATTTTAACATTGGGGCGATGCGTTACGACAAAACTAAATTCCTGAAGGGCCAGGAACCACCTATTTATTCTCCTATTGGTCTTCAAATTTCGGCTGAGGTACATAAGAGGGTGTTCCTTGCTCTGTAATATACTAATTTTCAGTTGTAAACCATGCAAAACTTTAATTGGTTTTTCAATGGACACAAAGGTTTCTCTCGATAGCTCAATCCCTGAAGAACTCAGCGAGTCATAACCAATACCAAGAGCTGATAACACTGTGCTCTGCAATGGATCATCCATGTGGATGCCTTCTTCAGATGTAAACACACTGGGCCAGATTCAGATACACTTAATATTGCGCTGCATAATCGAAATACTCACCAGGCTCTACACCGAATCCTGGTAGATTTTTGCCCGTACGCTACGGCGGCGTAGTCTATTTCTCACCGCGTAATCAAAATACGCGATTGGGGGGCGTGAAGCATTTAAATTAAGCGCGTCCCCGCGGCGATCGAACTGCGCATGCTCCGTTCAGAAATTTCCCGCTGTGCATTGCGCGAAATCACGTCGTTACGTCATTCGTTGTTTGAGTAGCGGCGTTTACGAACATTCCTATTCCCAGACGACTTACGTAAAAAATAATAAAGGACGTCGTAAAACGTAGAAATTCGACGCGGGAACGACGGCCATACTTAACATGGGCTGTCTAATATTAGACCAGCAAAAAGCTGGTATAGTGTTACGTAAAAAAAGATGACTAAAGGTGCCGTAAGAGATTGCGATTGAAGATCGTAATTTCTGGGATCGCCGGCAAAAGCTCATTAGCATACCCCGACGCGGAAAACGACGGGAAGTCCACCCAGTGGCCGCAATTTTATTGCAGCGTAGATCCGAAGGCGTACGAACACGTAATCCAGTCGAATTGAAGCCCGCAGCCGTCTATTCATGGTTTGAGCTTTCCGACTAGCTAAAAAACGCGCATAATTTGAAATTACTCCAGTCTAACACCAGTTAGACAGGCGTAATCGCTATGTGAATCTGGCCCACTAAGACTGCAATCCTCCAAGGCATGGTGACACTCAAAAAAATCTGTTCTTCTATGAACTGGACTAAAGTCTGACGCATATGACCTCTGATAAACCGATGTATTAGGCTGTTTTTCTTCCCTTTGGTGCTCTAGATGGAAATCATTACTTGTCAATTCTGTATTTCCAAGTTTCTTACTTGGTGTTAGTTCAGACTCACAAGTATGGTGAAAATCTATTAAACCCAATGTAAGGTTTTCAGAAACTGAATCCTCGTCACTTTCTTGAACCAACTGCTTATTCTGTGCATCACTTGTTCGCACATCCCTATTCTCACCAAGAACTTGATAACTGCTATCGGACACATCATTAACTGAGCTAGACAACCTTTCTTGTCTAGCAGCTACAATCACTTTTGAACTTATGTTTATGGCTAGTTGTTCAGCTATCTTTGCCTCATAGTCTCCCAAAAATGTTTTAGTATTTGTTTCTTTGAAACCATCGACTATTGGACACACATTCTCATATTCTTCATTCCTTTCAAGACATTTGGAAAAAGCATCCATTAAATTAGTACATTTAGCCTCTCTGACCACTTCAGTGATGGAGGTTTCACCTGTCATTACAGATTCTACACTTTGAAAAATAGATTTTACTTCCCGAGGAATCTTGGTAGTCAAGTCCAAAGTATTATTCTGCGTTATTTGCTCTGACAGAACACTTTCTAAAGACTGGGTTTCACAGAATGTGACATTACCTTTATATTCAAATCCGATTTCATTAACATAAAAATTAACACACTGCTCTTCAACATGCAAATAATTCACAGAGGCAAAAATAGCTTCAGTCTGGGTGCATATTTCTTGCAATTCAGATTCCTCAATGACCCTGCTCTGCTGATCATCAATTATGGGAAAGTCATGAATATCACCTGCCTTACTACATTAACAAGGCTCAGTGGATATTGGACACACTTTTCTACATCATTTAGTGCAGTGTCAGATTTAAGTTTTTCAGCTTTATTTCCATCAAGCAACTGACTGAGAACTGAAGATGTGAAAACCCCTACTTCCTGCACTTCAGCGACTTCATTTGCCCTGAAGCGGTCAGGGGTTTCACTTTCAACATCACTTCCAGAAAGTTCAGCTTCATTTTCCATAAAGTCCTTCAGATTTAGCTTTCTAAGAATTGCCTCCTCCTCATCGTCGTTATCTTCCACACATTCTTCATTATTTATTGTTAGTCCATTCTGAGTGTTGGCTGTTTCCGTAGGACAATCATCAACTTTAACATCTTCATGTTCCGTTTCTGCTTTGGTAATCTTGGTGACACCAGGAACTCCTAACTTGGCAGAGTAGGCCCAAAGAAATGAACAGTGATCCATACATCCCTGGCACACCATCTCATGAAACTCAACGTGCTCCGATGGAACTGCCCCTAGGTGCCGACCATGAAACCAGTCCTCACACACCACACACTGGATCATCTCATCTGGGGTCTCATCCTCAGGATCGGGGTACGGTCTCTTACATGTGCAGTACATGCCAAAGAAATTGTCATTGTAATTATTAGCCAGGTTATTCTTCTCTTTATACGGATATAACTTGCACTCCAGCTGTTTAAATTTGGCATTTCCACAATCGCAGCGAAAGTTCCTCTTGGTATAGAGCTCAAACAGGTCGTGGCCTTCATGACTTGTATGCACAGACCAGACATATCCCAGCAGGCTCCTCTTTATCCGGGGTGCAGATACTGCAGGCGTACAGCGCTTGTCTCTTCACATAACCCAGGGGGTAGGAGCACTTTTCGGAATCGCTCCCCGCCAGCACAGCAGACGCCTCATCCTGCAGGGCGTCATCCTCCTCCTTCACTGCCATTTCCACCTTTACTTCCTACTTCACTTCGTCCTCTCCATCTTCTGCACCACTTTCAATTTCTGCAAGCTCTTCGCTGTCAGAATCATCACATGGTAGAAGATGGAAATCCTCAAGCCCGGCCTCATTTTCTTCATTTTCTCTGTTGGTGAAAGAACCGGAACAGAGAGCAACTGCTTCAGACAATAGGTGACTTTTCTCATTTTCAGCATGAGCCTTTGTACAACTAAAAGACTCTTGATTTAAACCATCATCTTGACAGACACATTTTCCAGAGCAGAGTCCCAGCAACTCATCCCTAACCCCTATCTTGGAGTCATTTGCATCAGGCTGACTGGTGTTGGACTGTGATTGCCTAATCTTTCCTGAGCAGAGATCTAACAGTTCGCCCATATTTGCATCCATAGCATTCTCATCCATATTGTCCATCACAAGTCTTTGCTTGGCAGAGCTGTACTTGCTCCTGTTGCGGCCAACATTTAGAAAACTATCAGCATGCGTGACAACCATCTCTTCGTTGTAATCCTCATCACTCCAAAGTAAGCTTTCCGTGCAAGAATCGCTGAGCGTCTCCTCGTCACTTAGTCTTGTATATGGACGGCATCCATGATCGCTGCTTTTACCGAAACACGGGACCTTATAATCACTGTTGAGCTTTGAAGGTTGTAATTTTTTTCGTAAGAGCTCCTTAGAAACATCTATGTTCTCTTCACTACCAGACAGCTCTGACTTTGCTTTCTTTTTCTTCTTTTTTTTCTTTGACTTCAGACTCAAGAAATCTTTGAACTTTTCTCTTACTTTTTCAGACAGCTCTTTCACTTTCAGACAGCTTGTCTGGCTTGCGATGAGACTTCTGGATTAAGTTCTCCTTGCTTTTGTCTTTTAGGGATGGTCGGTGGGAATTTGAACTGTTTGTGGTGCGTCTTCTCTTTGAGCTTTGCTGACTGGCTATTTCATGAGCTAAAGAGCCTCTTGTCTGCATATGCCTCATGACAGGACTCTGATCCTGCTCTGACTTGTCAACGCCAGGGAAATACTTCATATGGTAATGCAGCATTTTGGCTTTGTGAAAAGATCTGGAGCAATCCAAAATCTTGCCCTTAAACTTGTTGGGTTCCAGTTCCAAGGTAACAGCTTTGGTAGCTGGATCATCAAGTTTCTTCAAAGTATTTGCTAAAGATTCTCTACTGTATTAAGCAGAACTGTCAGACCGTCGATTCAGCTTCATAGGAGCTGCTACTGCGGGGACAGCCGGGACCTCCTCAGCATCTTCTTGTACATGAGGGTCTTTTTCTTCTGGTTTGACCTCTGGAACGCCATTCACAACATTGGTTTCAACAGGCTGTACAGACTCTTCTACTACTAATGGGGGCTCCTTTACTTCGGGAGTTTCAGGCTCTGCCAGGGCACCCTCCTCTGGCTCCACTTCTTGTTCCTCTGGTGAAGTACTACACTCCGGTGATGATTCAACAACAGATGTGGTAACCTCCATAGCATTATGGTCCTCTGGATTCTCAATTAAAGAGGGCTTGCTATCCTTATCCTTTTCCTCTGTTCTCTCAAATAGTTTCATGATGGCCTCCCAACCTGCCATGCTCTCTCGGTGAGCCTGTTGTTGAGCTTCAAAACTCCGCTGGTGATTTGCGATTGCTATAATCAGCTGTTTCAGCATCTCCTCCATTTTGGGTTTATTTTAACTGCCCGCGGCACTCCACCATGTTTGAGGGATTAGCTCGGTAGCGGGTGTGTGTGACCCCCTGGATGGGTTCACTACACGCTGAACTGTACAAAAAGGCAGTTGAGGATGATTGAAAACAAATGATATGGTTTATTTTTCCATATTGCTGGATACACGTGCAAGCATCAAAACAGCATAAACAAAACAAAACATAAAATAAACCCTTGCCACTTGGGGCGTCTACCTTCCCAACACAGGAACCTACCTATGGAGTCTGCCACAGCCTACTGCTGGGCAGACACTGCTGGTCCTACAGCAGAAAACAACAAAAAAGTCTCTTTGATATATCTCACACAGAAATATCCATCAGCACCTCACCTCTTCAGTAGGGTTTGTGACTGCTCCTTCACTCACACAGCCTTAGGATGCAGCAATTAGTCGTCATCCCTAGGCTGTCTTTATATGGGCTTTAATTGTTTAATTCTGAACAGCTGAAACCTTTTAACGCCCCAAACCTCTCTGGCCTTTTCTGCAGCCGACGCCCAATAGTAATTGGTGTATTGTCTAAACAAGGCAGAAATATATCTCCCGTCTGGGACAACACACACAGATTTACCTGACTTCCTGTCACAATATATATATATATATATATATATATATATATAGATATATAGTTCCAAGGTCAACAAGATCTTCGGCTCATACTCAGTGCCATTCTAATAGCCACTGAAACCATTAGTTGTGTTTTTTTTGAGGGAGGGGGGCGGCAAACCAACCCCCCGGGCCATCAGTGGAGCGGCATTAGCAGGCTATTGGATGCCTAATCCGGGAGGAAACATCGCAGAAGCTGCTCCAGGAGAGGACACAGGAGCAGCTTTCCCCAAGCCCACCACGCTGAAAGATGGCCACATCTGACCTCTCACCGCACACACCCAGGGTAAGGTCAGCGGGTGGTGGTGGGGGGTCTGTTAGTGCCGTGCCACGGGGGGGGGTAGGTGTCAGTTATGCTAATGCACATGCATGAATCTATTAACTGCATAGAGGTGGGTGGCTGGAGACAGGGGGCACTGCCCGGGCGTCCCTAATGGACATGCTGCCACTGGTAGATGCAGTAGTTGCAGGAAGAGACAGGACAGTTAACAACAAATAGGCCGTGTAGTCAGTATTTGCATAATTAAGTATTGGGAGTTTTTTGGGATCCTCCGGTGCTTCCTGAAGAACCGAGTTAGCTAATAGTCACCTAAAGGGTCTTGATTTGTGGATCTAAGGCCACTTTACAAGGCAAGGGCTAAAGTTATCATATATGTCATTTAATGTTCCTGCTTATGGCTACTGTCAGCGAAAAATAAATAAAGATGTCATGACACACACTGTTCATACACAAGCAAGCATGATGAAAACCCAGTGTTATCCCTTGTTTATAAATCACCAACATATTGCACAATTTTAATGTCCTTGTGTGAGAATCACACACTGCATCAGATAGTAATGATCCCACCAGGAAACAACTAATGATCTTCTAGGACAGGGGTGGCAAACACAAGGTCCGCGGGCCGAATTCGGCCCGCCAGACCTTGCCATGTGGCCCGCGCAACGGAGCGCACCGCTGCCTCAGCCTTAGCGATTTTTGACCGATGGACTTCCACACAGACAATCGTTTTTTTCCATCGGTTTTTGACCCATAGGAAAAATTTAAAACATGTTGTATTTTTTTCTCCAATGGAAAACAAACCGATGGGGCCCACACACGATCGGTTTGTCTGATGAAAACAGTCCATCGGTCTGTTTTCATCGGACAAACCAATCGTTTGTACAGGGCTTTACTGTGCTAAGCCATTTAGGGAAAAAGCAGACATAGACATAAAAATGTTGACATTTTATTGCAAAACTTTAAGAATAATTCCAATAAAAATACACAAATAACATGAGGAGTATACCAGATACAGGCAGCTATTAGTCCACTGTGTACAACCATACAACATAATCACTATGGTACATGAATAAATATATTATTAACATTGATGTCAATGTAGCAGCTTCTTCAGGAGAGGTGTGCTGGTGATAACAGAATTTTTGAATTACCGGTACTATTACAAAGCATGAAAAAGGCACCCAAAGAATGGAAAACCACCCTGCAGCTAAACTGGGGCCCCCCACAAGGGAAGGGCGCACAACATTGAGGAGAGCTCAGTAATCGGGACCAAAAGTCTAAAAATAATTAACAAACAAGCTATCAAAAACAATGGGCCAGATTCACAGAGCGATTACGCCGGCGTAACAGGAGATACGCGGCGTAAGTCTAATTGTGCGCGTACATTTCGATGCACGGCATCCCCAAAACGAGATACGCAAGAAATCTACTTTTTTTTGTCCAGTGTAATTTCGTTAGACAGGCGCATCCGTCCGCGCAAAACTGCGCTAGACAGACCATTGATTTGCTAGTCAAATATGCTAATGAGGGACTTACGGGGATCCACAAAAGAACGTTGGGGCAGCGCAGGCTACGCAGTGTGCGCAACAGCAAAATGTCCTGTCTAAAATGAGACCATATAAAAGCTGGTCTAAAAAGAGAAAAATTGTCTACATGTCAGATAAAGCAACACTGTTAGTGAGGAGCTCAGCAGTCACACGTGTTGCCCAACAAACTGTATGCCAACATGCCAGTGGCATCCATGCTCATAGCTATACTACTGACTTTAGATGAGCAAAGAAGGAGGAGGGCACTGAGGAGGGCACTGAGGAGGGCACGGGAGATTTTTTTATTTTTTTTTACTTTTTATTTGCTTATATAAACTTTACAATTTAATCTAATCTAATACAATATTCTTATCTGATACAAGCCCCTCACTCTTCACTCTTCACTCTTCACGGGAGAGGATATACTGCACACGCATAGACATCTATGGCATGAGTGATTCTGAGGTGTCTCGCATCTTCAGATTCACCCCTCATGCCATCATGGAATTAACCACAACCTTGCAGGAGGACATCACCAGCCCAACACATGACACTACCCATGACACCCATGACAGCTACATATACAATCAGAGCCCCATCCCCACAGATTTCGAACAGAACATGTATGGGGACAGCTGGCTGGTTGGTGAGTGACATGGGTGGCAGGCATGACTGCCCCCCCCCCATTAAGCACACATCACAAGGGGCACATGCACTACTAACATCCTCCTGTCTTTTCCCTTCAAGGTGACTCTGCATATGCACTGGGACCCCATCTCATGACCCCATCTCATGCCAGCTCACATTATGCATCTTTGCACGTTAAACACACACATTAATCATGGCACATTGAGAATGCATGCATGCACACCACTGTGGTCCCTAGCACACACACCCCACATCCTCATCAAATTGGATTGGCACCAGTCCACCATGCAGGACTTGCGAGCAGCAACGCCATGCCAAGGCTCCAATTATGTCACTGTACATTCATACACCATTCACACGGACCTGGGGATCACTTCTCCCTGGTCCTGGGGAACCCTACTCCACCAAAATTGAGGGTGACAGCCCTTTTCCGGCAGGAATGTCACCCCCACATTCAAACAGCATTCACAACCCAAAAAAATAAATAAAAAATTACCAGCAAAATCAAAAAATTTCCAGCAAAAAAAAAAAAAAGGCCAAAAAAAAAAGGGAAAAACTAATTAGTGCCCTTGACGTGAGCCACGCCTGGGGCGCCCCCGGCCACGGCCCCGGCTCCTCAGGGGAGACTCATGGAGAGGGGGAAAACCGGGCCACGGCTATTCTGTCCAGGGCACCACCTAGTGTTGCCGTGTTGGCCTGGATAGCCTGGGTGAGGGCCCTCACATCCTGCCCAACGCCTGCTGATGTAGTCTGCAGGTCGTTAAGGCAGTTTGTGAAAGCCCGGGAGTGGCAGTCCAGGTTCCCCAGCGTATCCTTGATGGAGGACAGGCTCTCCTCCATCCGCACCAATGTCTGGCTGACCTGTCCCAGATGGCGGGTCTGGAGGAACTGGTCCCTTCTCAGAGTGGCGGGCAGGAGATCGGCCACCCCCCTGGTCTTCTGGGTCGCCTTCCTGCCTCCAGCTGATGCTTGTGGCGGGGGAGAAGGGGAGGCCCTTGGGAGGGGAGCCATGTTGGGGGAGGGGGGGCTCCCCCTTAGGGGAACGGTCCTCCAACAACAATAGGCCAGTGCCTGACATGGACTCCTCCTCATCAAACTCTTCCTCCTCAACCTCCTCCTCCTCCTCTTCAACCTCCTCCGCGGACTCCGGCCTTGTCGGGGGGGCCTCATTAGGCTGCTGTCCCGGGGATGGTGCGGTCAGGCCAGATGGCCCTGCACCCTCCTGCACATCTGTGGATGACACAAAACATTCACAGGTTGGAGGATCCACACACTTGCCACATATTCCCCTTCACCCCCTCCCCCACACATGCTACACACCTGATATAAAAAAAAACTTACCTGGCACCACGGGCTCCGGACTTGAGTCAAAGCCGGGCAGGCCCTCCACTTCATGCCGATGAAAGGTCAGGGCCACCGCACGCTCCTCCGCTGTCAGCCTAACACGGCATGGTGGGCCCCCTCATGTGCCCCTGGCATGGGCAAGCATTTTGGCCAGCTTCTTTTTGACCAGACGCCGGAGGTCATTAATCTTTTTATCAATCCCAGACCGGTTTCCGTGTCTCCCCCTCCCCCGCTGAATTCACCTGGTCAGTGATGATGTCCAAAATCTCCCTCCTCCTGGCCGGGGTGGTGTTGGCACTGTCCGGGCCATGGAGGAAACGCCCATAATCGCTAATGGCCCGGGCAAGAATTCGTTTCTCCCCCAAAGTGAAATTTAGTTTTCTCTTTCTCTCTGTCATACTCATACAAAAACTCACTCCCAGTCAACAAAAATCAGTCACAAAAACAAGCACAACCAATCAAGCAAGAACACACACAAAGAGAAAACTAACACCCAAAAAATCACACAAGCACTCAGCAAAAATCAGTCACAAAAACAAACAGCAACAATTAAGCAAGAAAACAAACAACCAGAAATATATCAAACAAACAGTCTCTCAAACACTTATCAAAAAACACTTTCAAAGATCAAACACTTGATCACACAGTACACTAATCTGACAAATACAAAACACAACGCAACTAACAACGGGACAAAAGCACTTTGTTAAATGGGAAGGGACAAAGGGATGTACTTTTGCAATGGAAGTGCGTTTGTGTCTGTCTATTTATGCTGTCTGCGTAGTCCTTAGTTCATTTCCAATTTCACTGATTGCGCCGTTCCCGAGTTGTGAGCATGCGCAGAGAGGTGCTGACCATGGTCTCCTTCACACGCGCATGCGCGAGCCGGTCGGCCCTTCATTTGCATGGGGTCACGGCTCATTTCAATGTAACACGCCCACGTCCTTCCCAATTTGTATTACTCCGCCTTACGCCTCTGAAATAACGTTACGCATGCACAATTTTCTGCGCAAAAGCTACGAGAATAGGGTGATTACGCGGCTACATTGCGCAAGTCTAACGTAAAGGCGGTGCGCTACCCCAGTCCAATAATGCGCAGATGTACCTGAATCTGGCCCAATGTGTATAATAATGAAGAAAACACAAAAATATATATATTTTTTATTTTGGAATAGCCAAAAAACATGCAAAAAATTAGGGAGTCTAATGCAGGCAACATACGCAGCAACAAAAGCAGGGGAGACAATTGCTGGCTCCAGTAGTAAAAAAAATGCAATCTATAATAAAAATATAAATATTAGATAGGGGTATCCTACTTGGGGTGTATTGATGATTACCAATTTTCAGTCTTTCTTGTGTATTTATAAAAAAATAAAAACCCCAGTGGTGATTAAAGGCCACCAAAAGAAAGCTCTTTTTGTGTGAAAAAAAAAAGTTCTAAAAATTTAATTTGTGTACAGTGTTGCACGAATACACAATTGTCATTCAAACATTGGACTGAGCAGAAAGATGGTGCCCGGTATTGAAGCGGCTAAGGAAGGTAATCTCTATGTTCACAGCAGAGGATCATGAAGTAGCTTGCAGTACAGTAGCCTCTTGTAGGTGGCTCAGCATCTGGTCCCAGGGGTGCAGGGCCTCCCTTCTCCGTTAGCTCACTGATCCATTCCCATACCTCCCAACTTTCTGAGATGGGAATGAGGGACACCTATCAGCAAAAGTATGCAGGCCTGGACACACCCCTTGCCACGCCCCGTTAAAGGAGAACTGTACAACAAAAAATAAGATTGGTTAAACCCAAAAGTGCATTTTTACCACTACTATACCTTTATATTGGATTTTAGAATTTACAAATGCAGCAATTTTAGAAATCGGATGAAAAGTTTAGCGCTGGAAAACATTTATTGATAGATAAAAAGTGCATTTTATATACATCTATATGGATCAGACCAAAATGAGGGACAAATGAGGAGGAATGAGGGACAGAGCGACATTGATCCAAATTAAAGCGGAGCTCCACCCGCAAACATTTTTTTTTTTAAAGTCAGCAGCTACTAACAGTGTAGCTGCTGACTTTAAATAAGGACACTTACCTTGTCCTACCGGGTCCCGCGCCGCCATCCACACTATGGGAAACAGGCAGTGAAGCCGTGAGTCTCACACTGGCTTGTGAATGGGCGCGCTGCTCTCTGAGAACACACACAGTTCCCAGAAAGCAGCGCGCCCCATTCACAAGGAGAAGGAGAAGAAGAAATCGGACCGCGGTGCAGGTGAGGCAGATTACGGACTTCCGCATAGCAACAGGTATTTCGGGTGAGTATTTTTTTTTTTTTCAGGTTTTTTTTTATTTTATTTTTTTAAACAACATGGGAAAATGTTGTTTTCCTGGGTGGAGCTCCGCTTTAAGGGACAGTCCCTTGAAATCAGGGACAGTTGGGAGGTATGCATTCCCTCAGGAGGCAGAAAGACAGACAGACAATCTCATCAGGGCTCCAAACTATTTAACAGCTCTTCCACCCAGCCGCCAACTGGGCACCCCACAAGGGTTATATAGTGACACACCGGAAGCGATTTTTATAGTCCACAGTATTCACTCTTCCAGACCTAACAGATATCCACACTGTCCTTTTCTTGCCCAGACTTTAAGGAATGGGTGTCTTTTTGCAAGGTAGCTCAACAGGACACATTAGTTTAGATAGCCTCTTGATCTCAGACCTTAAGACACAAGCCAAGGAATCCAGACAAGCAATGTTTCCAGGTAGCCTAGCAATCTGCATACAAACAGGACAACAAACCAGTTTCCAAAAAGTACCACGGAAAACATCTGCCAAATACTGCAGCGAACAACCACCAGACAAAAAAAGACCAATACCACGCTCTAAAAAATTGCCTCTCATTGATCGATAATTGAATGGCGGAGAGCTCCCTCAAACTTAATGGATCCAAAACAGAACTTTCTCCACGCAAACCAAAAGAAAAACTCTAGGACCACCTACACACCACCCACCATCCTTGGACAAACCATCACCCCAAGCACCAAAGTCAAAAGCCTCGGAGTCATCTTTTACTCAGACATTTCTATGGACGCACAAATAGGATCAGTAGTCAGTGGATCGCACTATCTTCTCTGCCTGCTGCATAGACTCATCCCCTTCATCCCGGAAAAGGACACAGCATTAGTAGTTGGAACAATCATCAATTCCCGACTCGACTACGTAAACTCCCTCTACCTCAGACTTCCCAAATACCAGATTTTGCACGTACAAGTCATCCAAAACACAATAGCCAGACTGGTAACAGGGAAAAAACCCTGGGAATCAATCACCCTGTCCCTGAGGACCCTCCATTGGCTAGCCGTGAAGGATCGGGTTACATTCAAGACCCTCTGCCTCACTCACAAATGCACACAAGGAAACGCCCCTCAATACCTGTGCGAGAACATAAAACACTACACCCCTAGTCGCGCCCTTCGGTCAACTAACCAAAACCTCCACATAACCAAGACCCGCTACAAATTTAAAGGAGAACAAAGATTCGCAGTCCAAGGACCATGTCTATGGAACGCTCTACCCACGGACCTCCACATGGAAGAAAACCATCGGCCTTTAGGAAAAAACTTAAGACACACCTCTTCTGAAGACACAGGACGACACTGGATTCTAAAAGCTCCTTAAGGCGATTTAGTTTGCATTTGTAGCGCTATACAAGTTACTCACTCACTCATCATATTCATAATATCAAACATGTATTTACCAGGAACTGTCTGTAGCTTCTACCTTTTAAGCAACTAGTGTTCAAACTATGCACTTTGTCCTGAGATGTATTAACACAAAGCAAACATTGAACCCCCCCCCCCCCCCCCCACCTGATCTGACAGCCAGTAGTATCTTCCCTTCTCCCCCCACCCCCGCTAGCTGTCAAATTGGAAAAAAATTGTCTCTGCCTGCCCAGTTCTCTGTGAATGAAAAACTACAAGATCCAGCAGCCTTTGTAGCTGTCAACTTGCAGCTTTCAATGAACTATCGTGGCACTGTGGAGCACTGTGGTAGTTCATTCTCTCTTCCTGTCAGATTGTATCTGCTTGTCCGTACAGGATGTACAGGCACACAGATACACTGACAAATCTGCAGCAGGAGACCTGTATGGCACCAATAATCTGCTGATCGCTGGTGCAATACTTTAGAGGCTCCAGAAACAAAAGAACAATAAATGCACATAAATGCAAAAAAATGTGCATTTATAATTTTTTGTTAAAAGGTGAACTTATCCATTAAAGGATCACTAAAGAATTTTTTTTTTAGCTAAATAGCTTCCTTTACCTTACTGCAGTACTGGTTTCATGTCCTTATTGTTCGTTTTTGCTTTGAAGTTGCTGTAATCCTGCTCTGTTTTCCACACTTCCTGCTTGTCTGTTTCCTTATCACCACCATACTGGGAGCTTTCTCACAATGGTTTAAGCTGTCATTACTGTGTGTCTAAAACTTCCCAGAACCAATCAGATTCATTTTAAAAACAAAACACTGCCCTGGATTTGTTTGTTTTTGTTCTGTGTTTCTCTTTCTACTTTGCAGAAACATGAAGCCAGTTCAAAAGTGAAACTAACCTGCAGACACATTATATGATTGATTTTTATCTATTTTTAATCATTTTGAAAATGAATCAGTTAACTTTTATGTCTCTATACCCTGTAAACAGTGATTTCAGCCAAAACATTTTTTTTCCTTTAGTGACCCTTTAAATACCATACTGATTACCTCTATTACAAATGCTAATTGGAACACCCAGTAAGCAAAAAATAATTACCCCAGTAGTAACATTGACAAGTACGTGTTCACCAATAACTAGAACAACCACCATAATACATCAGTTAAATAGGTAAGAACTGAAACACAAGCAGAAATATTTTATACTTACCCTATCCAACTACTAATACAATTTGGTTCATTCCACTTCTATCCTGATGCACTCACAATGAGCAAACTCCACAGAGTTGCTACTCCACTTATGCCGCGTACACACGATCATTTTTTGTGATGAAAAAAAACGTTGTTTCAAGTGATGAAACAAAAAGACGTTTTTCAAACTTTATTTTCCAAAACGACGTTGCGTACACACCATCGTTTTTCCAAAATGCTCTAGCAAAGCGTGGTTACGTAAGACACATTCGACGGCACTCTGTTCCATTGAAGCTCCATCTCATAACTTGCCTCTGAGCAGGCGCGGCTTTAAAAACTTTGTTTTCAACATCGTTTTGCCCACACACCATCACTTTTTATGACACAAAAACTACGTTTTGAAAAACGACACAAAAAATTCAAGCATGTTCGAATTTTTTTTTGGTAGTTTTTTTGAAGACATAAAACTACGTTTTTCCCACACACGGTAATTTTAAATGACGTTTTTGAAAACGTCGGGTTTTTTTCATCACAAAAAATGATCGTGTGTACGCGGCATAACTGTAAATTCCACACCAATTTGGATATTAGCTTATTCTTAGGCCTCGTACACACGATCAAATCTGTCTGCTGGAAACTGTCTGCTAGACCGTTTCAGCAGAGAGATTCGATCGTGTGTACGGGCAAACAGACGGATTTGGCCACCCGACAGATTTCAAAGCATGCTTTGAAATCTGTCGGCTGGGAACCCATCCGCCCGACATGTCTGCTGGTTAGTATGCTAACCAGCAGACATGTCTTCTCGCACACGCACCGAATGTTTTTGACGCATGCGCGGAAGTGTTTTACTTCCTGGTGCGGTGACGTGGCGGCGTCAATGTCACCGCCACGTCACCGACACGTCAGCGCGCTGTCTGCTGGCGGGGATTTTGGTTTGCTCGTGTGTACACGCGAGCAAACCAAAATGCCAGCAGACAGATCTGTTCAAATCGCTCGGTTCGACCGATTTGAACAGACAGATTTGATAGTGTGTACGAGGCCTTACACATATGCTAAATGGAGTTAGCTGAAATGCAAATAGTCCATTTTCACTATCTGGCATATCTACTGTTCTGTAAAATAAAAGTGACATCGCTAAATATTTTTCTCTTTGAAAGGCATGATATGTAGATCATTTTATTGAAGACACAAGGGTCATCAAATTGTTCTCTTTCTGGCAGTCTTCTAGAAGGGACCATCAGATCTTTTATGCACAGTTTGGAAACAGGCTTTCCATTATAAAGTGAATCCTATGAATTTAATGACCTTCTGCCTTTAAAGTGTTACTTCTCATGATGAAAGTTGCCTTTGAAAATTTAGAAATGAGGACGCAATCTCTGGACTTTGTGGTCATTTATTTTTTGTCTTCTACACAAACCAAAAGTAGTCTTTTATTTTCACTTCAAAGTTAAAGTACACAAGAAAGCGAATATTCAGTGTTTCATTTACACTTTAATTGAAAAAATACATATCTAAATATTAGATCACCTGGGAATAGGTTTTAAATTCAAAGGGCCAGATTCAGATACAATTAAATTGGCGCAGAGTATCAGAGATACACTACGCTGCCGTATTTTACCAGGCTGTACGACGAATCCTGGTAGATTTTGTCCCTTACGGTACGGCGACGTAGTGTATTTCTCGCCGCGTAATCGAAATACGCGATTAGGGGGCGTGAGGCATTTAAATTAGGCGCGTCCCCGCTGCGATCGAACTGCGCATGCTCCGTTCAGAAATTTCCCGCCGCGCATTGCGCGAAATAACGTCGATACGTCATTCTTTGTTTGAGTAGCGTCGTTTACGGACATTCCAATACCGGATGTTTTACGTCAAAAATAAAAAAAGACGTCGGAAAACATTCATATTCGAAGCAGGAACGACGGCCATACTTAAAATGGGCTGTCTAATATTAGACCAGCAAAAAGCTGGTATAGTTTTACGCAGCAAAAAGATGACTAAAGATGCCGTAAGAGATTGCGATAGACGTTCGTAATTTCGTGGATAGTCGGCAAAAGCTCATTTGCATACCCCGACGCGGAAAACGACAGGAACTCCACCCAGCGGCCGCAATTTTATTGCAGCGTAGATCCGAAGGCGTACGAACACGTAAACCAGTCGGATTGAAGCCCGCAGACGTAATTTCATGGTTTGAGGTTTCAGAGTAGTGAAAAAACTTGCGTAATTCGAAAGTACTCCAGTCTAACGCGAGATAGACAGGAGTAATCGCTCTGTGAATCTGGCCCAAAGTGTGTATTTAGTTAGACACTGCCATATTTCATTAAAAGTTCCTTAAAAGTATGTCAGGGAAAAAAAAACATATTTAATACATCTCTGTAATAAGTACACATTTCACATTGTATCCCTTAAATACAGCAAGTTCAAGAAAAAAAAATGCTGATTATCCAACAATCCAAAAACTTGCTTCTTGTTTGAGCTGACAACAGTGAAGTTTCTGCACTGATAACCCAACCAGTGCAGTCAGCCCTTCCTATTGGACTGCAGGACCCACTTCACCCACTCCTCGTTGTGCCTCTCTCCCTGCATACATGGATTTCCCAGTAAAACTATTTTGCTACCTTAAAGTGGTTCTAAAGCCTAAACACGATTTACCTTAATGCATTCCTTGCATTAAGCTAAAAAAAGTTCAGGCACCAGCATCCCCCTTTTACTTACCTAAGACCTCATTCAATCCAGGGCTGTACATGTCTGTACCTCTTCTCTCGCCTCACTTCTGAGTCATGCTGTCAATCACAGCCAGTGACTTGGGAGTGGGGGCAGGACCAAGTCAAGCTGTCTGTGTCAATGGATGCAGCAGTGGGGCACGGGAGCGAGCATCCCCGAATACCCCCACTGGATAGAGAGGAGGGCCAGGAGCGCCGGTGAGGGACCAGAGAAGAGGAGGTTCGTGGCCACTCTGTGCAAGTTTTACCTTAATCGCTAGGCATCCGCGCTATAGCCGAATGACGGCTACAGCGCTGACCTCAATTGCCGCGCGGCGAACGATGTGATCACCAAGTCACTAGGACTCGGATGATCACAGATCTAAGTAAGGGGCCCGGCCCCTTACCACGTGATCTGCTGTCAGCCAATGACAGCTGATCACTTGATGTAAACAAAGCTCGGGAATTGTTTTTTTTTTTCTCCTCACGCTGACAGCATGAGCAGGAAAAAAAAAGCAGATCACCAGCTTTTGTGTAAGGGACATCGGTCCCCAGTGAAAGAGGCACATCCGCCTCATCAGTGCCCACCAATACCGCCTGTTAGTTCCCCCTGCCAGTGCCCACAGTGACCAGCAGTGCAAAACAGTGCCACATATCAATGCCTATGAGTGCCACCTATCAATGTCCACCTAGAAGTGCTGCCTATCAGTCTCACCTACCAGTGCTAATCAGTGCCCATCACTGCCACCTATCAGTGACCATCACTGCCAGCTATCAGTGCCACCTATCAGTGCCACCTATTAGTGCCACCTATCAGTATCACCTCTCAGTGCCTACCAATGCTGCCTCTCAGTGCCCACCAGTTCTGCCTCTCAGTGCCCACCAGTGCCGCCTATCAGTGCCCACCAGTGCAGCCTCATCAGCGTACTTCAATGAAGGAGAAAAATTACCCGTTTGCAAAATTTTATAAGAAAATATTAAACGGTTTTGTATTATTTTTTTTTTATTCTGTATCCCCTCTCATCCTTTCACTATGTACCTGCAATGGAGCATTTAGCCATGGTTATACAAAGTAATTAATTCATCTGTGGCATTTGTGTGGGAGGCCAGGAGTATAAATTGAATTATTTTGCGGACGTCTTGCTACTCCTTATCTCCAATATGGGGTTTTTTAATTGCTGTGCCCTGAGGTGGAAATTAACACCTTAGATAACTATAGTGCCTCGTCCTAATAAGTATTGAAATAGTATAAGGAACAAGGAAAAATTGACTTTTTAGGCACCACTAAAGATTTGATAAAAAATTGGATTTTAATATAGAATATAAATAAAAATTCATAATAAATAGATAGATACTGATAGTATCCTTAACATACAAAGTACTATATAAAAATAAACCACATATAACTCCACAAGATCAGATGTATAACCGTAGTGACATGAATTCGGACTTGAAGGTATCTCATCAGACTGTAGTGATGAAGGATTCCAATGCCGAAAGATGTTTTCTGATTTGTCAGTACTTTGGATCTTGGGTGTTTAGAGGGTCATTCTTGGGGTGCTCGACATGTTTCGCGGGAGTAACCGCTTCGTCAGGAGCTTGAGTACAGTTTACTGGTAGTACTGAAAATCGAATGTGTCTTACAATCAGCCCCTCACTCTGGCATCTGGCTGCACCACCCAGCCGGGTGGGGGGGATACTCACAGATTTGTATGATTTAGCTGAACACTAGCCACCGTTAGGTGTCCCCTACTGGGTTCAAAATAGATGGAATCAGCCAGAGTCAATACAGCCAGCCGGCAATAACAGGGTCAGATATGCTTGTATAGCCGTGTGGTTTGGAAGAGTTAGATGCTAAATCTCCAGGATGCGTTGCCTCGCCACTACAGTATGTACCGATTTTCAGTACTACCAGTAAACTAAAGCCAATTTTTAGTTTTCAGCGCTGTTGCACTTTGAATGACAATTGCACGGTCGTGCAACACTGTACCCAAATTAAATTGTTATGTTTTTTTCCTCACACAAATAGAGCTTTCTTTTGGTGGTATTTGATCATCTCTGCGGTTTTTATTTTTTGCGCTATAAACAAAAGAATAGCGACAATTTAAAAAAAAAACACAACATTTTTTACTATTTTATTTAATACATATCACAATTTTTTTTTTTTTTAAACTTTTGTTTCCCTCAGTTTAGACCGATACGTATTATTCTACGTATTTTTGTAAAAAAAAAAACGCAATAATCGTATATTGATTGGTTTGCGCAAAAGTTATAGCGTTTACAAAATAGGTGATAGATTTATGGCATTTTTATTTTTATTTTTTTTACTAGTAATGGCGCCGATCTGCGTTTTTTTTTGTGACCGTGACATTGCGGCGGACATATCGGACACTTTTGACACGTTTTTGGGACCATTCACATTTACACAGCGATTAGTGCTATAAAACTGCACTGATTACTGTGTAAATGTGACTGGCAGTGAAGGGGTTAACACTAGGGGGCGCTAAAGGGGTTAAAGTGTTTCCTAAAGTATGTTCTAACTGTAGGGGGAGGGGGACTCGCAGGGGGAGGAGATCGATGTGTGTTCCTCTGTACTGGGAACACAACATCAGTCTCCTCACCGATGACAGGAGGTGGATCTGTGTGTTTACACACACAGATCCACATCTCCTGCCGTGATTGCCGGTAATCGCGGGTGCCCGACGGCAATCGCGGCCGTCGTGCACGCGCGCGGGGGGTCGCGAGTGGTGCCGCGGGTGCGCGCGCGCCTCCGGCGGCACGCGCGGGCGCCCTAGAACGCCGTGAAGACAGGACGTTGTGCAACGTCTAGTCTCATCGGCGAGGGGTTGTTCAGAACGTAAATCCCCTATGGGCTGGAATTGAAGTGGTTAAATGGTTCTTCTCCACTATTTCCCCTATCTACAGAGTGTTATAGCCAGATATTGCTTTACACAGATTGGAAAAGTAGATCCTTAGGCCAACAGCGGACTTACTTTCAACTCGGAAACTACTATTTAGTCCTGCACAGGAAAGGCCTCATACACAGACCCCTAACACTGTTTAAAACGTTATGCTCTGAGACTGCTAGTCTGGATGCCCCAGTTTTCCATATTGTATTCTTTATCATTGACACAGACCTCTCCATGTTGACCACATTATGTTGCCGAATGGGAAAGAAAATGAAGCTGTACTCTTTCAGATAATAACACTGTCAACGCCTTTCTTCTAGCCCATAATATGTCTACAGCGAGCCACATTCATGAACGCAATTTTAAATTCCTGACTAGGTGGTACCTTCATCCTAATATCATACATCCCTAACATCCCAGATGAATGCTAGTATTGCCACGTTATCCATGGATCTACGTTGTATGTTGCATATTTGCTGGGCCTGCTCACTTCTTACCCATTTTGGACTGCTATTTTTGACACCTACGCTCAATACATGGACACGACTATTATTCAATCTCCCCAAAATTCTCTCCTGTCCATTATCCCAGGCCCCTCAACTGCTGACAAGAAGGACCTACTATAAATCTTTCTCATGGCCATCAGATTGATTATTCCCAGACACTGGATTTCTCTGACTCCACCCTCTCTACAGGAAAGGGTGGACACGATGCAATATCTAAAAAGAATGTAAAAACTGACTGCATGTTAGGTACCTGTAAAAGGTAGTGTCCGAAGTGGAAGTATAATGCTGGAGATCCAGGCAAAGCGTCGTCAGGCAGATATGGTCGGCAATGGATCAGGCAAATAGTTCACAATGGAATTCCGGAGAAGGGTCAGGCAGGCAAAGGTCATACACGATCTGGCGGTAAGGTACAAAATCAGCAGGCTGTAGAATAGTCGGGATATCAGGCAGGAGTTCAATACAAGGAAGATCACTGAAGACAAAACACCCAGGAAGTAATCCAAATAAACGGGCGCTGAGTGATGACTTCACTTCCTATTTAAAGGCTGTCCAGAATGAGAATTGTCCACAGCTGGCAGCAGGTGGAGCTAGTGAGTCCGAGGTAGTGTTGAACACAATAAGGATATTCCCAAGGTCTAGATCTCTTCTGTGGCACAGCAGGTAAGGCTATGGTTTAAGAGACCAGGAAGACCCACAGCTGTATCCTGGCCTAGGCCAACAAGGCCCAGGCCTAGGGCAGCACTTTGCAGGGGGGCAGCACAAAAAGAGTCCCCGCCGGCTTGCGCTACACTGTTAGTGTAGCGGCAGTCTTATGGGGCAGGCTGGGCTGAGAGGCAAATTAGTCTAGCGCCCACATAAAGCGGCCGCACTGCTTCTGGAATGCAGGCGGCCGGCATTCTGCAACTGTGGGGGGGGGGGTTTCTGCTGCACCATAGGCATGGTTATATCTTCTTAGTCCTCTCCATAAAATTATCAGTAGAACTATAGGCACTTAACTTTATTTTTAGTTTTGGATAGAGTAAGGGGGGGGGGTTATAGCCCCTGTCAGTTAATTTCTCATTGCAAAGATTTCTCTTCACTTCCTACCCCATAGCCAAACAGGAAGTGAGAGGAAATTTATACAAATTAAGGGAATCCAGGGCGGGTCTTAAATAGAAAGGGGCGTGGCCTTACCAGGAAGTGGTGCGTTATATTTGAATTAGGGGGTGCGCGAGTTTAGTCAGGCCTAGGGCAGCACAAAACCTAAATACACCCCTGGGAAGACCCAGGTTCGAATACACCCGGGACATGACACTGCAACCCTATATGTTGGCTATCCTAAATTCTTGATAATTCTTTGGATGACACACAAATTTGTACTTTGTCGTTGCTATGTCTTTTTGACATTGTATTCCATAGGCATTGTGATCCGTTTAATGTGTACCCACTGTTTCATTTAACTGCTTTTGACAAAATCAGTTGCAATTTCAATATTAGCACCTTTTTTGGCTGTTTTTCGCTTGGGTCACGATTTATCTTTTATTTACTGTGTTGTTAAAATGGCAATTACATTCTGTGTGCCCATGTAAAAAGAGAGCATGGCGTACTGTTTTATTCTTGCAAAAGCTTTCTAATAAATCTAGTCTTTAAAAAAAATGAACTCTAGTTTTGAAAATATTTGCCTCCTACAGTAGCTAATACCATTCATTTGCTTCCAAAATCCATTTTTTCCCCCATCAGAGTGGGTATATGATAGGACTTTTGTTTTCATTTGCAGTCAGTGGGCCAGATTCTCGTAGATCTGCCCTTTTTCTGCGTAGCGTATCCCCTTTACGCTACGCCTCCGCACTATTTACGGGCAAGTGATCAAAGCACTTGCTCCGTAATTTGCGTCGGCGTAACGTAAAGGGGACAGCGCAAGGCCGCGTAATTCAAATAGGGAAGAAGGGGGGCGTGCTGTATTTAAATTAAGCGTGCCCCCGCGACGAAAGAACTGCGCATGCGCCGGCCCTAAACGTAGCCCACTGCGCATGCTCCATAGTACGCCGCAAATACATTGATTTCGACGGCAATGTAATTAACGTACACGCCTATTCGCAACGAGTTACGCAAACGACGTAAACAACGGAAAAACACGACGTTGTCCTGACGTCCATACTTAACATGGCTTACGACAGACCTACGCAAGGTTACCCCTCATATAGCAGGGGTAACCTTACGCGTACGCAAACTACGTAAACTACGTCGACGGCGCGCAACTTCGTTCGAGAATCGGCGTATCATGCTCATTTGCATATTCGACGCTGAAATCGATGGGAACGTCACCTAGCGGCCAGCGTAGAATTACATCTAAGATCCGACGGTGTACGTGACTTACGGCAGTCGGATCTACACCAAATCTATGCGTAACTGATTCTAAGAATCAGTCCCATAGATACACAGGGACAGAAACAGAGATACGACGGTGTATCTGGAGATACACCGTCGTATCTCTTTTGAGAATCTGGCCCAGTGTCTCCATTTGGGGAGATTTCACCTTAATTTCTTCCTTGACTGCAAGTGATGGAAAATCTCTTCAGTGGGGCTACAAGCTGTACCAAAGCATTTATTTTTTCTGTAAATTGGGGAGGTATTGGAACTTCTGTCAAGTTAATATTACACTCTGGAGTTGATTTATTATAGGCAAAAAGGATGTTCCCATTACAATGGTAATTGTTCTTTGCAAGAGAATTTGTCCAGGTCTTTAACGTGGATGATGTGAAGCTTTGCCACACTCACTAAGCTCTGCAGACAATTTTCTTGCAAAGTGCAACTTCCATTCCAAAGTGAACAGTTTAATTGCCTTAAAGTGGACCTTCAGTCATTTTTTCAACTTCCCATCTATTAAATCTTCTGCCATTGTTGTTTTAACTTTGGATAGTCATTTATTTATTTTTTATTCTGACAGCAAATACCTTATACAGCCCATAGTGTTGAAAGATGGGGGAGGGGTGAGTGGCATTGCCAATTAATGTAATACAAAGGTATATAGTGCCTTACATAAAAAATTCCTATACAAGCTTAATATGAAATTAATTGATAAAAGATCATCAAATACAATTTACAGTACAGACCAAAAGTTTGGACACACCTTCTCATTCAAAGAGTTTTCTTTATTTTCATGACTATGAAAATTGTAGAGTCACACTGGAGGCATTAAAACTATGAATTAACACATGTGGAATTATATACTTAACAAAAAAGTGTGAAACAACTGAAAATATATGTCATATTCTAGGTTCTTCAAAGTAGCCACCTAGAACAACTGTTAAGAGGAGACTGTGTGAATCAGGCCTTCATGGTAGAATATCTGCTAGGAAACCACTGCTAAAGAAAGGCAACAAGCAGAAGAGACTTGTTTGGGCTAAAGAACACAAGGAATGGACATTAGACCAGTGGAAATCTGTGCTTTGGTCTGATGAGTCCAAATTTGAGTTCTTTGGTTCCAACCACCGTGTCTTTGTGCGACGCAGAAAAGGTGAACGGATGGACTTTACATGCCTGGTTCCCACCGTGAAGCATGGAGGAGGAGGTGTTATGGTGCTGTGCTGGTGACACTGTTGGGGATTTATTCAAAATTGATGGCATACTGAACCAGCATGGCTACCACAGCATCTTGCAGCGGCATGCTATTCCATCCGGTTTGCGTTTAGTTGGACCATCATTTATTTTTCAACAGGACAATGACCCCAAACACACCTCCAGGCTGTGTAAGGGCTATTTGACCAAGAAGGAGAGTGATGGGGTGCTGCGCCAGATGACCTGGCCTCCACAGTCACCGGACCTGAACCCAATCGAGATGGTTTGGGGTGAGCTGGACCGCAGAGTGAAGGCAAAAGGGCCAACAAGTGCTAAGCATCTCTGGGAACTCCTTCAAGACTGTTGGAAGACCATTTCAGGTGACTACCTCTTGAAGCTCATCAAGAGAATGCCAAGAGTGTGCAAAGCAGTAATCAAAGCAAACGGTGGCTATTATGAAGAACCTAGAATATGACATATTTTCAGTTGTTTCACACTTTTTTGTTATGTATATAATTCCACATGTGTTAATTCATAGTTTTGATGCCTCCAGTGTGAATCTTTCAGTTTTCGTTTCTTGAGTTAAAACGATAACGAAAATACCCCATTTTCGAACGAAAATGCATTCTAACGAAAACGAATGCACATGTCTAGTATTTGAACCAGACACAAGTCACTTTGGAAGCTACGTTACAGAGACACTATTTTTGTTGCTTTTGAACTGTGAATTACTTGCACTAGAGCATGTATATTTTTACCATATGAATTTATTTCAGCTTGATTACAGGAATGATTTGATGGTCACCTTTCGCACTACAAAGCACATTGCACTGTTTTTTATATATATATACAGACCAAAAGTTTGGACACACCTTCTCATTCAAAGAGTTTTTTTTTATTTTCATGACAATGAAAATTGTAGATCCGACATAAAAAATGCTTTATTTTAGTTTTCGTTCAGATCCGATGATTTTCGATGCTTTGTCGAATTTTCGTCGTTCAATTCGACAAAGCATCGAAAATCGTCGTTCTGAATACAGTGAATAGGTAGGAATTGAACGACGAAAATTCGACAAAGCATCGAAAATCGTAGTTTTCGGACGAAAACCACATGAATCAAAACGATTTTCGGGAGTAACTAAATAAATTTATTTTCCAAACGAAAGCGAAAAAACGAAACAAAATATTTCAGTCTGCACATGTCTATCAAATACAGCTTGAGTGAAAAATAGGTGAATTCCACTCATGCTCCTCTCCCAATTCCACACTCAACGGAAAGATGCACCCCTGCAAAGTGCATTCAAGTAGCGTTGCCTCTGGTCTTAGTGCCATTGAAGTTGCCTCCTCCACGGTGGGTTGGATCATATGGTGCATTAATATAAGGATGGATGGAAAAGATTAATACTCTCAGGCCTTGTACACACGATGTAATTTATCCGGTCGGAAACATCCGACGGATATTTCCCAGTGGACAAGGCAAATTTGTCCGTTGGTCTGATGAGCGTACACACCATCGGACAGAAATCCCAGCGGACCAGAACGCGGGCACGTAAACTACGTACGACGTCACTATAAAGGGGAATGCCAAAGCCTACGGCCCCGCCCTCTGTTCCACTTTTGCTAGTTCCGTGTTAGTGAAGGTTTGGTTAGAGCTGATTCGTGCTTTTCAGTCTCCGCGCTTAACAGGTCGTATTTTCCGGTTCAGTGTGTGCTTGTGGGCTCGTATTTGTCCTTCAGTGTCGCCGTGCGCGGCGTTTCTGCTTTGCAGTGCCGTCCTGTACGGTCGTATCTGTTTGACGTGCGATCTTTGCAGGTATTGCTGGATTTGGGGGTGCTTTCTGTTTGAGTGTGTTCTTGACTGACCAGCCGGCCGGTTTGAAGCCATGATGGAGCAGCAGCGCAACTTTTCACGAGTTCGTGCTGTTTATGGGTTTTGTTCTGGAGTCTGTGTGCATTCCAGTGATTTGGACAGGAACAGTAGGAGGAGGAGTTCCTGGGCCAAGAATTGGTTGCGCCAGCGTAACCGATTCTCTCATATGTCTCTGCTTAGGGAGATCCGGGAGAATAATCCTGATGACTTCAGGAACTTTCTCCGTATGACGGACCACGTTTTCCACCGTCTGCTGGATCTCCTGTCCCCCTATATCACGAGGCAGGACACTGTGATGCGCCAAGCCATTCCGGCTGAGCAGAGGCTTATTGCCACGTTGCGGTACCTGGCGACTGGGAGGAGCCTGCAGGACCTCAAGTTCTCAACAGGCATCTCTCCCCAGGCGCTTGGGGTCATCATACTGGAAACGTGTTCTGCCATCATACAAGTGATGCAGGAGGAGTTTATTACGGTAAGTTTCCTCCTTTAACATCACAATCTGTGTCTTTAATAATGTATGCCAATTTTAGAAACTTTTTTTGTTGGTTTTCCTAATTGCCATGATTGTAATATGCTGTGTGCAGAATGTTCCCTTTTCTCCCCATGCATGTTGTTAAGCTTTCCAGGTTAATTTTGTTTGGCCTACCTGCATATTTTTACCTTCATCACTACTAACCTATCCAGCGTCATCTCCTAGGGACAAACACACCTTTTTTTTTTAATTTCTTTTTTTTTGGTCCTGCTCCATTGTAGTTCAACTCCCCCCCCCCCCCCCTAAAAAAGTTTATTGCCCCATCAGCGGGATGTGTAGTCTGATAATAATTGGCTCTGGATTTGTTGCCCTAAATACTCACTACACACTAATATTTAGAAATGTTAATACTGTGATGTTGCAGAATGATGTTTTTTACTAGTGTTTGCAATGTTTTTTATGTGCCAAAGTACTAATTTTGAATTTTTGTTTTGTCCCCACAGTTTCCCTCCACGCCACAGGAATGGCAGACTGTGGCTGCCCACTTTGCCCAGCGGTGTGATTTTCCTAACTGCGGAGGGGCAATTGATGGGAAGCACGTCCGCATAGTGCCGCCACCTCTTTCGGGGTCATACTATTAGAACTACAAAGGTTTTCATAGTATCGTGTTGATGGCGGTGGTGTCGGCAGACTACGAATTTTTGCATGTGGACGTGGGGAAGAATGGCCGGCTGTCTGATGGGGGAGTGTTCGCGCGGACCGAATTTTACAGGCGTCTACAAACTGGTGGTCTTGAACTGCCACCAGATAAAGACAATGTGGAAGGACTTCCGTTTGTTTTTTTAGCGGACGAGGCTTTCGGGCTTGGACCTCACCTCATGCGGCCTTTTCCCCAGAGGACCCTCACCCCGGAGAGGAGGGTCTTCAATCTCCGGCTGGCCAGGGCCCGGAGGGTAGTCGAGAATGCCTTTGGGATACTCGCCAGCCGGTTCCGCCTGTTCCAGACAGCGATACATCTGGCGAAATATAAATTTAACTCTGTTATTTTGGCCTGCTGCATATTGCATAATTTTTTACGCAGGCATTCCCAGACGTACCTACCCAACATCGGTGCTGAGGCAGGACTACCCTCAGATACCCTTCCTGGGCTGGACACTGATCGCGCTGGCTCGGTCACCGAATCTGCTCGTGAGGTACGCGACAAATATGTTGAGTACTTTATGGGTCGGGGGGCCATAGCTATGCCAGATTAATATTTCTTTCTAATTCAGCCCCCAAAAGAAAGAAATATTACAAAGAACTAATAAATAATTTGACCATTGGACTTTATTCAGTTGTTTGTCATTATTGCTTTTTCTCTTTTGATCTGTCTTCCAGGTTCTGAAACTAGTGCACTTCTTGTGCACAATTTACTTAGCAGGTTTTAGTAAATACACACAATTGCACATTCTAGTCACTCTTCTACAAACTGGGTATTGCGCCTACAAATAAGAAGCCACTGCTTTTTGTGTTTTTTTTGTTGAAAAAAAAATTTTTTTTTTTATTTGGTGTTTTTCCAAAAATGTGTTTAGAAAGGATTTTTGTCTTCAACAAAAATTTTTGGGTTTTGACAAACATATGTAACAATGGAACTTACAAAGTTCAACCTTTTATTTAGCATGCCAAACACAGACGACATGGTCTAATGTCACCCCGGAGTCCGCCAAAATTTGAGGATGCACACATGCTGTGTGTGTGATGTGCCAAATGGTGTACTGTATTCTCGCCTGAGATCCCATGCCAAATGTTCACATGTGCTATCTGCCATCATGGGTGATCAATGTATGTGGTTTGTGGGTGCAACCCCTTTCTCTCACCTACTTGATAAGCGAGGAAGGGGTTGCACCCACAAAGCACAGACAATCGATGTACTGTGATGGCAGATATCACATGTGAACACACACTGGGGTTTATTTACTAAACAGTGCAAACTCAGGCTTATTTCTGCATATAATTGCAAATTGAGCTTATTCAATTCAGCTTTTGCATCTAAACATGGAAGCTGATTGGTTTATATGCCAAGTGAGGCTGCTTTTGCACGTTATAGCTTTAATAAATAAACCCAAGTGTGTGTGTGTGTGTGCATCCTCAAATTTTGGCGTATTTTAATGTAAAAATATACAACATCTTTGAGAGTGGGGTGGTTGGGGGTGAGGGCAGGGGGGTGGGCCAGGGGGGGGGGCAGATGTGGGGGATAGTCTTCTATATACGTCCCAAAATATCTAGCATGTTTTTGAAGTTTTGGTCCATCACCACCATCCTTTCCCTCATATTGGCCAGCTCCGTGCTGCACTCCATTATCTGCTGTATTAGGATTTGTGCACTTGCACGAGAAAAAATAGGAGCAACAGATGTGCTAATCCCATCTTCATCCCCTAAAAATTACAAAAAAAAAAAAAAAACATTGTAAGTAAGTAAGGTGCAGGCCTATCTACATCTCTTTTTCCCTTCAAAGCTGGGGTGTCACTGACCTGTTGTACTGAGAAGTTCAACATCTTCTACAACTTCTCCTTCTTCAACTTCTCCTTCCTCCACCAATCCGCCTAATTCCACCAATCCGCCTTCCTCCACCAATCCGCCTTCCTCCACCAATCCGCCTTCCTCCACCAATCCGCCTTCCTCCTCTCCTTCTTCCTCCTCTCCTTCTTCCTCCTCTCCTTCTTCATCATCCTCCTCCTCCACATTTTTTTTTGGCCGTTTTGGAGACAGTGTGGGCCTCCCTGACTCCTCATAGCGCTGTCCTCTTTCCCCTAAAAACCAACAAAAAAAAGGAACCTCATCAGCAACCAGATATTTTTGGAGGGCCTAATTTGCAAACATTGCTTAGAAGTGGCGTTACAATTGTAGTTTTGGGCTTATTCCAGCAAAAAGCATATTTTTTTGGTGGTAGATGACTTGTCCCAAGCTGTGATATAATGAGCCTTTTTGGTGAAGTGACACACATGGCTGGCCTCCTGAATAAGTAGTTTTTGGAGTCCCTTCACCAAAAGTACAAATTAGTATTTTATGGGGGGAGACACAGGTTCTCAAAATTACAGATGTGAAAACAGTTGCTTATTAGGTTATCTCATCAATGAGTGAATGAATAAATCCTGTTTGCCTTTTAAAATCAACTTCGTTTGCACAAACAAATCATATTTTCCTCATTGTTTCTCTAAACGATGTTTTTCGCCAAATAGCCACGTCCAGGTGTGATGTTCCCGGACCCGCGGATTTTGGAGAAACTAGGTGATGGAACGATGTTGCCTACGATCGTGGCAAGTCATCGGATTTATTAGACAAACATTACTAAGTTTACAATGCAGGGGTTCAAAAATACAAGCAGGCCAACGAGGCACATGGCGAAATAGACATGGCAAAACATTTGAAAAAACAATAGGCACTCCAAAGACATTTTAAAGTACTTACTTTTTTCTATGATTTTCAGGATTTTGCGATACTGCTTTGGCTCGCGCAGTTTTAAGTCGGACCAGTGTTTCCGGAGCTGCTCTTTTGACCTGGTGACCCCAAAAATCTCAAAAAGTTTCGTCGCCGCCTTAAACATAATTTTGGACTTCCTCCGGTTAGGGGTGCTGTATGGCCCATGCTCACCATCATAGTCCTTCCGTCGCAGTATGGACACCATCTCCACCATCTCTTGTAGAGACATGTTTGTGGCCTTGTATCGTTTTGGCCTGGATCTGGACGTTCCGGCCTCTGTCCCTTCCAGATCCCGATCAGAGGCTAATGTGCGCTCGTGTGACATCGCCATATTTTCCAATCTACATTGCATAGGGGCGTGGAAAACAGGAATTGATACGTCATGGGCGGAGACGAGGGTGGCGCTTCTTGATTGCGTGGGGATATAATGGAAACGACGTGATTACGTAGGTTACGCGAAGATTACTCGAGCGGAAACGAGGAGAGAGAGAGAACAAAGGTAAATGAAAACATCGGATCAGAGGCCTAGAATTTGAACAGCCATGGGGGGATGGGGCTTTTCAATGTTGTTTGCACCCTTTTAATGCTACTGGTATTTAGGCATTTTGGGGCACACCATAAAATTTAGAGAGCCAAGTGCTTGTACACATCACTTCATCAAGATATATGTAGAGAATGCTCTATCCTCTTTATTTGGATTTTAGAGTATGCAGTCAGATCATGCAAGTATTGTTGTGTGTTGGTTGTACAGAGATAAGTAGTTAGTGTTTTCTGCCATCAATGCTGAGGGGCATGATAGCTACCCACAGGGCCGCCATCAGGGGGGTACAGGCATTACACCTGTATAAGGGGCCCGAGGGTCCCCAGGGGCCCGGATGGGAACCACCCAAAAAAAAAATATATTACTAAATCCGGGCCCCGGATTGCTACCCCCCTTTTTACATATATTTTCCTTTATTGCTTATTTTTGTAAAGGGCCCCCCCGCTTCTCAATTCGTGGCAGCAGGCCCCCCCCCAGCTTCTCTATTTCATCATGCGGCAGCACCCCCCCCCAGTTCACTGCTCCAGGGGGCCCATGCCTGAAGCTGTGTAAGGGGCCCCAAAATTCATGATGGCGGCCCTGGCTAAACATGAACTAGTGCCTTGATGAGTACTAGCATTAATATTCATGGTGGATGTGTTCTTATCTACATGCTACAACTTCAACAAATGGCTCTGCATGACACCTTTTTTGGGGGCTACAACAATGCGGCAGAGCTGGCCAGCTATGTAGCAGCAGAAGACACTGTGTTTGTATACTGTAGTTGCTCTAAAATGAATGAATGTGCACATATTTTGAGAATCTCAAAGCTGAGCCTTTTTTAAGTTGTGCTTTGTGTTTGTTTGTCTTTTTCGATTATAGATATTACTATTGAAAGAATTTTTAGGAGGTGAAAGCTGGTCAAGATGGATTTGCTGAAAGGGAAGGAGGCAACAATGCAGCTAATAACCCGCTATCGGGATATGCCCCTTCTTTGGGACACCAAGCACCCAGAATATTTAGATACCCAGAAGAGAGCGGCAGCACTTGATGAGATTGCTACATACCTGCACACTTGGGTGCCAAGTTGCACAGGCGACATGGTGAAGGATAAATTTAGTAACCTCAGGAGAAGCTACAGAAATGTGTATAAAAAACGAAAATATCAGAAATCAGGATCAGCAGCAGCTAAGAAAAAGGAACCCAAGCTCTGGTACTACAAAGAGCTCAGTTTTTTGAACGATGAACTGGATGGCAGGCCTTCAGATTCAACACTACCTTCCAGCCTTCCTCCCAGCGGAACTTCCCCGGATCCCAGGAGCCCTGCAGAATCTGAAGCGGGGCTGGCTGACATGGAGCCAGATCTGGCCGTCTTCGATGAGGTATAGTATTTTCCAACATATTTTGGTGCTGCTATTTACTTTGAATTAGTGAGTTGATCTGGTAAACAAAAAAAAAACCTTGGGAAGAGAAACCAAAGTTGTGGGCCTACAAATAGGTGTCAGGGATGCCAAATGCAGGGGTCAGAAGGACAGTCTGTTTAATTCAAGTTAATACTAACTAAAACAGTCTAGAGAAAGAAAATGTGTGTGATTGATTGTGCAAAATATTACAACATGTACCTTTTTTATACACAAGAAGAAGAGACCAGCCAGGAGGTGGCAGCTCCTGCGGCCCATGTCAGCCAGGCAGAAGGGGGGAGTGGCAGCCAGGAGGAGGCAGGGCCAAGTGAGGTGCAGCAGGTCCCCAGGCCCAGGCTGAGCACCATCAGTCAAGTTCCTCCCCTCCAGATGAGGCCACCAGCTGCAAGGAGGCGCAGGAGTGTGGTGCACGACGAAAGCCTGGAGGTTATACGGGAGGCTGCAGAAATCATGAGGGCCCCCCTCAACCCAACAGAATGCTATAGTGCATTTGTGGCCAATGAGCTCAACCAAGGGGGGAGGAGCAAAAAAGCATGGCCAAGGACCTGATTAATCAGGTCCTGGCCAAGATGAAAAGGGACGAGCTGAGCAGGGACACTGTGCTGTGTGACCCGGCCTGGCCTGCTCCCCATCATCATCATCCTCCTCCTGCTGCCACATCACCCGCACCTGCAAGGGTCCGTGGACAGACCCGTGGAAGTTTCGCTGGAAGGAAGTCTGGAAAGAAGTCGAGAAGATGATTCCCTGCCATCCAGTTGATTGTCCAAAAAACTGAGCTCGTTGGAGTAGCACAGCTTGGGTTCCTTTGTTCATGTGCTGCTGATTCTGATTTTTGATATTTACTCCTGAGGTTACTAAATTTATCCTTCATCATGTTGTAATTCCCAAGTATGCATGTATGTTGCAATCTCATCAAGTGCTGCCCTTCTGGTGATTTATAATTTATTTTTTGTCCGGAAATAAATGGCTTTTGTAGTTACTTTCAAACCTTGTCTAATGTGTTTTATACTGTGGTGAGTAAGCATCAGACATTTGTAAAATAAAATGTGGCATTTGCAAAGGACACAAACTCCTTGGGGGGGGGGGACCTTTTGTGGTCGAACATGGTAAACCCAAAAGAAGCCTAAAAGTTTTTCAAACCCCCCCCCAAAAAAGGAAAAAAATTAAGGATGAAACAACAAAATGACATAAGTTGGGAAAATAAAAGGGAATTTAAACAGAAAAAAAAAAACATGAAAGAAACAACAAAAATAACATAATTTGGAAAGATTCCTAAACCGTAAAATACAACTCAAAAAAATAACTCAACAAAAAAATAAATATGATACCCTCAACATTAAGTCAAAATAGACATAATAAAAATGTGGAGAACCGAAACAAATGTGGGGAAATCTGGCTAGCAAACAGTGATGCCGCGTACACACGGTCGTTTTTTGCGATGAAAAAAAACGACGTTTTCTGTGAAGTAAAAAACAACGTTTTTGAAACGTCACTTTTCAAAGACAATTTTGCATACACACCATCGTTTTTTCACAAAAAGCGAGGTTACGTTCACCACTCTTTTCCATTGAAGCTCGCTTCATAACTAGCTTCTGGGCATGCGCGGGTTGAAAAACGTCGCTTTGAACGACGTTTTTGCTACACACGGTGACTTTTTGTGAAACAAAAAACGACGTTTTGAAAAACGACACAAAAAATTCAAGCATGTTGGAATTTTTTTTTGGTCGTTTTTTTTAAGACAAAAAACGACGTTTTGCCCACACACGATCAATTTAAATGACGTTTTAAAAAACGTCGTTTTTTTTCATCGCAAAAAACGACCGTGTGTACGCGGCATGAGAAATAGAATAAACACTAACGAAAATGCAAACTTTCAGTATGTGACATCAGGACAAAATTGCATCAGCAAGAGAACGGCCTGCTTCTAGCAAGAGAACAAAGAACAAAAATACGCTCGAAATGAGACACTATATAGAGAGTTTAGGTGACGAATGTGCCAGGTCCCAAACAAACGCGAGTTTTACCTGAACGAGTGCTCCCGTCCCATCGTTTTGACTGAGCATGCGCGGGTTTTTGGTCCGATGCTTTTGTGTACTCACGAGCGGACATATCCGACGGACATGTGTCCGGCGGAAATATTTCAAAGCATGCTTTGGAATTTGTCCGCAGGAGAAATCCGGTCAAAACGGTCCGTTTGCCCATACAGACGAGCGGATTTTTCGGCTTAAATGGTCCGTCGGACCAGTTTCAGCGGATTTATTCCCTCGTGTGTACAAGGCCATAGTGTACGCGTACACGCCGTCCCAGACTTACGGCTGTAACATTGTTACTGATTCTCCAGCATTATTGACAGTTCGTGTTTTAAATATACTTTTTTCCTTTGATTGAATAAAAACTCATTTATGGATTTACACTATAAGGGCCAGATTCAGGTACATCTGCGCATTATTGGACTGGCGTAGCGCACCGCCTTTACGTTAGACTTGCGCAATTTTGCCGCGTAATCACCCTATTCTCGTAGCTTTTGCGCAGGAAATTGCGCATGCGTAAAGTTTTTTCAGAGGCGTAAGGAGGAGTAATACAAATTGGGAAGGACGTGGGCGTGTTACATTGAAATGAGCCGTGACCCCATCCAAATGAAGGGCCGGCCGGCTCGCGCATGCGCGCTTGAAGCATACCATGTCAGCTCCGCTGTGCGCATGCTCACAACTCGGGAGCGGCGCAATCAGTGAAATTGGAAATGGACTAGGGCAACGTTGTGAACTACGCAAACAGCATAAATAGACACACACAAACGCACTTGCATTGCAAAAGTACATCCCTTTGTCCCTTCCCATTTAACCAAGTGCTTTTGTTCTGTTGTTCGTTGCGGTGTGTTTTGTAGTTGTCAGATTAGTGTTCTGTGTGATCAAGTGTTTGTTAGTAGATTTTTGAAAGTGGTTTTTGATAAGTGTTTGAGAGACTGTTTGTTTGATTGATATATTTGTGTTTGTTTGTTTTCCTGCTGTATTTTTGTTTTGTTTTTTTGTGACTGTTTATTGCTGAGTAGTTTTCTCTCTGTGTGTGTTTTTGCTTGATTGGTTGGGCTTGTTTGTGTGAGTGAATTTTGTGGACTGGGAGTGATTTTTTTGGGAAGTATGACAGAGAGAAAACGAAAGCTGAATTTTACAGTTGTGGAAAAACAAATTCTTGCCCGGGCCATTAGCGAGTATGGGCATTACCTCCACGGCCCAGAGAGTGCCAACACCACCCCGGCCAGGAGGAGGGAGATTTTGGATAGGATCACTGAGCAGGTCAATTCAGCGGGGCAGGGGGAGACATGGACCCGGTCTGGGATTGACAAAAAAATCAATGACCTCCGGAGTCTGGTCAAACAGAAGCTGGCCAGAATGCATGCCCATGCCAGGGGCACAGGAGGGGGCCCACCATGCTGTATTAGGCTGACAGCGGAGGAGCGTGCGGTGGCCCTGACCTTTCATCGGCATGAAGTTGAGGGCTTGCCCGGCTTTGACTCAAGTCCGGAGCCCGTGGTGCCAGGTAAGTTTTTTTTTTTTAATATCAGGTGTGTAGCATGTGTGGGGGAGGGGGTGAAAGGGAATATGTGGCAAGTGTGTGGATCCTCCAACCTGTGAATGTTTTGTGTCATCCACAGATGTGCAGGAGGGTGCAGGGCCATCTGGCCTGACCGCACCAACCCCAGGACGGCAGCCTAATGAGGCCCCCCCAACAAGGTCGGAGTCCGCGGAGGAGGTTCAAGAGGAGCAGGAGAATCATGAGGAGGAGAATCATGAGGAGGAGGAGTCCATGTCAGGCACTGGACGTTTGGCTTTTGAGGACTCTTCCCCTCTGGCTGGCAGCAGGCAGGCCTCCCTAAGGGGGAGCCCCCCCCTCCTCCCCCAACATGGCTCCCCTCACAAGGGCCTCCCTTTCTCCCCGGCCACAAGCATCAGCTGGAGGCAGGATGTCATCCCAGACCACCAGGGGGGTGGCCGATCTCCTGCCCGCCACTCTGAGAAGGGACAGCCAGACATTGGTGCGGATGGAGGAGAGCCTGTCCTCCATCAAGGATACGCTGGGGAACCTGGACTCCCACTCCCGGGCTTTCACAACCTGCCTAAACGAACTGAAGACGACATCAGCAGGCTTTGGGCAGGATGTGAGGGCCCTTACCCTGGCTATCCAGGCCAACACGGCAACACTTGGTGCTGCCCTGGACAGAATAGCCGTGGCCTTGGAGGGCAGGCCGCCAGGTGGGCAGAGATCAGGGGCTGCTCCTCCTTCCCCGGTTTTACCCCTCCCCCATGAGTCTCCCCTGAGAAGCCGGGGCCGTGGCCGGGGGCGCCCCAGGCGTGGCTCACGCAAAGGGCAATAATTTGTTTTTCCCCTTTTTTTTTTTCTGGACATTTTTGCTTTTGCAGGTAATTTTTTTTTTTTTTTTGGGTTGTGAATGCTGTGTGAATGTGGGGGTGACATTCCTGCCGGAAAAGGGGTGTCACCCTCAATTTTGGTGGAGAAGGGTTCCCCAGGACCAGGGAGAAGTGATCCCCAGGTCCGTGTGAATGGTGTATGAATGTACAGTGACATAATTGGAGCCTTGGCGTGGCGTTGCTGCTCACAAGTCCTGCATGGTGGACTGGTGCCAATCCAATTTGATGTGGATGTGGGGTGTGTGTGCTAGGGACCACAGTGGTGTGCATGCATGCATTCTCATTGTGCCATGATTAATGTGTGTGTTTAACGTGCAAAGATGCCCAATGTGAGTTGTCTCCTGGCTGCTCTTCCCTCAGAAGACAGGGTAGCCTCGGTTAGGGGGGGATTGTCTGGTTCAGGGGTCAGGTCATCACGTAGGCCAATCTGCAGGCCCTTTCTTTCTGAGAAGTTGTGCAGCATGCAACATGCACCGATGATCTGGCACACGAAGTTTGGGGAATACAAGAGGGTACCCCCAGACTTATCCAGGCATCGGAAACGTGACTTCAGGAGGCCAAAGGTGCGCTCCACCACTGCTCGTGTTTGGGCATGTGCTTGATTGTATCTTTCCTCTCCTGGGGTTTGGGGGTTCCGGATAGGAGTCATGAGATGGGGTCCCAGTGGATATGCAGAGTCACCTGTAAGGGAAAAGACAGGAGGATGTTAGTCATGCATGTGCCCCTTGTGATGTGCATCATGGGAGGGGATAGTCATGCCTGCCACCCATGTCACTCACCAACCAGCCAGGTGTCCCCATACACGTTCTGATCGAATTCCATTCGGATGTGGCATTGATTGTATATGTAGCTGTCATGGCTGGACCCTGAGTGTTTGGCACGGACGTGCCATATGAGGCCTTGGGCATCGACTATCACCTGTACATTGATGGAATGCCAATGCTTCCGATTGTGGTACATGTGCTCTGTCTCCTGGGGGGACTGGAGTGCCACATGTGTGCAATCAATGGCCCCCACAGTGCATGGGAATCTGGCAATTCTGTAGAAATCTGTCATTGCCTTCAGCCGCAGCTCCTCAGTGGTGGGTTTGATGATTTGGTTGGCCATGCGTCTGAGAATTGCAGGGACAACCTGGTGCACACATCTGCTCATGGAGGATTGTGACATCCCAGCCACCACTCCACTTGTACGCTGAAAAGAGCCACTGGCAAGGACATGGAGTGTTGCCAGTACCTTGACCAGTGGCTGCACTGCATGTGAGCGGTGTGTTGGGCTGGTGATGTCCTCCTGCAGGGTTGTGGTTAATTCCAGGATGGCATGAGGGGTGAATCTGAAGATGCGATACACCTCAGAATCACTCATGCCGAACAGGTCTATGCGGGTGCGGTATATCCTCTCCCGTGCCATCCTCCGTGCCATCCTCCGTGCCCTCATCCTTCTTTGTTCATCTAAAGTCAGTAGTATAGCTATGTGCGACGATGCCCCTGGCATGTTGGCATACAGATTGTTGTGCAACACGTGTGACTGCTGAGCTCCTCACTAACAGTGTTGCTTTATCTAACAAGTAGACTTTTTTCTCTTTTTAGAGCAGCTTTTATATGCTCTAATTTTAGACAGGACATTTTGCTGTTGCGCACACTGCGTCGCCTGCGCTGCCCCAACGTTGTTTTGTGGATCCCCGTAAGTCCCTCATTAGCATATTTGACTAGCAAATCAATGGTGTGTCTAGCGCACTTTTGCGCGGACGGATGTGCCAGTCTAACGAAATTACGCGGGACAAAAAAAAGTATATTTTTGCGTATCTCGTTCTGGGGATGCCGCGCATCGAAACGCACGCGCACATTTCGACTTACGCACGCGCATCTCCTGTTGCGCAGGCGTAATCGCTCTGTGAATCTGGCCCTAAGTATCAATCTTTTCCATCCATCCTTATGTCAGTGCACCATATAATCCAACCCACCGTGGAGGAGAAAAATTCATTGGCACTAAGGCCAGAGGAAACTCTGCTTGAATGTGCTTTAACCCTGCAGGGGTTCATTCACCTATTTTGGACTGTATTTGATCCAGGCACAAGTCACTTTGCAAGCTACGTTACAGAGACACTATTTGTGTTGCTTTTGGATTGTGAATTACTTGCACTAGAGTATACAGTATCTCACAAACGTTAATACACTCCTCACATTTTTGTAAATATTTTATTATAACTTTTCAGTGACAGCACTGAAAAAAAATACACTTTGCTATAATGTAAAGTAGTGAGTGTACAGCTTGTATAACAGTGTAAATTTACTTTCCCCTCAAAATAACTCAACACACAGCCATTAATGTCTAAACTGCTGGCAACAAAAAGTGAGTACACCCCTAAGTGAAAATGTCCAAATTGGGCCAAAGTGTCAATATTTTGTGTGGCCACTATTATTTTCCAGCACTGCCTTAACCCTCTTAGGTATGGAATTCACCAGAGCTTCATAATTTGCCACTGGAGTCCTCTTCCACTCCTCCATGATGACATCAAAGACCTGGTGGATGTTAGATACCTTGAGCTCCTTTACCCTCCATTTGAGGATGCCCCACAGATTCTCGATAATTACTTATTTTCTACAGAGTCTCTACTGTAATAAAGGCTGAGGTAATCTTTATTTTTGGCACCTGGGTCAGGGGTTCTGGTGACTCTAGTAATTAAATACATAATAAGCTTGAAACATGCATACAGAAATAGTAAAAAAAAGTAAGACCAGAACAAGCAATATCTTTTAACCAGGAAAATATTCCCCCGAGCCCAAAACCTCCTAGACTTTTTAGAGGATCCCAATTCTGTGCAATGTTACGGCTTCTTCTTGCAACTTATTAACTTCTTTCCGATGTTGTGCAATTATGTCATAATAGTCAGGCACCTTCATACTAGTATTGTACATCCAAGTACAACACTCATAGTCCTCCGTGTGTTCGCAGAGACCATTCAGTGCTGCACTCATGCTTTTAATGGCCAGATCGTGTAATTTTACTTTCAGATCAATATAGTCCGAGTTATTTTCAGAATACCATAATATCATCAATAATCCTAGAGTAATTATTTAGCTTTCTCATCATATCTATTCCCCACCCTGTGTATGAAGGGAACCAGGCCCAGGCCTGGTCTCCCTTAGTAAACTATTCTCTCTTCATTTTATGCCTAAGATTTTATGCCTTTTCTTGGATACATAGTGGCCTCAAGTGGGTGGTCTTCCTTATTGTTACACATTACTCCCAAAATTGGGACTAATGAGGCCAAATAACACCATGCTTGGACATGGAGGGGAACCCAAAGATAACATACCTTCCTACAACACACATAGATACTTTGTCCTAGTGCAAATGGTTGCTTATCTATAAGCCCGTGAGTGTATTTGTTCTGTGCTGCGATTATGAATTAGTATAGTATATCACTAGGAAGGGAAGAAAAGTTATGCAAGATATTGTTTAAATCAGGGTCAGATATGTGGAACATACTTCATATTCCCATCGCACACTTTCCTGGATCCGCTCTTGGGTTTGGGTGCTCGTAGCAACAACCAGCTGGATACTGGTACACGTTACAGTAGAAATATTTGCCAGCACACCATGGAACAACGTAAATAGCGTCCAAACGGATGTTTTATTGCAGGATTACAACACAAAGAGAGTGCAACGTTTGGGAGCCACGTGGGGCCCCTTCGTCAGGCATGTGATAAATGCTGGGTTACAATGTGCAAAATATAAAGAGCCATCAACCAATGAAAAAAAAAGGACAGAGAAAGAAAAAACAGCAGAAAATCAAGCTCCTCCCACCCCCGACTGGTATGATGTCATAAATCTCGCCAGAAAACATTTAAAATTACAGCAGTGTGTCACTATAAAGTGACACAAAGACAAAAGCAGAGGTACCCTGGGAAGGCATGTTTAAATGTGCCTAAAATACCTGTTATCAGTCTCTAAGTAAAACGTTCCGGCTGCCAGTGGAGATATATGTGTCTTACACGATTGGATGGTGCCAGTGCAGGGTGAGCGGTATTTGTGTGTACCGCGGCGGTAACCAAGTAACCATTGACGCTCAAAGGGTGTCTGACGTAAATGTGCAGGGAGGCTGTGTATAGCAGGCCGCTTGTGCACATCGTAGCAAGCGGATTCTTGCCGACGTCGTCATGGAGACCAGCGACGTCGGCGAACCCCGTCCCTAGGTCGGAAAGCGACCAATCGAGAGAGGTGGACAGGGTGGGGGAGAGTGAGCAGACGTGAGTGCATGTGATGAGCGGTGAATGTAGAACCAGCAAGTGGGCAAAGAGTGAGAGCCGAAGGGAAAGTAAGAGGAAAGAGGAGGAAGGAAAAAGGCAAGAAGTGGAGAAAATATGGGGAGTGAGAAAAAAAAAAAGAAGAAAAGAGAAGAACAAGCTAAATAAAGTCGAGGGCAGAGGAGGGGGGAAGACCAGAGAGTTAAAATATTAAATATGGAGGAAAGGATAATAAAGAAAGGGATGAGAAAATAAAAATAAAAATAAAATTAATAGAGAAAATAAAATAATGAAATGATATGTGGAACAGTGAACAGTCAGAGTTACCCTTGGATTCCCACATGCAAATGTTAAATATTGACCTAATGCATGTAGAGGGGTTAGTATGTGTATCATTTCCTAAATTGAAACACCAGTCAAATTACTTCTACCAGTTATTGGAAAAGTAATGGTATTGTTTTCATTTCAAGGAGGGGGGTTCATATAAAAAAAAGGTGATATTCAAAGGTACAGCCAAAAGGGGAATATGGGCTGTACTAGGATGCAGTTTACTACATATCCAACATTTCTCATAACCTGATTTTTGATTTTTGATTTTTTAATCAACATATTGGAGTAGGACAGACCATAACAGGGTGTCCAGGACCGCAAGGGTTGCCTGGAGGGCCACTGAGTAGACTACAGAGGAATCTACATAACCCTGAGGCATTCAACACCAGGTCATTTGGCGATTTTTAAAACAAAAAGCAAGGATTGGCTGTGTCTCCTCATCCACAAGGATGCTAAAAAATGCATTTCTACCATAGGGGCAATGCCTTCTTTTTCATGTGACAATGGATACTGTTTGTGATAAATTGGTTGTGCCCATTCTTTGAGGGTGGTTTTGTATGGGGTACAGTAGATGAGCTCTACATCCAGAGCGCTCTCTGACCATACTTTGTCAGAATCAATGGGGGAGTCCTGTGTCTGTCTTTTGCACTTAAGCATTCAACATTATGGGCGATATGGGGACCTTTTTAGAATGAGCAATCACACCTCCCTGATTGGTTATCTCCATTCTAATCCCCAACTTACCTAGTAAGTCTCTTCCCAAAAGATTGACAGGGCAGTTTGGAATTATTCTGAAACTGTGGTGCAACAACACTGATCCACATTCTACATTTACTACTGGAAGGGGAGGGGTTTTGAAAGTTTTGGTGAGTATCCGATTAATTCCCATTGAAGGCTTAGCACATGTTGTCTCTCCTCTGTAGTAGTCCTCAGTGAGGAATCCAGGAGGAAAGGGGTTAACTTTCCTTGGCCATGCAGAGTCACTATTGGTTGTTAATCAAAGGAGCGAGAGACTAGGGGGAATGCTGGGATACTACCTTCTGGGCAGTTTCATTGTTGTTGTGGTTTAGGCTGGGTCCACTGAATGGGGTATTTTACTCCCTGATTTGATGGTTGAGGGTTCTGTATCTGGGCAGGGGCTTGACAATTTTGTTGATTGAAAGCTTCATATGGGCATTGATTTCTCCAGTGGCCCTCCTGTCCGCATTTGAAACAACTGGTTCTGGACTGCTGGGGACCCCTAGAAAATCCTCTTCCTCTGCTCCTTCCTCTGCCTCTTCCCGACTGCCCACCATTACCCTGGGGAGGCATTTGCAGTGCCCCTCTTTGGTAATGGGCACTTACTGGTTTTTCTTTTGCTATATCAAAACATCCTGCAGCATCCTTTTCTGTTAATATTTTCTGAAATTTTCATCCAAAGTACTTGTTGGCCATTGTTACTGCTGAACCAGGTCAGGGTCTTGTTGCTGTTGAACGGGAGCTGGGGCTGGGGCTAGAGCCTGTCTCTGGCTGACAGCATAATGACCAGCCAAGAGATCTATATCTTTTTTTGTGAGACTGGGATATATTTTGTTAGTGTATGGTGGAGGGTTAAATGGAAGGAGGGGCGCATTAGGGTCTGGTCTGTTTTTATCTGCCTCTTCCCTGTGCTTTCTCTCATAATCCCCCTTACTTAAACATTTGTTGGTTTTCTTTTGTTTCTTATTATGCCTCTGGAACCAATATGGGGCATATTTTAATTCAATCTTATTTTATTTGATTCAATAAAGAGAAACAGAAAGATAGACAACGTCTCAAACAAAACAGACATACAAGCAAGTACATTGACATCAGTCATCATGTGCGTCCTAACAAAAGTATGACTAAGTTACATGAGAGATAGGAATGAAAGCATGCGTACATGGATCATCACAAGGTCGTTCCAGTTAGCGTTCCCCGCATATATATATATATATATATACATATACAGTGCCTTGCGAAAGTATTCGGCACCCTTGAACTTTGCGACCTTTTGCCACATTTCAGGCTTCAAACATAAAGATATAAAACTTTAATTTTTTGTGAAGAATCAACAACAAGTGGGACAGAAAAAAGGGTGTACTCTTTATCTGAGGACGGAGCACTGCTATTTACAATTTGAATAGAGGGGCGATGTAAGAGTAGTTACTTTGCTCTCATCCATGTTGTATTGTGTAAAATTATGTGTTTCTGCCGGGCTGAATTGCCTGATGGTCTCATTGTTGTGTTCCAAGGAATTGACATTTCCATCTTTGGTCTTGACAGGTGGCGTCAGACAGGGGTCCAGGCGGAGACGCCTTTCTCCGGACTCTTAGCCCAGTATAGATTATAGAGGAGTGTTTCGCGGGGCATGCTGGGGGTAGGGCTATTTCTGAGCTTTGCAGACGCCATTTGTGGTGGTTCCAAGGATACATTTCCATCTTTGGTCGACAGGTCGTCAGAGGGGTCTTTCTCCGGCAGCCCCCTCGTGCTCTGGCTTTTGGGGTTCTTCACCCGTTCCTGGTTCCAGGTGCGGAACCTACCTTTAGGGTGTGCGCACATTCACGGGCCCCGGCGATATGGCCTACCAGGCCATGACGCACGTGCTACGTGGAGTTCCTGACTCTGGGCCCTTATGGCCAGGAGCAACTGAAGCAGAAAAAGGGGCCTCAGTGTTTTTACATCTATGAGAAGATCCCAAGCGAGTTTGTGCTGTTCGGTGGAGAAGTAGGTCTGAGGTTAGCCCAGAGGCAGGTGATCCTAATAGGCTTAGACAATCAACCGGGGATCCGAGTTGCTGGACACTGATGAATTGTCTGTTGTAATTTGTCAGTCAGTGATTCCAAAAGAAACCAAAGATGCTACCTGAGGGAGATTCAGGCAAATTTACTTATTGAGAAGGAATTGGTCCATTGAACTGCATTCCAGAGTAAGGGGCTTGTGGCAGAGGCACCACGCCTAATCTACATTCAGCCAAGTCTGTGGCAGAGACTTGTTTCCTTCTCAAGGTTCTTAGTGATATTCCGGCTGCCAGTTCTGTGAGAGAGACTGTCTGGGTACACTACACCCACTCCGGCTGGAGTGGCGACGAAGTAAAAAAGGGTACGTTTGAAGCAGGACTGCTTCCACAAATAATTGAGGCCAGAATCTGCAACTTTTCTTCTTTTCTTCACCCTCTTCTTTATGCACCTGAAGTTACCTGTTTGCCCTGTTGGGCAAGAAAATAAAAGCACAGAAAACGACACCTTGCTGTTTGGACATTCTGTCATTGCTCACATTTTCTATTCATCATCGTACCCCTAGACCTGCTACAGAGGTGACACGCCGATCCCAAATCTAACCAACGGCTCCTCCGGGTGTGAGCGCTACATAAAGAAAGTAGATAATTGCCATTTATTATAGTTGGATTCCAACTTTTAGACTATCTCTCACCTACTAATATACCGTAATACATTTTATTATATCACTCCTTGTTGATTTTTAAAAAATGTTTTGTATATCGTCACTTTAACCGCTTGCCAACCAGCCGCCGCAGTTTTACAGGGGCAGGTCGGCTAGGCTGCCCGAGATCACGTAATATTACACCATCTCGCGAATCAGCCAATAGGGTCCCGACGCGTGTAAACACACAGCTCCCCATCCTGTCAGGGGGAGAAATGCCTGATTGTCCTGTTCATACAATGTATGAACAGCGATCATTCATTTCCCCAAGTCAATCCACCCCCCCCCTTCAGTTAGAACACACCCAGGGAACATACTTAACCCCTTCCTCGCCCCCTAGTGTTAACCCCTTCCCTGCCAGTGGCATTTTTATAGTAATCAATGCATTTTTATAGCACTGATCGCTATAAAAATGCCAATGGTCCCAAAAATGTGTCAAAAGTGTCCGAAGTGTCCACCATAATGTCGCAGTACCGATAAAAATCCGCCATTACTAGTAAAAACATTTTTTATAAAAATGTCATAAAACGATCCCCTATTTTGTAAACGCTATAACTTTTGCGCAAACAAATCAATAAACGCTTATTGTGATTTTTTTTTAATGAAAAATAGGTAGAAGAATACGTATCGGCCTAACCGGAAAAAAAAGTATTTTTTATATATCTTTGGGGGATATTTATTATAGCAAAAAGTAAAAAATATAATATTTTTTCAAAATTGTCGCTCTATTTTTGTTTATAGCGCAAAAAACTAAAAACCGCAGCGGTGATCAAATACCACTCTATTTGTGGGAAAAAAGGACGCCAATTTTGTTTGGTAGCCACGTTGCACGACCGTCAGTTAAAGCGTCGCAATGCTGAATCGCAAAAAGTGGCCCGGTCATTCAGCAGCAATATGGTCCAGGGCTGAAGTGGTTAAGCTGTCACTTTTCATGTTAATAAATATGCTTTTGGGCATATTGCACTTATGTGATTTTAGTTTTAGGCTGTCTAAACATTATCTCAACTCTTTTTAGATTTCAATTCACAGTTTGTTTTCATCTTGTTCAGGTTTTTAATTATTTAGGACCACATGATATGCAACTTGCCCTGAGCCTACTGTACTTATTCATCCCTATAATCTTTTTTTTTATTATTCCACAGATGTTGTACTTCTCTTTATGGCCCTACAAACTTTTTTTGTCCTTTTAAAATATTAAATACATTTTTAAAAAGACAAAATTCAATCTCTAAAAAAGGTTCTGACAAATTTGAAGCTGCAAGGCAGGTCTAAATGTTATTCATAGCATGTTTTCTTCAGTTAGACAGGTACCGGTATCTATTTTGCCTAAAGGAAAATATTGAAATTGTTCACATTGCCATGAGGGTCTTTTACAGCTGTCTACATTTATCAGATTTTTCAGGCAACAGGAGAAGTTACATTAAATTAAAAAAGGAATAACTAAAAGTTTGCAAATAACCACAGAGAATTGGCATGACCTGAACAAAATCCTGGTTTGTCAAACGGGTTGATTAAAAGATATCAAGGCAATTTTATACCTAATCAGGAAGATGACTCATGCATGGACACGTTTGGAGCAATTTAAATTGGAAGTGAAGGCAAACAGCTAAATGTACAGCTGAGATATATAAGTCTGGACTGTTTTGCCTGCGAATTTTTTTTTTCTAATCTAGACATTGTTGTCAGACAACACTTCCGAAATCTGATCTCTTCTTTTTCTGCTGCAGCTAAAGCAATTCATTTTAGTCTAAAACATTCTCAGCCTGTGATTGGATAGTAAAGGAGCAGTAAGAATACTTATGGGGTCACCTCTGTACTCTCATCCTATAAAACAGCAGATTTTGAAACATGCTGCGCAGGGAACTAGAAGAGGCAAATCATAAAAACAGAATGAAGTGCTAATTAAAAAACTTTAATGTTTTACTGAATTAATCATCTTAACTCTCTCAGTTGCTGGCGGTCGCCTTGTGAACCTTTTTGGTGCTTCTCTAGCCTGTGCAATTACCGGTACTTCTCACGGACTGGAAAAAGACATACCATAGGAATAAAATACATGTAAAATATATAGTAAGATAGTGTGCAGGCATGGGCAGCTCCCAGTAAGTGGGCACTTGGGTGGGGGACCTAACTTATGTAGCTCCCTCCTTGCGTTTAGCGCGGGTATGCGCTTTGAAAAAAATATTTGATTGGGAGACTTACTTTGCTCTCAATCGCAATTGTTGAGTTACTGGCTTGTCTTATTCTGGGAAGGTCCACTGGCTCGGACTGCATTCTGGGGATGTAAGTTCATCCTTGATAGGAAGGAGACACTGCTTCAGGTGGATCTTAGCATGCAATCAAGGAGCTTCTCAGGAAACCAAGGTGCAGGCAATGCACAAGGCAGACATGGTAGGTGGGAAAAATTATTAGATAGCCGCACTCAAAAAATCCAAATGAAGGACTGTCTTTTATTAGTAAAAAGCGAACATGCAACAGAACACAGCCACAAAGGAGGACAGCCGACGCGTTTCACACTTTAACAGTGCTTAATCATGGCTAAGTTCATCCTTGGCCAGCAGTGGGAGCTAGAGGGATTCCCGGCAGATTGAGTCTTTCCCAGCAGCCAATCGGAGAGTTTTCCTCTCGCTGGGCATGCTGGGAGGGGTATATCTGGAGTAGAGGTCAGGTGTTCGGGGTTCCTTTAGCGTTCCCTGCGGGGGGTCCCGGAGTCGGGGTGCAGCATCCACCTTTAGGGTGTGCGCACCCAGAGACCCCGTTGGTAGACATGTGCATTCGTTTTCGTTAGAATGCATTTTCGTCCGAAAATCTGTTTTTTTCGTTATCGTTTTAACAAACGATAACGAAAGCGCAAGAAACGAAAACCGAAAGATCCGACATAAAAAATGCTTTATTTTCGTTTTTGTTGCGGTAAAAATTCGATATAGAGAGATTCGACATTATAGGGAAAAAATTCGACATCATAGAGAAAAGATTCAACACTATAGAAATAATATATTCGACATTACAGAGAATAGATTTCGATTTATGAGAAAATAGATTCAACATTTTTACTAGTCATACAACATTAGAATTCTTGTAGGCGGAATATTCAAATGGAAATGTACGATTCGACGTAAAGATTCCGTCGAATATTCTTTTGACCATTCGACAGAAACCAAGTATTATTGGATTTTCGGACGAAAGCTATTACCCAACAAAAAACTAAAAAAATCAAAACGATTTTCGGGAGTAGCTAAATAAATTTGAAAACGAAAAAACTAAACGAAATATTCCAGTCTGCACATGTCTACCCGTTGGTGTGGCCCATCCGGCCAGTGTCCTGGCCCTGCTGAGTCTCGGTCGGAGACTAATCTGAGGGGGACAAAAGTAGATGGCTGGACTCCTGAATGTCGCTGGTAGGATCCGGTACTAGAGCCATAGACAGGTACTCTTTGCTGTCGCATGGTGCCGGAAGCACAGAAAATAGCTGGGAGGATTTGTTCTGTTCGGGTGCTGGCAAATTATTCAGATTACATTGGCCTGTGGCAGAGGCCTAGAGCCGGGTCAGAGAGAGAAATACCCGTTCCTCCTAGCCTGCGTTGTGACAGTGACACGTGTGAAATGGCGCTGTCTGCGACTGAGTTGCGCTGTGTGCTTATCCAGGCCTGACATCAAGAATCTCTATCTCTTATTCATCAACCTGTCCTTCTTTATCGAGTTGATGTTTGGCTATGTTGGCCTGGAATTAAAGCATAAGAAAATCTTTATTGCCTGTCTGGACATTCAAGTTCTTGCAAAGTGTTCTGGTGCGTCCCTAGACCAAGCAAGTGTAACTTCAACATGCCGGTCCCATCATCAATCCAGCGGCTCATTCGGGGGTGAGCGCTACACTTATATTATGTTTGAAGCATAGGGAGTAGGGGCTTGGAACTTTTTACCTAAACATGAAATCATCCTTTAACATTGTCTATTAGCTGGCAATGATAAGCAATGATAGCTGCAATATTCTGTTGACCAAGGTGTCTGCACATTTAATACCTAGCATGTAGATTTGCCCTCTTTCCCCTGACTTTCTCGATTTTGCTGATGTTTTTTTACTTAGTGATAGTATTACATCATAATGTTTAACTTTCTAAATACATTTATCTATCAGCTTATAATTAGTGTGATTATTAGTGTGACAGCTTAAATTGATTAATTATTCAATTATGATTTCTCAATTATGACTCTGATAAGATGTGGGGGGTTTGAAGTTCATGGAGAACTGAACTTACAAAGGTTGCCAACCTTTTTAGATATTTTGACTAAGCACATTTTTTGTGACAATCTGAGACATCACAGAAAGTCATAAACAGTATTTCAGAATTAAAAACTCAGTTAACAAGGAAAAATACAAAGGGTGACAGCCATGAAAAAAACTGCATGACTATATGTCTATGGCTTTATGGGTGAGGGTTTATAGTAACAGGTATGACAGAATAGTGAGCTGTCAGCTTAGTGAGATTTTATTCTTCTCAATACATGAGTTGCCAGAGACTATTAGAAAACTGTGAGGCCTCGTACACACGATCGGACATATCCGATGAAAACGGTCCGCGGACCATTTCCATCGGATATGTCCGATCAGGAGTTTGATCCGATGGCGTGTACACACCATGGGATCAAATTCCCCGCCGCCGGACGGCGCGGTGACGTGGCGGTGACGCGGCGGTGACGTTGACGCCGCCACGTTACCGCCACGTCACCGCACCAGGAAGTTAAACACTTCCGCGCATGCCCCGAATCCATTCAGGGGCAGCGCGGCGGTGGTGGGGGACGACATGTCTGCTGGTAAGTGTACTAACCAGCAGACATGTCGGGCGGACAGATTCCCACCGGATAGATTTCAAAGCATGCTTTGAAATCTGTCGGGTGGAGAAATCTGTCCGCTAGCCCATACACACGAGCGGAGATGTCTGCTGAAACTTTCCATCGGACCGTTTTCAGCGGACATATCCCCTCGTGTGTACGAGGCCTGAATGTTGCAATAGATGGCTAGGGAACCCTGGCATGCTAGAAGAGACGGCTAGAGACCACAGACTTTGTTTACGATGCCACTAAATGACTGAAAGAGAAAACAAGAAAACCACCAGCATACTGCCAGAGTTTAGAATGTTTCCAAACAAGAAATTACTAGAGACCACTGACTTGCAACAAGAGATAACTAGGGACCACAGAAATGCCACAAGGGAGACCACTGAGATGCTACAAGAGATGAATAGAGACCACACACTTGTTGTAAGAGACCACAAGAATACCAACTTGCTTAAAGAAGAATACTTCCATGATACAAAAAATGAGGACTTGCAAGAAATTACTAGGAACCACAAACATGCTACACGAGATGATTAGGGACTACTGACATGCTGCAAAAAAAACAAGCAAAGAACACAAAACTATCACAAGAGCTGAAGATTACCTGCATGTTGTGTAGCATCCCCTTTCTTTCAGAAAAGGGTACGCTTAAATTAGTGGGAGAGTTATGTTGCTCCCACTCCTAATTTTGCTAAATTGGGCTGCTGTCAGCCTTGAATTATCCTGTGGGTCATTCTGAGCTCCAGAGATGTAGTTCCATCTCTGGGTGGCAGGTGGCGCCAGAAGGATTCAGGCAGAGCCACTTTTCCCATGCAGCTAATTGGAGGAGTTTTCCCTCGCGGAGCATGCTGGGGAGGGGTATATCTGTGGCAGACGCCATTTGTCGGGGTTCTTCGTGGGTTCCAGGTGCGGCACCCACCTTTAGGATGTGTGTACCCAACGGACCCCGGCGACATGGCCTACCTAACCATAGACTGTCAGCTGGTGACCCCTACTAAAAGAGAACTTTCTGGGAGGATTCGCTCTACAGTCCAACATTTGGCCTGTGGCAGAAGTCTTTATCTAAAACGCTAAATTCTACTAGAGCCAAGTCAGTGAGAGAGACTTGTTCCTCCCAGTTGTTTTAAGTGACGTTCCAGCTGCCAGGCTTGTGGCAGAAGTCTGTCCAGAGGCAGGACTGCTCTCTCTTTTCATCTAAAGCCTGATACCGCAACGTTATCTCCTTTCATCAATCTTTCCTCTCTACCTCATGTTGATGTTGGTCATGTTGGACCAGGAAATAAAGTGTTCAGAAAACTTCAGCGGCAGGTTTGGACATTCTCTTATTGCTCTGCTTACTGTAATCACCCCTAGACAAGACACAAGGTTAACATTAATACGCCGATCCCAAATCAATCAGCGGCTCCTGAGGAGGTATCGCTACAGTTGCAAGAGAGGATAAGACAACCAACTTGCTGAAAGAGATAACTATACTTGCTACAAAATATAGCTATATACCAACTTACTTTAACTAGGGTGCCGAGGCACCATGGGGTGCCTTCTTAGTTCTTCAGGAGTGCTTTGGCAAAATGCCTAAAAAGTGCCCCAAATTGCCCAAAAATGTTATTGTGTACAGGCCAGCAGGGGGATCAAGCCTGTCTTTTGCTATACAAAGGCACAGGTTTTCAGTGCACAACATTACAACCTTGGGCACTGTGCAGGCCAGCCACTGAGAATAAAAGTGAGAGTAAATTCCATAAGTTTGAGCTGCCACCAGAACAGAAATAGAGGGGAGATCTTCCAATGGAGACACTTGTTCCTGTAACAACTGTCTAAAAATGTATTGGAATAATACCCCCCCCCACACACACAAACACACTTCTAAATTGAGAATACAGAACAGGAAGTGAAGAGAAATCTTCGTAATGAGACGCAAATAGCAAAAGAACAAGAAAAACTAAATAAAAACAAATGTTTGGGCTTCAGAAACCATCCAGAGGTGGTCCTAGACAGTTTAAGGAGTTCTATGGTCACAGAGTACACCTTCATTTTATAATATAAGCATTATAATACCAATACAAACCACACTTATTTCGCCCACCTTTACAAATCCCTTCCTATGGTTTCACTGGAACACTTTGCACAGACATCTTTACCTTGGGAACACTTTACTGAATCTAGCTTGAACACTGTGCATAGATACTTTTAGATACCACCATTTCAAGAAATCTTATTGCTTGCTATTATACCTTATTGGATACAATTAACGAGGTCCTACGTGCCGGGGAAGACCATCAGCTCTGCAACGGGACATTGCTGTCATTATCACTTCAAGGCAGGACCCTTATACCATTGCCACTAAATCTAACCTTTTTACTAGGATTTAAGGTTTATAGGCTGGGTGAGGTTTTTCTCTATTAGAAGAGTTCACTATAATGTGTTAACCTCAATGTATACCCTATGATTAAGTGGCGTGTACAGCCACGTAACACGTAAGGGAGGAGAGCCAGTGGTGACGTCATCCCCGCTCGTGGCCAGGAGCGGAGGAGATACTGTTTGTGCTTGTTGTATCGTCACAAATGTGAGTGTATCTACGTTTTTTAACAAAACTTGTTTTAAACATTAATACACTATGGAGCCTATTCGTTTCTCACTTATTTTTCTGGGAGCAATCTGCCCATGATAAAGGTTATTTAGCCTCTGCCAGTGTGGATTTAAAGAGACCTGTCTAAAAGCTAACTAAGGGTCATCCATCCGTGGTTAAGGTTGCACTGCTATTTAGGAGCCGCTGCCAGTGTGGATTTAAAGAGGCTTGGTTACAAGCAAGCCAAGGTGAGAGGCTGGGGGAAACAGGGTCACCTGGAGTGGATCACCTTTTGATTTGTTGTGGATTGGAGCGCCTCACACCTTACGAATTACTGTGGACGTTGGATTAGTCTGCATGATATTGGACCTTGTTTTATTTTGCACAGAGATTCACAGCTGCACATTATTGCATGAAGAAATGTACCCGTTTGAGTTTGGGAATTTTTTAATTGCATCAAATATTATTTTTAATTTTTTTGGAGTGTTATGTACTAGTACACTTGATATTTGCACCTTATTGTTGAAAGCGGACACTTACTGCTGCCTATTGTGTTTTTCACTGGATATTTATGCACTTTTTTTGTATTGCAATATCGTTTGCATTAGCACTTTTGTTAATTATTTATTTTATTAGCATATTAGCAAGTGCCTCAACACCCCTCACTTTTACATTATCAGAATATAAATGCACAGTTGTCCGATTTATTGCCTTTAAGTGGTGAAAAGATGTCTGAACCCAGAGTGTCAGGAGATTTGGAATGTTCAATAGGTCATGTCAGTGCAGATGAGCAGGTAAATCCAAGGCAGCCTCTTGGGGTCGGTGCTATATAGACTTGCAAGGTAAATGGATAACAAGTGGAGTAACAATTTCCATTCACCAGCGCTAGTAATGTCTCTGCAGTAACTGTGGCAAAATGCTTGATATAAAAGTACCAAATAGAATGGCATCAGGGAACACAGGGACATTGCCAACACAGGTGCAGAAAGGCTAGCAGTAGGGATGAGTCGAACACCCCTGGGTTCGGTTCGCACCAGAACATGCGAACAGACCAAAAGTTTGTGTGAACTTTAGAACCCTGTTAAAGTCTATGGGACTCGAACATTTGAAATCTAAAGTACTAATTTTAAAGGCTAATATGAAAGCAGTGATTTTAATAATGCTTAAAGTGAAACAATGAAATTGAAATATTCCTTTAAATTTCGTACCTAGGGGGGTGTATAGTATACCTGTAAAGTAGCGTTTGTTTCCTGTGTTTAGAACTGTCCCTGCACAAAATGTAATTTCTGAAGGAAAAAAGTCATTTAAAATCAAGTCTGGTATGGATTTTAAGGGGAACTCCACCCCAAATTAAAAAAAAAAAAATGTCTGTGGACCCCTACACTTTTTTTTTTTGAATGACTTTTCTCTGTATTGCCGGGAGCCGACAATTCATTATAACCACGAGTGATTTTAAATTATCTTTTTTCCTTCAGAAATGACACTTTGTGCGGGAACAGTTCTAAGCATGGGAAACAAGCGCTACTTTACAGGCATACTATACACCCCCCAGGTACGAAATTTAAAGGAATATTTCACTTTTATTGTTTCACTCAAAGGAATTATTAAAATCTCTGCTGCCAAAAAACTGCAGTTTTTAAAACTTTCTTTTGCATTGATACATGTCCCCTGGGGCAGGACCCAGGTCCCCAAACACTTTTTATTACAATAACTTGCATATTAGCCTTTAAAATTAGCACTTTAGATTTCAAACGTTCGAGTCCCATAGACTTTAACAGGGTTCTAAAGTTCACACAAACTTGCCACGAACACCCCAAATAGTTTGCAGTTCGGCGAACAGGCAATGTTCGAGTCGAACATGAGTTATACTCGAACTCGAAGCTCATCCCTTGCTAGCAGTAGTGATCTTAAGGTTAGCGGTACATTGACAGAATTCCAACATAAAAGTTGTTACTTTGGCATAGCTTATAATCACTTTTTTTTCTTTATTATAATAAATCTTGTTTTACAATCAAATATTAAAAATATAGAAGCATGAAACAGAGACAGACAAATACAATGCTTACAATTGACCCATTTAAAGATATTGTTTACATATATATATATAGCACTCATTCCCCTCTCCACTGGGGTTTCCTTTTCCTTCTATTTCTTCCCTCCAGGGCACCCTTGGGCGGCAGGGAACATTCACATCCACACCTTGTCCTCCACTCTCCAAAAAGAAGAAGGGAGGGACAACCACCAAACAAAACAAACCCACCAAAAAAAAAAAAGCTTACATCACCAGAGTGGCATATGCGTAGGGGGGGGGTTGGTATGCAGAGTAGGCAGTGCAAGCAGCACTTAGAAGAGCAGTGCCAGGCCTATGATACACACTGGAGATTGGAGGATAGCAGAGCAGACAGCAGTGTCCCTAATCTGTCCCTCCTCGAACAGGAACCTTTCCCTACAGCTAAGGCGGCGTACACACGAAGCTGCATTCCAGCGAGGACCTCGGCCGTGTGTACGCTCTCGGCGAGCATCCCATCGGGAATGCCGTCGAGCAGAAATAGAGAGCATGTTCTCTATTTGCTCGACGGCCCGCCTGGATGAATGGCTGGTTGCCATTCCCGACGGGCGGGTCGCCGATTTCGATGGCCGGCAGAGAACCTCGACGGGCGGAACGATGTGTTCTGCCCGTCGAGGTTCTCTGCCGTGTGTACACGGCCTAATTCACTGATCCATTACAAGGATGGTTCCTAACCCTACTCTTGTCACACGCAAATGCGTGCCAAATACTGTGGGGCACTACTGGGGCATTTAGTAGCACTATCCACATTAAACATGACCACTGAGGTCACCCACAGATGCAGTCAAATTGCACCACTACTCCCCTGGTGACACCTATAGAGTCTGCAGACTTATCCTCCAATCCCTCTTAAGTATGAGCTGCAGCATGTTCGTAAAGTCCACGTGCAGAGCCCGCCATGAAGTCGGCTCTGCACTGTGCTAATCACAGCCAGTGAGACATTTCCTGATGGGCACAATGTCTCACTGCCTGTGATTAGTGCAGGGCAGTGCCAACTTCCTGGCAGGCTCTGCACGTGTGCTTTGCGAATGTGCCGAAGCTCATCCTTACTCCCTCTGTACAGTGGCCAGCAAAATAGTACCACCTACAGAAGAGAGGGTAAACTGCACCTGCCTATAGGCAGCTTTGAAAAAAATTAAGTAATTTATTGGATTGGCAGGGGCACAAAGGTAGGGGTTTCTCAACAAGAGCTACCATCGTCAGCTAGTAGTAGTAAGTATAGATTGTAAACACTGGAATGGTCTGACAACAAATCAGTTCTCACCTTCAATCAGGATAGAACTTTCAGGGGGGGCGTGGCTACCGCGTAGCTGAATGGCTGTGTGATCACGCTGCTCCGCTCCAGCCACGGGAACAGAGCCCTGCATTCGCGACATTGCCGCAGTCTTTCACCCGGAGCCTGTGCCGTAGGACCCGTAGACCCAGCGGACATGACCCGCAAGCGAAAGGAGACGGTGAAGCCAAAGAAATTGGATGACTTCTTCCCGCCGCAGCGCCGAGGCCTGGGCCAAGATGGCGCCGGCGCGACAGTCTCCTCACCTGCCTCCTCACAGAGATCGCGATCCGACACATCCAGCCCTGGGGACAGGAACAGATCTCCTCAAGGGACCGCGGGATCGTGCACTCCCCTGTCTCGCAGCCCTGCTAAGTCCAGGCCACGACTTGAAACTCATGCTGCCCAGGTAAGCCCAGGGCAGGACTCTATCAATGACACGAGGGAGCTAGTGGATCCCTTCACCTCCTTTCCCACTTCAGGCGCGGCTGTGTCTGACACTGTGCTCAAAGACATGTTAGTGTCCCTCCGTAGCTCTATGCATTCTGACATGTTACAATGCATGAAAAACTTTAAATCTGACATGGGAGAACTGGGGGATAGAGTGACCCACGTTGAAGAAAAAATGGGGGAATTTGCAACTTCACATAACACCCTGATAGATGCCCACTCTGAGCACTCAGAAGAGATTGAATGGTTAAGGGCAAAGGTCGCAGATTTAGAGGATCGCTCGAGAAGGAATAATGTGAAAATTAGGGGGGTACCTGAGTCTGTCCTCCCAACCCAGCTCCAACAGTATGCTAGAGATTTACTGCAGCAATTCCTCCCCTCAGCCCCGGACTCTGAATTACAAGTTGATCGGATCCATAGGCTGCCCAAGCCGTCATTTCTGCCTGATAATGTACCCCGTGATGTCCTGATGAGGGTGCACTTTTTTCAAGTAAAAGACCAACTAATGTCCTCCTTCAGGAAATCCCAACAACTCCCAGAAAAGTACGCCCAGGTTCAACTGTTTGCTGATCTCTCACAGTTTACCATGCAGAAACGTAAATCCCTGCTTCCGGTTACTAAAGCACTTCGCAATCACGGCATTCCCTATCGCTGGGGTTACCCCGTTAAAATCACTGTCACCCACGATGGGAAGGACACTGTGGTCTCAGACCTGGAAACAGGCATCACCCTTCTCAGGTCCCTGGACATCCTTCCTGACGATCAAGATGCGGGATCCCTGCCCTCACCCCCTATGCGAATGCGGCAACAGCATGACTGGCAGACGGTGACGAAAAAGAAGTCTGGCAAGAAACGTGCATCCTGAACGTTTCTCTATTCCTCTGCTGGCAATACCTCTTACATGTTCCAAGTTGGTCTGGAGCCTCCACTCCAAGTTTGAGTTACCCCCCATGCTTATTGGCAGCAATGCTGCCCCTGGTTGCTTGATTTTGAAAGACTTTTTTTTTCTCTTGTGTGCTCTCCTTTTTTTTCCTCTTTTTGCCTCTCTTTTTAATGTACTGATTTTTTTGCTCTTTTCATGCACCCCTCCTCTTGTTCACTCCTCTGATCTGACTCGCCCGTGGACTGCGCCGATACGCCTGCCTCGTGATGATCGGATGATTGTCGTGGAGCTACTGAGATCTCTGGCACTCTCCATGCAGTTAAGGTACATTCAACATCTATCCTACTGTTTTGAACATGGCTCTCAATATAGTTTCGTTTAATGTAAACGGTCTCAACCATCCCGCTAAAAGGGCTTCAGTCTGGAGAGAAGCTATTTCTTTAAGAGCAGATGTTCTGTGTCTACAAGAGACACACTTCTCGGTGGATGCCCCTCCTAGGTTTCAACATAGCAGCTTCCCACACATTTTTGTAGCGTCTGCACCTGCCAAGCGTAAAGGAGTCCTGATAGCATTCAGAGACTCTGTTGCTCTCAAGACGCTGCACGTCCACTCAGACCCTGAGGGGAGATACATTATTTTTATTGGAGAATTGGACAACAGACTCTTCACCATTGTCAACCTCTACGCACCCAACTCCCATCAGCTACGTTTCCTGAACCGCCTCTACTCTAAAGTAGCCTCACTCCGCCAAGGCTCCTTAATTGTATGTGGGGACCACAATTTAACTGTTGACCACTCCCTAGATTCCTCTACTGCCGCTCGACGTCCTCCACCGCAACTCCAACATTTGCTCAATTCTGAGGTACTGTTTGATGCCTGGAGGTGCTACCATGCCACTGAGCGTGACTATACGTACCATTCTTCCAGACACAATTCCTATTCAAGGATTGATTTTATTTTTGTGGATAAGTTATTGCTGCAGTCTGTTTCTTCCTCTACCATTCATACCATTTCGTGGTCAGACCACGCACCTGTTTCGCTTACTATTTTGGGAGGCCACGCTACTAAACCTCCTACTGTGTGGAGAGCTAACTCTAAGATTTTTCAAATGCCTGCTCATGTTTCTGCTATTAGTGATGCTCTGTCTTTGTTTTTTGCTGAGAACGAGGGCTCTGTATCAGACCCTACTACTCTATGGTGTGCCCATAAGGCGTTTGTCCGTGGTATAATCTTGCAGATTTGTGCGAGGGAGAAGAGACAGAGGACACAACGGCTCACTCGTCTTCTTGATAATATCAAAAGCCTAGAATCCCAAAACAAATCTGCCCCTACTGCCTTGCTAGCCCAAGAGCTCGCTGAATGTCGCTTCGATCTCCGATTGCTTCGCATAGAAAATTATGATAAACATCTCCGGCATTTGAAATTAGCCCACTATTCCTCTGGAAATAGAGCTGGCAAATTCCTTGCCCGTAGACTTAAAGCTGCGAGAACCAAATCTAGAATTCCATATCTGCTCCACTCAGCGGATAACCATAAAATAACTAACCCCAAGGAGATTGCCGACTCCTTCGCGCATTACTACTCGAATCTGTACAACCTGAAACATGACTCGGCCACGCCTCAACCACTAGAACATGCCATCCAAGATTTTCTCGCGAAAATTAAACTCCCAACGCTTTCCTCCTCCCAATTAGACGTTCTAAATGCACCCTTCACAGAGTCGGAGATCGAGCGACTTATCCAGCGACTCCCTAAAGGCAAGTCCCCTGGACCGGACGGCCTCCCTAACGAATACTATCAAAGTTTTCACAAGTGGATAATTCCCACTCTTACACAAGCGTTCCTAGGAGCCGTGTCCTCTGCCGCGTTTCCCTCAGAGATGTTAAAGGCCTATGTGGTCACCATCCCCAAACCAGGTAAAGACCCTGTTACCCCAGCTAACTTTCGCCCGATATCTCTCCTCAATTCAGATGTTAAGCTATACGCAAAACTCTTGGCCCATAGACTACTACCCATCCTCCCATCCCTCATTGGACCTGATCAGTCTGGCTTCACCATTGGAAGACAGGCGTCAGATGCCACGAGACGGGTGTTGGGGATAGTCCAGCACGCAAGGAAACATCGAACGCCTTCTCTGCTCCTATCTTTGGATGCGGAGAAGGCGTTCGATAGGATACATTGGGGCTATATGCGTCAGACTCTCCTGAGATTTGGATTTGGAGGACCTGTCCTCTCGGCCATCCTGGCTCTTTATTCGTCCCCATGTGCTCAAGTGTATACCTCCGGCCTTCTATCAGATACCTTCTTAATATCTAATGGCACCCGCCAAGGCTGCCCCTTATCCCCCTCAATTTTTAATTTGCTTATAGAGCCCCTGGCGGAGAGGATAAGGTCCCACCCAGACATTACGGGCTTCCGTATCCAAAACTCCACTCATACAGTAAACCTTTTTGCAGACGATATAATCCTGTTTTTGACTTCTCCCGCCATCTCTCTTTGTTCTGCCCACGATACCTTATCGGAATTTAGTTTGTTATCCTATTATAAGGTGAATTTCACAAAATCTACCATTTTAGACCTTGGGATCCCCCCTCCTCTAAAGAGACATCTCCAACAGATGTTCCCCTATGCCTGGAGCCCCTCCACGATTACCTATCTGGGTTTAAAAATTTCAGCAGACCCTGAAAGTCTAGTGCCCGCTAATTACCTACCGTTGATCGAAAAGCTTTCTAAAGAGTCGGTTAGATTAGCCAATGTTGAGCTGTCATGGTCTGGCCGGTTGGCGGCTTTTAAAATGCTACTACTCCCGCAGGTTCTTTACATCTTCAGAACTCTCCCAGTTCCTGTCCCTTCTGCACACCTTAAAACTCTCAATACCCTGCTCTCTAATTTTATCTGGCGAAAGAAAAGACCAAGATGTTCCAAATTGTATCTAATTAAGCATAGACTAGCTGGGGGCATGGGCCTGGTCGATATTAGAGATTATTTCCGCGCCTCCATACTAGCACAACTCAGACCCTGGATAGACCCAAACTCTACTGCTATTTGGACAGTTATAGAGAAAGATCTATGCCCCACCACTAACCTCACTGATTTCCTCTTTATAGACGTATGGAAGCACTTTCCAACTCGGAATCTCCCTCTCTCCCTTCGGGCCTCTATTGAGGTGTGGAGGGAGTTGTATGCTAGAACAGTTCCTCCCTCTTCCCTTATTGAAATTCCTGTACCCATAACTACTCTAACCCAAGCCATCCCTAACTTGTCCCTTCTCAGCTGGCAAACCAAGGGAATTAAACTGGTTTCAGACTTATTTCACAACGACGTGCTTCTCCCCTTCCAAAACTTACAGTCTAAGTTTGACTTGCCACCTTCTGACCAGTTCACTTACACTCGTATTGCCCACTTTTTAAGGTCTATCAAAACTCATCAAATATTCCTTCCTAAGGAAATATGGCGTTTCTACACTGACACCCCCGCCCCATGTAAGGGAATTACTCTCTTCTATAACCTTTTTCAGGATAAGCTACGTTTTACAAAATCCCCCCCTTATCAGAAGTGGGAAAGAGACTTAGGTGAATCCTTTACGGATGATCAGTGGCGTAAGGCCTTCAGCTCCCTATACAAAGCCTCAAGCTGTGTTAACCATTGGGAGCTGACTCAGAAAATTGCTCTTCGATGGTACCTGACACCGTACAGACTCGCTAAATTTAGTACTGACAACTCTCCTCTTTGCTGGAGGAGGTGCGGGATGGTAGGAAATTTGCTACATGTATTTTGGACCTGTAAACATCTCACTAGCTTCTGGAACTTAATTTTCTCACAGATCTCTAGAATTACGGGAATGTTAACAAGCCCCAACCCCAGTCTAGCGATATTACATTTAGGAATTGAAGTCTTCCCACCCAATTTCAGAGGAGTGGTGACCCACATCCTTTTGGCTGCTAGGTCCTTGATAGCTCAACATTGGAAAGCAGACAATGCCCCTAACGTATCAGAAGTCCTGAAAATAGTTCAAACCAACTATGTTCATGAGTCCCTGTTGGCGGAAAGACGAGGTAATAAAGCTAAATTTGACTCCGACTGGTCCATATGGACCTTGTGGTACAAGGCTAGGCCCTAGGATCCTTATTTTATTATCTTATTTTTTTTTCTCTTTTATTTTTGGAATTATATGTTTCAGTTCCTTGGCTTACTATGTTTATGATGACTATGTTTACGATGACTATGTGTGCCCTATACTGCCATGCATTATCTGCACATACGTGAGCTCAGATCAGATATCCCCTTCCCTCCTTTCTTTCTCCCCCTACTCTGTCTTCCCTCCTATTTTTCTCTTCCCCCTTCTTCCCTTTTCCCTTCCCCCCCTCTCGTTCTGTGTCTTCTACTCGTATCAATACTACTTACTCTCTTACCAAGGTTTCAAGGTATTAATGATAACTACGCGAATTTCTATGCTCCTTTAGGTACAATTCTGTTCCACTTGTTACTGTCTGCTCTTCATGGTTACGAATCATTATCTGGCTGGTGTACTTACCTTGGCTCACTCATGTGTATTGTATCTCTGTAATGCTTCTATGTATTACTTTCCTGTAATGACCTTATTTTGTCTTTTTTATAAAACCTTTTCAATAAACACTATTTGAAAAAAAAAAAGGATAGAACTTTCAGAACTCAGAAAAATTATGGGCAACTGGTATATTTTGTATGTGGCTCCTTTCTTAGTTTTCTTAGTCCAGACAGCAAAGACTATGAATAGAGATCGCCAGCCGGTTCACCCCGCGGTCGTTTCGAGGCAAACTTTCTGGCCATGTTCGCGGTGGTCCACAATGTTACATGGGTAAGAACTTTAAACTATGACACATCCATCAGGTTGTGCAGGATAGCCAATTGAGACATTTCAGCACATGGACATACCCCCTACCTTATAAATAGACCTGATCTGGCGGCCATCTTACATTCTGCTTTTTGTCAGTGTAGGGAGAGGGTGCTGCTTTGATGCGCAGCCATTCTTGGCATTGGATCAGAAAGAGGAGGTAGCAACAGCCGAAACTCAGCAGTCTGACGACAGTACTCAGATCGGCTCAAGAAGGTTGGTGCCCGCTGTTGCTGAATACTCCGAGATCTCTATCGTTAGTGATGGGGAAGGTGATGTCGATGATGACGTGTCTACAGACGTCACGTGGGTGCCCACAAGAGAGGAAGAGGGGAGGAGTTCAGAGGGAGAAATGGACCAGCAGATAGGGAGGAGAAGCAGGCCGAACTTACATTGCACAGGAGGGACAAACCAGACTCCTAATGTATCAGGAGCGAGCCATCAACCATGTACGGTCACATCTAGCGCTCCCAAGACGCCGGCCCATGGCTCCGCAGTGTGGGCTTTTTTTAACATGTCCGCTGCAGACAATAGTGTTGCCATCTGCAGCCTTTGCAATCAACTCATAAGTCACGGTAAACCCAACACTCACCTAGGGACGACCGCCTTAAGAAGGCTCACTGTCCAGCCTCTTCTCCTTCTCCTTCACCTCTATGCTCACAATTATCCTCCAGTCCACCTTCCATCATGCCTTCCTCACGTTTGTCTGCAAAAAGGCAGGCTTCCGTGGCCCAAATGTTCGAACGTAAAAAACGATGACGTCGCATAACCCTCTTGCCCAACGGTTGACCGATGGCTTGTCAGAACTGATAGCCCGTAAACTACTGCCATATAAACTGGTGGAGTTGAAAGTCTTTCAAAAATGTGTGGCCAATGGAACACCACAATGGAAGGTCCCAGGAAGGAAATTTTCTTCAGGCAAGTGAATGTATCTCTGGCACACAGTGTCGGTGCCAAGATACATCTGACCACAGACACGTGGTCTAGCAAAAACGGGCAGGGAAGGTATATAACTTTCACTGCCCACTGGGTGAACCTTCTGATGCCCGTAAAGCATGTAACCTGCGGCACCCATGTAGATTTGGTTTTACCGCCACGGATTACATAAAAAGCCTGCCTCTTCTTCTCCTCCTACTCCATCTTCCCTCTCCTCCTTGGCTGACTTCTCATTTTCCGATGCTACTGTCTCTTCCACTGCGCCACCCAAGATCCCCAGAACCTATTTGACATGCCAGGTGAGACGTTGCCATGCTGTGCTGTGTCTGTTGTGCCTGGAAGACAAGAGCCACACTGGTCCTGCACTCCTTTCAGCTTTGCGTTCACAGGCAGATCAGTGGCTAACACCACTCAATTTGACAGTTGGTAAAGTGGTGTGCAACAACAGTGCCAATCTGCTGAGCACACTGAAACAGGGCAAAATTACACACGTGCCATGCATGGCACACGTCCTGAACTTGGTCGTGCAGCGATTCATTGCCAAATACCCTGGGCTCCAGGACGTCTTGCGGCAGGCCAAGAAAATCTCGGCCCATTTCAGAAGATCTTAGATGGCCATGGCTCGCCTTGCTGACATTCAGCAGTGACACAACCTGCCCGTCAAGACATCTTATTTGTGACTGCCAGACGCGATGGAACTCAACATTGTATATGCTTGATAGGCTGCTCCAGCAGAAACGTGCAGTTAACGACTACTTGTACGAACTCTGCGGCAGGACAGGTTCTGGGGAGCACCAGTGGCTGCTCATGCGCGTCTCATGAAGACTTCTGCGGCCATTTGATGAGATCACCAAACTGGTCAGTCGCAGCCAGGGCGCCATCAGTGACATCGTACCTTACGCCTTATTTCTGGAGCATGCATTGCATCGTGTCATTGATCAAGCGGTCGAGGAGCAGGAGCAAGAAGATGAGGAAGTCGCAATGCTGGATGAATTCCCAGGGGGGCTACTTCACCTGAGACAAGTCAACAACGGGAGCCTGAAGAGAAGTCAGACGAGGATGGTGTCAGGGGTGGAGGAGGAGGAGCAAGAAGAGCATGCTTTAAACCTTTCTGGGATCCCTGGTGTTGTCCGTGGATGGGGGGGAGGAGAATGAGGACGACATTATCCTGGATGATGAGCAGGAGCCAGGCCAGTACATCGCTTCCAGTTTAGTGCAAATGGGGGCCTTCATGCTCCAGTGTTTTAAGAAGGACCCCCGTATAAAAAGCATAAAGGGCAAGGACCAGTACTGGGTGGCAACGTACTTAGACCCCCGGTACAAAGAAAACATGGCAGAAATGTTACCACCATCACAGAGGGCTATCAGAATGCAGCACTTCCAGGCCTTTCTTCGAGAAATGCTGCATTCTGCTTTTGCGTCCGCTGGCAGAGAAATTTTCCACTCACAGAGAAACAGTTTTGGGTACCAATACAACAGCACCTGCAAGAAGAGGGTGGTTTGAAGATCTCTTGGTCACTAATGATATGAGATCATTCTTTCAGCCGACCCATCGTCAGCTGTCCTCCGGATCCAGCATCAGGGAACACCTAGACCGACAGGTGTCCGACTACATTGGGTTAACGGCCGAAGTGGTCGCACTGAGAAGTGATGAACCCCTAGACTACTGGGTGGGCAGGCTTGACCTCTGGCCAGAGCTTGCACAATTTGCAATGGAACTGTTGGCTTGCCCCTTATCCAGTGTCCTGCCCAAAAGGACGTTCAGAGCAGCAGGGGGGGGTCGTGATCGATAAACACACTTGCCTAGCTCACAACAGTGTTGATTACCTCACATTTATAAAAATGAATGAAGCATGGATCTCAGAGGAATTCAACACATGTGACCAGTAGTCTATGTTTTATTCAAATTCTGGTGAACGCCTGTGGGCTAATTTTTTGAGCCTGTACTGGCTGACACTTTTTTCTGTATCCGGTGAATGCCTAATGTACCACCAGCCACAGAATACAAGGTTGTTTGCTGTCAGGTGAACGCCTGTGGCCGTGGGCTAATTTTTGGGGCCTGTAATGGCCGACACTTACTTCTGTATCCGGTGAATGCCTAATGTACCACCAGCCACAGAATACAAGGTTGTTTGCTGTCAGGTGAATGCCTGTGGGCTAATTTTTGGCGTCTGTAATGGCCGACACTTACTTCTGTATCCGGTGAATAGCTTAATGTACCTTCTGCCACAGAATACAAAGTTGTTTGCTGTCAGGTGAATGCCAGTCGGCTAATTTTTGGGGCTTGTAATTGCCGGCACTTACTTATGTATCGGTTTTTTCACTTAATACTTCTGGTAGGTCAGTGTCCATGTTGTGGGACTATTTGTGCACAGCTAAAAAGTATTTTGTGGGTGCAAATATGACCTGCATGTTTTTAATATTCGTCTGCCATTAAAATTTATGGGGCCCGCCGCAAACTTGTGGTTCGTGGACATTTGCAAAAGTTTCCGGTTAGCGTTCGCGAACTGTCCCGTCGGATGTTCATCCATCACTAACTATGAAATGTCACATTGTCCTCAGACTGATTAGCAGAAAATTAATGTATGTTTGCAACACGTCTTATGTTCCATATTGATTTTTAGAGCGTTTTCTTTTGCAGTGCTTCCACATTTATCACAAATGAGTAGTAAATGAAAGTAAAGTTAATAAGTATGTTTACCCTGTGACTCATATCCAATTAAATCCTCAGACTTATGTTTTTTAAGTAAATAGGAATTGCGTATCTGCAGTCAACAGAAATAATGTGCTTATTAAGCCGGACATGACTCTAGAGCAAGTGGTACCAAAGATATTTATTTTTCATTTTATATTATCTGGTAAAAATGGTGGAACAAAGTAGCTAATGAGCAGCCTGCAGTGTGTGTACAACTGGATTTTAATTAATTCAAACAGTAGCAAATCTACCTTGTACTTATCAGCTAAATTTTCATTTTTTTGGAAAACGTTTTTTTTTTATTCTTAATGTAAGATGAGAGATTTGCTGTTTTTTTGCCATCATTTTTTTCCAATATTTCATATTTTTTCTTGCATTTTATGTGCAGATAAACTTATAGGAATGCATTTATGCTGTGCTCCAGTCAAGTAGCTAAATGCACATTTTAAATACATAAACATATAATATTTTACCTGCCAAATGATTTGTAATTCTGTTCAGCCAATTTTGGGATTCAGGCACCTGTGTCAAACAACATACTCAGATCCTCGTCCTTGTTGCAGATTATATTTCAGTTAAACAATGCAGCCTGGTCTAAGATCCAACCATAGGCTGGGCTAACTCTGTTGACATGTGTTAAAGGGAACAAACAAGCCATCCACCACCACAATACAGTCCAATGCTGCAAATCTAAAATGCAGAGCTTACCTAAATTATGGTGCTTGAGGAATCCTTCAGTTTCCTGTATGTGTTTTTCACTGCCGCCTTCCCATAGGGGTGTGGTGCTAGCAGAATGGTGATGAAGGATGCCTCGCTGTCAGAATACACTTATCAGTCCTGCAGCCCATTGGCTGCATTCACTGATCAAAGCATTTTCCTAATGAACTGGCTCACGAGATGTCGATCGATAGATATATTTCACATGAACTGGAACAGCCATAGATGGATTCAAATTTGGCAGGTTCCTGCTGAACCAGCTAAATTGTGATTCATGTATGGGCAGCCAAATCTCAGGAAAGTTGTATGTCCAATCAGACTCAGGCTCCCCAAAATTTGCTGCACAAGCACAGTGCAAAAAACAAGTCAGTCCTCTGCAAGATACCTCTAGTGCGAAAGGTAAGCAGCAATCATGTGATCACTGTGTTTACTTCTGGTAGCTAATGCAGAAGTGATGCCACCAGCTGGAGCAGTACTTAATGCTTGCTAATGGTAGTGGCAGCTGCCAATACACCACCTCCTTACATGCCTTAGTCTGAGAACACACAATGAAGGAACAGTAATTAGGTCATTGGAGGGCTCTCTTTTTCAGTAAGCCTGTGAACATTGTTAGAATGACAGTTCTGCATAAGGTCATATAGCGTTCTCTGGCATTGAGTGCTACATGTTCTCTCAGTCTGAATGCAAATGTGTAGGCAGTTATAGCTGTATGTAGAAATACAATCAATGTCTTTTTCAATAAGTGTAAAACTAGATTAATGTGTGTGTTTGTATCTGCTTGGAGTTTCGCTGTTTAACATTTTCTTAGTAAGACATAATGGACTGTACAAAATGAAGTGAGCTGTTGCTTCTTACTCAGACTTGTCTTGCAATGCTGCAGCAGCTTCTTCTGGAACCCGCACAAGCCGGAGGCCAATAGACGTTAGGCGGTAATACAATCGCTCCGTCTCCGCAGTTTGCTTGACTTTTACCTTTGTGTACAAACTATTTTTATGGAATAAACTATCCCCGTTTTTCAAACTACTTCACTATTGGAGGCATCTGCTCTTTTTTCCTCTATCCTCACTGCATTACCTTTTGTGGATCGCTAAGCCTGGATCACCCCAGCGGCGCACAGCAGTGAGAGTGAACACGTTTGGGAAAAGCGAGACCCCGGACCTTGGAGGAACCATACTATATGCCCATATATAGCACCCTTAAGGTAAGGGAACTACAATACCTTTGTGGATATCCAGATGCATAACAGCTGTTAGAGTGAAGACACCTACCATTCCACCATTCAACACACCATCTTTATACCTTACAGAGACTGTTTTGCTCATCCTTGGTCATAACTCAGCACTTAGATGCACCTGTTGAATAGGACTTTATTCACTGAAATTGTTTGAGTTTGGACTCACTCACACTCACCTATAGCTACAAGTGTAGCCATTATATCATTATTTGTGTATCACTTGGCTCTTATACCTGTATAGTGCTATTGCATCACCTATCTGAAGCGCTTATCATATCATTACCTTTCTTCTGGAACCTATAGGATTTTATAGCGTTTCACAGACTCTACCCTCTGCAATCAGGTTTTCGCCCAGGCCACGGGACAGAAACGTCTCTCCTCAAGATATGGGATGACGCCCTCGAAGCAGCAGATGACAGAGAATCCTGTCTCCTAGTGCTGCTGTACCTCAGTGCAGCTTTTGACACGGCAGACCACAACACTCTGCTCACTCGACTTAAAGAAGTAGCCGGAGTCTCAGATGTGGCCCTAGAAAATCGAATACATACCGTGAAACTAGGAGGCTTCACGTCAGAAACACAAACCATTACATGCGGAGTGCCTCAAGGATCTCCCCTTTCCCCAGTACTATTCAACATCTACATCCGCCCACTCCTCCAAATCATCAGCAAACAGGAATTGCGTTGCCACTCTTTCTCCGGACGACACGCAACTTTATTTTCACCAACAAAGAACACCAATATCAGGAACTAGGAAAATGCCTTACTGTGATCGATAATTGGATGACTGAAAGCTCACTCAAAATCAATGGATCAAAAATGGAACTCCTTATCCTTCACGCAAATCGGAAATCGAATTCTAGGACCACATGGACACCACCCACCATCCTTGGACAAACCATCAACCCAAGCAACAAAGTCAAAAGCCTCGGAGTCATCTTTGACTCAGATATGACAATGGATGCACAAATAGGATCAGTAGTCAGCGATTCTCACCATCTTCTCCGTATGCTACGTAGACTCATCCCATTCATCCCGGAAGAGGATACAGCAGTAGTGGTTCGAACAATCATCAATTCCTGACTGGACTACGCAAACTCCCTCTACTTAGGACTACCGAAATACCAGATTTCGCATTTTCAAGTCATCCAGAATACGGCAGCCAGACTGGTAACAGGTAAAAAAACGTGGGAATCTATCACCCCGGTCTTGAGGTCCATCCACTGGCTAGCCGTAAAGGATCGGATCACATTCAAGACACTCTGCCTTACCCACAAATGCGCACAGGGAAACTCAATACTTAAGCGATACTTAAGGGAGAAAATTAAACCCTATGTCACCAATCGCGTGCTCCGGTCAACAAACCAAAACCTTCTCCAAATCCCCAAATCCCGCTACAAATCTAAGGGAGAACGAAGATTCGCAGTCCAAGGACCTCAGCTCTGGAACACTCTGTCCACGGACATCCGCATGGAAGACAACCATTGGGCTTTTAGGAAAAAATTAAAGACCCACCTCTTCTGAAGGATCAGCATGACAATGGATGCAAAGCGCCTTGAAGCGATTCGGTTCGCATTTGTTTGCGCTTTACAAGTTATTCACTCACTCATTGCATTCTCAGGCTCATGTATGTGAATGATTTATTGTTCCTGCCTTTAATACTCATCAATGGCTTTTAACCATGATTCCTAACCACTACCTATTTTTCAGTGATCCCCGTTGCAACTTCATGATTAGAAATTGCAAATGTTAAGCATGTCATATGAAAGCAAAAATCATTATAACTTGGACACCTGTTGTAGTTATGAACCAATAGAGACAAATACAATCCAATGGAAACCAGTTCAAGAGTTCTCACAAGAATACAGGTAATCACTCAGCAGCTGCTGGTCAGAGTCGTCCTCTGCACATACCATTCTGTACATCGCCTCTATGTTCATTTAATCCTTCTGTCATTTAGGTATGGTAAAGTGAGGATCACAGGCAACAGTATTATACCACCCTCCTAGATAGGCTGCTAGGCTTTGGTTAGGCAAATTTGGACTTTTGTCTCCCCTGTAATCAGTGGAACTGGGTGTGATTGCTTTGGGCTTCTCTGAGCTCTGTGGGATGCTGGTTTGACTGCTCTGGGCCCTGTGGGCTGCTGGAGGTTTCCATAAATATTGGGTTAAAGAGTCAGATAGGCTGTCTGAATAAGTATGCAGCCCTAGCTAATGCCTGGGAAGGAGTCCCAAGGTGATGGTTGGGGACTGCATATATAGTTGGAGCCTCAGAAAGCAGTGTTCTTTTCTGGGAGTAGAGGTTCCTAGCCAAAGGGGCTGCCTACGCGTTACGTCACGGGCACGCGACTTATTCATGGGTTGCTCTGAATAAGTGAATAAGTCGCGTGCCCGTGACGTAACGCGTAGAGAGGAGCCTACAATCGTATCCGAGCCCATCGGATCGAATTGAGGAGACTGCACACTGAACGGCGTTTCATGCTTTCACAAAGCGGGGGTTCGTGAGTGCATTTGCTGATGTATCAGATCGTTTTATCCGTCTGTTTTTGATGTCTGCGCAATGAGGTTTTTCTTTTTCCTTTCATATTCATCTGCCTACGAGTGCCTGTCCATCGTATTACAGCGCTGAAGTGCTGGGATCTACATTCATAGTGGAGGAAGGCATCGTATGATTTTTCCTGGTTGGAACGTTTTGTTTTTTGCCTTTCACTGTGCACCTGTTTAAGGACTTATTACATGTGTGTGTTTAGTATCATTTTCACTCACAGTATATGGAGATTGTTTCTCCCTGATTTGTTTGTACGATTTTACACTTATAAGTTAACATAGTGCTTCCATATTGTATAATTTTTTACCAATTAGTTCATTCTTACTTTTTGGAAATGTTTAATGAACACTTGCATCTTCTGCCTCATTAGATCTTATATTGGCGAATGGCGATGTTACCAGTATGCCAGGGATCGAGTTTGGGTAATTAATAGGATTTGAGTGTTCTTTACACATGAGATTTGAAAGATAAAAGAGGCAAAGGCAAAAAAAAACAACTGTGTTCAACCAGATAAGAGTCTGGGAAACTAGACCAAGAACACAGAGGCCAAGAATGAATATACTAAAAAATACATAAACTGAGGCCGCGTACACACCACTAAATAAATCCGATCAAATCGGTCTGACAGAGCGTTTTGATCGGATTTGTTTGCTGGGTGACGTGGCGGTGACGTTGACGTCGCCACGTCACCGTCACCAGGAAGTAAAATACTTCCACGCATGCGTCGAATCCATTCGACGCATGTGTGAACAGATATGTCCGCTGGTTAGTGTACTAACCAGCGGACATGTCGGACAGACGGGTTTCCAGCAGACAGATTTTAAAGCATGCTTTAAAATTTGTCTGCTGGTAAAACCTGTCTGCTCGCCCGTACACACGATCGAATTTGTCTGCTGAAACGGTCCGACAGACCGTTTCCAGCTGATAAATTTGATCGTGTGTACATGGCCTTACTGTAGTATTCCCCTTCTTGTCTACTTCAAATAGCCTCAGCTTTTTAACTTTATTTTTTAAGTGACAGCTTTTAGTCAGCAATCTCTAAATTACATTCCCCTACAGCTTTTGATACTCTGTATGTACTAGGGTCGCCACCTCATCCCTTTAAACCCAAACAAAATCTTAATTTCACAGGTTCTGTTGCTCATTAAGATGGTAATTAACCTCACTTGGTGCCTTATCTGCATTAAATTAGCCTCAGAACCTGAGTAATTCATATGTGTTTGGGTTTAAAGGGATGAGGTGGCAACCCTAATATGCACCCTTGGCAGATTTATTGCATGTCTTGAATTAGTACATCCACTATTAGTATATAAGTATATACTGTACTTCCAGACCCCACCTAGGTCACTGAGCTAAGATTGGTTAGATTGAGCTCTGCATTTTCCCTCTTATTCTTAGCTACCAATCTGCTATGGAAAGTAAAACTTTTGAATCTGATTGCTCTTCATGGGAATTAATGACATTTCTTTGTGACACATTGATATACAAAGCCCACTTTCAAATACTTCACTGTGATCAACCAACCACCTCGCTGGCAGAACTCCAATTTATCCAAGCTGCTTCTTGACTCATTTACTCCCCCCCTCTCTGTCAGTGTTTCCACTAGTTGTCATTTACATCGAGAATACTGTTAAAAATCAAGCCTTCCAAGATCTTTAACCTGACAGTTCTGTATATCTCATTAGCGTCCAGGAATATGCCAAAACTCAATATCTTTCACAGATATTTTTCTTATTGTTAACCTCAATTTGAAAGTAACTGTAGGTAAAGCAACGAAAGAGGGGACAATGCTGCTCTAGGTATTCAGTCATTGCATCCTGGTTGTTCTGTACTTTTTTGTACTTTGGAAATTCGTTAGTGTAGGACTCACCACACATGAGGACTCTTGGCGCAGGAAGTAAGCTTAAATATTTTGGCCATAATGTAAACTAATTCTCATAATTAATGTGTGCTATGGCCCTTTGTGGGATGTTTTCAAGGTTGTTTATAGGATACCTTCCAGCTTACCCTTTTGCTAACTGCATAATGCATATATGCAATTGTAAGAACGGTGAGCTTTAGCATCCAGGCACTGCACATATGTGTCCATGGCATGAGGTTTATGTGCTGACTGCTCATTGACAGCTTTTGGTAAAGGTTTCTGATCGGGGGCCAGCGTGATGGGCTCCCAATCATTTGACTGTTGTGAGATCCAATCATAATGGTCACATGATATATGCCACATCTAAGGCATTAAAGCCCACTTAAAGTGGAGCTAAACCCATCGGTTTAACAAATTCCTAAAACATTACATTATAATAGGCATGCCGTTAATGCTAACTGTCACAGTAACTAGTGTGTTTATGTTTACTCTCAACCAAACTCTCTATCCATCAAATGGTTGGCCTCAAACTGGTCATATGTGCAGTATGACAGCTGGAGATCAAACAGAGAAAAGTATGGCAGTACAGGATAGTAGGGTTTATTTATGTTTAGAAGTTAAGAAGCGACAGTAATGCCCCGTACACATGACCGGTTTTCCCGTTGGAAAAACTTTGATGAGAGCATTTGGCTGTGAATTCCGACCGTGTGTGTGCTCCAAAAAAAGAGCAGGAACTTTTTTTTTTCCCGTCAGGAAAAAATCCTAACGGGAAAACTGGCGTCTGTATGCTTTTCCGATAGGAAAATAATGGAAACAATTTGACGCATGCTCGGAAGCATAGAACTTAATTTTGTTGGCTCGTCGTAGTCTTGGCAGTCACACGGTCACCAGACTTTTGTGTGACCGTGTGTATGCAAGGTAGGCTTGAGAGGAATTCCGTCTGGAAAATCATCGCTTTTTTTCCGACAGGAAAACCGGTCGTGTGTACGAGGCATAAAGGTAAGTAAAAATGCAATGTCCATTTATTTTATTAAGGCCCCCCTCCCCCATTACATATTATAACTTTACAGCCAATAGCGTCTAGACAAAGGTGACATCCTCCTTCTGGCGAGATCTGGGGGATTGCTGATCCCTAATTTTGTGATTCCATTTTTTTGCGAGATTTCAGGTATTCAATATTCACTGGCTCACAGTTACAGTGTGGTATTTCAATGTAAAATCCCACCAAATATTCAAACGAGGCCTAGAAGACTGCTTTATTTTATATAGAAAAATTACTATGAAAAAGGGGGGGGGGGTGTTCTAAAGCAACAAATCCTGTTTTTATCATTTGACATGACATGACATGATTTTTATTTTTTCAAAAATGTTTACTCTATATATAAAAGTATAACAGTGTGATCTATTTGACCTGGACTGTGAAGAGTGGGGGGGCATTGGGGCCCCCAGGAAAAGGAGTGGTTGATCCCTCTGCAGTTAAACTGTGCATTTAGATCCTTTGTCAGTGTGCTGTGACAGCTCACCTGATTGCTGCTGTCACTTGTAAACGTGCAGTCAGCAGAGGAAGCCATCTACTGCCACGTACACAAATACACAAATGATCATGTGTGGGCAAAATGTCGTTATGTCTTCTGAAAAACGAAAAAAAAAAAATTTGAACCTGCTTCAATTCTTTATGTCGTTTTTCAGAATGTCGTTTTTCAGAATTATCGTGTGTACGCTAAAACGACGTTTAAAACAACGTTTTTAAACCCGCGCATGCTCAGAAGCAAGTTATGACGTGAGCTTGAATGGAACAGAGTGCCATCGTACGTGTTGTACGTAACCGCGCTTTGCAAGAGCATTTTCAGAAAACGATGATTTGTGTAGGCAACGTTGTTTTTTAAAATGAAGTTTGAAAAACGTTGTTTTTTTTCATGAGCGGCGTACTACTCACTTCCATTAGGGCTCTTACAGATGACATCATCTCATGCAGAGCCCAGCGGAGCAGTAGAAGATTTCCTCAGCTGGCTGCACGTTTACAAATGACAATGGCAATGGAATAAGCTGTCACAGCATGTGCAGGTTCTGCTGGTGGAGGTCGGATTGGGGCAGGGATCAGTCATTTGGTCTGCAGGCAGCAACAGAGAAGTGGACATTGCAGGGCACTAAGTAGCAGCAGTAAGCTGTTTTTATTGAGATAAAATAACTCTGCCAGTACACTAAAATGTTGTGCTCACTATGAATTCTCTACATTCCCTATTCATCTCCAACGTAATTCATCTGCCATGCTGTAAATTAACCACCACCTCCTTCCACATGCCAAGCTGTACAATCCCTATTCCTCACCAGCTCATTTTGTATGCCATGCTGCACATTGCCTAACTGCCCCATTCCATATGCCATGCTGTACATTCCCTATTCTACACTGCCTCAATCTGTACGCCATGCTTAACCACTTGCCGACCAGCCGCCGTTATACGGCGGCAGGTCGGCTCTCCTGCGCGAGAGCCTGTAGCTCTACGTCGGGATTTTGGGGCCACTAGGGGGCGCGTGCGCGCCACCGGCGGCCCGCGCGTGCGCCCCCCGCTCGCCCCCGAGTCCCGCGCGTGTGCCCGGCGGGCGCGATCGCCACCGGGCACGCGCGCTCGTTCGTTACAGAGCGGGGAACGAGAGCTGTGCGTGTAAACACACAGCTCTCGTTCCTGTCAGCGGGGGAAACGCTGATCCTCCGTTCATACAATGTATGAACGGAAGATCAATGATTCCCCCTAGTGAGTCCACCCCCCCCACACAGTAAGAACACAAATAGGAACACACTTAACCCCTTCCCCGCCCCCTAGTGTTAACCCCTTCACTGCCAATGGCATTTTTATAGTAATCCAATGCATTTTTATAGCATTGATCGCTATAAAAATGCCAATGGTCCCAAAAATGTGTCAAAAGTGTCCGATGTGTCCGCCATAATATCGCAGTACCGAAAAAAAACGCTGATCGCCGCCATTACTAGTAAAAAAAAAATATTAATAAAAATGCCTTAAAACTACCCCCTTTTTTGTAAACGCTATACATTTTGCGCAAACCAATCAATAAACGCTAATTGCGATTTTTTTTTACGAAAAATATGTAGAAGAATACGTATCGGCCTAAACTGAGGAAAAATAATGTTTTTTTAAATCTTTTTTTGGGGATATTTATTATAGCAAAATGTAAAAAATATTGCATTTTTTTCAAAATAGTCGCTCTATTTTTGTTTATAGCGCAAAAAATAAAAACCGCAGAGATGATCAAATACCACCAAAAGAAAGCTCTATTTGTGGGAAAAAAAGGATGCCAATTTTGTTTGGGAGCCACGTCGCATGACCGCGCAATTGTCAGTTAAATCGACGCAGTGCCGAATCACAAAAAGTGCTCTGGTCTTTGGACAGCAATATGGTCCGGGGCTAAAGTGGTTTTTAAAGGTAAAAAGATAATTTCATGCAATTATGCCTACCATTCCAGAACACATCATATTCACATATTTTATGTTAAAATCAATGTGAGGTCATTAGGGGGACCCTATCAAAATTTATTTTAGAATTACCAATCCTGTACAGAAATGCCGCGTACACACGGTCGTTTTTTGCGATGAAAAAAAACGACGTTTTTTAAAACGTCATTTAAATTGATCGTGTGTGGGCAAAACGTCGTTTTTTGTCTTAAAAAAAACGACCAAAAAAAAATTCCAACATGCCTGAATTTTTTGTGTCGTTTTTCAAAACGTCGTTTTTTGTTTCACAAAAAGTCACCGTGTGTAGCAAAAACGTTGTTTAAAACGACGTTTTTCAACCCGCGCATGCCCAGAAGCTAGTTATGAAGCGAGCTTCAATGGAAAAGAGTGGTGAACGTAACCTCGCTTTTTGTGAAAAAAACGATGGTGTGTATGCAACATCGTCTTTGAAAGTGACGTTTCAAAAACGTCGTTTTTTACTTCACAGAAAACGTCGTTTTTTTTTTTTTCATCACAAAAAACGACCGTGTGTACGCGGCATTAGGCTAGGAACAGCACAGACAAATTATTTTATTGGCCCACATCAAATTGCTTTTCTCTCATTACAAATTTAATATATGATAAGATCATTTGATTACATTTAGCAATTTTAGCAGCTCATTATTTTAAAGTAAAAATTGTGTTATTTGGATATAACATTTTAAAATGGGTATTTCATTATGTAAAATCTAAAGACTGTGCAGTATTAAAAGTGAATCAATGTCTGTTTTAGGTTTCTGATCTTTTTCCTGTACGCTTTAGATATGTGCATTATTTTCTGCGTAAAAGTCTTGCCTCAGATATTCCTGCAAAATGTACATTTGCAATTCTGTGTAATTTTCTATGTATTTGTAGATGCAGTCAGCTGCTCTACATATGAAAACATGTTCTCATCTGATTAAGTAGTCCTTTAAATGCATTCATAAATTTATGAAACAAGTCCAAAATTTCCTTAGGGATTCATTTCTTATTTATTTACACTGTTTGTGAAGAAATGGAATAAATATTAGACTTGTTAATTGTTTTAAGTGGTTTTGAACGAATGATACTGTTGAATGTAATGGCTGAGTGTAATGGTGATGAGTGATATTACTTAAAGTAGAACAATAGGCAAAACTTTTTTCATTATGGATAGATTAAGGGAGTGTTACAACCAGTTGTTTTTGCCAATCCTGGCCCCGTTGGGGAGATTTACCCTCACTTCCTGTCCCATAGCCATAACAGGAAGTGAAAGAAAAATAAGGGTAATCCATTGGGGCCCTCTGCGTCACCAGAAGTACTGTCACCATTGGAAGAGTCCCTCTCTTTTACTGAGCTGGGGAGACAACCCATAATGTGTGATTCTCTTTTACATTCACCTTTGATAATAATGGTAAACAGGACCAATAGAGAGGGTGAATCTTGACAAAGGAGCAGAGATAGCAAAAAAAACCTGGTGCTCTAATCCATCTCCTCTCCATCCAGAATTAAAAAAAAAAAGTTTTCCTTTAGTTATATTTAAATGTATGTTTTATGTATTTGTATTTTTTTAATTATTATATTTTTGGCTCTCCATTAAAATGCCCCTGCCTGGATTCTACTACATGATCAGTTCTCAACATCATTTGCTTGTACCATCCGTCAAATATACTCACAACTTTAATAATCACTATTGTATGAAATGTGCACTGCGACTTCCAGACAATATCCAGAAAATTTGTCAAAGTAGCGCAACCCTCGTAGAGCCATTGAATAGGATGGGTCCTCTTTTCTTTGCCTTGACCTTCTTAAGAACTGCCGCCCCTCTAACAAACCAGGTTGAGTGTAAAAAACATACAATATCATAGGAATTCACTGAAGTAATACTTAGTACCCAAAAGTGGTGCTATATCAAAGAACACAGGCACCAAACCAGATAGCAAAGGCAAATTTAATTCATTGTCATCCAGTATGCTTGGCAACTAGGCAAACGTAAAATGGATTTTCAATGGCAATAACACAATTTAACATACATGAATAACAGTAGGGACCAGGCATAAGATGACATTTGCAAAGCCCCCTCAAGTGCAGAAGTAGTTAAGTTTAATCTACCAAGTGCTGGAACTATACTGCCAGAGCACATGTATGGATGCTATTCTGGTCCTAGACCGACTTGGTATGCACTGTCTAAAAGAAGAGGAGGATGGTAGCGGAGGTAACAAGTGAACAAATGAGGCTTGCAGAATAATTATTATAAGAGGGGCAGTCCTTTGAGATGTTCTTCTGACAGCTATCATTGTGGCCCCTTAAGTGTATTTATGCACTTAATGATAGTCCCAGTTAACCTGCACTCAGTATAGGTTCAGTATAGTCTAAACACAGGTGCAAGGTAGATGTGGTTCAGATGCAGCAAAGGTTAAGTATAATACAGCACAGGTTTCGGTATGCATTGGGTACACTTGGTGTCCCTGGGATGCTGCAGTGACCTCTCGCTGTAGAAGGGGGGCCCTCGGCCTCCCCCAGTTTCTCCCAGAAAGCCTTCGGTGATCAGCTGATGCTCCTGTCTCTCTGTGGCATTGGTGTTGTGATGTGGATGGTGCTGCACTACCCACAGGGCAGTCTTTAATGTTGATTGGACCCTGGGCAAAAAAAATTGGGGGGCCCCCCCATGCAATTTTGCTCTCCAACTTCTCTGAGATAGCTAGAGGTTACAGCACATGGTTTATTCTTGTTGATTGGTTGCTAGAGATTACTTTAAAGTAATAATGCTCACTGATTGGTTGCTAGAGGTTACAGCACATCATCTCTATAGAGGGGCATGATATACATATGAATACTGCATTTATTTACATATGAATAGCGCTGGCCTCAGCTATTTACATATGAATTCTCCCGTTATTTACATATGAATGCTCCCGTTATTTACATGTAAACACAGGGTCTGCAGGTGAGTTATCTGTACACAACAATAGGGCAGAGCTGGGCAGCATTAGTAGCAGCTTTCACACTGAGATATCAGGACACAGCACAGGACTAAAACTTTAAGGCTGCGTACACATGATCAGACCGGTCCGATGAAACTGGCCTGAAGACCAGTTTCATCATACCAAATTGATTGTGTGTACGGCCCATCGGACCGTTGTCAATCGGACCAAAGTTTTAAAACTTGCTTTAATATCTGTCCGATGGACACCTGTCCGTCGGACCAAAACGATGGTTAGTACACAAAAGCATCGGAACAAAAACCTGCGCATGCTCAGAATCAAGTTGACGCATGCTTGGAAGCATTGAACTTCGTTTTTTCAGCACGTCGTTGTGTTCTACGTTACCGCGTTCTGGCCCGATGGGATTTTGGACTGATGGTGTGTACGCACATCAGACCATCAGACCACTTCAGCGGTGGTCCGATGAAAACGGTCCGTCGGACCAGTCTCATCGGTTTGGTTTGGTCTGATCGTGTGTACGTGGTCTAAGAGTCAAGGGAATTTATACTGGGATAGTTGGCAAGTATGAGGCAGCTGCTTTGGACCCCACAACAATTACAGGGTCCAGGGCAGCTTCCCCTTTTGCCCTGCCTTAAAGATGGCCCTAGCTACCCGGGGTGTCCTTATTTCCCGTCTCAGGCTCGGATCTCTCTGCCAGGATCGTCTCCCGCTGGCAAGTGAATATGAGGAAGAGGAAGAGCTTTCCAGGGTAGTTTTAAAAAAATTATCTCTCCACTTCTCCTACTGCACAATGCTTATTGGGATTTGTAGTGTAAGGAGTCTAATCGTCCCATTATATGGCTGCTGTCTCAAAACTACAACTCCCAGGATTCTCAGCGCTCTGCAAAGTCTATAGGCTTGCTTCGCTTTAGCGTTCCCCCTGCTGGCCAGAGAAAAATGGTGCAGCATAACATCAGTCTCGAAGTTGAGGGAGGGTAGAATAGAAGGCAATGTTTCCTTCTCCATATTGCTGTAGCCCTACACATGGCTAAATCAAGTACAGAGAAGATTTGCAATGAACTTTCTGCACACTGCTACTGTATCTTTTGTATAAACATTTGGATTTTCGGTTCGCACATAACGCAATACATGTTCAAGCTAGCCAACTGCATTAACTTGAACAATCTCTGCCCAGTCCCAATTCCACTAAAATAAAAGCATAACATATTATGTAGAAATGTAATCATGTTAGACAAAGGAAGTGTGTTCCAAAATGCAACACAGCGTTGCATCCCAATGCTTCCCCAACATAGCCCTGCACAAGGCATGCATGGAATCTCCCTATGCGAACGAGGCCTTACTGCTAATGTGACTGTTTGGGCATTCATTACTAAAGTCAAAATGTCAGGCTACTACGCCTGCAGTCTACTTTTGTCAAAAAAAATATTAGGCCAGATTCAGGATGGCGAGCGGTTCTTTGCGGCGGCGTAACTTTTCCTATTTACATTACGCCGCCACAACTTTACGCGCAAGTGCTGTATTCACAAAGCACTTGCGTGTAAAGTTGCGGCGGCGTAGCGTAAATTGGGCGGCCTAATTCAAATTGGGCGTGTAGGGGGCGTATGCTATTTAAATTAGGCGAGTCCCCGCGCCGAACGTACTGCGCATGCGTCGACCATTGAAAAATCCCAGTGCGCATGCTCCGAATTATGACGGTGTTTTCGACGTGAACGTAATCAACGTAAATCCCCATTCTCGGATGAGTTATGCAAACGACGTAAACATTTTCAAATTTCCCCCGGTCATGACGTCCATACTTAACATAGGATGCGCCGCCTTTTTGATCTTTATCTTTACGCCGGGAAACCCCTTACGGAAATGGCGTAAAGTCACTGCGTCGGGCGGGCGTACATTCGGGAATTGGTGTATTTTGCTGATTTACAAATTATCGGCGTAAATCAGCGGGAACGCCCCTGGTGGCCATTTTAAAAATGCATTTAAGATCTGACGGCGTAATACAATTACGCCTGTCGGATCTTTCCTGCAAACCGGCGTATCTTGTTTCCTGAATACAGAAAACAGATACGCCGGGGCAAAGCCAGAGTTATGCCGGCGTATCACTGATACGCCGGCATAACTCTACCTGAATCTGGCCAATTGTCTTTTGTTTTGATTTTTAGTCAACTACTACCATAAAAATCAAAGTGCTGCATTAGTCACCCTGACACCATGTGATATATCTATTCATGGCCTATGATACCAACGGCACCATCCATCTTCTGTTATTTATACATTCTTATAATGGATTTCAGCATGTATAAATGTTGCACTCTGTAAACTCAGCAACATTCCTCAGATACAGCTGGGTATTGTCATCTTTAATCAGGTAAGCGACACGATTTGATAATTTCTCTATTTCACTACCATTCTGTACATATAAATTCTGAACTCCTGACAAAACATTTTTCTTTCTTGTGGAAAGACGTGGGAGGATTACCTGTTGCCAATACTACTATATTCAAAACTAAAATAAAAAACCTTTGGTTAATATTACATGTTCAATTTACAAATGTTGGAGTGAAGGCTTAAAGTATAAATAAAGTTATGGGATAGAGTGGAGAAGGATTAGAACCCCTGTCAGTTGTTATTGCTGTCTGTGCTGTAGGAGGAGATTCATTGTTATTGAAAGTGAAAGTAAAAGAAAATCCCAAATTTTGGGTTGTCCCAAACAAAGTAATAGAGGGGAAATCTTCCAATGGGGATGCTAGTTCTGGTGACCTGGGGGTCCCCAAGAAATTTCCTTAACTTGCAGGGATTTTTTCCCACTTCCTGTTTGTCTATTTGACAGGAAGTGAAGTTAAATCTCCACAATGGGACACAGATGGCGGAAAAAAAAAAAGGCAGGAGTTAACCCTCCCTTACTCTATCCAAAAAAAGTTTTGCCCATAGTTCTAGGTATTAAACCCTAAAACCAAAAATTTTATATATTGCAGTTTACTAAATTCTTATTGTAGCCGCATTAATTTTCCTTTTTAGGCTTTTCTCCTTAACCACTTCAAGACCGGACACTGAAGTCTCGTACACACGCACGGTTCTCTTGGCAAGAAAGCTGCTGGCAGAGCTTTCTTGCCGAGTAAACCGTGCGTGTGTACGAGGCTTTGAGGTTTCTCGTCAAGAAAACTGCCCAGAATCTTGACGAGAAAAATAGAGAACCTGTTCATACCGTCATACTCGATTACGTCACCGCCTTCGTGCCATTCAAAAGAACGGCGGTTCTTTTGAATGGAGTGTGTGTACACTCGGCCGGCAAGAGAATCTTGCCAAGAATCTCGCCAGGAAAAACAACATTTTTTTACTGACAAGATTCTGGGGCGTGTGTACAGGGCTTTATACCCCTTCCTGCCCAGGCCAATTTTCAGTTTTTAGCACTGTCACACTTTGAATACAAATTACTCAGTCATGCAATACTGTACCCAAATGATTTTTTTATTTTTTTTAGATAAAGTGGTATTTAATCACCACAAGTTTTTTTATTTACATTTTTTGCTAAATGAAAAATGACTAACATTTTTTAATAAAAACACTTTTCTTTTTTTATGAAATTTTGCAAACAAATAATATATATTTTTATAAATTAAGGCCAAAATATATTGTGCTACATTTTCTTGGTGAAAATACTGTATTTATTGACGTATAACACTCACTTTTTTACCTTGAAAATAGAGGGTAAACTGTGCCTGCGTGTTATACGCAGGGGGCTGTGGAAAGGTTTTTTTCCTGAAACATCCCTCTTAAAGTTAGGGTGCGTGTTATACGCCTGTGCGTGTTATGCGCCGATAAATACGGTAACTCAAATCAGTGCATATTATTTAGTCTGTGTGAAAGTTATAGCATCTATAAACTTTGGCATATACAGCAGGTAAAATAAGCATAGAACACGTCACCATTTTGCTAGCTAAATATATTTCTAAGGCGTCGTACACACGACCGAGAAACTCGTCGGGCGAAACACATCGTTTTCCCCGTCGAGTTCCTAGTTCGGCAGTCAAAAAACTCGTCGAGCCAAATTTTCCCATTGCCCAACGAGGAAATAGAGAACATGCTCTCTTTATGGCTCGACGAGTTCCTCGACGGGTTTCTCGGCGAAAAGTGTACACACGACCGATTTCCTCGGCAAAATTCGTCTCCCATCGAGTTTCTTGCTGAATTCTGCCAAGGAAACCTATTGCTATTGACATGACGTGATATTTGTTGGTAACAACCCATGCAATCCATACATAAAAATAAACCAAACCCAAGTTCAGAAATTAAGCTATGTATAATAAAATGGAATGACACAGGGAAAAAGTATTGAACACGCTAACTCAGGGTCAAACTCAATTTCATTGTGGGCCGCATCAGAATTATGATTGCCCTCAAAAGAGGCGGTTGTATCTGTAAGATTAGATGTCCAGCGCATCCCCTCCCCTTACATTAGATGTCAAGAGCTTCCTAACAATAGGAGTTGAGACCACCACTCTCCTTTACATCACAGTATACCTCCTTACCTTATACTGCTGCTGGGAAGAAGCTTGATGCATTGCTTAAAAGCAGAAATTAAGGATTTGGACATGGATCAGAGGAGGGCTGGAGGTGTGAGGGCCACAAGAAATGGCCTGAAGGGCCGGATTCGGCCCGTGGGCCTTGTGTTTGACACCTATGCGCTAACTGAAAGGTATTTAATACTTGGTATTGTTGGTAATGACAGCTTTAAAATGCCTTCTGTATAGAGAAACTATAGTCGCAAACTTTAACCACTTAAGGACCACCGCATGTACATATACGTCGGCAGAATGTCACGGACAGGCACATCAACGTACCTGTACGTGCCTGCCTTGACGTGGTTGGGGGTCGGGACCCCCCCGGTACTTGCAGCAGTCCGGTTTGCTGTGGGAGCGATCCGGGATAAGGGGGCGGCTGTTCGTTTCTGGCCACCCCCTCGCGATCGCTCCCAGCGAATCACCTGCCGCCTCTGCCTGTGTAATGTAAACACAGGCAGAGGAAGTGATGTCATCTCTCCTCCTGCCGGTCTTTTCGTCCGGCGAGAGGAGAGAAGACATCACAAGTAAGTTGCACCTAACAGTACACTGACACCAGTGACACATAGGCACACTTAACCCCCCCAGTCACCCCCCGATCACCCCCCCCCCCCCCCAGCCCCCTGTCACAGTGTCACTGATTGCAGTGATCATTTATTTACTGATCACTGCATTTAGTGTCATTTGTGACAGTAAAAAGTTGCAGGGCAGTTAGTGTTAGGCCCCTTTAGGTTCAGGGTAGCCCCCTACCCCCCTAATAGGGGTTTAACCCCTTGATCACCCCCCTAGTTAACCCTTCCACACCCTATTGCCAGTGTCACTAAGCAATCGTTTTTCTGATCGCTGTATTAGTGTCACTGGTGCCGCTAGGTAGCTAGTTATTTTTTGAGGTTCGCCGCCAGGTTTTTATAGCGTTAGGTACCCCCATACATTTTCTAAATAAAGGTTTTAATCCCTGATTGCCCTTAGAGTTAACCCTTTCACCAGTGATCACCGTATAAGTGTCACTGGTGACGCTGGTTAGCCAGTTAGTTATTTAGTTATTTAGGTTCGCCGCCAGGTTTTTATAAAGCGTCACGTACCCCCATATATTACCTAACAAAGGTTTTAACCCCCTGATTGCCCCCTAGTTAACCCTTTCACCATTGATCACCATAAAAGTGTTATGGTTGACGCTGGTTAGTTAGTTTGCTGTTTATAGCATCAGGGCACCCGCCGTATATAGCCCAATAAAGATTTAACCCCCTGATCGCCCTGCAGGTGATATCAATTACATTTTCGCGTCAGTCAGGGTCTTGCTTCGCCCTGTGTCGCCCCAGGTTAGTGCCAGTAACGCTTACACCCACGCGCAAAGCATACACCCCCCTTAGGCCACGTACACACGATCAGACCGGTCCGATGAAACTGGTCCGACGGACCGTTTTCATCGGACCACGCTGAAGTGGTCTGATGGTCTGATGTGCGTAGATTTTAAAGCAAGTTTTAAAACTTTGGTCCGACGGACAACGGTCCGATAGGCCGTACACACCATCGAATTGGTCCGATGAAACTGGTCTTAAGACCAGTTTCATCGGAGCGGTATAATCGTGTGTACGCGGCCTGAGTGGTATAGTATCTAAACGGATCGATACCTGATCTGATCAGATCTTTACTAGCGTACCCAGCAGTTTAGGGTACCCAAAAACGCATTGTTAGCGGAATCAGCCCAGATACCCGCTAGCACCTGCGTTTTGCCCCTCCGCCCAGCCCAGCCCAACCCACCCAAGTGCAGTATCGATCGATCGCTGTCACTTACAAAACACAACGCACATAACTGCAGAAAAACACAAAAAATATATATTAAAAAAATAGTTGTCGTTTTATTGTTCTCTCCCTCTCTATTCTCTCTCTATTGTTCTGCTCTTTTTTTTTTTTTTACTGCATTCTATTCTGCAAAGTTTTATTGTTATTATGATTTTTCATGCTTTCTTTTCAGGTATGTAATTTACTGTTTTCAGGTACGCCATTCAGCTGTTGCGCAGACTTATTTATCTTGACAGCAACAGCGTTTGCTCCCACAATATATAAAGCCGTGACTCCAGTTCTGTAGGAGCATGGGGGAATTCGGGGCGGAGGAGCGATTTTGCTCCTAATGCCGCGTACATACGGTCGACATTCCTACGGAGGCTTGACCTTGGAAAAGTCTGACCGTGTGTACCCGGCATAACTTTTTTGAGGGAGGAAATATATATATATTTTAGGCACAGGTTGCGTTAAAAATGTTTTATTTTTTACTATGTTTTTTTTTGGGGATATTTGCTTTGCAGGTATGGTATGGTCTTACTGATATACTATAATGTTGTTTTAATGTTTTAATGTTAACCATCATTTGCTTAGCAGGTATGCCATTCAGTTGCAGCACGGATTTATTTAGCGTGACAGCAACAGCGTACCTCCCACAATATATAAAGTCGCGACTCCAACGCTGTAGGAGCATATAGATGCCGAAGCATTAGGGCATTAGGGGCGGAGGATCGATTTTGCTCCTAATGCCACGTACATACGGTTGACATTCCTACAGAGGCTTTCCCGTGGAAAAGTCTGGCCGTGTGTACGCAGCATAACTTTTTTTCGGGAGGATGCCTCCATGCTTCGGCATATATAAATGGTGGCTGTATGCCCATCATTAGAAGTGGGTGGATTAAGGGAGGTATTCTAATGGTGGGCATACCCACCGATCAACCTTTTTTTGGTTCAGCCAACAGGTTGAATGAAAAAAAAGAATACATGTCCAACAAGAACTATCAACATACTGGTATGTTGCTGGACTTTGAATGGTTATACCAGAATGATGCCTGCAGATTTAGGTATCATCTTGGTATCATTCTTTTCATCAGCCAGCGGTCGACTTTCATGTAAAAGCAGTCCTAGCAGCTAATTAGCCTCTAGACTGTTTTTACATTCAGTGGGAGGGAATGTCCCCCCACCCCCAACATAAACAGCGCCATTGGGAAATTGGGAAAGCATTTTATCACACTGATCTTGGTGTGGTCAGATGCTTTGAGGGCAGAGGAAGACCCCATTTAAAAAAAAATAGAGTACCTGTCACTAACTATTTTTATTGTTATCTTAGGGAATGTAAATATCCCTTATGATAATAAGGGATATTTACATTCCCTGAGATAACAATAAAAATGAATAAAATGGAAGGAACAGTTTACAAATAAAATAAAAAAAGCTAAATAAATATATATATATATATATATAAAAAAAGCATCCCTGTCCCCCCCTGCTCTTGCGCAAAGGCGAACGCAAGCGTCGGTCTGGAGTCATATGTAAACAGCAATTGTACCATGCATGTGAAGTATCAGCGCGAAGGGCAGATCGAGGGCAGTAATTTTAGCAGTAGACCTCCTCTGTAAATCTAATGTGGTAACCTGTAAAGAATTTTAAAGGCTTTTAAAAATGTATGTAGTTTGTCGCCACCCGAGCGTTTGTGCGCAGTTTTAAAGTATGTCGTGTTTGATATAATTTGAGCAATATAGTGGGCCAGATTGACAGAGCCCTTACTCTGGTCTATCTCGCGTTAAACCGGAGTACTTTCAAATTACGCGCGTTGTTTCATTAGTCTGAATCCTCAAACCATGAAACAACGGCTGCGGGCTTCAATCCGACTGGCTTACGTGTTCGTACGTCTTCGGATCTACGCTGCAATAATTTTGCGACCGCTGGGTGGAGTTCCCGTCGTTTTCCGCGTCGGGGTATGCAAATGAGCTTTTTCCGACGATCCACGAAGTTACGAGCGTCGTTCGCAATCTCTTATGGCATCTGTAGTCATCTTTTTGTCGTGTAAAGTTATTCCACCTTTTATTTGGTCTAGTTTTAGACAGCCCATGTTAAGTATGGCCGTCGTTCCCGCGTCGAATGTCAACGTCTTTTTTTATTTTTTACGTAAGTCGTCCGGGAATAGGAATGTACGTAAACGACGCTACTCAAACAACAAATGACGTATCGACGTTATTTCGCGCAAAGCACGGCGGGAAATTTCTGAATGCAGCATGCGCAGTTCGATGGACGGGGACGCGACTAATTTAAATGCTTCAAGCCCCCTAACCGCGTATTTTGATTCCGCCGCGAGAAATACACTACGTCGCCGTACGTTACGGGCCAAAATCTACTTGGATTAGTCATAGAGCCAGGTAAAATACGGCGGCGTAGTGTATCTCTGATACTCTGCGCCAATGTAATTGTATGTGAATCTGGCCCGGTGAGTTTTAGTGCTTTAAAATAAAAATATATATATTTTTTCACCAAAAATGCATTTGAAAAATCGCTGCGCAAATACTGTGTGGAAAAAAAATGCAACACCCACCATTTTAATCTGTAGGGCCTTAGCTTTAAAAAATATATATAATATTTGGGGGTTCAACTTAACTTTCTTGCAAATAAATATATGTTTTTATGTAAACAAACAGTGTCAGAAAGGGCTTTGTCTTTAAGTGGTTAGAAGAGTGGGTGGTGTAGGCTTCTAAATGTTGTGCATAAAATCCTGGGACAATTCAAACCCCCCCCCCCCAAATGACCCCATTTTGGAATGTAGACACCCCAAACTATTTGCTGAGAGGCATGTCGAGTCCATGGAATATTTTATATTTTGACACAAGTTGAGGGGTTTTTTTTGCGCAAAGTTGTCACTAAATGATATATTGCTCAAACATGCCATGGGCATATGTGGAATTACACCCCAAAATACATTCTGCTGCTTCTCCCAAGTACGGGGATACCACATGTGTGAGACTTTTTGGGAGCCTAGCCCCGTACGGGACCCCAAAAACGTAATTTTCAAAAACAATTGAGAGCTGTAAAATACTCACTATGCCTCTCAGCAAATAGCTTGGGGTGTCTACTTTCCAAAATGAGGTCATTTGGGGGGGTTTTATGCTATTTTGGCATTTTATGGCCTTCGAAAATGTAATAAGTAGTGAGGAGTGAAATCAAAAATTTGCGCCCTTAGAAATGCTGAAGGCGGTGCTTGGTTTTTGGGGCCCCATACGCGGCTAGGCTCCCAAAAAGTCCCAAACATGTGGTATCCCTGTACTCAGGAGAAGCAGCAGAATGTATTTTGGGGTGTAATTCCACATATAACCGTGGCATGTGTGAGCAATATATCATTTAGTGACAACTTCTTGTAAAACTTTTTTATTTATTTTTTGTCATTATTCAATCAATTGGGACAGTTTTGTACTGCCCTGCCATTTTAGCACCTCAAGAAATGAGAGGCAGTCATAAATTAAAAGCTGTGTAAACTCCAGAAAATGTACCCTAGTTTGTAGACGCTATACCTTTTGCGAAAAACCAATAAATATATGCCTATTGCGATTTTTTTTTTACTAAAGACACATGGCTGAATACATTTTGGCCTAAATGTTTGACTAAAATTAAATTTTTTCGATTTTTCTTATAACAAAAAAGTAGAAAATATCATTTTTTTCACAATTTTCATATTTTTTTTGTTTATATTTCGCAAAAAATAAAAATCACAGAGGCAATCAAATACCATCAAAAGAAAGCTCTACTAGACAACAATGGTTAGACAGAGTAATGGAAATCCAGCTGATGGAGAATCGATGGGAGTAAGAGAGCAGGAGGAAAAGTATAGACAGATTTGAACCACGTATACAAGATACAGAGAGCGAGACCTTTGAGGTGGGAGGGGGGGAGAGAGGGGGGAGAGACGCTGGGGGGAGGGAAGGGAAGGGGTATTTTTTTTTCCCTTCCTTCGTGGGTCCTTTGAGGGGGGAGGGGGTGGGCAGGGTAAGGGAGGTCTAGGGGGAAAGAGGAGAATATAACGATATATCTATATATGGTGGAAAGGAGCAGGGAATGTGGAGAGCCTGTTGAGAGGAACAATGTTTGAAGAGATAATGCTAAGAAAGTGTCAAACTGTGTAACTGTTTATGTAAGCCATATAGACTTGTAAAAGAAACGATTAAGAATGAAAATAGAATAAAGAATTAAAAAAAAAAAGCTCTATTTGTAGGAAGAAAAGGACGCAAATTTTGTTTCGGTACAACATTGCATGACCGCGCAATTACCAGTTAAAGCAGCGCAGTGCCAAATTGTAAAAACACCTTGGGTCCTTTAGCTGCATAAAGGTCCGGGTCTTAAGTGGTTAAACAAGCTTCAACATGCTTTTTCTTCAGCAATTGAATCCTGCGTGGTGAGCGTGCATACAGGTCATGGTGGTGTACAAAGCAAAGTCCATAAAGACATGGATGAGCGAGTTTGTAGAGGAGGAACTTGACTGGCCTTCACAGAGTCCTGACCTCAACCCGATAGAACACCTTTGGGATGAATTAGAGCGTAGACTGCAAACTAGGCCTTCTCGTCTACATCAGTGCCTGGTCAATCATTCCCATAGAAACACTCCTAAACCTTGTGGACAGCCTTCCCAGAAGAGTTGAAACTGTTATAGATGCAAAGGGTGGGCCCTACAGACTAAGACTGGAATGCCATTAAAGTTCATGTGCGTGTTAAGACAGGCGTCCCAATTCTTTTGGTAACATAGTGTATATAAATTGGTAGGTATGAAGGTTAAAGAACAGCTTGTTCTTGTATCAGAAATTTCCAATTTAGCTTCTAGATAGAAGACAAGCCATATCACAGATGTTTTTAGTTGTCATATCTGCACCTTACCTCTGTTCATGTTATAACCTCAAATAGTGACAGTTGCCTTATTATCTAGATGATGATGTTTCCTTCTGTACCTCTCAGATAGTTTATACACGGCTCTCTTTGCTGATCACTTAAAAATTAAGAAGAGAATCAACCTGCTAAGCTGACAGATAGCAAATATTAATAGGAACACGTGTTCATGAACTGTCAGAGAGTAAAGTCATTACAAGTTATATGTTTTGTCATTGCTTGCTTGATTCTAATGTTCTGCTGTATAAACGTCCTTGAACATTTTCAGGTTGTTAAAAAAATAAAAATGTGAGATGTAGTCTAGTCAAAGAATCACTACCATGTGTGGAGTGTTTCCCAAAGAAGAAGAAATATGTAAAAAGTATCATGAACTATTGGGTATAAATTCAATGTACGATTAATTGGTATAACCATACACAATGTACTGTACTCTATTTTAATTTTAATTATTTTAGTACAACTCAAAGCTAAATGCCAAGCACATATACAATTATGTAATTACTGTATGTATTATAATTATTAAAAACCATTACATTTATTTTCAGATGTAACTAGTGTAATTACCTGAATTAGCCTTGATAAGGTAAAGACTTACACTGATAAAGGTCAACGTTAAATGGATCAAAATCAGCTTTTTTTTAAAAAAAACACGTGACTGAGAGCAATACAGACAATCATGAAAGTCCAGATGTTACAATTGTTGCTCCTATTACAGACTCGAATGACACAATATATATACAATTTCTAACTAGTATCCATTAGTTACCTGTACTAATTAACTCATGTTACTTATACACAAGAGTTCTAGGAATACGTAAGAATACATTCAAGCAGGTGGTAACCTAAAAGGCCAAGTTCACCTTTGTTCACCTTTGTTTCTACTAAATTCAAGCTCCCCTATGTACCAATACAGGGGGTGCCCTCAGGGCCACTGATAAGGCAGTACAGCCAGCCCTGTTGTACCGGGCCCCGGCCTCATAAAATCCACAAGGGGCTGGTTAGCTCTAAAGTTAATTTCTAGCAAAAAAATAGGCCTTTATAACCCACAGCCACACACCCACTTGCTTGCCAGGGAATATAGTAATTTCCTGGGCCCCCTCAGGTCAACAGAGGGGCCCAGGAGGTGAGAGCAGAGGAGGTACTTTTTCGCCATTTTTGCCATGATTTCTAACAGCGGCCCTGGGTCCCCTACTTACAAACATCGGACTTACAAACGACTCCTACTTAAAAAACGGAGGGAGACAACAGGAAGTGAGAGGAAATCTACCCCTGGGAAGGGAAACTCTCTACTGTAAGAGTTAATATGGGGAAAAGGTGTCTCCACTGATGCCTTATCACCAATCCTTGTTTCCCTAATAACCCTAAATCTTCAAAATCCAATTGTCATTGGGACAGAAAGTGAGGTTAAATCTTCTGAACAGAGGCACAGACAGCAAAACAAATGTTACAGGGGTGTTAACCCTTCCCCATGCTATCCAAAAAGCAAAAAAAAAAATGTTTTTTTTTTTGGCTGAAGCTACTTTAAAAAAATGTACCTGTTCCGACTTACAAACAGATTCAACTTAAGAACAAACCTACAGACCCTATCTTGTTTGTAACCCGGGGACCCAATATATAGCATTAATGTACTTCTTTTGCTAAGATAAAACAGCTTTCCATTTATTCTACACATGCTTACCTCACAGTCTGAAAAACACTGCTCGATTACTTCTAATGGTGTGTGCTAATGAGATCAGCTGGTCAACTTCGTCCCTTGTCATGACCTAAAGTCTGTCCAGGAAGTAAGGCAGAAGTAATCGAGCAGTGTGTTCCATAAAAACATGAGGTATGCATGTGCAGAATAAATGGAAAGCTGTTTTGTTTTTGCAAAAGAAGTACATTAAAGCTATATTGGTACATAGGGGAGCTGGTAAACAAAGGTGAACTTATCCTATAAAAGTGATAATAAAGTAACTTTGTTTTCATAAAACAGATACTTCTAACAACGTACATGCATTTGCTGCTTTTTTAAATGTCCGTCTCTAAGCCTAGATTCACATTGGAGTGATTTGTAATGCGATTTGAGAGATCAAATTTAATGACAAGTCACAGCCTATTGGCAGCAATGGCACTGTTCCAATCAGTGGGACACTGATTTTGTGGCGCCGCACAGATTTGCAAAAGTAGTTCCTGCACTACTTTTGCTGATTTCAGGTATGATTTCAATTAGGGGGTGGTGTGTAAAACTGCGCTGCTAAAAATGAATGAATATGGCTGCTAGACACGGCTACTGAAAAACAGCTAAAGGACCCGGCCAGGTTTCGCGATTCGGCACTGCGTCCTTTTAACAGACAATTGCGCAGTCGTGCGAAGTGGCCCTCAAACAAAATTGGCGTCCTTATTTTCCCATAAACAGAGCTTTCTTTTGGTGGTATTTGATCACCTCTGTGGTTTTTATTTTTTGCGCTATAAACAAAAATGTAGCGATAATTTTGAAAAAACTGCAATATTTTTAACTTTTTGCGTATTCTTCTACCTTAGGGTTGTCCCGATACCACTTTTTTAGGACCGAGTACAAGTACCGATACTTTTTTTCAAGTAGTCGCCGATACCGAATACCGACTCTTTTTTGAAATGTGTCCCCAAATGCAGCCATGTCCCCCACATATGCAGCCATGTCCCCCACATATATGTATTTTTAAAAATAATTGAAAACCATTCACAGTTATGTGCCACTTTGTGTTGGTCTGTCACATAATATCCCAATAAAATACATGTAACGGTCACCACCGTTTACGACCTTCCATCAACCCACGACAGCTTATCCGATACACCGACAACCCAGCAGACACGATCCATATGAATTCCCCAGAAAATGAGACTGACAGCTCTATCCTCTGGTTTCAAAATGAATGAACACTTTAATGGTTTCTTAGCTTGCTTATATATCCAGTACAACATATTAAAGTTAATCACAGGAACAATGAGTTGCCTTTCAATCCACATCTTTAGACAGACGGTTTGTCTCCGACAGAAAGGTTTTTACCCCTGATAATCAAAAGGCTTTAAACAGTGTTATCACACAATGAAATGTCTTTCACCTGTTACACAACCACATTCCTTTACTAAACATAATTGACATGCTAATTTAATACACCTGAAGAGAGACATCTGATCTTTAGTACAATACACAATCTTTTAAGCGTAAACACAGAGCCTCACACAATGGACAATGAAATGTCTAGGAGTAGATACATTTAACACCTCTCAAAAGAATGTGTCCCCACATTGAATAAGCCAACAACTTGTAATATCTCAAGACATCCTGCAAACATGAATTATCATTTATCATTTATTAGCCACCCTATGCCCAAAAATGACACAGGGTGAACTTAGACACAAGAGTCCGTAGGGCCCCTGGCACAGGAGTATCCCCCATCCATCAAAAGTCTCTGGGCGTCACGGCGGGTCATCCCGTTACAATACATTTATGTTTTTGGTTGTAACATGACAAAATGTGGACAATTTCAAGGGGTATGAACACTTTTTCAAGGCACTGTATGTAGTCATTCGAGCATCACTGGTTTTCAGCTTTGAACATCTTTTATGTTGATGGTCTTTACTGCTTCAAATTGTTACCAAGTGATCTTTGACATGGAAAAGGTTGTCAGTTACCAATTTAGAGGATCAAATATGCTGTCTGTGACTGCGACTGGATATGAGCTATCAACAGCTAAGAGCATACATGACCCTTGGAAAAGTAATTGGTTGGGGATCCCATAACAGCAGCATTGTATGCAGTTATCTGAGGCAGAGAAAAACAAATGATACCTACAAGAGCACAATATTTAATTTTAGGTGTGTTCAGAAAAAAATGTATCCTATTAGTGATGCACCAGTCATATTTTGGAGGCGTTTATGATGCATTTAAATTTGGTGAGCAATTTTTACTTAGAAATAAAGCTTGTATGCTTCTTGCTACGGTAGGTCATTTTTGTTAGGTCGATTTCGATTGTAGAAAAAGTAACCTAAACACATATCCAATGTTCTGTAAAGTAGATTCTACAATAGCCTTGTTTTTATTGACAGTAAAAGAGAAATTGCAGATGGAACTTATCTGAATAGCACAGGCTATTCTTACAGAAACGCTATGCAATCCTGTTAGATACAAATTCAACTGCTAAATTCAGTCATTGAAACAAAAACTCCTGCTTGTGGGTGGAAAATTATATTCTGATTGTTCTTTGTCAATAAATAGAAGCACAGAGAAATACTGCTCTTTCCTAATTTAGCAAAATTCTAAGGCTAGGGCTACATTAGCAATTTAATCACTTGCTTCAGAGAGATTTAAGGCTGAATCTCAGGAATTATCTTCTGTTTAAACCTGTATTGGACCAGCTTGGCTACATTTAATTCTTCATATCTCACATCTATATGGCTGCTGGGGATGCCGAGATTCACTGTAATACCCTGTGCTAAACAGTCTATTTCTGGTGTTAATTGAGTGAGTTGCTTGCTCCTATTTCTTCAGTGAATACAACATTTTCTCTGGTTGGGTGAGGCAGAGAGGTGGATAAAGTCACAATCTCAGCCTCATCCAATCAGTTAAAGTCGTACTCATTGAAAAAAATAAGACGTTTTTATAAATGGCAGAAGTGCTAAGATGATATGGGCCAAACCCAGTTTGGTTTGCACCAGAATACCTCGAAAAGGCAAAAAGCTCTAGAGAACATACAAACCCTATTAAAGTCTATGGGACACGAACATGGAAAAATAAAAAATCCTAATTTGAAAGGCTTTTATGCAGGTTATTACCATAAAAAGTGTATGAGGGCCTGGGTACATGCAAAAAAAGTTCTTAAAACTATAGTTTTTAAAGGTGCAGTGATTTTAATGATGCTTCAAGTGAAACAATAAGAAGCTTGGGGGATCCTATTAGTCTGCCTGTAAAGTGGCGCATCTGTATGATGTATAGAACATGACGCAGCAATAATGAAATTTCTAAAGAAAAAATTCAATTTAAACTTACTCGTGGCTGTAGGATCTGGTATGGATTTTAAGAGGAACTCCGCGCCTAATTTAAAAAAAAAAAGATTGCCGTGGGGTCCCCTCCAAAATCTGTATTGGGCCCTTATCCGAGCATTCAGCCTGGCAGGTCAGGAAAAAAGGGGGGACGAGCGAGCCCCCACCCTTTAAACCACCCCTACCCCAAGGCTCCTTGCTTCCATGTTGATGGGGACAAGGGCCTCTTCCCGGCAACTCTGGTCGATGGTTGTCGGGTCTGTGACATCAGGTGACCTTGCCCCTTTTGATGTTGTGTGATGTCAGAAGGGGGTGGGGGTCACCTGGTTACGTCGCTAGGTGGCCCTGCCCTTGCCTATATAAAAGCTGTCAAAGCAAAGAGGCCTCCCATGGAGGAGGAGCGTTTAGCATTTTTGCTATTTTTTGGGTTTGTCGGGTAGCATTATTGATGGTGAATTTACTTTGTGGGGACACTTTTTTTCTTTTTTAATAAAGGATTTGTCAAAAACTGTCTCTTGTGGTTTCAATTTTTGACACTTTTTTGATAAATAGGTAGGGGTACAATGCACTCGATAGCCATTCACATAAGGGGGGGCTGGGATCTGGGGGCTTGCAGATTCCAATAAGTCCCCCGCCTGCAGACCCCAACAATCATTGGCCAGGGTTGACGGGAAGAGGCCCTTTTATCCTATCAAAATGGGGACAAGGTGATTTGGGGTGCACCCCAAAGAACCCTCCCCATGTTGAGGGCAAGCAGTCTGGTATGGTTCAGGAGGGGGGCTCGCTTGTCATCACCCCATTCCTAGCCTGCCAGGCTGGATTCTCGGATAAGGGTCTGGTATAGATTTTGGGGGGACCCCATGCCATTTTTAAAAACATTTCTGTTGTGGAGTTCCCATTAAAATCCATACCAGACCCAAAAGGCCTGGTATGAATTTTGGGATTTGGGATACCATTTATTTTCTTAATTCTGTCATAGGGTTCCCTTTAATCACATTAATACATTGTATTACTGTATATACTCTGCACTGCACTATATACTCTGCACTTTGTTATATACACTACACTGACTGCACTATATACTCTGCAATGTAGTATATATACACTACACTGACTGCACACTCAATCCACAAACTACCCTGCCTAATCTCTAGATATGTGCATTCCCGTTCGTATGAATGTTATTTTCGTATGAAAATGTTCATTTTCGTACCCGCAGGATAATGTGTACATACGAAAAAATTAAAGCACCAAAATACGAAAACTACGAGTATACGAATGAGCCGCATAACGAACAACCGCAAATACGAACGAATGATCCGACGAAAAAAAACGACAAAACGAAAACGGCAAAAGAACAAGAATGACATCTATAACAAAAAATGTACATTCTGTATTTTGTTTGAATCCTTTTTCTGTTTGTTTTCAGTCCTATGTTCATTGTTCATATGACATCTATAACAAAAGATTTGCATGCTGTATTTTGTTTGAATCCTTTTTCTGTTTGTTTTCAGTCCTATGTTCATTGTTCATATGACATCTATAACAAAAGATTTGCATGCTGTATTTTGTTTCAATCCTTTTTCTGTTTGTTTTCAGTCCTATGTTCATTGTTCATATGACATCTATAACAAAAGATTTGCATGCTGTATTTTGAATCCAAAATACGAACAGAAAAAAGGAATTTAAAATACAGAATGCAAATCTTTTGTTATAGATGTCATATGAACATACGACTGAAAATAGCAAAAGAAAAGGGTTTCAAGATACTGCAAATCATTGACGAAAATTCACGAAAATTATTGTCTAACAAGTAACGAACATGAATTAAACAGAATAACGAACCATCCCGCATGTACGAAAATAAAACAGTAACGAAAATACGAAACGATCGGAATACGAAAAAATCGCGTCATACGAAAAACGAACAGGAACAAACAGGAAAACGGGCATCTTACGAAAAACGAACGAAAACGAAAAAACGGAACGATACGAAACAGAACAAAAAAAACGATTTTTTTTTCTGTGCACATGTCTACTAATCTCACTCCTAATTCACACTATACACGGCTGCTGTGTAAGCAGCCTTACATAGTGTGGGGCGAGCCAGTCATGGCTCTCACAGCACATTGCACTGTGATTGGCCAAAGCATACATGTCAGGTGCATGCTTTGGCCAATCAGTAGCCATTAATGCACTGCTCCGCAGCGGGCGAACTTATGTGCACTTGGGTGCTTTTCCCCAGCAGCCTATCAGGAGGGGTTTTCCTCACTGTGCATTGTGTGTATTTATGAGACAGACGTCATTGGTCTGGGTTCTTCTTCCAGTGTGGCGCCCACCTTTAGGGTGACCACATCATGGCGTCCCGGCGAAATGGCCTTCCAGGCCAGGGTGCGCATGCCACACAGTGTTCCTGGTTCCGGGACCAGGTTGGTCCGGAACATTTGAGCTGTGGCTAAGCCCCAGAGATCAACTGGATCCCCAATCTTGAGAAGATCCCAAGCGTTGCTCCTTTGAGAGGGAGATATTCAGTGGGGAGTCCACCTGAGGAAAGCCAAGAGAGGCTGGTGATCCAATAGGGTCTTGACAATCCACCAGGGATCAAGTTAACCGGGTACTGAGGGGCTTGACGTTGGTCACCTATCAGTCAGTAACCTAACTGCAACTACCTGAAGGAGATCCAGGCGCAAAGTCTATCCAGGAGGATTATCTCCGCTATCTCAATCCTAAGGAGGGTCTGTGGCAGAGACTTTTCCCTAAGTTCCGAGTGCTACTCTGGCTGCCAGGTCAGTGAGAGAGACCTGTCCAGGTACACTAAGCCCACTCAGGCTGGAGTGGAGAAAGAAATACTACACATGGGAACAGGACTGTTTCCCTAATGCTACGCCTGAATCTGCTATTTCTCCTTCTACTGAATCTCTATCTTTCACCACCAGTTTTATTGTTTTTACCCGGCTGGGTAATAAAGAGCACAAAAAAAGAGACCTGTCGTGGACATTCCGTTACTTCTACTTTCACCATACACCCCTAGACGACGGAGGAGCCATGAGGTAACATGCCATCCAAAACAAACCAGCAGCTCGTTCGGGGGTAGTGCTACAAAAGCAGTGAAAGTACTTGTATTTGTCTTGGTATTAGCCTCTTGCAATGTCCTGCTCAGCAGTGCTCAGACTAGAAGAGGTAGAAGCAGCACAAAGCATACAACTGGCCATACACAGGGTATGAATTTCAGCGAATTACTGTGGCATTGTAAAAAAAAAAATGCCATTAAATAAAATAGGAAGCAGAGTTTAAATAACCTATCCGCCTCAGTAAATCAAGCCTAATGTGAGAATTGCTATGGAGTGTATTTTTCCCTGGATATATGAACAGCTACTTGCCTCATGATTATTGTGCTGCTCTCTATTGTTAAATGATTACTTTTTTTTTCTTGGCACATGATTAATCTACTGAGCCATAAAATGGCTTTTCAAACAGATTTGTTGATGGTGTCAATTGCACAGGATGTATGAATCACTTTTACACTTATTGTTTTTAGTATATTTTAGAAAATGTTAATGAATGGCAACAACATTATTTAGAATACTTATTCTGATGATTAATCAAATAACACCTTCATGCTGGAAATATATTTTACTCTTTATTTTATATTTTGACTATTAGTTCCTAAGATGGTACATTTCACATTACATTTGAGGTTTTCATGATTAATACTGTTTTACATCATAAAAATTAACCGAGAGGAAATATTAAAACCTCAATGTATACAGAATATAACCAGAATGCCAACTCCAACAAAATGTGGTGTTTTGTTGTTTGTTGGACTTTCACACTTTGGCTTCACAGATCACCCAACAGTGGCATTTTTCATCAGTAGTTTGTGTCCCTGTCGCCTCCCACAAGGCCATAGCAAATGGGAGCAAAAATGTTATTAGGCTATTTTCTCTCCAGATTGAACAGTAATGCCCCGTACACACGACCGACTTTCGTGTTCTAAAAAATTACGTTTTTCAGGGTGTAGAAAAAGCAACATTTTTTCAACCCGATCATTAAAATGGCCTTGCCTACACACGATCGTGAAAAAAAATGCTCAAGGGGAAGTTCCATTCGGTCGACGCCAACCTTTGGGCTGCTTTAGCTGATTTTGTGTTAATAAAATACGATTCGCGCTTTTCTGCCTGTTACAGCGCTATGAATGTGCTTACTCCATTACGAACGGTAGTTTTACCAGAACGAGCGCTCCCGTCTCATAACTTGCTTCTGAGCATGCGCGGATTTTTCCCATCGTTAAAGCCCACACACAACCATTTTTTACAACCTTTAAAATTGCCCATTTTTTAAAACACGGAAAATGCTCTGAAGCCCACACACGATCGTTTTTAATGACATAAAAAAACGAAATTTTTTTAGAACTCGAATAACAGTCGTATGTATGCGGCATAATATTTATACAGAATAGCGTGATTGGGGAAAATACTACATGATTAACCTAAATGTTTGTTCAGCAAAAAAATAAAAACCGCAGAGGTGATCAAAAAAACACCAAAAGAAAGCTCTATTTGTGGGAATAAAATGATACACATTTTGTTTGGGTACAATGTTGCATGGCCGCGCAATTGTCATTTAAAGTGTGACAGCGCTGAAAGTTGAAAATTGTCGTGGGCAGGAAGGGGCGTAAGTGCCTGGTATTGAAGTGATTAAAGAATTTCTGCAGACTGTAAATCTTACAGGAGAATCTTGAAAAGTTTTTGTACAGAGTTGCCTTCAGAGCGATTAGACATACAACTACTCAGCTGTTAAGCATAAATTGCAGCGGCAATCTCAATACTCATTATCAATGTTTCTCCACATTACCATCAGTGTTTTAAAAAAAACTCAAGTATATACAAATAAATACAAAACATACAATTACATAAACTCATTATATAAAGTGCAAGTGTCTAAAATGTGCAAACCACAAAGGAATACTAATGGATCTTTATTTATGAGAAACCATCATGAATGCAATGAATAAATAATGTAAAACAAAAAAAACTAAAATAAAGTGAAAAAGTGCAAACAACCAATCCAATCCAATGTGATTATACTATTGATACTAATCACAGTATTATCATTTAATATGGTAGATACATGTGAGGAGTCTTTGCCTGCCCTAAGAGGAGGAGACTCTATTCCTTTTAACCACTTGCTTACTGGGCACATATACCGCCTTCCTGCCCAGGCAAAATTTCAGCTTCCGGCACTGCGTCACTTTAACTGACAATTGCGCGGTCGTGCGACGTGGATCCCAAACAAAATTGACGTCCTTTTTTCCCCACAAATAGAGCTTTCTTTTGGTGGTATTTGATCACCTCTGCGGTTTTTATTTTTTGCGCTATAAATAAAAAAAGAGCGTCAATTTAAAAAATATATATATATTTTTTACTCGTTGCTGTAATAAATAGCCCAATTTTTTTTTTAAAACATTTTTTTTTCTTAGTCTAGGCCGATATATTCTCCTACATATTTTTGGTAAAAAGAAAATCGAAATAAGCGTCTGGTTTGCGCAAAAGTTATAACGCCTACAAAATAGCGGACAGAATTATTATTATTTTTTATTATCTTATTTTTTACTAGTAATGGCAGCGATCTGTGATCTTTATTGAGACTGCGACATTATGGCGAACACGTTTGACACGTTTTTGGCGCCATTCACATTTATACAGCGATCAGTGCTATAAATATGCACTAATTACTGTATAAATGTGACCGGCATTGAAGGGGTTAACAATTTAAAAAAAAAATTGTTAAATTGCCCTTCTTGCAGTCTTCTACCCATTACAGAATCATGGAACACTCTGGAATCAGAACTGCTGCCATATGCCCCAATGTCCACAGCGATACATTTATAATTGCTGTCACAGATAGCCATGAGGACCAGTGAAAAATATTTCTTGTAGTTATAAAATCTGGACCCAGAACGTGGAGGCTTTTGGATAAGGATATGCCATCAAGAGCTCCGATACAATTTGGAAAGTTTGCTTGATTCCAAAATCCATCTGCTATTCTTCGCCACATGTTGCCATCTGCTAATGGCATCACTGCTGGACACAGCTCTTCCCATATGGCTAAGCATGCATCATGCACTATTTCCGAAATTGTTGAAATACCCAATAAAAAATATTGGTTTAAAGAGGTATAGGACTAGTCAGTTGCAAGAAACCTAGAAAAAAAATTATCATCTTTTTAGCTTTTTTTGAATTACTGGCACTTAAATCGATACAATATTTATTATCTATACATACTGTATATAAAAACACACACACGGTAGATGGTCATTCATCTGCAGATACACACCTTCTCATGTTGGTATGTCTACGCTGCAGTCGTGGGTGCAGCTGGTCCAGTAAGTAGTCAAATGTGGCTACGGTCATCCTGGTAAAGTTGAAAAACTTAGTGGGATACTGTCGGAGATGAGCATAGTGCAGAACCACAAAACCTTCAGAAGGCCGCTTCGGTAGCATGGGGTGGGTCCATAATCAACGTCTCCTAGCCACAATCTGCTTTTTCTTGCTCTCCATTCTCCTCATATTGGCAAATAATGTCATACTGTCCCAAAAATAGTTGGAATCCATCGCACAATGCAGATAGTACAAAAAAGGACAAAGGAAGGACACAGCAAGGACAAGTCACTCACTAAAAACTGCAATGCATCATGGGAGGAGCTATGCTTTCTGGGTACTGTCATCAAAGCCACAGAAATGTCTGTAAACGGATCAAAGAGGACGCAAAAGGATATAAACAGGTACATTAACAGATGTAAATGGATGTAAACAGATCGGAAGACGGATGAAAATGGATATTAACGGAACGGATGACGGATGAAAAAACGGATAAAAACTGATACGTTTGTAACGTGGCAAAACTGATGGTGTCCGTGTGAATGAGGCCATAGGGTTACTGAACTCTGGCTATGTTTTAAATACGCTTACTCTGTTTACCTTTTTATTTTTATTATTAAACAAGTGTGATTTAACTGTACTTCTGTCTTGGTCTGATTCATGGTTTCTGACAGTAGAAAATGAAAAGGCCATGACTTCAGAAAATGCAGCCAATCCACTTGTTGATAATATTCCAGATTGGATGACCTGGATCACTTCATGGATCAGTTTGCCTTGACGATAAAGTCGCTCCTGAGTTGCACAGCTCATCTAGAGTCTCCCACTGTGCCTGCAGCGGTAGTCTCTCTGCAGGCACCCACCTTGAGTATTACCTCATTAAGAGGTACATCTGGTTCCGCTCCACTTCCCCAGCGATTTGGGGGCTAACCAGTTCAGTGCAGAGGGTGTTTCAACCAGGTTGAGATATACTTTGAGATGCTGCCCCAGGCGTTTCCCACGGACCAAAGCAAAGTGGGTTTCATGATATATTTGCTTTCTGACAGAGCCTTGGCCTGAGCAAACCCTCTATGGGAGATGCAAAAACCAGTGGTCCTGAGTTACCCAGAATTTGTGGCTTCCTTCAAAAGGTTATTTAATGTTCCCACATGCTCCACTTCTGCTGCCAAGTACCTCATGTCCATCAAACAGAGTACGAGGACGGTTGCCGATTACGCCATTGATTTCCATACTCTGGCAGCAGAGGTTGCTTGGAACAATGAGGCCCTTGTGGCTGCTTTTTCTCATGGTCTCTCGGATAACATCAAGGATGAGATAGCAGCCTGAGATGTACCCACTGAGCTGGAGAAGTTGATCACTTGCCATCCTCATTGACTCCAGAGTCAGAGAGAGACTCTTTCTTAAGGAGCGCTTGCAGAAGCCTCCTGTACATTTGTCTTCGAGCTTCGCAGTTCCACCCTTGACTCACTCACCTTCCATGCCTCCAGGTACCAAGCCGGTCTGTGAAGATGAACCAATGCACTTGGGCTTCACGCATCTTTCTCCGGACGAGAGAGCCCTAAGGTGGAGGGAGAGATTGTGCCTTTATTGTGGCCAGGCTGGTCACTTTAACAAGTCTTGTCCTTCCCTGTCCAGGGAACGCCCGAGCCTTGAGGTCCTGTCATGGACAGACCTTAGGTGGCGTTAGAGAAGATTGGAGTTGCGCTAAAAAAAATTTAAATGGGTAGAGAAAAAAGAGTGATAAACAAATGGTTTTAGACCAAGTGCGAGTTAATGTCTTTATATGGGTCCAAAGTCCAGTGTACACAAGTGGCAAACATAAACCAATAAAGTGTTGATGGTGAACCAAAAATCATTAGAAACGTCCTTAACGGGCAGTCCTAGGAAGGAAACATGTGTATATCTAACACCAGAATGATAGTGTGATAAACAGTGGAGGCTTACCAGAAGGCAAGCATAACACGCTTGCGGCTACAACCCAGCCAGGGCCTTTGGGAGTCCACAGCAGGTTGATAAAACAGGATACAGATTGTGGGAGGCTCCAGATGCATCAGCAGTTGATTGCCCAAAAATTTTTTTTTAAATATACATAGTGAAGTACGCCAAACAGCACATAAAAAACGGAACTTAAATTAGGATGTATGCTGTCCTAGATTGTGACTAGATTAACACCACCACCGTGTCACCAAATAAATTGAAGGCCTACCAGAAGCCAAAATAGGAAACCGCATAAAGAAGGAAAGCCTTGATTCAGGGATTGGTGGAGCAGCTAATGTCGGGGTGTATTGTAGATCCTCCAGATGTCAGCAGTGCACCGGGAACAAGTGCCCGTTCCGCTCGGATCGTCATGTCAAAAAGTTTTGACGTGACGATCCGAGCGGAACGGGCGTTCGTGTAAGCCGGCCGGCTTTCATTTTCTTATGCTTTATTTCCTTTTTAACATGTAAGTGTAACTTTTATTAAACCTCTGAAGATTTTTAAAACATACTTCACTATGTGGGCTATTTACTTGTTCCCGGTGCACTGCTGACATCTGGATGATCTACAATACACCCCGACATTAGCTGCTCCACCAATCCCTGAATTAAGGCTTTCCTTCTTTATGCGGTTTCCTATTTTGGCTTCTGGTAAGCCTTCAATTTATTTGGTGACACGGTGGTGATGTTAATCTAGTCACAATCTAGGACAGCATACATCCTAATTTAAGTTCCGTTTTTTATGTGCTGTTTGGCGTACTTCACTATGTATATTTAAAAAAAAAATTTTGGGCAATCAACTGCTGATGTATCTGGAGCCTCCCACAATCTGTATCCTGTTTTATCAACCTGCTGTGGACTCCCAAAGGCCCTGGCTGGGTTGTAGCCGCAAGCGTGTTATGCTTGCCTTCTGGTAAGCCTCCACTGTTTATCACACTATCATTCTGGTGTTAGATATACACATGTTTCCTTCCTAGGACTGCCCGTTAAGGACGTTTCTAATGATTTTTGGTTCACCATCAACACTTTATTGGTTTATGTTTGCCACTTGAGTACACTGGACTTTGGACCCATATAAAGACATTAACTCGCACTTGGTCTAAAACCATTTGTTTATCACTCTTTTTTCTCTACCCATTTAAAAAAAAATTAGCGCAACTCCAATCTTCTCTCCTGCATAATATAGTGTATGTATAACACTTAGTGGTTGCTGCTTGTAGTTATTGTTATTTGTGCATGTTAGCGCGGTAATCTCTTTGCATATATTTCTTAGGTGGCGTTGTTTCGTCTCCAGTTTCCCAGAAGGTTAAGCCCCTGCTTTTGGTTACCCTGTCGTGGGCTGAGTCGTCCGTCGAGATACAGGATCTAATCGACTTTCTGGGGCTGCAGGCATTGATGCTGCCTTTGTATCAATGCACTCGATTCCGCTGCAGCTGTATGACACTCCACTTGCCATTGAGGCTCTTGACGGTAGGTCTCTACAGCCTGCCCATGTGATATATGAGACTGTTCCATTGTCCATGGCCGTAGGGGCTCTTCACCATGAGATAATCCAATTCCAAGTTATTTCCTCAACTAAGTTTCCGCTATTTATTGGTTATCCTTGGTTACAAAGGCACAACCCCTCTTTTGATTGGCTCCGCGCTAAGGTTTTGTCCTGGTCTCCACAATGCAGTAAGAGATGCTTCCAGAAGATAACCAAGGTCCCGTGCACCTCTTCACTCCTGCCGGAGGAGTACAACGATTTTAGCGATGTCTTTGGAGGAGTATGTTCCAGACGCACTCTCTCTCGAGGTTTCATCCGAAAATCCTCATAGCCTGCTGGTACTGTTTTTTTTTTTTTTTGTGAAAAAGAAGAGTGGTGAGACCGTGCATTGACTATAGGGGTCTCAATCGTCTCACCGCTATGAATGCCTATCCGATTCCGTTGATCACGGAATTATTTGACCGCCTCAAGGGAGCAACAGTATTTACGAAGCTTGATTTGAGAGAGGCATACAATCTCGTGAGGATTAAGGAGGGCGACAAGTGGAAAACTGCCTTTAATACCAGAACAGGTCATTATGAGTATCTAGTGATGCCTTTTGGCCTCTGTAATGCTCCGGCAGTTTTCCAGGAGTTTAGTAATGATGTCTTCCGAGATTTGTTGCAGTTATGTGTGGTGGTCCATCTCGATGATATTCGCATTTTTTTCAAGTCCCTGGAGAGCCACCACACAGATGTCTTTGGAGTGCTTGAGAAACTAAGAAAGAACTATCTCTACTGTAAGCTGGAGAAGTGTGAATTCTATCGGGAACAGGTTAAATTCCTGGGTTATGTAATTTCCACGGCTGGTTTTTCGATGGACCCAGAGAAATTTTCTGCTGTCTTACAGTGGCCTCGACCCATGGGTTTATGTCCTCAGCAGCAATTTCTTGGCTTTTCCAACTATTATTGGAAGTTTATTCGTAACTTCTCGTCTCTGGTCAAGCCCCTGACTGATATGACCAGAAAGGACGGTAACCCACAGAGTTGGTCTCAGGCTTATATTGTTCGTAAATGTGGTGCAAGAGAAGAACACGTTCAGCCTCTTAGAATTAAGAAAGCTGGCAATAAAGTTTTTCCAATACATCAACAAGTGTGACATGTCAAACAGGACCTTATACCTATAAACTACCGGTAGAGGTGTAACTTGAACCTTCAGGGACCCGGTGAAATATCAGGGGTCTAAACAAACAGAGGAAGGAGATCGAGGACAGCTGCACAAAATTTAATTGACAGGAATAGCTATTTACAAAGCTTCCTGTTTAGTCACAAACTGAGGCATAGTACTGTAAACGGTTTACTATGCTTCAATTATGAATAGACAAAGTCGGTGACTGGTACGGGCCACTCACTGTGTCTATTCACATAAGGAAGGAGGCGGGAACTTACACAATTACCGGCCCCTTCTTTGCTCTCCATTCTGACACATCCCCTGCAGTAGCAGGCCCGAGAGGGAAGGAGAGAAGCCCACAGCTCTGCCGGGGGGGGGGGCTATGGAGGCCAGGAGAGCACACAGGGGGGCCCGGAACAGTAGGACCGGGATGGGAGGGGCAACAGAAGAATATAGAGGAAATCCTTAATTTCCTCCTGCAGCCACTGAATGCAGGTGGAGAACGAAGGGCATTGTTTCCTCTATATGCCACCACCTCCACTGCCATTCCTATCCAGGTTTACAGGGGGGCGGCATGTACTATGTACAGATTGCAGGGCTCAGAAGGATGCTACTTACAGAGTGCAGGGCTCAGGAGTATGCCACTTACAGGATGAAGTGTTCAGGAGTGTGCTATGTACAGAGTGCAAGGCTCAGGAGTGTACTACGTCCAAAGTGCAGGGCTCAGAAGGATGCTATGTACAGGGTGCAGAGTTCATGAGGATGAAATATTCAAGAGTGTCTTCAGAAACTCTGTAGTTGAAGCTGGTGTCGGCTTCCATAGTGAGGCTTAAATTGACATCATCTGCATAGTGGCACAGGCTATGCTCTCATCAGTTATGGCAAATGAGTGCTATGGCTGGGGCCTGGGCTAACTGATCCTGCCTCTAACAGGTGTAATATAGCATTCCTGATGTAAAGCTCTGCGCAAACTGTTGGCGCTATATAAATCCTGAATAATAAAAATTCCCTTTGAGGGAACTTCATCTTTGACAAGCTGGATAGCACTGCAACCCGGGCCACAGTTGGCAAGTTGGAGTCCTGCCTCAGGACCGGTGCCTGATAGGCCGGAACACAACTAGTCTAGAGAAAAAGTTCGGAGTGTGCGAGGGTCGCACCTTTTTACAGACCAGGTCGGGATTCTAGAAAGAGCTGTTGTGGAGATCAGATTTCTCCTCAGAAATATGCTAAAAGCTGAGTTTGGGCCTCAGACTATTGGAACGTCAATGTGGTCTTTCTGGGACATGTATGGTCCATCAGAAATCCTACTCATCTCAGATTAATTTTATCTCACTCATTCACCTCACTGAATTTCAATCTTCAACTCACTCTGAGATAAAAGAAGGATATATTCATATACGCATTACATAAGTCACTGGTGTCACCAAGTACTGCCGTGCCAGTCTCTGAATGCAAGAGATTTCAGGGCAGGTACTTGCCCCTCTTTATTCATAATGAGTCCAGCCAGGTGACTGGCTTGTTTCCAATAAACCTAAGGGGCCAGATTCTCAGCGGCGCTACGACGGAGTATCTCAGATACCCCGTCGTATCGCCGTTTTTTTTGGCTCGTATCAATGCGAGTGATGCTTAGCATCACTTTGGCATAGATACGCTTCAACATCCGACAAGTGTAATACCATTACACTTGCGGATCGTAGTTGTAATGACAACTCCGGCCACTGGGTGGCCTTTACGTTGTTTTCTCATTTGCCTATGCAAATGAGGCTACTACGCCGATTCCCGATCGCTTTTACGCCGCCCCGTCGTCGCGCACGTCGTTTTCGAACTCGTAAGGTTACCCCTGCTTCTATGAGGAGTAACCTTACGAAGTCCCATCGGATGCCGTCGGGTGCCATGTTAAGTATGGCGTCGGGTCAGCGTCGGCTTTTTCCGTCGCTTACGTCGTTTTACTAACTCGTTCGCGAATAGGGCATTGCGTAGTGACGATCACGTCGTTTTGACGTCGGGTTCAACGACGCTTTCCGACGTGAGCTGGAGCATGTGCACTGGGCTTTTTCCCCGGCCGGCGCATGCGCAGTTTGTTCGACGCGGGGGCGCGCTTAATTTAAATACAAGCCGCCCTATTTGAATTACGCTGGCTTACGCTGGGCCATTTTCGCTACACCAACGCAAACTACGGAGTAAATGCATGGAGAATACGGCACTTGCTCTAGTACGATGCGGCGGCGTAGTGTAAATGGCTTACGCTACGCGGCCGGATTTCTTAGAGAATCTGGCCCAGGATGTTTACTTTCATGTGCCTGTAGCGCTAACATTCTTGTATATTGATGTGTTTGCATACTTTAATACAACGTGTATGGACATTGCTATGTTAAAGTATTTGGAGCCATCTAGTGACCAAATACTGGTAATGTAGAGAGATGTTTGTTTAGTTTTTGGTTTCCTTGGAGACAAGGTCACAGGGCGATGGGGAAACAATCCCGGTTGTTGGGGAAGTGATCTGAAGGTGCCCGAGAGACGGTGGCCTGATTGCAGAGACCAAAAGACACTCATCCGAGCATCGGAGGACCGGATAGATCCAGGGGGCTGAACGGAGCGACTGGCCCAGCTGACGGAGAAGCAAGTTGCAGTCACCGAGCAAATGTTACTACACGGAGCTCCGATCCAGTGGGTGAGCGGGTCACAGCCCACAGTTTGTTAAGTTTCACACGCAGTTAGACTCATATACAGGCCTCACTGGAATTTATAGTTACACGGAGGAGCAGAGCAACTGACATTGAGAAGGCTTGAGGCCTATCTACCGTGACATCTCAAGCAACGTTAGTTGTTGCAGTTACACCAGGAGCACTTTCACTTCAATTTAACTCCTCAAAACTGTGGATTACAAATCACAAGGAGTTACTTAAGCTAGCGAAGAAAAGAAGATCCAGGACTAAGTACTTTAAGTGAGACCTCACGCATAGCTTATAAAGTAGGGGGAGCTTCCAGGTATAAACCTACATATATGTATACTGTTTTCAAATTGTTTATGTTGAAATCCATTGTGCTGTCGTCTTACGCTGGGATGACAGCACAATTACTGTAATCATTTCTTTGCATATTTATCAGTAAAATATATCTCTGGTTAAGTATCTAGTTGTTGTGGCGTACTGTTTTTCTCCCTCCAGTTGCAGTCAGTGGATCCTGGGGTTACAATACAGGTATTTTGTATTGTCTTACAATGTATTGTATTGCATTGCATCACAGCTGTGCCAAGGGGATTGAGCCAAGTTAGTGGGGTTTATTGGTAGAGTGCAGGTCCAAATCAAACCAGCAGCTCCTTCGGGGGTCAGTGCTACATGTGGGGGCTTGTCCGGGATGCACTATACCCACTCCGGCTTGAGTGGCAACGTATCCATATTCATTTTTAGAAGCAGGACTGCTTCTGTTTATCTAGAGGCCTGAATCTGCACTCTCTCTCTTTACCCACCTTAATCTATCTACCTGAGTTATCTGTTTGCCATTGTTGGGCAAGAAATAAAAGCATTAAAGACGTCACCCTGTGTTCTGGACATTCCGTGATTGCATCTCATCTTTATCATTGTCATCCCTAGACACTTCATATAGGTAACATAACATGCCGTCCCATATCTAACCAGTGACTCCTCCGGGGGTAGCGCTACACGCCCATTGAAGAATACTTCTGCAAGTTCCTTCGGTTCACTGTAGGTTAAAACCATCTCCAGCTCCAGCCATTCATGTTTCAACATCACCCTGTGTATTTTCAGGGTCTTATTGGTGGTTATGGTTTTTATCAAAACAAGGAGCATATGCCTGTATAGTTACGTGGATGTCTTTCTCCTACTGTCCCAAAATAAAGGGAAGCTGCTGCATCCCAATCTTTTCAATGCTCATCAAATTTGTATAGCAGCTGAATCTGGAAAAAAAGTCACCTGGATCCCACTTGGTTTCCTGTGTGTCTCTGGGCTTAGTTCAATATAATCAAGAGGACCATTGCCTTCACTCTGTATCCCGATGTGCTGGAACAGAATACTCCTGACCCTGTCTTTTTCCCACCTACAAGCTTTTCAGTGTCTAAAAAAATATTGACACTATAGTGTCTACGGTTCAGAGGGTCAAGTGGAAGTTGGAGAAGGCAGCTCTTCTGGAAGGGGTTTCCCCAGCAGTGGGAACCAGGAAGCAGAATTAAGGTCATCTACATAACCTCTGTCATGAGAGAGAGTCAATGGGTGCAATTCTACATCCATTTCCAGTGTGGTTTCAACTGACAGTTTGGTTCTCGGGTCATCGCTGCTCTCTTGAATACTAGAAGAATGAGTGCAAACAAAGTTAACTGGATAATTTGGTCAAAGTTTGTTCAATACATGTCTGCTGCTGACAGATCATGTAGTGATCTAGAAGTTCTTAAAATATTCTTGGATTGCTCCAGTCGGATTTAGATCTGGCTCTATCGGGCAGCTCCCTGGGAGTTCAAGTGACAGCTTTATCGGTCTTTACAGGTGTATCCCGGTCTAGGCATTTTTTCCTGTCCAACAATTCTTCAAGATGTAATAAAAAAAGTGTCGCGCTATACAAACTGGAGCAATACATATACCTGCATATAGTTAAAACTCATTAGTAAGCAATAATAAAAAATCAATAAAATTAAGCACCCATTTTTAAAACAATAAAGTTGACAAAAAAGTCCACTGAAAAAACTGCAAAGCAATGTGATTCCAAATGATGAGATGATGAAAACACCGGATCAATTCAATGCAATTCCTTGAATAACGGTGACAAATCCCTCCACCAATGACGATGCAGGCTTACCAGAAAATTCAGACCCAAGTAAACATACGTTCCATGAGTCCAAATGGGCTTAAAACCAGAAGGATGTCCTGACGTGTCTCCACCAACAGAGGATCAGCGGCCAATATCCAAACTGATATCCTAAGGCTTGTAGGTATATATCTAATTCTCAGCAATATGCTCGATCACAAGTAGAAAGGGAAGAGAGAAAGAGGCAACATAGCATAATACTGTAGCTGAACGAGAAATTTTAATAAGCAGATGCACTTACAATTATAGCAGTGAACAACGCATGTAATATAAAATCAGCAGCAGCGTCTCTGACGCGTTTCGTGTTAATACACTTCTTCAAAGAAGCAGCTAGGCTCAGACCTCGGAGTAAGCGGAGGTTTTCCAAATGGAGTCTCCCTCTTGTTCTCAACTCCCCCTCGGGAATTGGAGTGGAGTGTTCTAGGGCTGTCTCCGTTAAAGGCCTCTCTGTCAAGTTTGCCTTTTTTCCTGGCCATCACCTCTGCATATAAAGCCTTAGAGATAGATTCACTGGTCATGGAGAACTTTTCTTACATTCTTTCGAGTCCAAGTGTTGCTTGACTCAATTCCCAAGGGTATATGAGTCTTTAATGGGAGCCAAGAAAATTGTTTTGCCAACCTTAGAGATAAAACTTGTGTACTTTAGATGTGAGAGAGGGCGCACTGTGGCTTAGTTGGTTAAAATGCAAGTCTAGTAGACAGGGAATCTCGAGTTGACTCCCAGCAGTGCCTTCCTTCAGTTCTAGGCATCCCTTAGATCAGCACTCAAAATTTCCACTCGCCTACTAGCATTTGGCGAGTGGATTTAAGCTGGGGGCGAGTGATGACAGGGATGCATGACCAATCTCCCTACAATCTGTGCCTACACTTATGCCGCGTACACACTGTCGTTTTTTGCGATGAAAAAAAACTTCATTTTTTAAAACGTCATTTAAATTGATTGTGTGTGGGCAAAACGTCGTTTTTTGTCTTTAAAAAAACGACCAAAAAAAATTCCAACTTGCTTGAATTTTTTGTGTAGTTTTTCAAAACGTCGTTTTTTGTTTCACAAAAAATCACTGTGTGTAGCAAAAACGTCGTTTAAAACGAAGTTTTTCAACCCGCGCATGCCCAGAAGCTAGTTATGAAGCGAGCTTCAATGGAAAAAAGAGTGGTGAACGTAACCTCGCTTTTTGTGAAAAAAACGATGGTGTGTATGCAACATCGTCTTTGAAAAGTGACGTTTCAAAAACGTCGTTTTTTACTTCACAGAAAACGTTGTTTTTTTTCATTACAAAAAATGATTGTGTGTACACGGCATTAGAGCCCGGATGAGATTTGTGGTCGAAGAGGAAAGGTGCATGCTCGGGAAAAGTAGTCTGGTGAGCCGCGCACAGGCAGAGCAGTACACAGGTGCTCTCCTTACAATCCTCATTAAGCCATGGGACCTAACAGTATGACCTCTCTGAGCCTGCCCCCCCCCCCCGACCAATGTAGCTGGAGAGCAGGGAGCAGGAAGTAATGATTGAGGTGGAGGATTGCGAAAATTACCACTCCGGTGCAGCGCTCACTGAAAGTTGCCCTGACATGAGAGCGGGAGCCTTCCAGTTTGTGCAGTTTTCTTCTCCTTGTGCTCTATGTAAGTGTCCAACAGTTCAGCCTGAGCACTGTGAACAGACTGGTCTCAATGTGTGCTGTTCTATGGTGTCAATGGCTGTGCAGTTGTGTGGATCTCAGCGCTGGATTGTACTCCCTCCTGCTGTGCTGCAGCTCCTCTCCTCACTGCCAGCCTAAATAAAAGGGGGACGTGGGGACATGCAAGCGTGAAGCCGCACACACAGGCTCCTGATGATGAATAGGAGAGGGAGAGAGAGAGAGGATGGATGGGAGTTGCAGAGGAGAAAGCAAGAGAATAGGGAAGAGACCCAGTCCCTCTGGTCTGCCACTAGTGCCCTGTCCCTCTGGGCTGCCCCCAGTGCCCTGTTCAATTTTGTTAAAGTTGTTGTTGGTAATATTTAATTGTGTAACTTGACTCTGCCTAAAACATTTACCAGTGTCATTCTATGAGATAATCTACGAGGGCGTGTTTACAGGTGCACAGGGCAGTGTATGAATTAGGTGGGGCAACTGGTGGCGAGTAACCCTTGAGGCCTGGCTAGTAGCTCAGGACTTGAAATTTTGAGCCCTGCCTTAGATATTGGCGGTATAGGAGCTTCCGGGAATAGTAAGAACACTATTGGCTAAGATGAGTGGAGAAAATGAATATGAATACCAAAACATATATGGCGCCCATAGCTTCCTGATGACGCAACAACGCTTGTGAAATGCGTAGAGGCTTCTGGGTAATCTGTATAGGCAGAATAACGCCACGTGACACCTCCGGACGCTGAACCGCTCAGGAACCGAGGTGTGGAACGCAAGCTGGTGGAGCAGCATGGAGAGTGGTAATGCTGGACAGACTAGTGCCGGTCAGGATAGGCACAGAAACATGTGAGTGAAATTTTTTATTATGGCTTTGAATGAATAAACCTATATAATTTTGAACATACTACACGCTAGGGCTGCGCATCTTCACCGGTCTCACGATTCGATGCGATTACGATTATCAAGTCCACGATTCGATTCGATTCGATTCCGCGATGCATCACGATGCATCAAGATTACTGCGCACGGTTTTCATCTGTTCTTAAAAAAAATTCTCTGCATGTAGCAAACTGTAAACACAGCAGACAACTTAAAGAGGAGCTCCAGACTGACCCCGAAATACTACAAGAGATGGACAGAGACTGCAGACAATGATACTAGAGAGGATCAAAGACTGCGGACATTGTCCCCATAAAGTCCTACCAAACAACAATGTATGCCGTGTCATAAATTATGGTTTATGTATGTCTTATTGTCTTAGTGATTGATTCACATCAAAACTTCATTGATACCTTTTTTTGTATGATTTTTAGTTTTTCTCATTACTGCCCCACACATGCAATGCATGGCTGCATGTGTGTGGCAGTGATGAGCAAAAGCAAAAATCAAAAAAAAAAAAAAAAGGGTATAAATTTTTAAATCAATAAAGTTGCGATGTTAATCAATCACTAAGACATACATAAACCAGTTTGCCATCAATTGCTGCCAGTGTGCCATCAATTGCTGCCAGTGTGCCATCAATTGCTGCCAGTGTGCCATCAATTGCTGCCAGTGTGCCATCAATTGCTACCAGTGTGCCATCAATTGCTACCAGTGTGCCGCCAGTGTGCCATCAATTGCTGCCAGTGTGCCATCAATTGCTGCCAGTGTGCCATCAATTGCTGCCAGTGTGCCATCAATTGCTACCAGTGTGCCATCAATTGCTACCAGTGTGCCGCCAGTGTGCCATCAATTGCTGCCAGTGTGCCATCAATTGCTGCCAGTGTGCCATCAATTGCTGCCAGTGTGCCATCAATTGCTGCCAGTGTGCCGCCAGTGTGCCATCAATTGCTGCCAGTGTGCCATCAATTGCTGCCAGTGTGCCATCAATTGCTGCCAGTGTGCCATCAATTGCTGTCATCAATTGCTGCCAGTGTGCCATCAATTGCTGCCAGTGTGCCATCAATTGCTGCCAGTATGCCATCAATTGCTACCAGTGTGCCGCCAGTGTGCCATCAATTGCTACCAGTGTGCCATCAATTGCTGCCAGTGTGCCATCAATTGCTGTCATCAATTGCTGCCAGTGTGCCATCAATTGCTGCCAGTGTGCCATCAATTGCTACCAGTGTGCCATCAATTGCTACCAGTGTGCCATCAATTGCTACCAGTGTGCCGCCAGTGTGCCATCAATTGCTGCCAGTGTGCCATCAATTGCTGCCAGTGTGCCATCAATTGCTGCCAGTGTGCCATCAATTGCTGCCAGTGTGCCATCAATTGCTGCCAGTGTGCCATCAATTGCTGCCAGTGTGCTGCCAGTGTGCCACCAATTGCTGCCAGTGTGCCACCAATTGTGCCATCAATTGCTGCCAGTGTGCCGCCAGTGTGCCACCAATTGCTGCCAGTGTGCCACCAATTGTGCCATCAATTGCTGCCAGTGTGCCGCCAGTGTACCATCAATTGCTGCCAGTGTGCCACCAATTGCTGCCAGTGTGCCACCAATTGCTGCCAGTGTGCCATCAATTGTGCCATCAATTGCTGCCAGTGTGCCATCAATTGCTGCCAGTGTGCCGCCAGTGTGCCATCAATTGCTGCCAGTGTGCCATCAATTGCTGCCAGTGTGCCACCAGTGTGCCATCAATTGCTGCCAGTGTGCCATCAATTGCTGCCAGTGTGCCATCAATTACTGCCAGTGTGCATCCCCCAAGTAAGTACCTGATGATGATGTCTGTCAGTGTTCTGCTGCCTGCAGTCCTTGGCCGTCTCAAGGCTTCTACAGCAGCCTGTGCAGTGTGCACAGTGTAAGGTGAGCCAAGGAGGAAGGCTCTCGGGAGTCGGGACCGGGGCATCACTTCAGGAATTGGGGACACTCGTTCCACGTGGTGACGGGCGGCTGGGAATGCCGTCAGCGGGGGGCGGGAAAGGAGGGAAGGCTAACACGCCCATGGCTTCTTCGGCCGAATCAGCGGGGGGGGCGGGAAACGAGGCGATGCTTACACCCACGGCTTCTTCGGCAGCACCAGCGGGGGGCGGGAAAGAGGTGCGGCTAACGCCCACAGCTTTTTTTTTTCGGATGAAAAATCTGACTCGGGAGGGGGGGGGGAGCGGCGCGCAAGTGACGTCATCAAAAATCGATTAATGTAAGTCGTAGCATCGGAATCGCATCGTGAGTGGTCGAATCGCGATTCACCGATGCTACGATTAATTTCAACACCCCTACTACACGCCCTCTTATTTTAAGAACTATTTCACCCCATTGGGAAAGGAAAGCAGCAGGAGAGCTGCAAGGAAAGGGAAAGCTTCTCAGATCTGGAACACAACGTGTTGATATTCCTATAGGCGATTATCACAGATTGTTCTGGTGAGCACATATATTGTTTAAAGGTGGTGGTGACATTGAAGCACAATATATATGAAATGATGAAAAGCACTCTGAGAATGTGGGATAGGGTACAGATATTACTTAATAGTAAATTCAACTCTCCACTTATTAATTTAAAAAAAAAAAAACGCATATTTCACACCGGGTGAGTTAAAAACTGGGGGAAATTGGATTAAAAAGGATAGAGTGTACTTAGGGGATATTATAAGGAATGGGGAGCTGGCCACCTTCGAGGAGCTGAGGTCCAGACGAGACATATGGAACCTCGATAGGTGGCACTATATGCAGTTACGTCACTTTGTGCAGCAACTTCCCCATCCATTAAGGACGGGGACCGAGCTGACACCATTAGAGAAGGTTTGCACTGGGAAGAATATTAAGGGCACTATTTCGAAATTATATAAGATACTTATAAAGATCGGGGCACGGAGAGCAACACACTTAGTGGAAAAATGGGAAAGGGAGCTGGGAATCTCCAGGGGGGTGGTCACGGTTAATAAGATATTGTCTCTGGTCCACTCCTCCGCCTCGGATATGCGAACTGCAGAAATGAATTATAAGTGCATCTCCGGGTGGTATATCACCCCAGCTAAACTGAGTAAATTTAAAACCGGTCAGTCCGCGGAGTGTTGGCGCGGTGCCCCGACAATGGCACGATGGCACACTTATGGTGGACTTGTCCCATAATTCAGAAATACTGGGACGCCATATTGCATCAAGTTAAGGAAGTAACGGGTTTGGAGGTAAAAAAAGACCCGTGGGTAGTCTTATTTCATGGGAGCTGTGAAGGAACAAAAAAATATAAGCAGTCATTATACCCAAAAAATGGCAAGACACCGAAAGCCCACAGATATGGGAGTGGGTGGCGGCAGTGGAAGAAACATACAGGATGGAGCAGCTGAGGGAAAATACCTTAGAAACCAAGAACGACTTTGAGAGTAAATGGCAAAAGTGGAAGGGGTATAAAAAAACATGGAACTATGTTGAGAATTTAAGAGCACCATCATGAGGGACTCCGCAGCACCCGGGGTGCTGCCAATATCGGATGCACCGAGTCATCACTGTTAGATGACGTAATAGAGCAGTTTCCTCTTTACATATATACAAAAAAAAAAATTTACAAGGCAAAAAGATTTCGGAATAGTTTCACAGATGATGCAAAATAGCAAATAGAGATGATCAAAGCACCATACGATGAGCGGGTCTTTAAAGCTTGGTAATAGCTGATGTGAAAAAATAAATAAAAATAAAGGTGGTGGTGATACAACAGGTTGAAGAGTCACTAATATTTGGACGATTTAACACATGAAATCTGCAAAAGTTTTACTTTCACGTATTGAACTTTATCTTCACTTATGTGATCTTTATTGGTTGGAGCACTTGTTTGTTTTAGCACACATTGGTTATTTATTTATTTAATTGGTTACGTATATTATTTGGTGTATTTGATTTACACACATATACAGTGCGGAAAATAATTATTTGAACACCCTGCTATTTTGCAAGTTCTCCCACTTGGAAATCATGGAGGGGTCTGAAATTGTCATCGTAGGTGCATGTCCACTGTGAGAGACATAATCAAAAAAAAAATTCCAGAAATCACAATTTATGAATTTTTAACTATTTATTTGTATGATACAGCTGCAAAGAAGTATTTGAACACCTGTCTATCAGCTAGAATTCTGACCCTCAAAGACCTGTTAGTCTGCCTAAATTAGATGCACCTGTTTGAGGTCATTAGCTGCATAAAGACACCTGTCCACCCCATACAATCAGTAAGAATCCAACTACTAATATGGCCAAGACCAAAGAGCTGTCCAAAGACACTAGAGACAAAATTGTACACCTCCACAAGGCTGGAAAGGGCTACGGGGAAATTGCCAAGCAGCTTGGTGAAAAAAGGTCCACTGTTGGAGCAATCATTAGAAAATGGAAGAAGCTAAACATGACTGTCAATCTCCCTCGGACTGGGGCTCCATGCAAAATCTCACCTCGTGGGGTCTCAATGATCCTAAGAAAGGTGAGAAATCAGCCCAGGACTACACGGGAGGAGCTGGTCAATGACCTGAAAAGAGCTTGGACCACCGTTTCCAAGGTTACTGTTGGTAATACACTAAGGCCTCGTACACACGAGCGGATATGTCCGCTGAAAACGGTCCGATGGACCGTTTCAGCAGACATCACCGATCGTGTGTATGGGCTAGCGGACAGATTTGTCCACCCGACAGATTTCAAAGCATGCTTTGAAATCTATCGGGTGGGAATGTGTCCGCCCGACATGTCTGCTGGTTAGTACACTTACCAGCAGACATGTCGTCCCGCACCGCCGCCGCGCCGCCGCCGAATGGATTCGGCGCATGCGCGGAAGTGTTTTACTTCCTGGTGCGGTGACGTAGCGGTGACGTGGGGGCGTCAACGTCACCGCCACGTCACCGCGCCGTCCGCCGGCGGGGAATTTGATCCGATGGTGTGTACACGCCATCGGACCAAACTCCAGATCGGACATATCCGATGGAAACGGTCCGCGGACCGTTTTCATCGGATATGTCCGATCGTGTGTACGAGGCCTAAGACGTCATGGTTTGAAATCATGCATGGCACGGAAGGTTCCCCTGCTTAAACCAGCACATGTCAAGGCCCGTCTTAAGTTTGCCAATGACCATTTGGATGATCCAGAGGAGTCATGGGAGAAAGTCATGTGGTCAAATGAGACCAAAATAGAACTTTTTGGTCATAATTCCACTAACCGTGTTTGGAGGAAGAAGAATGATGAGTACCATCCCAAGAACACCATCCCTACTGTGAAGCATGGGGGTGGTAGCATCATGCTTTGGGGGTGTTTTTCTGCACATGGGACAGGGCGACTGCACTGTATTAAGGAGAGGATGACCGGGGCCATGTATTGTGAGATTTTGGGCAACAACCTCCTTCCCTCAGTTAGAGCTTTGAAGATGGGTCGAGGCTGGGTCTTCCAACATGACAATGACCCGAAGCACACAGCCAGGATAACCAAGGAGTGTCTCTGTAAGAAGCATATCAAGGTTCTGGCGTGGCCTAGCCAGTCTCCAGACCTAAACCCAATAGAGAATCTTTGGAGGGAGCTCAAACTCCGTGTTTCTCAGCGACAGCCCAGAAACCTGACTGATCTAGAGAAGATCTGTGTGGAGGAGTGCTTTATATTAATTTAAAGGATCAGCGCAGTAATATATGCGTGCATTTATGTACACATATATATATATTTCTTCTCACAATTTTACACTTCTTTTTTAGAGGTGTTCACTAAAACTGCAGCAGACCGTTCAATAAAAATAATATTGATGAGCGCGGGTGACATAACACACACATCCCTCAGATATTGTAAAGTTCTATCTAAAAAGCTACAACTTTCTTCAGGTATCTGAACACCTGCTGATTATTTTGCCAGAAAGGACAGAAAAACGAATGATTGTGGCACGGATTGCTTAGGCCATCCAACAGTCTCACAGAGCCAATGGCTTGGCTCCTTTGGAGGTAGTGTCTGCTCACTCAACCAGGAGTGGGTCTACACCTTGGGAAGCTTTGCAGCATGTGGTTCCCAAAGTAGTCTGTAGGGTGGCCTTGTGGTCCTCAATCAATACGTTATGGTTCATTATTGTGTAGAGTCCGCTTTCTTATCCTCTGTTAATTTTGGCTTGCAGGTCCTATCTGTTGAACAAATTAAAGCCTTTGGTTTAGCATTGCCCACCCATTGGGTTTTTGGAGAGTTAGTTACCATCTGTATGTTATTAACCACTTGCCTACTGTGCACCTACACCCCCTTCCTGCCCAGACAAAATTTAAGCTTCCGGCACTGCGTCGCTTTAACTGACAATTGCGCGGTCGTGCGACGTGGCTCCCAAACAAAATTGGCGTCCTTGTTTTCCCACAAATAGAGCTTTCTTTTGGTGGTATTTGATCACCTCTGCGGTTTTTATTTTTTGCGCTATAAACAAAAATAGAGCGTCAATTTTTAAAAAATGCAATATTTTTTACATTTTGCTATAATAAATAACCCAAAAAATATATTAAAAAAATATTTTTTTCCTCAGTTTAGACCGATACGTATTCTTCTACATATTTTTGGTAAAAAAAAAATGCAATAAGCGTTTATCGATTGGTTTGCGCAAAATTTATAGTGTTTACAAAATAGGGGATAGTTTATGGCATTTTTTTTATTTTATTTTTTTACTATTAATGGCGGCGATCTGCGATTTTTTTATTGGGACTGTGACGTTATGGCGGACACTTTTCTGACATTTTTGGGACCATTTACATTTATACAGTGAACAATGCTATAAATATGCATTGATTACTGTATAACTGTGACTGGCAGTGAAGGGGTTAACCACTAGGGGGCGGGGAAGGGGTTACATGTGTGTCCTATGAGTGTTCTAACTGTGGGGGGAGGGGGGGTGACTGGGGGAGGTGACCGATTGTGTCCCTATGTACAAGGGACACAATCGATCTCCTCTCTCCCTGACAGGACGTGGAGCTCTGTGTTTACATACAGAGCTCCACGTCCCCGCTCAGTTACTGAGCAATCGCGTGTGCCCGGCGGCGATCGTTGCCGCCGGGCACTCGCACGGGATCCCCGCAGAGCGGCGGGTGCGCGCCCGCCCGCGGCTTTAAAGGGACATCACGTCATGTGACGTGATGTCAGGATAATGGAGTCCTCCGCCCGCCGTCATTTGACGGTGGGCAGAGGACAAGTGGTTAAAGAAGCCTTTAAAAAGCATCTTGGGGGCCCTGATATTTTATACAATACTGTATCAACAACACAAGGAGTACTCACTCACTCGCAGGGTCGGGTGGTGCTACTCCCTTCAACTCCCGAACACAAATTAATCTAGCACAAAGATTTGGGGAGGACCCCGTAGGAGTTCTCAATGGAGGAAGGGAATAAAGTAACTTCAGTCTCAACCTCAACTGAATAAACTTTATTAAAGGGCAAACTCCACAAATAATCACAGATTCACAGACTACACAGTAATTAAAAGGTTTAGCGACAACGTTGCCAATTAAAAGCACATATACCTCGGGTTCACTCACACTCAATGTCAAATTACAAATAGCAGACATTTGCTACAATGAAAGGTCAAGTGGGGTGGAACTGCAAGAAACCACTGTGGTGTTAGCCTTTCCTGGGCTATACACAAACAGTGTGGACATCTGCTCACACCATTTACCTATGACCTTATCTGTACAGACCCAAAGGGTCTGGTACACACTGGGGGGGGGGGGGGCACGGCCTACGCCGTTTTTTTTTTTTTTCCTCCATCTATATTGCCAGGAGACGGCAATACATTACAGTCATGAGCAAGTTTAAATGAAAATTTTTCCTTTAGAAATGTCATTATTGCTGCGGCATGTTCTATACATCACACATATGCGTCACTTTACAGGCAGACTAAGTTGAACCCCCCAGACATGATATTTAAAGAAATATTTCATTTTTATTGATTCACGTTAAGCATCATTAAAATGACTGTTCCTGCATTGATACATGTCCCCCAGGGCCTTTCATGGCAATTACTTGCATATATGCCGTTAAAATGAGGACTTTTGATTTTTCATGTTCATGTTCCATAGGCTAGAACTTTTTGCCTGTTCAAGGTGTTCTGGTGCGAACCAAACCAGGGGGCGTTCGGTCCATTCATATTAAAAAGGTAGAATAGACTTCCACTTGCAATAGTTCTAGCCAACTCTATAGGTTGTTTTAAAAACAGGCTGGACGTATTTCTAAATGCACAAAATATACTTGGCTATTAAAACTTATAATATCATACACTGTAGATTGTTGATCCAGGGAGTGCCTTAGGGGATCAGGGAGGAATTTTTTTCTCTTTTGGAGCAAATTGGACCACACTTTATAATATTTATTTTTTGCCTTACTGCAGGGGTGTCCAACCTGTGGCCTATGGAGTGCATGTGGCCCAAGATGGCTATGAATGTGGCCCAACACAAAATCGTAAACTTACCTAGAAATTTTTAGTTTTTGGGAAATTTTTGTAAAATTGTGTTTACACGTAGTCAACACTTGCGGCCGAAGAAACATTTGACAGCATCTCTTTGCTGGATTTTTAGAAGTTTTATCTTCCCAAAGAAAAATATCCTACTCTACACTATCACGCCTTCTGAATTTCGGATTTTTCTGAATGATCTAAATAACGAATACCTAATATCTGTAATGGAACATAACAAATTAAATTTTTTAGGAATTTATGAATTTATTCGAAATAACGGAAAAAAATAAGATGGAATGAAACGAAAATAAACTAATTTTTCAACAGTGCACATGTCTAATCTTTGAATCTACTTATCCTTTTGATATGCAATTTTCAGCTGCATTAAAATCTGTTTATGTATTTTTCATTGTTTAAATTGCCCAGCTTTGGTACAATTTTATATTAAAGATGACTTATGAATAAAATTGGAGGTAGAAAAGGTCTAAGACAAATCCAGCTGTAGAAGACAAAGAGACAACCTCTGAGCCACTGTGTTATAATAGATGCCTAACACAGTGTTTACACTCAGTGCTGAAATAAATGCCAAGAATAATTAAAGCATGACCATTTATCTTCTCTGGCAGCGTGTTTCTGAAAATCAGCCACATCTTCTTGGCAGAATGAAAAAGTGAATAAAATCAATTTATCAATCAATTTCAATGGGCTAAAAGCATACATTTTAAAGACCTTAGAAAAACATGGTTGAGTCACTGCAGAGTGCTGTTTTGTGCCATAGAAAGTGTAATACAAAGAAGAAATTAGATTGTTCAGAACTACCAATAATCAAATGTTCCCAGTGTCCTGAACTATTTAATGGTGTTTCCTATTCACGCTCCAACACCAAATAAATGAAAATAATAACACTGAGTTTGTGTGTGCTCCCGCTTGATATTTGAAGACTGTAAGCAAAATGGATTTATGAAACTGCCTGGCCTGAACAGATGATAGTGAAGAGACTCAGATAATTCATAAATATTAGCATTTAGAGCCGCTTCGGGAGATTTCTGACAATGACATAATTTCTCGTATGGTTTTACCCTTGAACAAGGCTACCCCTGCTGCCCCCCTGTATCATCTTGGTGGATAATAAAGCAGAACTAAACCACTGAGTGATGGGTCTGCTATTGCCATAATGTGCACGCATGTACAACATCCAGCATACTGTATTATGGCACACTTATGTCCTAGAGTGGCCATCTCCATCAATGTGATATCCAGAATTCCCCTTTTTACTCCATTCTTCCTGCTTGCATCTTCCAACAGTCCTCTTCAGAGTCCAGTGACTTCCATGCTGGCCGTTGGATGGCCACCGGTGACGTAATTTGTTGGCATGTACACAGAAGTTACATCGTCTTTCACTTCCAGCTTAATTTCCGGAATTTTAAGACCCGTTCACATGGGGCAAGGATATGCATGTCCCATGCAGTACCATCTTTTCCTGGTATGGGGATGCACAGTTGTTGCATGTATCCCCATGCCAGCTTCCCATTGGGACACGCAGTTGCACATACACAGCTGGTGTTTCCCAACATAACATGCAAGCACAGGTGGGTGTATGTGGGTCACTGAATTGAGTTGGGGGACCTGCGCCAGCACAATCTTGCATGTCAAATTGGAACACAGCAGATGTCTTGGTGCAGCTACATGTCCCAATAGACAAGAGTGGGATGCCGGCATGGGGCTGCACACAAACACCTGTGCATCCCCATGCCAGAAAAAAATAGCCCTGCATGGGGCACCCATGTCATCGCTGGATTTAAATGGGGACTTATAGATGCCATGAATTAGCCACAGTGAATGCTGCACCGTGCATGTGTCACAGGCAGTGAAAACCACTAGAAGCAAGAAGTAGATTTTTTGGCATGCCCCCACTTCCAGAAAATGTATTTTTTTCAGTTTGCATTACGAGTCAGTTTCAAAAGCATTGATTTTCTACATCGAAACCCCTCAATGAGAAAAACTCATCAAAATGCATTTAATAATTAACCTAAATATTAAGTGCCTTCGCAATGTCTTGGCTACCTTTACCTTAGTTCACCCCTCACACTTCAAGCCAAACTCCATGATATTAGCAACCTACCCCCTTTAACTAACACTGATATGAAAAAAAATATATAGAAAGAAAAAAGAAGAGGGCGCCAATGGGTTAATCGACAGATAGCTTTAATTGGTTCTAGATCACAGCATCCACTTACATATGAAAAGTTGGGAGTCCAGTATGTAGATCCTGTATAAAAGTCTCTATTGTGGCGTCCTTCCGCGCTGGTTGTTGGCTGAGAGTGCTCGCAAGCCTCACGGTGTCCGTCTGCCCAGATCGTCGGTAAACCGGCTGGCATGGAGAGACTGACTGGAAGCGAGGCCAGGAGCGCAGCTGAGTCGTGGTGACGTCACTGGGTTGCGACGACGTTTCAAACATGAACATGCTTGAGAAAGGAGCGCGCCTAGTCACTCAAAGGCGCAAGCTCCGAAACGTCGTCGCAACCCAGTGACGTCACCGCGACTCAGCTGCGCTCCTGGCCTCGCTTCCAGTCAGTCTCTCCATGCCAGCCGGTTTACCGACGATCTGGGCAGACGGACACCGTAAGGCTTGCGAGCACTCTCAGCCAACAACCAGCGCGGAAGGACGCCACAATAGAGACTTTTATACAGGATCTACATACTGGACTCCCAACTTTTCATATGTAAGTGGATGCTGTGATCTATAACCAATTAAAGCTATCTGTCGATTAACCCATTGGCGCCCTCTTCTTTTTTCCTTTCTATATATTCTGGAGTCTGGGCTTTTGTCTCCCCCACCTTTGAAGGCTTGCCTCGGGACAACGACCAGGACCAACAGCTTTAAATAGATCAGCATTCTCCCCTCCATGTCTCCACCTCTCATCTTCAGGTCCTTTTTATTTTCACATATATAACTTTTTAATAACTTGTTTTATGAAGGACTTTTTAAAAACAGCGGACTCTGTAGCTGCTATATACTACTGATTGTTTTTGCGCCACTACTTTTCTATTTCTTTTGAAAAAATATATACAATGTCTCACAAAAGTGAGTACACTCCTCACACTTTTGTAAATATTTTATTAGGGCCCTTTCACACGTGCGGACGAACGGTCCACTTTTTCTAAGTCCGTAAACGGACTTAGAATGGGGCCCTATGGGAGCGGATCCGTTAGCGGATGATGCATCCGCTAACGTCCGCCTACGATCCACATCCGTCAGGATCCGTTTTGCGGACGGAAGAAAGCCCTATTTTTCTTCCGTCCGGTGGATCGGATCGAATGCAAACGGACAGACGGTCCGTTTCCATCCGATCCCCCATAGGGGAGAGCGGAGGAGAGACAGGGCGGTCCCTGCACAGTGTGCGGGGACTGCCCTGTCTGCCGACAGCTGAGCGGGACCCCCCGCTGAGCCGACGGACACACACGGAGTGGACCGAAAAACGGTCCGCACCGTGTGAAAGGGCCCTTATATCTTTTCATGTGACAACACTGAATAAATTACACTTTGCTACAATGTAAAGTAGTGAGTGTACAGCATGTATAACAGTGTAAATTTGTTGTCTCCTCAAAATAGCTCAACACAGCCATTAATGTCTAAATTGCTGGCAACAAAAGTGAGTATACCCCTTAGAGAAAATGTCCAAATGGGGCCCAAAGTTTCAATATTTTATGCGGCCACCATTATCTTCCAACACTGCCTTAACTCTCTTGGGCATGGAGTTCACCAAAGCTTCACAAGTTGCCACTGGAGTCCTTTTCCACTCCTTCATGACAACATCACAAAGCTGGTGGATGTTGGAGACCTTGTGCTCCTCCTCCTTCCATTTGAGGATGTCCCACAGATGCTCAATAGGGTTTAGGTCTGGAGAAATGCTTGGTCAGTCTATCACCTTTACCCTCAGCTTCTTTAGCAAGGCAGTGGTCGTCCTGGAGGTGTGTTTGGGGTCGTAATGTTGGAATACTGCCCTGCGGCACAGTTTCCGAAGGGAGAGAATCATGCTCTGCTTCAGTATGTCACAGTACATGTTGGCATTCATGGTTTCCTTAATGAACTGTAGCTCCCCATTGCACTCATGCAGCCCCAGGCCATGACACTCCCACCACCATGCTTGACTGTAGGCAAGATACATTTACCTTTGTACTCCTCACCTGGTTGTCGCCCCACACGCTTGACACCATCTGAACCAAATAAGTTTATCTTGGTCTCATCAGACCACAGGACATGGTTCCAGTAATCCATGTCCTTAGTCTGCTTGTCTTCAGCAAATTGTTTGTGGGATTTCTTGTGCGGGCTTCCTTCTGGGACAACAGCCATGCAGACCAATTTGATGCAGTGTGTGGCATATGGTCTGAGCACTGACAGGCTGACCCTCCTCCCCTTCAACATCTGCAGCAATTCTGGCAGCACTCATATGTCTATTTCCCAAAGACAACCTCTGGATATGACGCTGAGCATGTGCACTCAACTCCTTTGGTTGACCATGGCGAGGCCTGTTCTGAGTGGAAATCATCCTGTTAAAATGCTGTATGGTCTTGGAGAATAAGAGCGATAACACCAAATTGAACACACCTGCTCCCCATTCACACACGTGACCTTGTAACACTAACGAGTCACATGACACCAGAAAGGGAAAATGGCTAATTGGGCCCAATTTGAACATTTTCACTTAGGGATGTATTTACTTTTGTTGTCAGTGGTTTAGACATTATTGGCTGTGTGTTGAGTAATTTTGAGGGGACTGAAAATTTACACTGTTATACAAGCTGTACAATCACTACTTAACACTGCAGAAATTACACTTTGCTACAAAGTAGTCACATGAAAAGATATAATAAAATATTTACAAAACTGAGGGGTGTTCTCACTTTTATGAGATGCTGTATATATATTATACAATGCCCATTTTGTTTACCAGAACCCATGTCATGATCCTCCCTTTAAATGCCTGCATAATGTGGACATCTCCTATTTGTGGAGGCGACACTTGCAGCAGCCTGATTCTCTCTCATAGGCTCTAGAGGCGAACTCACGAAAGAAGAAGGAAGAAGTAAAAATGGTTCAGAAGTAACATCAGATTCTAGAAGTGACCCATCATACACCCGAAGTGCAATGGTGGCCATTCTGAATGAGGTCCACAGGCTTTTTATTCTATTTGTAAGTGAAATTGGCATTGAAATAAATGGTGTAATTTCATGAAAAATTGCTGCACTATAGATCCTTTCTGCTATCTATGTATGTGTAATATTTAGTAAAGTGCATGGGGTGATTATTTGGTGAATAGTGTAATTGATAACACAGTTCATGGTGATCAGGAAGAAGCATATAGTTTGCTAAATGTGAGTGGGTAGAACACAGTAACCGAAACACTTCTTTAAGCAGTATCACGCTATATTTTAGGTTTCTCTGAGGATTTCTGCACATACATTCTTGGAATTCAGGGGGATGAACGCTGTTCCGTGATTAGGTAGATATGCATAAGAAATATTGATATCTGGTAAAGTGCATGGAGCGAGAGGTGCAGCACAGCACACATAGTGGATTTGCAATTAGGATTTAAAGGGACATGCACATTTCTGGCTCACTATTTGTGAGTAGGTTTTTGTAAACGTTTTTTGTTTATATGTTTTACAGTATCGGGGGAAAATTCACTCTGCACTACAAGTGCACTGCAAGTGCACTTGAAAGTGCAGTCGCTGTTGATCTGAGGGGGACATTCAAGTGTAGCACTACCCCCGGAGGAGCTGCTGGTTTGTTTTGGGTGGCATGTTACCTCGTGGCTCCTCTGCCATCTAGGGGTGTATGGTGAAAGTAGAAGTAACGGAATGTCCATGACAGGTCTCTTTTTCTGTGCTCTTTATTACCCAGCCGGGTAAAAACAATAAAACTGGTGATGAAGTGTAGAGATTTAGCAGAAGGAGAAATAGCAGATTTAGGCGTAACAATAGGCAAACAGTCCTGCTCCCACCTGTAGCATTTAATTCGCCACTCCAACCTGAGTGGGTTTAGTGTACCCGGACAGGCCTCTCTCACCGACCTGGCAGACAGAGTATCACTCGGAACTTAGGGACTTCCTTTGAATTGAGATAGCAGAGATAATCCTCCTTGATAGACTTTGCGCCTGGATCTCCTTCAGGTAGTTGCAATTAGGTTACCGACTGATAGGTGACCAACGTCCAGCCTCTCAATACCCAGTTACCTTGATCCCCGGTGGATGGTCGAGACCCTATTGGGTTGCCAGCCTCTCTTGGCTCTCCTCAGGCAGACTCACCGAACAGCTACCTCTCAAAGGAACAACGCTTGGGATCTCCTTAAGATTGGGGACCCAGTCAATCACTGGGGCCCAGCCACTGTTCAAACGTTCCAGACCAACGTGGTCCCAGAACAAGGAACACTGTGTGTCACAGGCACCCTGGCCTGAAAGGCCATTTCCCCTGGGGCGCCGTGTGGCGTGGTCACCCTAAAAGTGGGTGCCACGTTGGAAGAAGACCCAGACCAATGGCGCCTGTCCCATTAATACCCTCCCCAGAATGCACAGCGAAGAAAACTCCGAAACCTCGACTCCGCTGCTGCCACTTATCGCCCCGGGGGTGAGCTCAGCACCCCAGACACGACAGAATTAGCCCACAGCACAGCCAAGCTGAGACAGAGACCAAAATTTGAACAAATCAGACTAGTTAGAGCCACTTAGCTTTCTGACCCCCTCTAAATTCAAACGAGCACCGGTTCTAAGAAGTAACCAGGCGCTACACCAGGCGCTACACAAGGAAAAAAAAAACGCATTTTGCTTGCACAAAAAAAAATCAGCAGAGCTTTCCCTCAGATCTACAGCGATCTAAAGCGACTGCACTTCCAAGTGCACTTGCAGTATATTTGCCTTTCGTAAATAACCCTCTATGTGTATGGTTTTCCCTTTGGGAGCTCCTAATATCCTTTTGGAAGTGTAAGTTGAGCATTTCTCTCAAGAAGGATAGAACACAGCAACTGGAGAAGAGGATTAAACAATGGTGCATGAAAAGACTTGACTTGATTGGAGGGTAAAGGTGTATATAATGGAGCACATAAGCCCAATTAAATGTGAGCACATTATATGATTTTTTCTTACTCAATATTTTTATTGAATTTTCAATTCTCAAACAAAATTACAAACTGTAAACATACATCTGCAGTTACACAGTGAATGAGTAATTTGCATAAGTGAGTATTGTTACCAACAACAGTATGCAAGATAAACAATATTAATTAGTAAAATAATTAGAATGGATATGAATATTATTTTAATTTTAATATTGAAAGGTTCATAAATCCCAAAGAGGGAATAAATTGAAAGAATATTAATCAGATGAGTAAGTAGAGGAGAAGAAAACAAAGGAGATATAAAGAAGTATTGAGGTTATCATTTCAAAGCAAAGCAGGAGTCATGTATTATGCTTCAAGTCTCATTGTCAATTAGATTTAGGTATCATGGTGTTTGGAGGTAATTAATCCAAGGGGACCACTGTAGCTGGCCAGCTAGAACCTGTCCTAGGTAGCTAATATAACTTAGATGTATATACAGTTAAACCTGCTAAGAACCTAATGTACAGCACATGTTTATATGTGAGAGACAAAAGCAAAGTTATAGAGTTAATATAGAGTCATAGAGTTAAGCTTTTGTGACTCATCACAGGCCTTGACCCAATCACAGCCAATCTCACATTGAGCAGAGCCTTGGCCCAGTCACAGCCAGCTTTGCATCCACACTGTCTGGGAGGTTCCTAGTGCTGTACATGTGCTCTGCTAGATTGTTCCACAGAGACAGAACCACATGGAGACAGAAACACACAGATACATACAGAGAGCAGTTCTTATGGAAGCCAGAGGGTAAAATTAGGTAACTATACAGTTATATATATGTTCTTATTGTAAATAGTGTGATTAGAACTGTATACTGATTTGGCTGTGTGTTCACTTGTAGTTCCACCATACCTCCTAACCTAATTCAGAAACCAAACCTGAATCACTCATCACTCAGCAAACTAAGCTAACCCTGCAAACCCGAACCATATCAAACCTTCATACCTTCAAACTACAGTTATACCTTTCAGAGAAATCAGAGAATGCTTTGATAACTTACAGAGAGAGAGAGAGAGTAAATACTGAAGAAAGAAATATATCCACCATTTTATGTTAAATGACAAGATTGAATATTTGAAGCACCATTTTCTGTTATACTTATTCATCACGTGTTTTGTACATGGACTGTCTGCTGCAAAGCAGCAGTATTTTATATGAAGAAAAGTGAAGTTATTAAAGAAGTTATTTTAAGCATTTGGTGTGCTCTTTAAACCTACTGCTTCCATAGAACGGCAATAGAGGAATTTCAGAGTAATAGACAGTCTTGTTGGACTGAAAAGTCAGAGATATCACAATTCTTCTAATGCCACAGCGCATGAGGCACTTCATAGTGCTACGCCTGCCACAACCACAGCTTGTTTATCTTTAAGAAAACTGTTACATTTTTCATTGATCATGATCCAAGAATTATTTATTTTTTTACCACATCAAGATTAATCACTGGAGTCTTCCATGCACATGCTATTGCTATTTTTGCTGCAGAAAAAAATAATAAAGAAAAGAGTTAAAAGATTCCTTGGGGTCCCGTCTGGCAGGTCTGTAAATAGTGCTGTCTTAGAATTTTTAGGTATATTCAGTCCAGTCACAGAATAAACCAACGTAAAAATTCTGATCCAAAAGCGTTGGACTTTGGGGCAGGACCACCAAATATGGTACATGGTTCCCCCTTGTCCACACCCTCTGAAGCAAAGGGGTAAAGTGTCAGGGTATATTTTTGCTAATTTCGTTGGGACCAAATACCACCTGGATAATACTTTATAATTTGCTTCTACTAGTGAAGTATTCCTCTGTGCACCATGGTCGACCACTGTTCCCAGATTTCCTTCTCTATAGTTTCACCCAAGTCTAATTCCCATGCAATTTGTTAAGAAGTTTTGGTTTGTCTATCATTGAATATGATTCATGTTTGGATAAGCAGTTATTGTCAAACAAGGTTTTAGCAGTTATATCTATTGAATCAGATTTTTTTTCACCTTAATGCATAGATTGCAATTAGGTGAAAAAACATTTTCCTTTACAACTCCTTTAAAATTGCTTGACGTTTTTTCGATGGGAGCCACATCAGAAGATCTATTGGTAGTGAAGGACTGGCTTGTGTTTCCAACAGAACCCAATCAGGATGATATATTGTAGAAAAAATCTGGTGTATTTGTACCATTTGAGCAGCTCTATAGTACTTCAAGAAATGAGGAACTCCTAGTCCACCTTTCCATTTGGAAACGTAAAGAGTGGAGTGAGCCACCCTGTATCCACTATTCTCCCAAATGAATTTATATACTAACGATTGAAGTTTTTTAATGTAAGTGAATGGTATTGGAATTGGTAACGTGCAAAAGTGGTATAAAAAAACAAGGGAGTATTGTCATTTTAATAGCTGATATTTTACCCATCCAGGAAAGGCCATGCATCTGCCAGTTCTTCAAGTCCTGTTCTATGTATTTATAAAGGGGAGCATAATTAGTTTCAAATAGTGTTGAAATGTTTCGGGTAAGTTTAATCCCAAGGTAAGGGAGTGCTTGTGTACACCTCTTAAATTGAAAAGATTGTTGTATCGTATCTTGTAACAATGTTGGAAGGTTTATATTCAACGCTTCAGATTTAGATTGATTAACGTATAGTCCAGAGATAGTTTCAAACTTAGATAGAGTTGCAAATAAATTTGGTAGGGTAGTAATGGGTTGGATGTCCACTTACCTCCTATTCCTCTATTCCTATTGGATAGAGACCTTAGTTTAGGGGTGTTTTTGTACACACTGCTCAGAGTTTCAATGTAACCTCTTATTTATTAGATTTCATACACTAACGATATAATGGGTGACTGTCATTCATCCATTTTTGGAAGGTAGGCTCCAAACTCCCACAATATGCCATATACTTTAGTTACCGGTGGTAGGTAGACCTCATACCTTTAATAATAGGGTAATTGATGGGGGATTTATTATTGACCTTAATTTAGAGGGCATCACCCTATATATTACCTTACAGTTTTTTGTATACATGGGGGAGTACCCCACATATTAATAAATGTGCCCCTTAATGTTATCTGGAGGACATTTACCCTAATGTAGTTTAAAGGGTGTGTGGTACATATTAAGCAACCCTTGCTTTATTCCCCATTTTTAGATATTTTTGATGTCCTCTCTTCCCAGGCTCAATAGACATAGTTTACGTCAAGCTCTCTTTTATGTACCCACTCTATCTTCAGAGAAGGCTCTCTTTCCAGGCTCAATAGACATAGCTTACGTTAAGCTCCCTTTTATGTATCCACTCTATTTAAAAAATCCTTGGATAGGTGCCCGGTCCGCCGAGCATTGATAACATCCTAATGTCAGCGGTTTAAATATTCCATGTATGGCTAAATGGTACCAGACATATTTTATAAATTATACAATACATAATATATAATGTAAAGAAAGAGCACCACCACGTATCCCATTAGTTTAACCAAGGGTTAAAATTTCCCAGCTCAATCAGCCCATTGTTAACATATGGTGGGAAGGTCGCAGACGCTCTCTTTTTAGGATGTAAGCCAGCAGTAGGTCACTGCCTCAGAAGACATTAATGATGAAACGCGTAAGGCGAAGTTACGCACTTACGTCACATCCGGGTTTCGCCAGCTGGAATGCGCGCTGCGGTCTCCAACTTGGCGAACACATTGTACCCAATTGTTTTTATCTGCAACTACCTGGAAACAGGAAGCAGTTAGTTTTAAAACTTTTTATTTAGAGTGTACCATTTTTTGTACATTTTGTGGTGTTTGTTGGAATAAATATTTTTATACTACACCATGGAAGCTATACTTTATTTTTTCTGAGGATATTGGACGCATATCATTGCTCACTTTCTGGAAAAGGTTTTTTTCCTGTAAACAATCGGTCTGGCAAGTGGAGAATCAGAGGAGTGGAGGCCCAGGAGATTTAATTTATATGCACTATACCCCTGGAGGGGTGATTGGAGCTGATGTGCAGGGGCACCGTTATCACCTCAAGATCACCTGTTGTGTCATATTACTATTTCTCACTGTGAGACCTCGCAATGTTTTTGAACATTGATGAATGGAATCCTAACATTAATGTCTATGGGTGTCAGGGGATGCCTACGCAGGCATCCAATACTAGGCAACAGGTCAATGGGCTGCACTAAAGTCAATAGGCACCAGGATAGTGACAAAATATACATTTAATAAAAGGTTAAACACATGTGAAACAATCGTGTAAAAACCCCCAAGACAAGCAAGCATAACACAGCAAACCCCAAACCAATAATCAACAAATATATACAAGGTGGGAGCATATATACCAGGTCAAGCAGGGATGTGAGGAACAAGGGGAAGCAGAGTCCAGGACAGGGCAGGGATCAAATCAGGAGAGTCCAGCACAAGGCAGAGATCAAATCAGGCACAGGTTGGCTCCAGCTAGCAGATCAGGCAGGTAACAGGCTGACAAGGAAAAATACTGAAGCACTGGATTGTAGTGCAGGGCGGGCTTATATACACCTGTAGCAGTTCATCCCATGGGAGACACCCGCTGGTGGACATCAGAACTGCACCCCTGTTGCTGGGAGAAACAGTGCCACCAGCAGGTGACCAAAGCCATGACATGGATCATGACAATGGGACTTTTCATACACTTTTGATTGGACTTTTAGTACTTTACATATTTTATATTGTTTGTTTTCGGTTTTATGCTTTCTGCCTTTATATATATATATATATATATATATGCAGTATATCTATAGATATATATTTATAGATATATCTATAGATATCTATATATCTATATATATATATATATATATATATATATACATACATATACACAGATATATGACTTCCATATCATTTTTGATGAACATATACACATATATATATATATGATCATAACCTATATATTGATTTAAGGATTGGTGCACTTTAAATTATAGTTTAGCAGCTATTGGATGCTGTATCACACAATTTTTTTTCACTTTATCCACCTAAGTCCCCATTTAGCAGGCACGGCCTGTAATTGGATTTCACATTGGTACCACTGAATATGTAACCCTTTATACTAGTAATACAGGTGCATTTTAAGGCCCCTGGTATTTAGTTACACGAATGGTGAGGTAATGTTACACATTTGACCTTTAGCACATTACTTTCATCATACCATTTGGAGGTTCCCCATTGGGAACACTTTCCTGTTTTCACCTTAGTATCCCTTCGGGGACTCCATTGGCGTGCACACAGGGTGTGCCAGGTGTGCCCAGGCACACCCTAATCACCCTGTGCAGCACAGATTCCCCCTACTGCCCTGGCTCCCATCTTTCCCCCCGTAGCGCTGCCAGCTTCCCTCCTCTCCTATCGGCTGTTGCTGCTAGGATGTTTTAGGAGTGGGGAAGGGGCCAGTAAATATGTAATTTACCCGCCCTTTCCCTTTCTGAATGAACATTGTGAGTGACTGGTAGTGTGTGTTTGGGCTTTGGGGTGCACACTCTAATGCAATAGGCTGTGCACACCTATGGGGGACTCTATTAGGGGGGGCAGCAGCCTTATTTACATTTAACATCCTAAGCGCAGGATTACATACAATTTATATACTACCTCACTTATTGTTAAGGTTATAGTTTTTGCACTAAAGACTAAAAAATATATGTCTGGCCGTGTGCAGCTCTCTTTTCTTAACCCACCCCTTAGGCCGCGTACACACGATCAGTCCAAACCGATGAAAACAGACTGAAGTTCAGTTTCATCTGTCCAAACCGACCATGTGTACGCCCCATCAGTCTGTTATCCTTCAGTCCAAAAATGTAGAACTTGCTTTAAAATCGGACTGATGGACGCCTACCGATCGGTCAAAACCGATAGTTAGTACACAAAAGCATCGGTTCAAAACCCGCGCATGCTCAGAATCAAGTCGAAGCATGCTTGGAAGCATTGAACTTCATTTTTTTCTGCACGTCGTTGTGTTTTACATCACCGCGTTCTGACACGATCGGTTTTTGAACTGATGGTGTGTACGCACATCAGACCATCAGACCATCAGTCTGTGAACCGATGAAAATGAACTTCATTCCGTTATTTATCAGTTTGGACTGATCGTGTGTACAGGGCCTTACTGTTTTTAAACTGCGCCAAAGTTATTAGCAACCTTATGCTGCTTCAAAGAAGCCTATTAGTCGAAACCCATCAATGGAGGAACATACAGTAGGTTGCAAAGATGGAATTGCTCTCCTCCTAACTAAATTCTTAATGTCTTCTTAATATGAATTTTGAATGCAAACCTACCATGCTATCAGCTCAAGCATTTTTGGTCCTCTAGTAAGAACCACCCTTACCTGACTTAATTGTTATTTGAACACTGATTGCCTTTTGGATGGAATTTGATTTTTGAGGACATATACCAGCACTTTTGAGCAACTATCAGGTGTACGGTTATTGACATTTGCTGACACATGTGCATGTATGGAATCATTATCCTCTTATCATTGGTTATCCTCTTACCATTGGATCCTGTCTCATCAAGTACTGCTATCTAATCTTGCTAAGATTCACATTCATTTTTGCTGTTAGAATGCGGACTGACTGAGGGATGGATTATAATTTATGAGAGAATTACATACTACACGGATCTTAATCTTTGCTGACACATACACATTTACTTTATTGCCAACAATGTTTTTTTTTTTATGTACAAAAAAGACAATTGTGCTAAACATAAAATCACAGCACACCCTAAGTGAGAGTGGTTAGTTATAAACTGGCGAGATGGAAAGGCATTTTTTTAAAGCGGGGGTTCACCCTAAAAAACATCTATGTACCATCCCATCCAGCATACTGTCGTCAGCTACAGTATGCTGTTTTTTTTTTTTTATCGCTGTACTTACGGTTTAATCGCTAATTCGATTTTCTTTCTACCGCGGGGAATAGCTGTTCCTACATGATTGACGTGCGGCTATTGCACGGCTATGGCGCGTCACGCCTTCCGAAAATAGCCGGACTAGGACTCGGCTCTTCACGGCGCTATACGGCGCTTGCGCACAGACCTAGGAGCTGACTGCGCAGGCGCCGTATATAGCCGAGTCCTATTTCGGCTATTTTCGGAGGGCGTGACGTACCATAGCTGCGCCATAGCCACACGGGAGGAAGAAAATAGAATTAGCGATTAAACCGTAAGTACAGAGATAAAAAAAAAACAAAAAAACAGCATACTGTAGTTCACGCCAGTATGCTGGATGGGATGCCATATAATTGTTTTAGGTTGAACCCCCGCTTTAAGGTGTTGTCTTTGGACAATTTCATGTATAGTGGCTTCTCGCTGTTTAACAGGGCCCACACATTTTAGGGCTTGACATGTTTGGTATCTATTTAACCACTTGCCCACCAAGCCTGTTTTTCAGATTCGGTGTTTACGAGACCAGAACAGTTTTTTTTGCTAGAAAATTACTTAAACCCCCCAAACATTATATATTTTTTTCTAACACCCTAGAGAATAAAATGGCAGTCATTGCAACACTTTTTGTCACACCGTATTTGCGCAGCGGTCTTACAAGCGCACTTTTTTTGGAAAAAAAATCACTTTTTTGAATAAAAAAATAAGACAACAATAAATTTGGCCCAATTTTTTTATATATGGTGAAAGATAATGTTACGCCGAGTAAAATGATACCCAACATGTCACGCTTAAAAATTGCGCCCGCTCGTGGCATGAGGTCAAACTTTTACCTTTAAAGGTTGCATTTTTTGAGATACAGAGGAGGTCTAGGGCTAGAATTATTGCTCTCCCTCTAACGATTGCGGCGATACCTCAACCGTTTTCATATGCGGGCGCTACTCGCGTATGCATTCGCTTCTGTGCGCAAGCTCGTCGGGATGGGGCGTTTTACAATTTTTTTTTTGTTTTCTTATTTATTTTAAATTAGTTTATAATTTTATACACCGAAATAAATAAAAATAAATAAATTATCACTTTTATTCCTATTACAAGGAATGTAAACATCCCTTGTAATAGAAAAAAGCATGACAGGTCCTCTTAAATATGAGATCTGGGGTCAAAAAGACCTCAGATCTCATATTTAGGCTTAAATGCAAAAAAAAAAAAACATTTAAAATGTAATTTTTTCAAATAACATAAAAAAAAAAAAAAGGCTCTTTAAGACGCTGGGCGGGACTGACGTTTTGACGTCACTTCTGCCCAGCAGAGCTCTGGGGACGGGTGGGGGCGATTTTTCCCTCACTCGTATCCCCGCTGAGGAGCCGAACGGACCCGATCGCCTCCGCCACTACCGACGGCAACGGTAAGCGGCGGAGGGCACAGGAGAGCGGCGGGAGGGGGGGCCCTCTCCCACCACCAATAACGGCGATCTTGCGGCTAATCCGCCGCGGAGACCGCCGTTATCATTAGCAGAACCGCCCACAGAAGAGATGGATATCTTGGTTGTGGCAGCAGCTGCTGCCGTTACCGAGATATCCATCTTTTAAAACATGACGTCTTTTTACAATGAGGCCAAGGGCAAGTGGTTAATGCAACCTCATCTTTTACACTTTACAAAGAAATGGGGTACTATATTGTGTTTGTGTGCACTACAATGAATGTCAATTTTTTTACTAAAATTGTGTGTTTCCGTCAATATCAAATGACATAAAAAGTTGCAACTGTCACCATTTAATTCTACAGGGTCTCTGATTTCAGAAAATATAAAATATTTGTTTTTTTTTAAGTAATCTTCAGGCCTAAAATGTGAATTTTAGGCCCGCGAAAGGGTTCAGAGTATAACCTAAAGTATTTTAGCATTAAGAATTCTAATAATATGTCATTGTTTCTACTTTGCAAAGCTGGAAAACATAAAACAACTGACAAAAGCCTGTTTCTTCACAAGTAGATGAATGTTTCATCTCTAGGAGCATGGGTGATTACCCTGGGGAGAAGTATCGGACTAATAGATTATGTGCTGGCTCTTAGGATTCTTAGGTTTCTTTTCAAATCTTCTTATGACACTTCAAACACTACTTCCTGGAAAATATCAGATAAATATTTATGACATTATGGTCTCTATTGCATTTCAAAATTGAAAATGAAAAATAGTGTTACTGGTGCTAGCTTTGGCAGATCACTTATCTTTTGGATTATTTGAATTACAAAATACAAGCAGCCATTTAAGAATGTGTAAATAATGACTGAAACGAAATGCTAAGATTTCTGGTCTGATATGTAACCTGCGTTGTTATTTACAAAGGCCTTCTGGGTTCTGTTATGTAATGTTTGCTTCCGCTTTGTTTTAAATAATATTCTTCTCTTGACTCCAGTACAATGATAAAAATTTACAAGCAAAGGTGCAGAGATGGTCCTTAAAGGAACACTTAAGGTTCATTTTTTATTAGATCAATTGATTGCTGTAAGCTAGAGCATTTAAATATCACTTACCTCGTTTTTCCTTTTTACCTCCAAAATACAGTAATCCAGGTTTGAAAATGCTTTTTCCTGTCTCTCCTCTTCTTGCTTTCCACCAGCATCTGAGCCGTTTTGCATGGTGGAAAGCAGAATGTGCTCACCCCCTCCCTATGACTACAGCCCTGCGTGAAGATGCTCTCTTACCCCTCACAGGCATGGAGGCAAAGCCTAATGGGAACTGTAGTTACCATTAGGCCAAGATGTAGCAAGAATGAACGCGCACCGCAAACCAGGAAGTCAGTGAGAATAACGATTCAGGAATGAGGGAGGTGAATAAAACGGCTCGATTTCAACAGGTATCAAACTAGTTATAATGCAAAACATTACTTTTTACTTTATCAGCTACTGTCAGGCTTTAATTTAAGAAGAAAATATTTTTGTCTTTACAACCCCTTTAAGTCTTCCACACTTGGATGCATAGGCCCTTACCTGAAATTAGTTGTATCACCCCTCCGATCCCACTGATGCAAGTGCCATTAAAGTGTTACTAAACCCAGGACCCTGCATTCAGTGGCCGGGATTCAGAAACGATTTACGTTGGCGTATCAAAAGATACGCCGTCGTAATTTCAAATGTGCGCTGTCGCATCTCTGCGGCGATTCACAAAGCAAGATACGTCGAAAAACATGGCTTCAGCCGTCCAACGTAACTTGCCTACACCACCGTATCGTGGGCGCATTTCTGCGCCGATTCATAAAGCGAGATACGTCGAAAAACATGGCTTCAGCCGCCCGAATTAACTTGCCTACGCTACCGTATCGTGGGCGCATAGTTACGCTGGACGCATTTGGCGTTCCCATTTTAAATATGCAAATGAGTAAGATACGCTGATTCACGAACCTAGATGTGCCCGGCCGGTTCATATACGCGATTTGCGTAAGGCTTACGTCCGGCGTAAAGTTACCCCTCATATAGCAGCGCAGGTAATGCAAAGGTATGGGCCAGGGAACGACGCTGTCGAATTTTACGTCGCGTACGCTGTTTACGTAGTACTACGTGAATAGGGCTGTGCGTAGGTTACGTTCATTCTGAGCATGCGCACGCATGCGCCGTTCAATCGGCCATTCATTTGCATGGGGTCACGCTTAATTTAAATAGATGACGCCCACCTCCTTCCTACTTTCAATTTACGCTACGCCGCCGCAACTTATGGAGCAAGTGCTTTGAGAATACTGTACTTGCCTCTCTAGGTTATGTCGGCGTAGCGTATATGAGATGCGCTACGCCGCTCTAAAGATACGCCGATGTATCTGAATCATTATATCTAGTCTCCCACAGTACACAGAACATGGAACATAAATCGTTATCAGCATGGTTTTATGAAATTGTATTCTTGCCACATCAATCTGTTAACATTCTACTTTGCTAAGGCATTCTTTACAGTCCCCCATAAGCGCTTAATCTACAAGCTGAGGAGGTCTGCAGGTGTGAACCATAAGCAACTTCTGAATAAATGAGAGACTGCGGGACACTTGTTGAGCAGGGGGGGGGGGGGGGGCGGTAGGCGGTGGTGCAATCTTGGAAATGCCACAGGAAGATATTTGATGTTGTTGAGAAGGGGGACTCTATTGCGGGTGCGCACGGAGCTAATTGAAGTTGTTGAGCGGGGGGGGGGGCTATCGCGGGTGTGCCTGAAGATATTTTCAGTTGTTGGAACGGGGGGTGGGGGGGGTTATAGTAGCCGACTGCCGGGTGCTGACTTCCGTACAGCCACTTCCTTCTGACTCCCGTGCAGCCACTTCCTTCTGACTCCCGTGCAGCCACTTCCTTCTGACTCCCGTGCAGCCACTTCCTTCTGGCTCCCGTGCAGCCACTTCCTTCTGACTCCCGTGCAGCCACTTCCTTCTGACTCCCGTGCAGCCACTTCCTTCTTACTTGCGCAAGTTGATAAGCGAGGGGGGGAGGGGGCGGGTAATTCTTCCCTGTTCCCTCCTCCCGTGCTGCATTATGTGGGAATATTTCATGTATGGCGGGAGTGCGGGAAAAAGGTGTCAATGCAGGAAAGTCCCACGCAATCCATGATGGTTGGGAGGTATGCATAAGGTTTGTTCTTGGGTAAAAAAACAGATTTCAGGGGTGTGTCCAAAGATTTGCGCTTTTCTGTCTGTTACAGCATGATGAATGTGCTTACTCTATTAGAAACACTAGTTTTACCAGGACGAGCGCCCCAGTCTCATATTGCTTGCTTCTGAGCATGCGCAGGTTTTTCACGTTGTTAAAGCCCACACACGACCATTTTTTACAACCTTAAAAACGTTGTGAAAAAATAGAGCATGTTTGAAAAATTTTAATGCCTATTTTTTAGATCGTAAAAAATGCTCTAGAGCCCACACACGATCGTTTTTAATGACATTAAAAATATATTCATTTTTTAGAACCCGAAAAACGGTCATGTGTACGCGGCATTAGGACTATTTTTTGCTTAGCAATTCAGAAGAAAAACTGATTGACACAGAAGAGAACACCAATTTACTGCCTGGGTCTCTTGGGGTCTGCCAAATCCCAGCATTATTAGGAGAAGATAGGAAGGAGCGAAATGTCTCCATGCTGTGGTTTGTTTATTAGAATTGATATTGGAATGCGAGGCACATCTCTGTAATTTCTACCAGAATATTAATTATTGACGGAGAGTATAATTAATGGGGTGAGTGGTAAAATGGAATATTAATTATGCTACAAATATAACCAGAGTTCAGATGAAAGATTGGACAACATGTACAGCCTTGTCACTGAGCTACATAGTTCTATAGGAAAAAGATGTAATACAGTATGCAGCAATCAAAGACTTGTTGGGTGGTAGACGGGGATCCCTTGGATCGTGACATAGAAATCAATTTGATGTGGTGGGCTTCTGAGCATAACAAACATGCATTTTTCATTAACTACTTCCAGTCCGGGCCTTTTTGCCACTTTTTGTTAACATCACAATCAGTATTTTTTGCTAGAAAATTACTTGGAACCCGCAAACATTATATATTTTTTAAAGCGGAGACCCAGTCCGAAGCTCCGTGACCAAGCCCGCGGGACCCCATCGCCGCCGGTGTCCCACAATCGGGTCACAGGAGCTGAAGAAGTGATCTCTCCCCTCAGCCGTTTTTTCATCCACTGCTGAGGAGAGATCACATCGCACAGTAAGTCTGCACAACACTACACTGACACACACTACACATAAACATTTAACCCCCGCGATCGCCCCCCCCCCTCCCCCCCTGTCACAGTGTCACTGAATGCAGTAATCATACATGTGTCAGTGTGACAGTCAGTTAGTTTTAGGTTCAGGGTAGCCCCGTACCCCCCCCTAATAAAGTTTTAACCCCTTGATCACCGCCCTAGTTAACCCTTTCACTCCCTATTGCCAGCATCACAAAGCGATCATTTTTCTGATCACTGTATTAGTGTCGCTGTTCCCGCTAGGTAGCTAAAAAAAAATTATTGCGATTTTTTTTTTACTAAAGGCATATGGCTAAATAAATTTTGGCCTAAATGTTTGACTAAAATTTAGTTTATTTGATTTTTCTTATAACAAAAAGTATAAAATATTGTTTTTTTTTTCAAAAATGTCGCTCTATTTTTGTATATAGCGCAAAAAATTCAAATCGCAGAGGCGATCAAATACCACCAAAAGAAAGCTCTATTTGTGGGAAGAAAAGGACGCAAATTTTGTTTGGGAGCCATGTCGCACGACCGCGCAATTGTCAGTTAAAGCGACGCAGTGCCGAATTGCAAAAAGGGGCCTGGTCATTTACCTGCATTTTGGTCTGGGTCTTAAGTGGTTAAAGGAAAAAAAAAATCAAACTTCTTGAAAACTTTAGACCAATATGAATTCTGCTACATATGTTGGTAAAAAAAATCTCAATAAGTGTATATAATTGGTTTGTGCAGAAATTATAGCATCTACAAACTATGGTATATACTGGAATTTTTTTCTATATATACTCTTTAGTGTTGCTCACGAATATTCGCGTTGCGAATATTCGCTACGAATATTGCATATTCGAGTATTCGCGAATAACTTGAATATTGCGGCGAATATTCTCTATGGCGAATATTCGTATTTTTTCAAATTTATTTTTAAAACAGATCACATCCTAGTGATCTCCATCGACGTCTAAAAGCATTGCTGGTATGATTAGAGACCCTGGGCCGAGTAGCTGAGGCAATCCTTTTATGTTGCCGAAAATTCGCATTGCGAATTTTCGGCAACATAAAAGAATCGCATAAGCTACTCGGCCCTTCTTTTGCATCAGAGCCAATCAGAATAACTTGAATATTCGACAAACGGAATATTGCGCGATTATCTTCTCCGCCCTTCTTTTGCATCAGAGCCAATCAGAATAACTTGAATATTCGGCAAAAGGAATATTGCGCGATATTCCTTTTGCCGAATATTCAAGTTATTCTGATTGGCTCTGATGCAAAAGAAGGGCGGAGAAGATAATCGCGCAATATTCCTTTTGCCGAATATTCAAGTTATTCTGATTGGCTCTGATGCGCCCTTCTTTTGCTTCAGAGCCAATCAGAATAACTCGAATATTCGGCAAAAGGAATATTGCGCGATTATCTTCTCCGCCCTTCTTTTGCATCAGAGCCAATCAGAATAACTCGATTATTCGGCAAAAGGAATATTGCGCGATATTCCTTTTGCCGAATATTCGAGTTATTCTGATTGGCTCTGATGCAAAAGAAGGGCGGAGAAGATAATCGCGCAATATTCCTTTTGCCGAATATTCAAGTTATTCTGATTGGCTCTGATGCGCCCTTCTTTTGCTACAGAGCCAATCAGAATAACTCGAATATTCGGCAAAAGGAATATTGCGCGATTATCTTCTCCGCCCTTCTTTTGCCCCCTTATTCTCCTTTCTTTTAAGTAGAGTTAGGCCTTGTACACACGAGGGGATATTTCCGCTGAACATGGTCCGACGGACCATTTCAGCCGAAAAATCCCCTCGTCTGTAGGGGCAAACGGACGCTTTTTGCCGGATTCATCCGGCGGAAAAATTTCAAAGCATGCTTTGAAATAATTCCGCCGGATAGCTGGCCGTCAGATATGTCCGCTGGTTAGTACGGCAAACCAGCGGACATATCTTGCCGCACATGCGTCGTATCCTGTGAATGGATCCGACGCATGCGCGCGGAAGTGTTTACTTCCTGGTGCGGTGACGTGGCGGCGTCAACGTCACCGCCGCGTCACCGCGCTGTCCGCCGGCAGGGAATTTGATCCGATGGTGTGTACAGCCATCGGATCAAAACATCCCGGCGCAAATATACGCTGTAAACGGTCCGGGGACCGTTTACAGCGGATATTTCCCCTCGTGTGTACAAGGCCTTAGTGTAGAGTTAGTGTTTAGTGCATATTAGTTTAGTAATACAGGAAATGATCTCCGTTTATGAGAATTTCGCAATCATTTTCGCATTAGCGAAATTTCGCAAAATTTATTTTGGATAAAATATCACGAATATTCGATATTAGCGAATTATCGCGAATATTCTTCTATATATTCGCGCAATATCGCAAAATCGAATATGGCGTATTCCGCTCAACACTAATACTCTTGTGCACCAATCCGCACAACTCATTGCTGAATAGAAAGCTGTAGTTACAAATGTGCATGAAGCATATAGATATATAGAATATCACAGATAGACTGCTGCCCATAGAGCACAGATATTCTTATCTTCTGTGGGAAAACTGATGCTTGAGGCTTGCATTGGAGCACAAAATATTTAAAGCCCAACTGAACATCCATTTTAAATAAGCTCAATACATTCCAGGTGCATCACAAAAAAGGTGTGCCAGTTAGTTGACCTTAAAAATAAGCCACAGCCATAATAAGCATCTTCACATTGTTGCGTAGCAACACATTTTATTTATATATGAATAACTGGATACAATTGTCCTGCTTTATTTTTGCATGACATTGAGATTTAACCCCTATAGATCCACTCTATAGCTAAATGACGGCTACAGCGCGGACCTCCTTTGCCGGGAGGCCGTCAATAGACGTCCTCCCCGTTGCACGCTCACCGTGTGCTGTGTTCACTAGGGATGAGCCGAACATACCCGCGTACGGTTCGCACCAGAACCGTCGAACAGATTGACCGTTCGCGCGAACATTTAGAACCCCATTGAAGTCTATGGGACTCGAACGTTCAAATTCAAAAACGCTAATTTTAGAGACCAATATTCAAGTTATTGTTGGAAAACGTCTTTGAGAACCTGGGTCTTGCCCCAGGGAACATGTATCAATGGAAAAAAGTTTAAAAAAAGGTTGTTTTTTCAGGAGCAGGACTCCTGAAAAAATTACAGTTTTTAAAACTTTTTTTCATTGATACATGTTCCCTCGGGCAAGACCCGGGTTCTCAAAGACGTTTTCACATGCAAACTATAGACACCCAGCAGGTACAATATTTAAAGGAATCTTTCATTTTTTTTTTATTTAAACATTATTTTAATCATTGTTCCAGGAGCAGTGATTTTAATGATGCTTAAATTAAAAAAATTGAAATAAAATTCCTTTAAATATTGTACCTACTGGGTGTCTATACGTGTGATAACGTCTTTAAATAGCACAATCACCTGCCTACCAGTAAATTAGGAAGAACTGATCTATCTAAGCTATACAATGTATAAATATATGTACAACTCCTAGGGATGTATATATATCCTCTACACACTGTAAATTAAGCTAAACTGACTAGCCTGCCTGCCTGCTCTATCTAGCTATATAAAAAGACAATCTCTCTGTCTCTCTGACTGCTGTCATTAACAAGCCGGAACACACTACACGAGGCCGCCTAGCAGGCGGCCTTATATAGTGTGGGGCGTGTGCTAAAGCCCTGAGCCATAATTTGGCCAATTATGGCTCTTCGTTTTTTGCGCGCTATGATTGGCCAAGCATGCGGGACATACAGCATGCTTGGCCAATCATCAGCGCGCAATGCCGCAGTGAATTATGGGCCGTTTTGCGTCACTCGAATTTGGCGCGAACCACCACTTTTGTTCGAAATACGTCGAACGTACGAACAGACAATGTTCGAGTCGAACATACGTTTGTATCGAACGCAAAGCTCATCCCAAGTGATCACGGGTCACTGAGACTCGGGTGATCACAGATCGGAGTAAGGGGCCGATCCCAGGCCCTTACCATGTGATCAGCTGTCAGCCAATGACAGCTAATCACGTGATGTAAACAGAAGCTTGGCAAATAGTTCTTTTTTTCTCCTCACGCTGACAGCCGATGGGTGGATTCTGTGCAGGGGACATCGGTCCCGAAGAGGAAGAGGCACATCTTTCAGTGTCCACAGTGCCACAAATCAGTGCACACCAGTGCAAAACAGTGCCACCTATCAATGCCCACCAGTGGTGGCAATCAGTACCTCACCAGTGCCACCTAGCAGTGCTGCCTATCAGTGTCACCTACCAGTGCCGATCAGGGCCCATCATTGCCACCCATCAGTGTCCATCACTGCCACCTATCAGTGCCCACCAGTGCCACCTATCAATGGCCTTCAGTGCCACCCATCAGTGCCACCACTCAGTGTCACCTCTCAGTGCCCACCAGTGCCCAGCATTGACGCCTTATAGGTGCCCATCAATGCAGCCTATCAGTGCCCATCAGGGCAGCGGCAGCCCATCAGTGCAGCCTCATCAGCGTTCATCAAAGAAGGAGAAAAATGACCTGTTTGCAAAATTTTATAACAAAATATAAAACGGTTTTGTATTTTTTTTTTTATTCTGTCTTTTTAATTATTATTTTTTAACAAAAAACAAAAACCGCAGGAGGTATTCAAATACCACCAAATTAAAGTTGTATTTGTGGGAAAAAATATATAAAAATGTCATTTGGGTACAGTGTTGTATGACCGCGCAATTGTCGTTCAAATAGTGAGAGCGCTAAAAGCTGGAAATTGGTCTGGGCAGGAGGGGGGGTTTAAGTGTCCAGTAAGTAAGTGGTTACATCAAAAATGAAAACAAAAATGTGTAAGTTTATGAGAAGGATTAAACTGACTTTCAACATGCTTATCCTGCTAAAGAAGACTGTAAATACCTATTCTGGACCTTTCATTGGTTCCTCCTGCTGACCTCTATGTCATTACAGAGCATTGTTTGTGGTGTTAGTTGGCACAATAACGAAGTGGGGGTCAGAAGGAGAAACCACTAGGTGCAGTGGGGGCAGGATCAGAGTTTGGGGGACAAACTGGACAAATGCCCAGGGCCTCTCTTTTCTTGACAGCCCCAAAAAGCTTTCCCCACCCTTAGTCATCCCTGCACATAAGGAGCTGTACCATGTTACAGCAGCAGTATGGAATCCTCCAGCAAAACCCGTTCCATACTATTAAACATACTCTGCTATGCTACCTTTAAAGCCACCCATTCTGCTAACCTTTGGGAACTCGCTCATAATCATAAGATTAACCTTGTACATCACTCCAAATTTGGGCAAACAAAATGGATCAAGCAATTTCACCCCTCTGTTGGAGGAACTGCAGTGTTATCGGTAGCACTTACCCCATCGCTTCACCGGTGGCTTCCCCTGCATGGCGGCAGCCTCCCGTTCCCCTGCTCTCCATGGGTCATCACGGCGGCGGCAGCTTACGCTTACTCCCTCCTCGACGGCCAATCAGGAGTCTTTTCGGCCAATCAGAAAACGGTTCTCACACCCTATGATTGGCCAAATTGAGGATCAAGAAAAACAAAAAGCGGCGCCCTCTAAGCGTAGTAACTTTTTATTACTGTGACAAAACAAAACAATTCTTATGAGGATACTACTCACAAGGCTGCAGGGTTCATGGGCATAAAAGGTGTCATCTGTGCCTGGCTTCCGGGATGGGTGTGCTCAGCTGATGTTGGTAATCCTGTGATGGCTGAATGCTCTGGGTTCTCACTGTAAAGGAGAATGCTGTATAGTTCGTCAGCTGATCCAAAAGTCCATAGGTGTCCCTGAGTGTATTCCAGCGCTGGTCAGACAGGGAGCTGTATGGACACGATGGGAAAGCGTGATGGAACGCAGCCGTGGAGCGCAGGCAGCTGAGCTTCAGTTCCGGGTTAGGTCACAGGGCGGTGCGCGCGTTCGAGGCATGCGTGCCTCTTCCTCAGGCTCTAATCCTCAAATTGAGGATCAGTGTTTCAACAGCGAAAATTCATTTGCTATTGTGCCACCTGGGTGGGTTCATTGTGCACTGCTCTGTGCCACGAGTCCACCCTAATTTGAAGCCTATTAGAGCCTGGCTTTAATCAGGTGCTTAAAAAAAACACCCCCGTTGTTGTAATTCAGGTGCTTAAAGGGGCCAGACGCCTGAATAGAGGATGCCCGCGGCAGCCGTGGATAGATTCTTGTTTTGCATGAATCTATCCAGGGCTTTTTTTCAGCGGGAACGCAGTTCCAGCACCCCCTGGACTGACTGTATGTAATGGCAAGGGGTGCTGGGGTGTGCTGCAAGATAGTGAGGCTCACTGGTGGGGATCTATTTTAGCAGGGGGGTCTGTTGTTGCTGGGGAGGTCTATTCTTGCTGGTGGGAGGACCTATTGTTGCTGGGGGGGTCAGTTATTGCTGAAAGATCTACTGTTGGGAGAGGGGTCTATTGTTGATGGCAGCCAGAGAGTTTATTAATGATGGCTGTGTGGAGATATGTTGATGCTCCCGGGAGTCTATTGTTGCTGGGGGGGGGGGGGGTTTTGTTGTGGTTGGTCCATTGTTGTTAGGGGGATCTATTTTACTGTTTTTATGATATCATTACCAAATTCCATACAAATTACCACAAAATTATACTTGGTACTATAGTGCCTAAAAAAGGCAGAACAGGGAGGTGGATAGGGGCAGAAAAATGGGTGACTTGGAAAGAGAGAGTTCCTGCACCTATTGTCTGAGAAAAAAAGCCCTGAATCTATCTATTATACATATAGGGGGTGGCATGGGTTGACTGGGCGGTGTCCGGGTGCCCCTAATGGATGCGCCACCACTGCTTACAAGGTTATGATTGTAAGCCTTAACTGACTGTGAAAGATATTTTTATTTTCCTAAGTTATGTTATTTTATCTTATCTTATTTTATGGTAGAGTCATTGAAGATATGAACATGGAATTGCTATACACACTACTAATATTTATTTTATGTCCGTTTTTATCTTGTCAAAACTTCTCTTTTCTTGCTTGTTCCTGGCTAAAAAAAAAAAGTATTCTGCTTCTCAACCTCATCCAATGAACTCCTGCAAAAAGTCTGGAAGATGAAAGCTTAATTAAAACCCAAACCAAAAATGTACGTAATATATTGTAGCTTATCAATTATTAGGATGTGGTGACTGTATTTAATTATTTTTTTTTGGAGGGGGGGGGGGGCTTTTCCCCTCTGTTTTCACCTGATAATCTTGCCTGTGACACACCTCCTGTATTAGAGTGCCTCCACTCTGGATGAAAGAGCACAGTGGGCACCTTTGGACAGCTGATTTAGATAAACAAATTAATACCCAACTCCAACTAGCACTTTATAAAAGGGGTAGGCAATCTTGGAGAAGTGGGGAATTACTTAAAGCGGATCTCCCGCGGCCATTCCTTCTTTTTTTTGGGGGGCATTCAATTATTTATGGCGTATAAACAGAGGACTCACGCTTCTGCTGTTTAAAGTCGTCCGCTATCCGATTTCGTCTGGAATTAGAAGTTATATTATTATTGTTTCCATTTTGTTTGTGGGCAATGTGAAGCCCACAAGCACGTTCGACCTCCGGGTTTTCATCTAAACGGGCATCACATTCAGCTGTCCTATCACAGATTGCTCTGAAAGTGACGTCCTGTCGTCGCCAGGGGCGGACTGACCATTGAGGAACTCGGGCACTGCCCGAGGGCCCCATGCCACTAGGGGGCCCCATCAGGGTTGCCAGGCTCATTAAAACCAGGGACAGTATGTAAAAATCTCACTGTCCCTGATATGTCCAAAACCTACATGCTTTTGATGTAAAAATCCTGAGATTTTAGCTGCCCCGCGTCTGTACTGCCACCTGTCTTGGTGGCCATCTGTAAGCCTGGGGGCCCCATAATCTTCTATTGCCCGGGGGCCCCATGAGTTGTCAGTCCGCCCCTGGTCGTCGCCATGTTGCTACACCGCTTGACCCTTCTCACTCTATCATTACTGTGTATGAGTGTGGGGAGTAGCAAGATGGCGGCGACGTAACGTCACTTCCAGGTCAATCTGATGGGGAGCCTGATGTGACGAGCCAGCGTCGCACTTTAGGAAATCCCGCGATTACTCAAAGGAAACCTCTTCAGGATATGACGAACTGCCCGCAGAATACCCGCAAAAGAGAGACAGGAAGCCGAGTGACAGCTGCTGCTAACAAAGGTACTGTCACAGAAAAAAGTTCCGTTCCTTAAAGCATTCTTGTCTGCTTTTTAATGAAGCCAATGTATTTAAATAGGGTGGAGCTCCCCTAAACAACATTACAAACAATTGGCCACGGCCCACACCTATAACTGGCCTTTGCAGCAAGGAGCACATGGAAGGGCAACCCATGTCAAGCAAAACCAAAGAAAATTTCCAGCTCAACTTTCCGACCAGCCTGCAACCAACCAAATGATCCAGTCTTAGGCCATGTAAACACGGCAGAGAACCTCGACGGGCAGAACACATCGTTCCGCCCGTCGAGGTTCTCTGCCGGCCGTCGAAATCGGCGACCCGCCCGTCGGGAATGGCAACCAGCCATTCATCCAGGCGGGCCGTCGACGGGATTCCCGACGGGCGGGGCGAGCCAAAAGCGTACACACGGCCGAGGTCCTCGCTGGAATGCAGCTTCCAGCGAGGTTCTCGCTGGTTTCCAGCGAGAACCTCGGTCGTGTGTACGCCGCTTAACAGTATGCGTTAAAACGGGTTTAGTTTGCACACATTTGCAAATACATGCGTAAGCTGCAGAGCACCTTTAGGGGTCAGGCATAAGTAGCGCAGAGTTAAAGGGGCTGTAAAGGTAAAAGTTTTTTTACCTTAATGCATCCTATGCATTAAGGTAAAAAAACATCTCACAGCCCGGCCCCCCCCCCCCCCCGCCGAGTCCCCATTTTACTTACCTTACCGTTCGAAACTCCCGGGCGCGTCCACGTCATCCTCTACGGTTCCCAGCCTGGCCGTTGATTGGCTAGGCTGGGCGGATTGATAGCAACGCAGCCATTGGCTGGCGCTGCTGTCAATCACAGCGGATGACACGGCGCGCCGGGGGGCGGAGCCGAGTGATACAGTCGGCAGCTATGGCCGCCGCTGTATCACGGGAGCGCGCTCGCAAAAGCTTTCCACCGTGCGAGCGCCCTCGCATGAAGATGGAAAGGTTTTGCGAGGAAGAGCCCAGACAGCCGCCGAGGGACCCCAGAAGACAGCTTTCCGGGCCACTCTGTGCAAAACGAACTGCACAGTGGAGGTAAGTATAACATGTCTGTTATTTAAAAAAAAAAAAAAAGTCCTGACTTTAGCGTCCCTTTAAGTAGTATGTACAGTAACTAATATAGAACACAGGAGTAAGTAGTGCAGAATTCAGAGGTCAGTAGTAGGTAAAGCAGATTTCAGAGGAAAGTAGTAATTAGCACATTAGGTAAGGGTCAGTGCAACGTAAAATAAAATCTAGCCACTTCCAACCCGAATGCCGCGTACACACGATCATTTTTTGTGATGAAAAAAAATGACGTTTTCTGTGAAGTAAAAAACAACGTTTTTGAAACGTCACTTTTCAAAGACAATTTTGCATACACACCATCGTTTTTTCACAAAAAGCAAGGTTACGTTCACCACTCTTTTCCATTGAAGCTCGCTTCATAACTAGCTTCTGGGCATGCGCGGGTTGAAAAACGTCGTTTTAAAAGACGTTTTTGCTGCACACGGTGACTTTTTGTGAAACAAAAAACGACGTTTTGAAAAACGACACAAAAAATTCAAGCATGTTGGAATTTTTTTTTGGTCGTTTTTTTTAAGACAAAAAACGACGTTTTGCCCACACACGATCAATTTAAATGACGTTTTAAAAAACTTTGTTTTTTTTCATCGCAAAAAACGACCGTGTGTACGCGGCAACAGAGTATGTCATATGACATCCTGGGCTGTGAGTGGGGATATCTAAATGATGCCTGTTCAGCTGCTTGTTTGTTTTAACGCCCCCCTCGCTTTTACTGGCTCGCCCGTGCGATCGGCAAGGCCGTTTTATTTTTTTTCAGCCTGAAGGAGAGATGTAGGGTCTTATTGACCCCACATCTCTCCATAAAGAGAACCTGTCATGCCCTAATCCTATTACAAGGGATGTTTACATTCCTTGTAATAGGAATAAAAGTGTTAAAATAAAAAGTTTTGAAGGGAAAGTGCAAAAATAAAAATAAAATAAACAATAAAATTCTTTTGATCGATCAAAATTCTTGACAGTGAGACTTACCTGGCTGGATGCGAGCAAACTACATCTATTGGTCAGCGAGGAGCTTCCAGGACCCATCTACACTGAGAAGCCTTGCGGACATCACCAGACCCTGTGGAATGGTACCCACGGATTAAAGGACACCCCGATGGACTACTACTCCCAGTGAACCTGTGAGTATATACCCTTATACTCACATTCCTTGTAGAACGTTTTTGTAATTTTATTTTTTTGATTTGGCGCCTCCACCCCCTCCTTTTTTTCTCGAACTGCTGACAGAGGTCATGGACACCCTCTAAGGAAGGCTGCCTCCTCATATTTTATTTATCTTTGAGACCCTATCTATAGGTGCTATTGAAGTCACCACCACTACTACTGTTGCTTCCTAGGCATCAAGTTACTACGAGCGCCGGAATACCCCCTTGTTTTGTGAACTAGACCCTTCTGTGACTGCTTTACACAGACACAGCTCCAGAAATATCAGTTATAGCTGGGAGGGGACTCAAACTGCTCACTGATTGGTTCTAACTCTCCCGTTCCCATCTGGCCTGCCCCTTACTTACTTGCCTTGTCTCTGATCTGAGAGGTGTCGGGCACAGTCACGAGAGGCGGTGCAGTTGCAATCTACCTGTCAGGCCGCATACACACGACCAAACATATCTGCTGAAACTGGTCCGCAGACCAGTTTCAGCGGACATATCCGATCGTGTGTACGGGCGAGCAGACAGGTTTCCAGCAGATAAAAGTTTTAAAGCATGCTTGTAAACTTGTCTGCTGGAAAGCAGTCTGTCGGACATGTCCGCTGGTTAGTACGCCTAACCAGCGGACCGAAATCTCCCGCATGCTTCGAATGGTTTCGACGCATGCGTGGAAGTATTTTACTTCCTGGTTTGGTGACGTGGCGGCGTCAACGTCACCGCCACGTCACCGCGCTGTCTGTCCGCTGGGATTTTGGTTTGATTGTGTGTACACACATCAAACCAAAACATCCCAGTAGAGCTGCAACTAACGATTATTTTCATAATCGATTAATCGGCCGATTATTTTTTCGATTAATCGATTAATCGGATAAAATCATTAAAAAAAACGTCCGGCCCGGGGGCCAATGTGGAATTTTTTCGTTTATTTAACAGTAATAATGAAAAAACATGTTACACTCAAACGGCAGATTAAAAAACGTTTAACATTAACATTACACAACTTTGCAGCAGTACTATTCCTACCCGGGAACACCAATGCTGGGGCACTATTCCTACCCGGGAACACCAATGCTGGGGCACTATTCCTCCCGGGAAGGAGGTTGTTGCACCAATGCTGGGGCACTATTCCTCCCGGGAACACCAATGCTGGGACACTATTCCTCCCGGGAACACCAATGCTGGGGTACTATTCCTACCGGGAACACCAATGCTGGGGCACTATTCCTCCCGGGAACACCAATGCTGGGGCACTATTCCTCCCGGGAACACCAATGCTGGGGCACTATCCCTCACGGCAGGGCTTGACAAATTTGCTTGGAATCTAGGAGCCAGCTAAAAAAGTTAGGAGCCAGAACCTTGGAATGCGCCCCGTCCAGACGAGCTTGCGCGTAGAAGCGATTTCTCACCTTTCTTAGGATCATACGCGTGAGGTATCACTGCGATTGTTGGAGCCCCAGTCCGAGAGATTGACAATCTTCTTCCAATTCTAGCTCCAACAGTAGACCTTTTTTCCTCTGTTTCCCCGTAACTCAAAACATGCAACTTGTATTTTTTTTTAAACGTCGCCTATGGAGATTTTAATTGTAGGGTAAAAGTTTGACGCCATTCCACGAGCGGGCGCAATTTTGAAGCGTGACATGTTGGGTATCAATTTACTCGGCGTAACATTATCTTTCACAATCTAAAAAAAAATTGGGATAACTTTACGGTTTTATTTTTTTGGATTATGTTTCTCAAGTGGAAAACGATAAAAAACCCCTCCAAAAAAAGTGCGCTTGTAAGACCGCTGCGCAAATACGGCGTGACACAAAGTATGGGGAAATGCAACGATCGCCATTTTATTCTCTAGGGTGTTAGAATAAAAAATATATATAATGTTTGGGGGTTCTAATTATAGGGAAGGAGCCTGTGGATGGCAGTAAAAAATAACATTACTCCCAGTTGCTGTTTAACTTGTAATGTCAAACGGCCACCACCAGATGGCGCCAGCTCACAGAACTGCTGAAGAGGTCTTGGGATTTCACCCTCTAAGGCCGCAAAGCCGCGGCCTCAATTATTTATCGTTTGAGACCCTATCTATAGCTATTGGACCCGTTGCTTCCTAGGCGATCAAGTTACGAGCGGCGGAATACCCCCTTGTTTTGTGAACTAGACCCTGGGGGCGCACGGAGACACAGCTCCAGATCAGTTATAGCTGGGAGGGGACTGCCTCCGTGGTTCTCCCCCGTTCCCACCTCCCCCTTACTTGCTGCTCGATCGCGGCGGGCCAGTCGAGAGGCGGCAAACGCTAATTACCTGAGGCCGCGTACACACGCTTTGCTGAATAGGCGCAGAAGGGCGGACATATCGATTAAGCAGACAGGTCGATAAAAGTTTTAAAGATGCTTTAAATTGTCGTGGAAAGCTGTCTGTCGGACATGTCCGCTGGTTACGAACCAGCGGACCGAAATTTTCATTATCGAATATTATCGATAATATCGATTAATCGTTTCAGCTCTACATCCCAGGAGACATGTCCGATGAAACGGTCTTTCATCGGATATATCTCCTCGTGTGTACGGGGCCTTAGATTGTGATCAACAGGTTGCTGACCCCTGCCTTATGTACTTTTTTTTTCTTCTGGGATAAAGGATTTACATAAATAAATAAAAGCTGATCATTGTAAGCACTCCTGTCAGTGGTAAATGGTTTGTCCCATCCCTGTAACTGCAATGTCTGCAAGAGATCCTGTTCTTTTGAACAACAGTAGACTTACTGGCCAGATCACCAAGTGAAAATAATGGGGGAAAAAAATTAAAAATAAAACAAATGCAGCCACTACATCTAAGTATAGGCAAGATGCTATATGATAACTGTTTGCTTTTGCATTTAATAACGCTTTAAACATATAAATAGGCATGGGAGTAAAGCATTCTGTGCCTTATGAATTGGGAGTGTCAGGGGCCTGCAGTATTTTAGCTACTGACTAGAACCAGGGGGGATCAATACTCCTAGGAGTGTTGGTTTCCCAGAGGAGCTCAGGGAACATTCCTTGTGAAGGCAGCTTTATTTGTGGTGTTATCTGACACAGTAAGTATTTACAGTCTTCTCTGTAGAGTGTTCATTCTGTCAGAATTAAACTGACATTAAATGCTTGTTTTAAAAAAAATAAAAGTAAGAAACATGTCACACCTACCTGCTCTGTGCAGTGATTTTTTTTACAAAGCAGCCCTGATCCTCCTCTTTTGGGTTCCCCTGCTGGCACTCCTGGCTCCTGCCCCCATAGCATGCAGCTTGCTATGGGGGTACCAGATCAGGTTCACTCCCCAGCCGCTGCTCTGTGTGTCTGAATAGACAGGGTAACTCTGCCCTGCCCCTGCTTCCTCATTACTGGCTGTGATTGATAGTAGCGGGAGCCAACAACCAATGGCATGAGGAGGAAGAGACCTCGGAGAGCCAAGGCTCTCATGCATATCGATCTCCCCGGGAAACCACAGACACATGGAAGTAAAGGAAGACCTAAGTGCTCTCTCTTTAAATAAATCCAGGCTTTATTAAAACGACAAATTCCTACCAACATTAAAAACTATCATATACAGCTCTAATACAATGTTAGATCCGTCTCACAGGATGGCAGAGGGTGACATCATCCCAGTGTACCTCCTTCCCGTACGTGTTACGTCCAATAGGACGTAACACATACGGGGCGAGGAGCTACGCTTGGATAACGCCAACTGCTGTATATGATCGTTTTTAATGTATAGTAAGTAGGAATTTGTTGATTTAATAAAGCCTGGATTTATCTAAATGGAGAGCACTTGGATCTTCTTTTACTTGCATGTGTCTGTGGGATCCCTGGGAGATTCTGCTAGTGGGGCACGCGCTATTGACTCCCTGTTAGTTTAGTTCTCAATGGTGGAGGGAGTGTCACACATTTTGTGTTACCTCTGATTTCTACTTTCCCACACGTGGATCTCTACGGCTGCTGTCTGGGCTCTGGACTTTTTTTGCGCTGCACTTTTTCTTCTTTTGATTATACCTGAGGTCTTGTGATTAACTTTTAAGTGTTCAGCTGGCAATTTAATGATTTGTTTTTATGTGTTTGCACTGATTGCCTCTTTCTTGATATCTCTTGCACATCAGTGGATCAAGATGGGGCTCGGGTAAGGGGGTGCTGCACACTGGGCGCATCTTTGTGCAGGCGTAGCGTATCTTCTTTACTTAGAGAGGCAAGTGCGGTATTCCAAAGCACTTGCGTCCTAAGTTACGGTGGCGTAGCGTAAATGGGCCGGCGTAAGCCCGCGTAAGTAGGCAGGTAGTGGGCGTGTTGTATTATAATGAACCGTGACACCATGCAAATGAGAGGGCCGAACGAACGCCGCCTGCGCCGTCTGTGAACTTATCCCTGTGCACATGCTCAGAATTACGCCGGCTAGAATACCTAAGATATGTCGAACACTAAATACGATGTGAGCGTAACTTACACCCAGGCGAATTCACGTACACCTTACGTAAACAACATAAAATTCGACGGCTGTTCCGACGTCCATACCTTAACATTGGCTGCGCCTCATATAGCAGGGGTAACTTTACGCCGGACGTACGCCTTACGTAAACGGCGTAGCTTACATCGACGGGTGCATCTACGTTTGTGAATCGGCGTATCTTGCTCATTTGCATATTTATAATGGAAACGCCGAATGTGTCCACCGTAACTATGCGCCCAAGATACGCTGGCGTAGGCAAGTTACGTCGGACGACTGAAGACATGTTTTTCGGCATTTCTTGCTTTGTGGATCGGCGTAAAGATGCGACGGCACACATTTGTAATTATGGCGGCGTATCTGGAGATACGCCGGCGTAAAGCCTTTGTGTATCCGGGCCAGAAAGTTTTTTACCTTTATGCATGAAGGTAAAAAAAACTTGATTCTTTACAACCACTTTAAAGTACATGAATTGTATCATTTTAAAATTAGGATTGAGAAGTTGCATACTCCATAGGACAATGACAAGATTACAAAATAGAATTCATCGGAAAAAATCTAAGAAAAGTACCGTAATGGCTTAATGACCAAGATGATGAAAAAATGTTCTGAAGAGAAAAGAATTGTTAAAATAACACCTTTTGAGAACAGAGAAACAGGGAAACAGCAAGAGGAAAAATAAGTGTTGCTAGTATAAGATTTTATTTATCTAAGGTGGCGGAGAAAACTGTTTTGCGGTCTACGTCTTGTGAAATGGGCGCCGCGACATTGTGGGATTTGGAGAACAATGAGGAGGCAGGCATATGTACATCTAATGGCCTATGCACTTTCCATAATTGACATTTCCAACGTAAATTGTATTCACCAGGAAAAGGTACAGTAAGTAGATTACATTTCATGGTAATAAATCATGGCGGAATAGAACATATTAGCATTGTGTCTTCAGAAGCAAAAGAAAGAAAATGGGAGTTAGTAATTGCCAAAACTGCATCTGTTGCGTTGCAAATGGGTTTGTGACTGATTTGTGAGTCTAACGTATGGAATATACTGTACAACTTACAGAGAAAGTTAAAGAGGTTGTAAACCTCTCTGTGGAAGTTGTACTTCTAGATAAGACTATAGAAATGCCGTGTACACACGATCGGATTTTCTGATGAAAAATGTCAGATGGACGTGTTTCATCGGAAATTCCGATTGTGTGTACATGGCATAAGGCTTACCTATAGGTACTGTAAATATCTCCTAAACGTGCGCCATTTAGGAGATATTTACTGTGTTTTGCGCTGATGATGTGATCAACGCATGCGCTGTGTAGAAATGCCCCCATGCCGTTTCTTCATGAGCAAGTGTCATGACTGCTGGCTCCCGCACGCGATGAATACTTGCACATTATGCTTTTACTTTGCAGGGGCAAAGGAAGGAAGTAAAACCCATCAGGGTTTACTTCCTCTTTAAAGCTTATGGTAGCCTTACACACTTCAATAAATGATTGACAGGATTCATTTTTTTCAAAGTCCAACAAATACATGTTGAGCCTGCCATTGAGGTCTACCTATTGTAGCTTAATTTGATGGACTGACAATAAGGCTGCACTGCACTTGAATTTAGAGCAGAGTTGCCACTCTCATGGGCACCCTGTGTCTACTTGCACTACAGTGGGATGAAAAAAATGTAGCAAGGGGCTATAACATGTGAGGCCTCGTACACACGACCGAGGAACTAGTCGGGCGAAACACATAATTTTCCTCGTCGAGTTCCTTGTTAGGCTTGTCGAGGAACTCGACAAGCTTGCTTTGCGTACACACGTTAAAGACCAAATCTCCTCGTTCTCAAACGCGGTGACTTCAACACATACAACGGCAGGGGCTGCTTTTGCTAATCTCATGTTACTGTGTGTTAGGAAAAAGTTTGGTAAGAGACAGTTGCATTTTTCAGTCTGTTACAGCGTGACAAATGTGCTATTTTCATTACAAATACTACTTTTACCAAGGGTGCACAAGTTTCTTAGCATACACGCGCTCGAGTTTCTCGGTCGAAAAGCAGCCCGACGAGGAACACGACGAGCCAATTTGGACTCCCGTCGAGGAAAAAGAGAACTTGCTCTCTTTTTTGCTCGTCGAGTTCCTCTACAGTTTTCTCGATGAAAAACGTACATACGACCGGTTTCCTTGGCAAAAAAGCTCTCCCACCGAGGAAACTGGTCATGTGTATGGGGCATCCGTCAGCACCTGGCCACACCTAATCCTGCCCACTGCTTTTTGGATTGACAGCTCTGCATCTGTCGCTAACAACCTCCCACTTTGAGCTGCAGTGTCTGCGAGGGGACCACATGTGAGACAGAAATCAAGAAAGATTTGGCACAGCCACCGAAGATAAAGGAACTTGTATACTTTATGATGCTTGTGCATCACCTAGTAATGGTATTTTGTACTTGTTTATACTATCAAACAGGCACCCTTAATTGTACATTAAACTCTGGTACTAGAATGTGGTGAGCAAACAGGGAATTTTCCCTGTTGCAAGCAACCCAGAACAACCTGATGGGACTGTGTCCATAGAATCATGGATCACTTATCTATGTAGCACCCTCCAGTGTGCTAGAATAGGTTAGTTGTAGAGTAGCTAAGACACAAACCTGGGTCAGGCCTGAGTGACTCAGGGAGGCTGGATGACTCAGAAATCAGCACCTCTGGTAACTCCCCCTGCTCTCTGGAACCTTGGAGAAACTTCCAGAAGCAAAGGATGGAGTCTATGAGGGGCTGCTTGGACCCAGCAAAATGTGTTTGCAGGGAGCAGGTACCCCATAAATACTCATGCGTCATGCCAGCAGGGACAGTCTTGTGGAAGATGGAGATGGAGTGCTGAGGAGGCTATCCTGGCCCTTGAGGGTGCCCCCTAGTTTGGGGGGGTGACCACAGGCCTGGGGCTTGGGTGTTGGATGGACCCTCTACAACAGAGATGATCAACACATCCGGGAGATATCCTGAGTAGTAAGCCAGATGGGCTGGTGAGTGAGTAGTCTGGGAGGACTGTGGGGTAGTAGCCAGGAGTGCTAGTGAGAGGGGCAGTTGCAGCCCGGTGGGCTGGCAGTGCCCGAAGAGGTGGCGCTGGGATCAGTAGCCACAGGGATGGAAGCTGAACACTGACTTTTGTTACATATTTAAAGGGGCCTCGGTTCCTGCCAACAACAGGCTGTTACTCTAAGATCCAACTGAGTACTGTGTCAGGATCATCTTTCTGCCAAGTGTACCAGAGCAAGCAAGTGGGCTGGAGGAGCAGATGAGTAAAAGTGAATATATATATATATATATATATATATATATATATATATATATATATATATATATGTGTAGCACTAACCCCCGAAGGAGCTGCTGAGTATTTTGGACGGCATGTTACCTCTATCTTCTCGCTGTCCAGGGTGATAAAAGAGAGTCTGAAGAATTCCAATGTCCACACTATACACTTCGTTTTCTAAGATTTATTTGCAGAACTTAGTAGAAAAGAAGTTGGAGGGGTGGAAGGGTAAATAGATAGGTAGGTTCAGGTGTATAATCTCAAATAGGAAACACTCTTGCTTCCAGCAAACAGTTCTCGTCACCACTCTAGACAGAGTGGGTATTGCTCAGCCTCTTGCATGGTCCTCTCCAGGATAGGCCCTCATCTGGCTTTCTTCATCTAGTGGCTTCCTCCTGCAGGACAGACAGCACAGGATCACCTTGAAAGTGAGACCCAGTCTAACTACTGGGCCTACTAAGAAAAGCCGCAACCCTGGTCCAGGAGTCAGGATTCAGGAACACACACCCCAGGCCAGGTGGGCCACGAGGCGTGTGGGACGACAGCCCCCCGCCAATGGCGTCTGTCCCTTAAGTACCCCTGCCCAGCATGCACAGTGGAACGATCACTCTCACTGATTCGCTGCCGAGGGGGATACCCAACGCACCCTAACTCTGCTGCTTCCACCCTTGGTCTGGGATGGTAATAACACCCCCAGTCAAACAATGGTGGTTACTCCCAGCACAGCCATGGCTGGAACAGAGGCTAAATTGCCCACAATTACATTTGTCTGAGACAAATAACAACTCAGACCCCCTCTAAATTTACAGCAGCGCCTGTTCAAAAGGAGCAGGGCGCTACATATATATATATATATATATATATATATATATATATATATATATGTATATATATGAAAATTGTCCCTGAAGTTGTCTGAAGTGGGCATTCTATAATATCCCTACTCCACATCCAAGTTTTATCCCCTCAGTACAATACCAAAAAAACAAAGTACTGGACTGTTTCTGACTCTGGGAGACTGTGGAAATTCTGTGTGCCTGGCTGTGCAGGGTGGGGGATCCCATTTCATCTGCGGCTCCTACGTAGGGAGCACTATATATCTACAGTTTAAAGTGGAGGTCCACCCTAAAAAAAATGGCTGTTACTAGGCAGATCTTCCTAATCTGTCCCTTCTTTTTCCATGGTGCTCCTCGGTCTCGTCCTCCTCGCGTTGTCTTCTGGGGAATTGGGCGCGCTGACTTCTGAGAACTGTGTGTCTCCCAGAAATAAGCTGCCCATTCACAGAGTGCTGCGCGACTCGCGCATGCGCAATAGGAAATGGGCAGTGAAGCCGTAAGGTGAGGATGGCGGCGCCGGGACCCGGTCCAAAGGACAGATCGGCCTCGGGCGTCCTTCATCGCGGCAACCAGGACAGGTAAGTGTCCCTATTAAAAGTCGGCAGCTACAGTGTTTGTAGCTGCTGACTTTTAATTTATTTTTATTTTTTACGCCGGTCCGCCGCTTTAATTAGGGACTTTCTACAGTTCAGTCAGGGGTCACCTGTAAACCACAGTAGTCTTACTTTCCAGAAAGATCCTGAACCTTTGTAATGCATTGGTAATATTGATTCCAGTGGAAGGATGTCATTACGCACAAAGTAAAATCATTAACAATGGTATACTCATCACACTTTACTGACATGTAGAGAGAGGCATTTCTGCTAATGCACTTTATATGATGTCAGATGTCAGAACTTATATCGTTTTTAAAAGCCAAATCTCTGAACAGAAAAAAAAGGTGATTTCAGTTACTCAGCAGATTTCAAGTCCCATATGATGAAGACTGGAAGATTTATTTAATCAGAGTTTTGCTATTTAGAAACACTCATTTTTCAGCCCATACATATAAAATATTCCTAAAGCCCTGTACACACGATCGGATATCTGATGGAATCTAATCCGATGGATTTTTCGGATATCCAATGAAGCTGACTTTCATCAGTCTTGCCTACACACTATTGGTCAAAAATCCGACCGTGTCCAAACGCGGTGACGTAAAACACTACGATGTGCTGAGAAAAATTAAGTTCAATGCTTCCGAGCATGCGTCGACTTGATTCTGAGTATGCAGACGATCCACACAGACGATCTTTTTTTTCCATTGGTTTTTTATCCATAGGAAAAATTGAAAACATGTTCTATTTTTTTTAACCGATTTGACCGATGAAAACAGTCCATCGGTCTGTTTTCATCAGACAAACCGATCATGTGTACAGGGCTTAAAAGTCTGCTTTGTCATTGCATCAAATTGACTCTAGTCACAATAATCCTGACCATAGGCAATATATGTCAGTTAGCTGTTACTATACAATTCCACCACTTAATGTTCTTATGTATGTGTGTAGTGCCTGGTCACTTTCCAGTACCGATGCTATGTTAAATTTAGAGGGGGTCGGAGAGTTAGTCCACTCTGACCATGTTGATTTGTGTAAATTTGGGCCTCTGTCTCAGCTTTGGCTGTGCTGTGGTCCATTCTGTTGTTTCTGGGGTGCTGATCTCACCCTGGGTCGGCAGGTGGCAGCAGTGGAGTCAAGGATTGGGTGCTCTTCCCCAGAAGCCTATCAGGAGGGTTTGGCCTCGCTGTGCATGCTGGGAGAGAGTATTAATGTGGCAGACGCTATTTTCCTGGGTCTCTTCTCGTGTGGAGCCCACCTTTAGGGTAGCCACTTCACGCCACCCCAGTGACTGGCCTTCCGGCCTGGGGTTGCGCGTGCAACGCAAGGATCCTGGCTTCGGAACCACGTTGGTCCAGAGAAATTGATCTGCCACTTGGGTACTCAGTAATCGACTGGGTCCCATCTAAGAAGGGCCGTCCGTCCAGTTGTAGGAGGCGGTACAGTGGAGAGTCTGCCTGGGGAGTACCAAGAGAGGCTGGTGCAGGAGTTAATTGTACATATTAGTTTTATTGTTTCTGGCAATGACACAAAATCACTGCTCAGCACTTACGTTTAAGCCCCTTTGGGAGGAATGGAAACTTCACACTTTGGCGAGAGGGTGCAGTCTCAATTCTGATCTTGGAGATTTGTATATATATAGAGGTTCTTAATATATCAGGAAGTTATATTTTTGTGTATGTTTTTCTTTTGTATTTCTATGCAGGTTATTGGACCCACCTACTATCAACACTGCAGGAGAATGGGCAGCAAAGATAGCTAGGGCTGTGTATGTTTGTATATCATGTGTTATTTAAATTGCCAATATTGTAATTTCATGTTTTAAATTATGTTTTCTTACTTTCCTACTTTTCTGTCATTCAGCAGGTATCAGGCTGGCATTCAGGCTTGAATGCTTTAGGACACTGATGACAGTGTCATTTCAAGTGGGGGAGTATGTAGCGCCCCCTTACTTTCAGTATGGGCATTATGCTAAAGTTAGTGGTGGAGTGGGAGAGTTATGTTGCTTTCACTCTTAATTTTGCTAAATTTTGGCTGCTGTCCTGTGGATCATTCTGTACTCCAGAGATGTAGTTCCATCTTTGGATGGCAGGTGGCGCTGGAGGGGTTCAGGCAGAGCCACCTTTCCCCAGCAGCCAATAAGAGAAGTTTTCCCTCGCGGGGCATGTTGGGGAGGGGTATATCTGTGGCAGATGCCATTTTTTGGGGTTCTTCGCGGGTTCCAGGTGCGGCACCCACCTTCAGGGTGTGCGCACCCAATGGGCCCTGGCGACATGGCCTACCAGGCCAGGGTCACATGCTACGCGGAGTTCCCTGCTGATGCTGAAAGGGGCCCTAGAGACTTGCTGGGGGCCCATTCCTATTGAAGAGATCCCAAGCCGTTCGGTGGAGGATCGGCTTGAGGAGAACCAGGAGGCAGGTGATCCAAAAGGGCTTGAACGAACCATCAGGGATCTGGCCACCAGGAACTGACAGATAACCAAAGACTGTCAACTGGTGACCACTATTAAATAAGAGAACTTTCTGGGAGGATTCGCTCTACAGTCCAACATTGGGCCTGTGGCAGAGGTCTTCATCCCGAACTTTAAATTCAGCTAGAGCCAAGTCAGTGAGAGAGACTTGTTCCTCCCAGCAACCTTAAGTGATATTCCGGCTGCCAGGCTTGTGGCAGAAGTCTGTCCGGAGGCACTTTACCCACTTAGGCTGGAGTGGCAACGCAATACACAGTTACATTAAAGCAGGCTTGCTTTCCTGTTCATCCAAGCCTGATACTGCAAGGTTCTCTTTATTTCATCAACCTGTCCTGTCTACCTCCTGTTTATGTTGGTCGTGTTGGACCCAAGAAATAAATCATTTGGAAAATCTTAATTACTGATTGGACGTTCGCTTACTGCTCTACTCACTAACTTCACCCCTGGACAACACTTAAAATCAATCAGCGGCCTTGAGGGGGTATTGCTACACAGGTATCTGCACCCCCCTCCCCCTGAAAGGTGCCAAATGTGACATCGGAGGGGGGAGGGTCCCGGAAAGTTCACTTTTTGTGTGGACCTCCGCTTTAATGCCTTTGGCCAAGCACATTTTGATGTGTTACCTCACTTACTGAAAGAGAGGTTCTGGCCTCACTAAGTGGCCGAAGGTCATAGGCGCCAACAGCTAGATCTGATGACTAGGTCAGCATTAAGATTTCTGTCATCAATGCAACAGCCCAATCGCAACAAGTGCACACACCACATGCCCCTTTCCAAGCAGGCCCCAAAAACCAATCTTGGTTTGATCAGATGCTTTTGAGGGCAGAGGGTCCCAGATCTCTCAGTAAACAGTACCTGTCACTGCCCATGCTATCACAAGGGATGTGGAGATCAAGATTTTCAATAAAGTTGATAAAAAAATAGACAATGTATAAACATACATTTAAATAGAAGAAATATCCCCCCATTCCCACCCCCATACCCCCACAGCAGTAACCTTCCACTGCTGCAATGGTTATGCCTGCCCTTTCCACCTCTTTTCTTCATTCATAGAAGCTGTATTATAGCTTCCAGCAATGAAAGGCATTCTATGAATGGAGGGTGAATGGATGAATGAAAAGTCTGCTTCCTCCATTCAAAGAATACTTTTCATTGGTGGAAGCTATAGCACAGCTTTTATGAATGGAGTAGGAGGGCAACAAAGGGCAGCATAGTCGGCACTCTTGACGAACGCTTATGACAGGTTCAGTGGTCTCTAATAACCTCCTCAGTCCTAAAAGATTACAACTGTGGTGGTATAGGGGGATTCCAACTAAGAGAGCACAGATGTAAATGCAAGTATACATTTAAACCAAAATTACAAACAGGACAATTTTACAAAAATTGGTCTAAAAGCAAATATTTACTGACCAATTACGCAGGAACTTTTGTTCCGGAAAAACCTTGCCTATATGACCAGTAAAATGTTTATTGTCGTGTAAATGTAGCCTAAATAATGTCTCCTGTCCCCAATAATGCCCCATTCACACTTGGTGATTTGGAATTGCGGGCAGAATCACCCCAATTATGCCTACAATTCCAAATTGCATGGCAATTGCTGCAAAACACGTTTTACTGCCATTTACTCTTAATGCAATGCGCTTTAGCTGCAATTTTCCCGCAAAAGAATCACAGCAAATCGCGCCTTTAAAAATCTTGTGAAGCTTGTCACCCAAAAAGAAGCAGGATCAACTTTTGGCAAACGCACATTAATGCCGCGTACACACGATCATTTTTCGGGTTGTAAAATACAACGTTTTTTTTCAATGTCATTAAAAAACAATCATGTGTGGGCTTCAGAGCATTTTTCGGGTTCTGAAAAACTGCCAATTTTTTTTCGAAAATGCTTTTTTTTTTCACGACGTTTTAAACGTAGTCATTTTTCGGGTTGTAAAAAATGGTCGTGTGTGGGCTTTAACGACGTGAAAAATCCACCAATGCTCAGAAGCAAGTTATGAGACGAGAGCACTCGTAAAAAGGTAAAACTAGCATTCGTAATGGAGTAAGCACATTCATCACGCTGTAACAGACAGAAAAGCGCAAATCGTCTTTTACTAACACAAAATCAGCTAAAGCAGCGCAAAGGATGGTGTCATCCAAATGGAACTTCCCCTATATAGTGCCGTCGTACGTGTTGTACGTCACCGCGCTTTGCTAAAGCCTTTTTTTTTCACGATCGTGAGTGAGTGAAAAAACGTATAAAGCGCAACACATGCAAACTGAATCGCCTCTGGGCGCTGTTTCCATTCCTTCGGTAAGGAAACCCCTTGACCTCAGAAGAGAGGAGTTTTAATCTTTCTCCTAAAGGCCAAGTGGTCCGACTCCAGTCGGATGGTGGTAGGTAGTGCATTCCACAGCCTAGGTCCCTGGACAGCAAATCTCCAATCTCCTTTGGATTTGTATCTTGCTTTGGGTATTTGCAGTAGGTTTTGATTTGTCGATCGCAGAATGCGATTTGGGTTATGGGCTTTTATTTTTTCGCATAGATATTGGGTGGCGTTTCCTTGAATATACTTATGTGTAAGACAGAGTGCCTTGAAAGTGATTTTGTCTTTTACTGGCAACCAGTGAAGAGATCTCAGCGAAAGGTGAGATTGATTCCCATGGTTTTATGCCAGTCACTAATCGAGCAGCCGTATTTTGAACGACTTGCAGGCGAGTGATTTGGTATTTGGGGAGTCCTAGATAGAGGGCATTTGCATAGTCAAGTCTGGAATTGATGATTGTTCCCACCACGACCGCAATGTCCTTTTTAGGGATAAAGGGGGTGAGTTGGCGTAGTAGGCGCAGCAGATGATGGGATCCTCTGACTACAGACCCTATTTGTGCATCCATTGTCATGTAGGAGTCGAAAATGACTCTAAGACTTTTGACTTTGGTGCTAGGGGTGATAGTTTTACCCAGAATGGGCGGGGGGGTCCAAGTTGATGTGGAGTGACTTTTTCAGTTTGCGTGAAACAGGAGAAGTTCTGTTTTTGAACCATTGAGTTTAAGATAACTGTATGTCATCCAGTTATATATTAGAGTGAGTGATCTCTCTAGTCCAAGAGAGTGATCCTTTTTGTTACAAGGCAAGGCTGTGTAGGCAAGGCTGTTTTAATGATCAGGTTAAAAAAAACGTTGTTTTTTCTAGAGCCTGAAAAACATTGTTTTTTACAACCCGAAAAATGATCGTGTGTACGCGGCATTACACTTCGTGTAGCCAGAACTCACGAGTTTGTGTGGGTAGTTTTCATGCGATTCCACGTGTCATGCATAGGGCAGTCCATTCGATTCAATGGGCTGCCCTATGCGTGACACGTGGAATCACACGAAAATTGCGTTCCAGCTACGCAAAGTGTGAATGGGCACTTTTCAACCTGGTAGACTCAAATTAACAGGTTATTTATCAAAAAGGAATCATTACTGAAAAAAATTAAGGGCACAGATACATTAGAAGCATTCGTAATGTCACTTTACAAATGTTTCTTTCATAGGTTAACAACAACTTTAAGCCCAAGTTTTCATTTTTTTATTTTTGCCAAAGAGATACAAATATGCTGTCTTGTATACACAGAGGTTCTGCAATCTTGTGTGGTATGAGATTTCTATTCATCGTCAAGTAACCTACGACACTAATGGTAAAAGGTGTAATTATCCAGATGCGCCACTCTACTCCATCTCACTTAGAGGCCCCTAACTATCTCTCACCGAGAAATCAACAGGTATTCTCACGCATAATTCTCGAGTTAATCATTTTGATGAAATGCAGGTGTGTGGAGTAGGTGCCAGGAGGACGTGTGGGATTATTCACCTTGTAAGTACCTTGTTGACTATGAAATACACACAGAACATCTATTCACTAAATAAGTATGTAGCTGTGCCCCCTGTTTCCCCTCCTTCCCCTTTACACCCCTTTATTGGAACAAAATAAAATAATATCAGGCTTTAAATAGAACTCCAGACATTTTGTTTTGTATGTTTGAAAATTAGTGGGCAAAGGTTAAACGCTCCAGCAAGTTTATATGGCCATCTGTGTCCCTGTTGGGGAAATTTTACTTTACTTACTGTCCAGGTGACACAATACTATACAACAGTTGCCACCATAGGGAGATTTTCTGTCTGCACCTGTGCCAACGACAGCTATAATATGTTAGAATATCTCCCACGCTCTGTCCTGATTTCCTCTCATTCATTGCCCTACAATAAAAGGCAAGCTCACCAGTCACAGACAGCAGTGAAAATGTCATAGAGGTACTAACTCCGACCCACATTATCCACATCAAGAAAATGTTTAGGCATAAAATGAAGAGCAAGCCACAAAGTGCAGTAGCACATAATCATTAATAATCATTTTTCAATGTTCTGCAAAGATGATTTAACACAAAAAAGTTCCATTGCACATTCTTACTAAATAAGCAATATGTGTGTGTAGCAAACCCCCGAGGGAGCTGATTGTGTTTGTTCAGTCTGTAAGGCCCTGTACACACGAACAGTCCAAACTGATGAAAACAACTGAAGTTCAGTTTCATCAATTCACACTGATGGTCTGATGTGCGTACACACCATCAGTTCAAAAACCGATCGTGTCAGAACGCGGTGACGTAAAACACAACGTTGTGCAGAAAAAAACGAACTTCAATGCTTCCAAGCATGCGTCCACTTGATTCTGAGCATGCGCGGGTTTTGAACCGATGCTTTTGCGTACTAACCATCGGTTTTGACCGATCGGTAGAGTCCGATTTTGAAGCAAAACTTTGGACTAAAGGACAAAAGACTGATGGGCCATACACACGGTCGGTTTGGACTGATGAAACTGAACTTCAGTCTGTTTTCATCAGTTTGGACTGATCGTGTGTACAGAGCCTTACTCTGCCTTTCAACCCCAATGAACTGTCTGAGCCCCTCTGGTACACCTAGCAATGTGATTAATAGAATGACTCAACAGGAAAACAAAACACAGCTCTGTTTGTAGTTTACTTGATGAAAAGTAAAGTTCAGGTTAACATTAGTCATCCAGGACCTGTGTAAGTATCTAGGGCTTGGTTAAAACAGTTTAAATAAGGGCGTGGCCTGGACATGCAGCTGTGAGGACGGTTTTCCCTCGACCTCCGGCGCCGACACAATTTTTAGCTTTTCCTGCATTTATAAACCCACAGCACCTCCGTGTTCGCCATGCGGAAGAAGACGGCAAAGTCCCTCTCCAAGGCTGGACCACAATCGGGCTCCATCAAGAGGTTTTTGGCCATGGAAACGGCCGAGGGTGAGGACACGGATGGCCTAGGCCGCTCTCCTCGAGGCGCAGACCCTGCTCCAAGCTTCGCCTCCCGCCGCACATCGGACAAGAGGCGCCATTCCCTTGCTTCCTCGGGCTGCTCTGACGGAGACGATAGCCCTCCCCGCCGCTCAGAGGTTCACGGGGACGATCTGCCCACCAGGTCTGAGCTTGCCTCTCTATTCCAGGACTTGGAGAGGACCATAAAGAAGTAACTCTCCGCGGTACAGGCTGATCTCTCATAGGTACTGGGTCGGGTGGAGGAGACCGAGCTCCAGCTTGATAGTCACGCTTCAGCCATCAGAATGGCTCTTTACAAAATAGAGGACCAGGAGAATAGAAATCGGAGGAACAACATACGCATTAGAGGCCTCCCAGAAGCGACGGGTGATGATGACCTCCTCCCTTCAGTTCGTGGCATTTTCAATGGCCTTTTGGGCCTAGCAGCCGATAATCCGCTTAAAATAGACGGGGTCCACAGGGCCCTTCATCCCGCGCTTTGTCTATGGATACTCCCAGGGATGTTATCTGCCGAATCCACTACTTCGAGGAAAAGGAGCGTATCATGCGGAAGGCCCGCGAAACTGCCTCTCTGGACTTTGATGGAGCCACCCTGTCCTTCTTCCCTGATCTGGCTAAAGAGACTCTAGATCGCCGCAGGGCCCTGCGGCCTTTGACGGAGAATCTTCGAGAAGCGTCCATCGCCTACCGCTGGGGTTTTCCTGCTGCCGTTCTGCGGTTCCCGAAGGACCTAGAGAAATTCTGCGCGGACGTTGACATCTCTCCGCCCGAGCTACCTGGCTGGCAAGATCCTATCCCCACCCTACCGGGCTCTACGGATCCACAATGGCAGAAGGTTAGCCGCAAGAATCGCCGCTCAGCCACCCCAGGGGCTTTTCCATCTCTGGGCTGATCTCTGGTGATGGGATCCCTTTCTGTTCATTTGCTATCCCCCGACCGTGGGCTTTTTTTCTTTTTCCTGTTGATGTTTTTTCTTTTTTTTGTTCGTCTGAGTTTTGAGTCTATTTTTCACTCCCATCGTTCTATTTTTCTGTTTTGTTTATCGCCCGGGGCCCGTGGTGAGGCCTTCATGCTGATGTCCTTCTCTAGGTCGGGGCCTAGCGGACTATCGCCTGCAGATTCGTGTTAGACTGACTTCTCTATTTTTTTGCAGTTCCATGCGGAAGGAACCTTATCTGCGATCAATGGTTGCAGGCAGGGATGCAAGCCTTAAGCTTGTTGTGTTTTGTTTGCTCAGTTTTTTTTTGTATTATTTTATTTTATATTTCATGTTTAATGTGTTAATTTGCAGTGTGTCGGCGCTGGGGCGAACGGGCAGAGGTCTTGGAGCGATTGCTGCATGATGCTCGTGTTCCAGCACCTCCCTCCATTGGGGTCCGGCGCTGCCCTGTCTCCTCGTGCTGCCGCCCCTTCGGGGGTGGCTCACGCGGGAGGGCCGGGCCGCATGTGTGACCCTTCATCGCACGGCAGATTTATGCGTGCGTATGTTTTTTCCCTATGTGGGTTGTTGTGTCATGTCAAATTGATGCTATGTGTTCTTCTTTACTTAGTATTTTCTTTTTTTTCTCTCCCTATTCTCCCCCTCTCCCCAACCCCTCCTCGTTGTTCCTCGGGGGACCTTCCTCTGCCTCTGGTCAGTCCTGAGAAGCTTTATCTCTCGAATCCCATGGCTAAGGTGAAGTTGCTTTCATTTAATGTGCGGGGACTGCATACCCCAGGTAAGAGACACCAACTGTATCAGGAACTGACTCGCCTGCAGGGGGACATTGTTCTCCTGCAGGAGACTCATCTTACACACACCACACTGGTCAAGCTTTTCTCCCCTCAGTTTCCTCTGTGGTATTATAGCCTTTCTGATGTCCGTAATGCTAAGGGGGTGGCTATTGGGTTCCGTAGGGGTTCTTCTTTTGTGTTAGACTCCAGGGTGAGTGATTCTATGGACCGTTTCCTGTTCCTGAAGGGTAGCCTAGGTAGTATGCCATGTACGATTGCGACTTTTTATGCTCCTAATCGTAACCAGGTTTCCTTTATCTCCAATACCCTTAGAAAATTGACAGACTTCGCTTGTGGTTGCATCCTTCTGGCGGGGGATTTCAACGTACCGTTGGAACCATCGTTAGATACTTTGTCAGGGACCTCGTGTATCTCATGGAGGCGCCTAGCGTTTTTAAGCAGATGCCTACATGAGGCCCAATTGATGGATGTGTGGAGGATTATGCACCCACGAGTGAAAGATTACACCCATTTTTCCCACTTACATACTTCCTACTCGAGAATTGATTATTTTCTTATAGACCATCACCACCTATCTCTCCCCACTGCTACGTGTGTTGAGGTTTCCCCCATCTCGGACCACGCTCCGATCTTCCTCTCGCTGAATGTCCCTGCTGTGCCGGTTAAGAACACCAATTGGAAGCTTAATGATAATTTACTCCTAGATGATGTTGATAAAAAGGCGATCGGAGATGCATTAGCTCAATATTTCGCAGAAAATGCGGCGCCAGAGGTGACACCGGGTACGCTTTGGGAAGCCCATAAGGCCTGCATTCGGGGTAAATTATGGAAATAGGAGCTAGGAAAAAGAGGGAACGCACCCATCAACAAACGCAGTTGCTTAGAGAAATTGAGGACCTGGAGCGCAGGCACAAAGCCGGGTTGTCACTGTCGGTTTTCCAGGATCTGGTCCAGAAGAGAGAGGAGCTGAGAGGCCTCTTTCATTTGGAGCAGAAACAACGGTTTCGTGTTGTTGCCCAGGGGTTGCACGAGTGGGGCAACAAGCCTAGTCGGCTGTTGGCGCGCTCGTTGCAACAAAAAAAGTCTGCCACGTTCATTGCTAAAATGAAGTCCTCCAATGATTCGCTGGTGTATGAAACTTCGGCCATAGCCAAAGAATTTTGTTCATTCTATCAGTCTTTGTGCCGCGTCAGGCAGACAGTGGAGGATAGGGATGTCAGGGTGCAGCTCATTCGCGATTATTTGGCTCAGGCCGATTTACCGGTGCTCCCTGCGGATGCATTGGTCACCTTAGATGACGACTTTTCCGTCACCGAGCTTCGGATTGCGCTGAAGGCGATGGCCAATGGTAAGGCACCGGGCACCCGATGGCTTTACGATGGCTTACTACAGGACCTTTGCAGACATCCTGCTTCCGCGTTTGACCAATTATGCCAACACGGTCTCGGGAGACGGATCTTTTCGACCTGAAACACTCCATGCCCACATCACTGTCCTCCCTAAGCCTGGTAAGGACCCGTGTGTCTGTAGCAGCTACCGCCCCATTTCCTTATTAAATCTAGATGCCAAACTTTATGCCAAAGTGATTGCCAACAGGCTCCTCCCTCTTGTCCCCCGATGGGTCTCTGGAGACCAGGCGGGATTTATCCCCGGCAGGGAGGCGCGGGATAACTCTCTCCTCACCCTGTCCTTAATAGCCCATGTTCGACCTCCCAGCCCACCCTCCTGCTATCCACGGATGCGGAAAAGGCGTTTGATAGGGTGGACTGGGAGTTCCTAATGGCCACGCTTTCCTATATTGGTGTGGGTCCCCCTCTCCTTTCTCATATTTCAGCCTTATATGACTCCCCGACTGCTCAACTACGCATAAATGGAACGTTAAGTGAACCCTTTACTCTGTAAAATGGAAGCCGCCAGGGCTGTCCCCTTTCACCCATCTTATTTGTCCTCTCACTTGAACCCTTTTTATCTTCAATTAGGCACAATCCGAATATCCGGGGAATTAGGGTGGGTACTATGGAACACAAATACGCTGCCTATGCAGACAACATTCTGTTTTACGTGCAACAACCCGTCACAACCCTTCCAAATTTAATGGCTGCTTTTGACTCTTTTAGTGCAGTTTCTAATTTTAAGATTAATCTGTCCAAGTCAGAGATACTGAACCTAACGATTTCCCCCCGTATTGTGCCTCAATTGAAAGCATTTTCCCCTTTAGCTGGCAGGCCCATTCAATGAAATATTTGGGCATATTTCTTACCGCTAACCCCGCATCCTTGTTTCGCACAAATTTTATCCCCCTGCTGAACGCGATTAGGTCCGATTTACCTAGGTGGTCGCAATTGGCACACTCCTGGTTAGTGAGGATTAGTGTGCTGAAAATGAACATTTTGCCCAGATTATTATTTTTATTTCAAATGATCCCGTATAAGATTCCTGTGGGGTTCTTCACGATATTACGGTCCTTATTTTGTAAATATGTATGGAACAGGAGGCGGCCTAGGCTTGCTAGGGACACGCTAGTTAGGCCCAAGAGGGAGGGGGGGCTGGCTTTACCGGATGTCAAACGTTATTTCCACGCAGTGATCCTGACCAGGGTCTCGGATTGGAGATACCATAAAGAGTCTAAGCTCTGAGTGTCGTTGGAGATAGATGTGCAACACCCGCCCTGGTCCTTGGGTTCTGCAACGCTCCTTCGCCATGTTATTTCTTCCTCTGGCATTGCCCCTCTCTCTAATATTGTTGGATCTGCGGTGATGTCGCCAATGGTGTCTTGGAAATACCGTCAATTGACGGCTTTTGTTCGCTCTTTGCCTCAACCCCTCAGGGATGACACAACCCTAACAATGGTGGAATCCGCATTTGCCGAGGACCGGCCAGTGGAGAGACCCCTCTCATATTTTTATAAAGCGTTATACTCCCTTTCTACACATCACGCTCTGGCCTTTTTGCTCAGGTGGGAGAAGGATCTTCACAAGGAACTCTCACCTTCTCAAAGAGACACTGTTCTGCTGCTGGCTCATACGTCCTCTATTTCATCTAGATACGCAGAAGTTAATTATAAACTGTTAACTAGGTGGCATTACACCCCCCGGTGGTGCTACATGGGATTTTCCCCCTGACATCCCCGCTCTGCTGGCGGGGCTGTGGTGAGAATGCTTCTTATGCGCACATTTGGTGGTTCTGTCCAGTCATCCGCCCTTTTTGGTTAACTATTTTACACTGGATGAAGGAAATACAATGGGTTGAAACTCCGAATGATCCCTGGGTGATACTGATGCACTGTACAGCCGATTCAGTCGGATCATATAAAAAATCTCTTACTCCACATCTACTAAACGCTGCAAAGTCCCTTATCCCCCGGTATTGGATGCAGAAGGTTATTCCCTCACTGCGCCAATGGTTAGAGGCGGTTGATCATATCTAATATATGGAGGATCTCACGTTTTCTCTTAAGAACAAATCCGATCTGTCGCGGAAAATATGGTCCGACTGGTTTGCCTTTAAGTTTAAGTCGGCATATGCTGACATTATGTCTCACCCTGTCTGAAGTTATGCTCCCTACTGTCAATTTGATGTGGTACTATGCCTTGGATACTTCTTTGGTTTGAGGTGATGGACAGGGGCAGAGGAACTCCCCTTACATTCCCCCCTCTCCCCTACCCTCACCTTTCCTTTCTTCTTTCGTTTCTCCATTTCTAACCTTTTTGCTACTTTTCTCTCCTTTTATTGAGCAACACAAAGCTCTGGTTTTGCTTGTTTTGGAATGACATAGGAAGATGCGGGAGCTGGTCTTATTTTGCTATGATGTTTTCATAAGTACCCTTGATTGTCTCTCTCATCGGCAGTGGCGGCTGGTGCTCCATTTCTTTGGGGGGGCGCAAACAAAACCCTAGCCAACCCCCCCCCCCCCTACGGCAACGTCACTCACAGACCTGCAGACAGACAGATAGATAGATAATTGGATAGACAGATAGACAGACAGACAGATACAGAGATAGATAGAAAGATAGAAAGATAGATAGATAGATAGATAGATAGATAGATAGATAGATAGATAGATAGATAGATAGATAGATAGATAGATAGATAGATACAGAGATAGATACAGAGATAGATAGATAGATAGATAGATACAGAGATAGATAGATACAGAGATAGATAGATACAGAGATAGATAGATACAGAGATAGATAGATACAGAGATAGATAGATACAGAGATAGATAGATACAGAGATAGATAGATACAGAGATAGATAGATACAGAGATAGATAGATACAGAGATAGATAGATACAGAGATAGATAGATACAGAGATAGATAGATACACAGACACAGAGAGAGAGAGAGAGAGAGAGGGGGGGGGGCAGATAGAGACAGACAGAGATAAGAGATCTGTGAAGCACAGCTGCAGCAGGACGCAGTACTCTAAGCCCTCACACACATACAGGAGATGTGAAGCACGGCTCTCTGCCCCCTTCCTCCAGCCCGATCACAGTACAGGCTGATCATACAGCACAAGGTGCTGCTGGATGGGGTGGACAGTGACACTGGAAAGGACAGACAATGAGACAACTTAAATAAGTTACTTACCTTAGATTCCTTTTGGAGCCAAAAACGAAAGTAACACTGCCCTGGGGAAAGCACCGCCCATTTCCTTCTGCAGAGAGGAAGCAGCAAGACCCAATTGGAGTGGAGAGAGTGGAGACACTGTATTGTGATTGGCTCGTGGCGCAAAGCACATAGCCACAGAGCTTAAAAAAAAATGCAAATGAAGCGTCTTGCCTGCTTTCACTGGCATGACGCTTCAATGACACTACAGCAATAAACTGTGACCAGCGCCCACCCTGCACATAGTAGTGCTGTTAAAGGACCTTTTTTTTTTCTTAAAGGGACCAAAAACAAAAAAACTTTTTATTTTATTTTTTTATTTTTTTAATGGCTTTGGGGGGAGGGGGGGCGGCGCCCCTGCGCCCCCTATGGACGGGCCGCCACTGGATATCACGTTTATTTCATGTAAAGGACTTTCTAAAAGGATTACTTACCTACTGTTTTGCAACGTTCAAGCCTGCACCCGGAGATAGACTTTCACGTGCCTGAGCCTCCGTGATATTTGTCTGTTGACATTTTCCTGTGCCCAGGGAACGGACTCATACCATGTGAGCCTCCTGAGTTGTTATTTTTGTTTTGTTTTCCTTTTTCCATCTCATCGTGGACTATTCTGGTTTTGCCATACATCACCAGTTTTCAGAGAGAAAACTACACCTCTTTTTGTCACCTTTTGTCACATTTCGTTGTTGCCTGAGATATGTTTGCCTAACCCATTTTACTTGCAGATACAAGAAGTACAAGAATGGGGTTAAATAGTTATTTTCTATGCATGCATGCTTTTCCCTTTCTCTTATATCTTACAGGAAGACACAACATCGAGTCAAAAGTGTGTCGAGGTCGACACACGTTTTACCATGGGGGTATGCAGCGTCCCACTCAGGACATGTGGGAACTGCAAAAGTATTATTTCTTTGTTATTGCTATATTGCATGTCATTTTGCATTTCTACATCTGTGAGATCCCTGTTCATATGCTGGTCAGGTGTGCTTCATACTTCCCACCACAAGATGGGGATAGCACCACTCGGGGATATCTATCCCAGCTCAGGTTATCTGTGGTCGGTAGTTAAGTTCAGGAAGTGTGTGTGGGAAGAAGGAAAAAGGTGAAGGAGAGAGAAGGTCAGTCCAGAGAAGGGACAGATTGGAACTGCTTAAATCAAAAGGTGAAAGCCATTAAATCGGCAGCAAAGACCTTTTTGAGCATAAAGGTGAAGGATTTCTTAGCCTCCGGCAACCTCACCAAGGTCACTGGATTCAAAAGTTAACAGTAACAAGCAAGCATAATACTGAACCACAGCCTGAGTCCAGGATTACTAAAGCCTATTAACAGTGGATCAGCAAAATTCTCTCTCTACCCAGATACTGTATTTTAACTGGATGTCTGTATTGCAATCAAAACCAGTCACAGTAAAAATTGTGAGTTGTATCCTACTTCTGTCTACCTCATTCTTCAACACTGCAAATGGTCGTACCACCATTAACGGTACTGGCGTCACGACAAATACCATCAAGGGACCCAGCCACCACAAGCACTTTAAACACCCCTGTCATCACGGGCACCTCAACCACCATCTTGGCTGGCGTTTCCCTATCACAGAGCGTGCCCCGGAGGATTTTGTGCTGTCTTCCCCATCTCTGTGCGACCGGCCCAGGGAGGCTTTCTGCTAACCGTGAGTAAACCGATGAACTGTATTATTGCTGTCTCCCATCGGCCCACTGTGCACCTCACGTGTCGCCCCTGCGGTTCTGGCTCGTCGCACAGGTGCGCGTGCCCGGCGGCCGCGATGTGCGCCGGCGCATCCTGGATTGCCAGTGACACAGCCAAGGATGTGGATCTGTGTTGTGTGTGTGTGTGTAATCACACAAATCCACGTCCTGTCAGAGGAGAGGAGACCGATGGTGTGTTCCCAGTACAGAGGAACAGCGATCGGTCTCCTCCCCTTGTGATTCCCCTCTCCCTACAGTTAGAATCACTCGATAGGCCACAGATTTAACCCCTTGATCGCCCCCTAGTGTTAACCCCTTCCCTGCCAGTCACGTTTACACAGTAATCAATGCATTTTTTAGCACTGAACGCTGTATAAATGTGAATGGTCCCAAAATAGCATCATAATTCTATCCCCTATTATGTAGACGCTATAACCAATCAATATACGCTTAGTGCGATTTTTTTTTTTAACCAAAACTATGTAGTAGAAATACGTGCCAAAATGCATTTCACAGTTGTAGTTCCAATGATTCTTATTGACATCTCAAACTTAGGTAGCAGTTGCCTGAAAAAATGCACCAATATGTACATTGCAAAAGTGCATGAGGCTCACTGCCAAAAAAAATCCATGAGTTACTTTGGCACATTTGGCACAAGTAGGGCAGCCCATACAAGTGAATAGGCTGCCCTGTGCTGCTGCACAACAAACATGCAAAAAAAAATTTATTAACACTTCACATGGTACAGGTGTGAATACATCCTTGGACAGTACAGTTGAACCTGGGATTACGAGCATAATCTGTTCCAGGATTATGCTTGTAATCCAAAGCATTCGCATATCAATGCAAGTTTTCCCATTAAAGTCAATGGAAAAGTCGCCGCCATCTTGCTGCACCCTACCTATGCCTAGGAAGCTACAGCGCATGCGTCAAAGTCATTTTGAGCATGCATGGGTTTGCACAGCGACAGGTAGGTATACACACTCTCGGGTTTCTCGGTAGGAAAACACTGCCGAGAATCATAACGAGAAAATTGAGAGCAGGTTTTCTATTTTTCACATCAAGATTTTAGACAGTTTTCTTGACGAGAAACCTGAAAGCCTCGTACACACGCTCGGAGTATGAACTCAGCAGGCCTTTAGCAAGTTGTGATCTACTAAGTGGGCCCGGTAGTCAGACTGGGTCTACGTTTGCAGAATGGTCCGTCCTGAGGGAGGAAGCCACTCGATGAAGAACCTATCTTGGAGAGCACCGAGCACGAGGCTGGTATCTCAGGAGAGGCCTTGAACTTCATCGAAGGATGCACCATTACTGAAAGCCTGAATGATGGTCGCCTGTCAGTTCTGAGTTTAAAATAAGTTAATTGGGAGAGATCCGGGTGCTGAATCCTGTGTTGAGAGGATTTTGGACCAAACATATCTTCATCTGTGGGAAGGTCTGTGGCAGAGACTTTACCAATTTCCGTGCGCCATCCCAGCTGCTAGGCTAGTGAGAGAGGCCTATCCGGGTGCGCAATGCCTACTCTGGCTAGAGTGCCGACAAGGGATGTGTTGCTGGAAGCAGGAGTGTTTCCGGACAGAAGTTGTGTACCTGAACCTATTACCTGTTACCCTTCCACCTCTTTAACTACTTATTTTATTCCTTTACCAAGTTCAGCAAATATATCAAAGAAAAAGAAGTCTAAAGTGTCTAAAGTGTGGACATTGAACTTTTTCTCAACTCTCATCTGATGCCATAGAGGTAACATGCCACCCAAAACACGAGCAGGATTTAAGCCACAGAGGTGTGCACTACCGCATTTGGCCAGAGGCACATACAGTGGCAAACACAATTAATTCATATCAAAGCGAGTTTCCACATAGAAGTCAATGGAAACGAAAATATTTAATTCCGATCTGACTTCTATAGCAGGCAATACCGCATGTGGCCAAAGGTGGGGGGCGCCGGAAATACTCGGAAAGGCTCAGGGACAGCTCAGCTGAACTCGGAAAACCTCGGAGAGGCTCAGGAACAGAGTATTTCTGAGTTTTTTAGAGCATTTCAGATCGGCTTCGATCGTTTCCGCACCTCTGGCCAGATGCGGTACTGCACACCAATGTGGCTTGAATCCTGCTTGTGTTGCGAGACAACACTCGCAAACCGAGTCAGGATTTTTTTTTTTAAATGTTTGTATTGCAAAATGCTCGTTAACCACTGTATTTCAGTGTACATATGTCTAATAGAGTTTGCATGTTCTCACTGTGCTTGTGTGGGTCACCTCTGGGTACAGTACTCTGGTTTCCTTAGCTGAGTGTGACTTCCTTACCTCTTAAATGCATTGAGTTCCCAGTGAAAAAAACACTATAGAGATGCAAATTATGTAGCTTAAATGTATGCAGCACAGGGTTCTTTAATTATAAGAAATGTTTCTCCTTCTAATAATAGTCATGTGCAACAGCAGTTACAAGTTTATCTTTACCAATATAGGGACTTAAGGGAGTGGGACTACAGCGAACTCTGAAGACAACCATGAGTAGAAGAATGCTAAAAGATGGTTTGAAAATGCCGGCTGAACAACCATTTCATGGAACCACAGCGCCTGATTTGCTGCATATACAGTGGCATATGATCAGGCCCGTCGCTACAGGACAGGCAAAACAAACAATTGCTTGGGGCCCCGAGCTGGCCTGGGGCACCCAACTTCTCCTTCCCAGGTTGTAGGGTGGCCGACCTTCCTCCTAAAGTCCTGTCAGTCCGGCCGGGTACTGCGCATGGTACAGGAGATTCAGTTTCCTGTTCCCAGCTGGATTGACAGAAAGTGCACACTAAGTGCTCACTTCCTGTCAGTCCGGCTGAGAACAGGAAACTGAATCTCCTGTACTGCGCTGTACACGGCCCGGGTACTATCTGATAGGGGACTGGGGACCCATAATGATAGAACACCGGACTGACAGGAGGAAGAGGAGCTCACCCATGTGGAAGAAAAATATATTTTAAATATATTTTAAAAAAACATTCCTAATATATTTTTCCCAAATATATTGCAATATATTTGAAATGCTACAATTTTGGCCAGATTCAATATATTTCAAAAATATATTTCAATATATTTGTGAATATATTATTGAATATATTGGGAAATGCATTGTGAAATATGTTGCAAATATACTCATAAATATATGTTAAATGTACTTCTGAATGCATTTAGCAATATATTTATGCAGCCATAAATATATTGCAACATGCATTTTGGAATGCATTGTGAATATATTCAAACATATATTGCTAAATGCATTCAGAAGTACATTTAACATATATTTCTGAATACATTCACAATGCATTCCAAAATGCACTTTGCAATATATTTATGGCTGCAAAAATATATTGCTAAATGCATTTAGAAGTGCATTTAACATATATTTATGAATATATTTGCAACATATTTCACAATGCATTACCCAATATATTCACAAATATATTGAAATATATTTTTGAAATATATTGAATCTGGCCAAAATTGTAGCATTTCAAATATATGGCAATATATTTGGGAAAAAAATATATTAAGAATGTTTTTTAAAATATATTTTAAATATAAATGTACTGAATGTAAAAAAAAAAAAAAAATACATTCCTATTACATTTTGAAAGGCTGTGCATTTATATATTGTATTTTATATATTGTAGGCCTATAAAACCAGCAAATATTTGGAAATAAAAACAATAACACAGTACAATACACACAACTTTATTAGCATGTAAATATACAAAAACTACAACACAGAGAATAGAAAGTGGTGTTAACTGTGGAAAATGACATTAATGACATAAAAGTTTATTTGTGGTATTCTGATGGTTCCCCATGTTTCCCTTCAGGTGATATTTCAACACCGCAATTTTTCTTGTAACAGCGTCACTGATCACACCATTTGAAGTCCCAGGAAACTTTGCCAAAGTGGCAGCTTTAAAAAGTAAATGGAAAATATTAGACTTATTAGATTTTCCCTGTGAATCAAAAGCCATATAAGACCCTTTTCACACTGTAGCGCTGCTAAAGCTCCGGCGGTTTTTGCAACACTTTTTAGGCGTTTTTTTTTTTAAAGGGAAAAAGTACAGTTTTAATGCGCCTTTAAAGTGCTTTGGAAGCGCTGCCCATTAATTTCAATAGGCAGGTGCGTTTTAGGAGCGCTATTTATAGCGCTCCCAACCCGTCCCAGATGCTGCTTGCAGGACTCTTTCTAATGTTCCGCAAGCGCATCGCCCCAGTGTGAAAGTACTCATTGCACTGAAAGGGATGCAGTTTCATGAGCTTTTTAGAGGCTATTTCTAGTGCTAAAACGCCTGAAAACTGCCTCAGTGTGAAAGGGGTCTAACAGATGCAGCTGAGTAAATAAAACTAACCAAATTAAGCATGTATAAAAACATCAAAATATTGTAGACTTTTCAAAAATCTGTATAATAATCAACATCTTGCCTACAACTTGTCTTATTAGTTCAGACTACTACTACAGACTGAGCAAGATATCTTATTTTGAAACAAAAGTCAAATTGGCTTACAGTCTACATGTCAAAGCTGATGTTTACATAGGGTCTAACTGTACTTGCTTCTCTCCATCTGTCAGCCGCTTGGAGGCACCGCCTTGAAAGTTACTTTTTATTGAAGTGGTTGAAAAGGTACAAAGGTTTTTACCTTCATGTATTTTATGCATTAAGGTAAAAAAAAAAAACTTCTGTGTGCAGCAGCCCCCCTATACTTACATGAGCCCCCTCTCGATCCAGCGATGACCACGAGTGCCTTGTCTCTCCAGGGACTTGCACTGCTGATTGGCTTTCTGTAGTGGTGGGAGCTATTGGCTCCCGATGCCATCAATCACAGTCAGTGAGCTAATTAGGAGATGGGGCCAAGGAGCAGCTCAGTGTGTGTGTGTTGAAAAACAGAGCTGTGGTTTAGGAGCACTGGCATGGGACCTGAGAAGAGAAGGATCTGGGCTGCTCTGTACAAAAACCCTTACACAGAGCAGGTAAAATATGTCATATTTGATATTTACAAAAAAGACAACGTTTTAATGTTTCGGTACCAAAGAGAAATCCTACCTGTTTAGGCCTTGAGTACAACACTTGACAAGGAGATGAGCTCAAGTCTTTAGATGGGACAGAAGGTGATGCACACGATACACCCACACAGGATGAACTTCCACCATCATTCTTCAGTGCTATTAGCTGCGCTCTTGTTGTTTTCAAAGTATCCATTACGCCAGGTAACTCTATGGAAATGCATAAAAACATTTTAAGTAACATAATGGCCTATTTTCTCACCATATCCATTAATTTCATTTGTTAGAAATTGATGACTTGTGGAAAAATGTACTTTTACATGATTAGAGGGTTTCCTCCAGTCTGCTGCTGACCCATCCCCTCCACCAGATCAAAAATATTCCAGGAGGGTTTCTCCCAAGGTATAAGTAAAGATGTTCCACAAAACAAAAATCTTACTTGTGCATATAGTATGTAGTTACCTCAGTGCACTCACTGATACTATAATGAATGTAGCACAGTAAACTCCCAGTTACTATTAGATCTCAAGCAACCATAAATAACAGTAACTCTCAAGCATCCACCTCCCATGGCACCCTACCCCCTCCCACTTAGCAGCTAAAGGGGGTAGGGATTGGGGGCATTGTTTTACCACCCCCAAATTCACATGCGATGAGCCTAAAAAGTGCTATTGCCAAATGCAACTAAGGGCTCATTCATAATGCGTTATGCAATGCTCCAATGGGCCTCTGAGAAATTATACAAGGTGGTCAGGAGGCAAAATGTTAACACCAATAATTGCAGTGAAAGGCACAGGATTGCAGCGCGGTAGTACGGCAATTATAGGTTTTAGTCAGGTGTGATGAGGCAACATTGGAGGACACTTTGCCCTGTGATTAGGGTTGTCCCGATACCGATACTAGTATCGGTATCGGGACCGATGCCGAGTATTTGCGGGAGTACTTGTACTCCCGCAAATACCCCCGATACCAAAATAGAATAATTCATATTGCAGCCATGTCCTGTCCCTCATACCTGTAGCTATGATATGTCCCCCACGTATGCCACCGCCGCCGCATACCGCCGTTAATCCCCCTGCATTATAGCGTAGCGTGCATTACAAGCTTTCGTTTTGAATACTTGTAAATGCCCGCGCCGCCATGTATAGACACTCCCCTTCCCGGGGATCCGTCCAATACCGAGCAAGGGGGAGTGGTGATGTTACGGGCGTGGGACACTCCCCCTTGCTCGGTATTGGACAGATCCCCGAGAAGGGGAGTGTCTATACATGGCGGCGCGGGCATTTACAAGTATTCAAAACAAAAGCTTGTAATGCACGCTACGCTATAATGCAGGGGGATTAACGGCGGTATGCGGCGGCGGCATCATAGCTACGGGTATGGGGGACATACATGGCTTGCAATATGGGGGACATACATGGCTTGCAATATGTGGGGGACATACATGGCTTGCAATATGTGGGGACATACATGGCTTGCAATATGTGGGGGACATACATGGCTGCAATATGTGGGGGACAGGACATGGCTGCAATATGTGGGGGACAGGACATGGCTGCAATATGTGGGGGACATACATGGCTGCAATATGTGGGGGACATGGCTGCATTTGGGGACATATTTAAATAAAGTATCGGTATTCGGTATCGACGACTACTTGAAAAAACATATCGGTACTTGTACTCGGTCCTAAAAAAGTGGTATCGGGACAACCCTACCTGTGATCTTTGACTTCTCCCATGTTGTTCGGGTAGATCTCCACCTCTCGAAGGTTGCCTACCTCTGCCCTAAAACACTGTAGAATGAAAAGGCAAATGATTGGTCAAACAGAAAATAAAGATAAAAATAACAAAGGCAGCAGAACTGGTGGAATAATAGACAATAAATAGATAAAAAATGAAAAGACTGTACAAATATAAAACATTCTATGAAAATTAAAATTGAAAATTTCACCAATACCAATTCACATTGAAAGACTGGCATCCAGGGCTGACATGCCAAAAACGGTGCACAATAATTAACTAATACAAAAAATCAGAGTGCAAGGAAAAATTTGTATATAAATTCACAAAATTAATGTCAAATTATATGTATAAACAATGAGAGGTTAATACGTCAAATCGGTGATCCCAAAAATTGTATGCCAACAGCACACAATTGGCAAACCAAACCTCTAAAATTCTTAATGATATCACCACAAAACTCAAACACTGATGACCAAATGAATAATGAAGAATGATGATGCAAATATGATGATCAGATACAGTGCCGTTGAATGTGGCGATATAAAAAAAAAGGGAAGGTGCCCACCACCATAATTAAGTTGTCCGCTTACCAAAGGCAAGTTGTCTCAGTTGTTGGTTTTCTTCTTCCAAGTGCTTATTCCGGTTTTATATTCACCAGTTGTCAGTCAGTCTTGATCAGGTGCTTTGACAGCGGCTGGCGCCCCATCTGTCAGAATCCGCCAAAAAAAAAAAAAAAAAATTAGCTTTCCATCTCCACACAACACACACACACACCCCTGACACCGCTAACCTCCTTCTGCACAATTTATTTGATGGCAGCTGAATGTAAACAGCAGGGAGTGGGGGAACCAAAGCCAGACTGCCATTGGCTGTTTCAATTTTAAAATTAGGCTGACTATTGCGCCCCTTCCCACTCCCTGCTATCAATCAGCAGAGGAAGACCTGAAGAAGAATGTTCTCCTTCAAATCCTCTCCTTTGCTGATTGACAACAGGCAGTGGGCGGGTGCAATAGCCCACTATTGGCTACTGCAAATTAAAATAGTCAATAGTAACCTAGCTATTGATTCCCCTGCTATCTGCTCTTTTTTCCTGTATTCTGCCAGTGGCCAGTGGCTGTAAGAATACAAAAAAAAAGGCCTAGGTGTCAACTGATATCAGGCTACTTCTGGGGCAGCTGGATGTAATATTAGTACCTCATATTGTTATCGGCCTGAAAGGTGGCCCATAATTGGTATCTGTATGGAAAAATCCATATCTAATGGCACCTAGTAGCAGGGCAGATAATAATATGCAAAAGGGGAGGGAGACATAAAACATTGGTAGCACCGTGCCCTGACATTATGGGGTATATTTACTAAAGGCAAATCCACTTTGCAGTACAAGCGCACTTGGAAGTGCAGTCACTATAGATCTGAAGGGGACAAAAAAAAAAAAAAAAAAACATTTTTTCCTGTACATGATTGGATGATAAAATCAGCAGAGCTTCCCCTCATTTCAGATCTCTCTCTCAGATCTACAGTGACTGCATGTCCAAGTGCACTTGTAGTGCAAAATAGATTTTCCTTTAGTAAATCAACCCCTATGCTGCATGGTGAGTGGATATAGAATGGAAGCCGTATATTATATGCAGCAATGTGCACTGAAGTATGCTACACAGTTACTGGATATAACATGGAAGCCATACATATTATATGCAGCAATGTGCACTGACAGTATGCTACACAGTTACTGGATATAACATGGAAGCCATACATATTATATGCAGCAGGGTGACATGCTGTGGAAGAGGAGCTCTATAATATTACATTACTGTGCACATGCTGTATGGTAACTGGGGAGGTGAATGTACACAGAATGAGAACTTTTCAGCAGGAAATAGACAAATACAACTTTAACTCATACACCAAACTTTCACAATTCTAATATTATTTGATAGAAGGCTCACCTTTCATCCAGAAGAATACATCCAAGACATTACAGAGAACTTCTACACCATGCCATGCTTTCCTTTTCAGAGGCCTTACCAGGAACAGGAAGTGAGAGGTGAAAGTTCACCCCTCTGGTTCCCACAGCTCACTTCCTGTAACAGTATTGTGATTGCTGTCTCTCTGTTTAAAGAGTTTTCCCCAGGGCTGGATTTACATATTAGAAGATCGAAGGCACAGAAATCAGACCCATATCCCAATAAAAAAGAATGAGATAAAAGAAATTAGAAAAATATTTATACATGTAAGTAAGTTATGGAAGATGCATTCTATATATATATATTTTGTATCTTCATTCTGGTATATATATGTGTGTGTGTATATATCAGATATACTCTATATGTATATATATATATGTGTGTATATATATATATATATATATATATATATATATATATATATACACACAGTATACACACACACATATATATACTGTATATACACACACACACAAGAATGCAGCTCTCATCACTTACATATTTATCTTCCAGCCCAGCCTAGTATTGGCACATGACAACAGTGCAGCTTGGGCAAGGATATGACATTTAACCACTTCCTTACTGGGCATGTATACCCCCTTCCTGACCAGGTAAAATTTCATCTTGCGGCACTGTGTCGCTTTAACTGACAATTGCGCGGTCGTGCGACGTGGCTCCCAAACAAAATTGGCGTCCTTTTTTCCCCACAAATAGAGCTTTCTTTTGGTGGTATTTGGTCACATTGCGGTTTTTATTTTTTGCGCTATAAACAAAAAAGGACGACAATTTTGAAAAAAAAAATACAATATTTTTTACTTGTTGCTATAAAAAATAGCCCAATTAAAAAAAAAAAATTCAGTTTAGGCTGATACGTATTCTTCTACATATTTTTGGTAAAAAAAAAATCGCAATAAGCGACTGGTTTGCGCAAAAGTTATAGCGCCTACAAAATAAGGGACAGAATTATTATTTTTTATTATTTATTTTTTACTAGTAATGGCAGCGATCTGCGATTTTTATTGCGACTGCGACATCATGGCGGACACATCGGACACATTTTTGGCGCCATTCACATTTATACAGCGATCAGTGCTATAAATATGCACTAATTACTGTATAAATGTGACTGGCAGGGAAGGGGTTAACACTAGGGGGTGAGGAAGGGGTTAAATGTATTCCCTGCATAGTGTTCTAACTGTGGGGGGAGGGGGGGTGACTGGGGGGTGACCGATCTGTGTCCCTATGTACAAGGGACACAGATCGATCTCCTCCTCTCCAGAGACAGGACGCTGTCTCTGTGTAAAACGGCAATGAGAGATGATCTCATATGTTTACATATGAGATCATCTCTCATTCGCCCACAGATCGCATCGCAAACGGCCACTCTGATTGGCCGTGTCCAAGGGACACGGCCAGTACACAAGTTCCCCGCTGCACGCTCTGGAGCGCGCGCTGGGAACAAAGAAAGGGGCTGCCGTGAAAACGCGGCAGCCCGGAGAATTAGAACCACCCTGCGGCCGCATATAGTCGTACGGCCGTAGGGAAGTGGTTAAAGCGGAGTTCCACCCAAAAGTGGAAGCTCCACGTATTTGCCTCTCCCCCCTCCCCCTACTTTGCCACATTTGCCACCTTTCGGGGGAGGGGAGCAGGTTCCTGTTTTTGACAGGTACCCTTCCCCCCTTCCGAGAGATCTCGCTGCCGCAGATGCGTTCCCGATGATTTTCTGCATGCGTGTTTTTGATGCATTCCAGGGCATGTTTGGTGTGTTTTTAAAGCATTCCAGTGCATTTTCCTCTCTTTTTTCCTCAACCTTAAATAAGGACATGTGTGTTGCAGTGTGTTCAGGTGCATTCTAGTGCGTTTTTGATGTGCTTTACAGTGTTCCAATACAGTCCAGTGCAGGAAAAATGCAGCATGCTCTACTTTTTATCTGGAACTGCAAGCACTGGTGTGAATTATGCCATTGAAAACCATATAACTTACTTTCCATGCAAAAAAAAATAAACGCACTGGACTGCATGTGGTGTGAATTGGCCCCTATAGGCAATGGAGGCAGCAGCACCCGAGAGCCAATGGAAACATTGGCTGGGATACCAACATCGCCGGATTCCAGGACAGGTAAGTGTCCTAATATTAAAAGTCAGTAGCTGCAGTATGTGTACAGTATGGGGGGTTATTTACTAAAGGCAAATCCACTTTGCACTACAAGCGCAAACTACAAGTGCAAAGTAGACTTGAAATTGCACTGAAAGTGCACTTGTAAGTGCAGGCGCTGTAAATCTGAGGGGTAGATCTGAAATGAGGGGAAACTCTGCTGATTTTATCATCCAATCATGTGCAAGCTAAAATGCTGTTTTTTTTTATTTTCCTTGCCCATTCAGATCTACAGCGACTGCACTTCCAAGTGCACTTTCCTTGCAATTTCAAGTGCACTTTGCATTTGTAGTTTGCACTTGTAGTGCAAAGTGGATTCGCCTTTAGTAAATAACCTCCTTTGTGTAGCTGCTGAGTTTTAATTTTGTGCTGGGGAGAACTGTAATATGCCAATTCCTTTTAATTGGCTGCTGGAATTACCCTTCGGCAGGTATACTAAGTCCAAACAATGGACTGGACTTAGTATAAAAAGAATATACAGTATATATACTATATATATTATATTGCCAAAAGTTTTGGGACACCTGCCTTTACACGCACATGAGTTTTAATAGCATGCCAGTCTATAACAGCTTCAATTCCTCTGAGAAGGCTGTCCTATGGGAATGTTTGACCATTCTTCCAGAAGCACATTTGTCAGTTCAGGCACTGATGTTGGATGAGAAGACCTGGCTCACAGTCTCCACACAAATTCATCCCAAAGGTGTTCTATCAGGTTGAGGTCAGGACTCTGTGCAGGCCAGTCAAGTTTCTCCACCCCAACCCACTCATTCATGTCTTTATGGACCTTGCTTTGTGCACTGGTCCAAATCATTTGGTGGATTATGGTGTGTGGGGGGGGGGGGGGATTATGGTGTGGGGTTGTTTTTCAGGGGTTGGGTTTGGCTCCTTAGTTCCAGTGAAGGGAATTCTTAAGGCCTCAGCATACCAAGACATTTTGGGAAAATGTCATGCCCCCAACTTTGTGCGAACAGTTTGGGGACGGCCCCTTCCTGTTCCAACATGACTGATCATCAGTGCACAAAGCAAGGACCATAAAGACACTGATGAGCGAGTTTGGTAATAATAGTGCAACTACTGATTCATGGATTAAACAGAACATTGAATATTTATATCCAGAGTTTCTCTTGGTACCGTGTAAGCAGACAAGACCCTTGGACTGTGGAGGTGGATGTCTGTGAATGTTCTCATTCATTCAGGTCAATCAATATAACTGGACTTGCTGTATCTTAAGACGTTTTGCTGGTCCGCCGACAAGCGTTCTCAATTCAGAATGACTTATACAAAAATTCTTTGGGAATGGAAAGTGGATGCGAGAGGTTTATCTGCTTTGTATTAAATGGATTATGTGCTTAAAATCTTATTAAAAAAAATTATATTTTATTTAAATCTTTTGGTTTTTATTTTATTTTTTTTATTTTAAAAGAGTAAAATACAAAACAAAATGGGAGTGGGTCTCTTATAAATGTATTCAGAATGTTATCTATGACATAGTTACAAAAATATCAGACAAAATATATGTTGAAATGTCTTTATTAGACATTAAATATTTTCAGAAAAACATATTTTAAAAATATATTTTCTAATATATATCTTTGTAAAATACATTTAAATTATATTTTTGGAATGCATTTACAAGTATATTTAAAGATATATGTTTAAATGCATTTTTTTTATATGTTCAAAAATATCTGGACAATATATTTACAAACATATATTTTCACATATATGCCTTTGGAAAATATATTAAAATTATATTTTTGGAACGCATTTACAAATATATGTACAAATATATGTTGAAAAAAATCTGAAGAATATATTTAAAAAATATATTTTCCAATATATGTCTTTGGAAAATGCATTTAAATTATATTTTGGAATGCCTTTACAAGTATATTTAAAAATATATTTTTAAATGCATTTTTTTAGATGCTCAAAAATATCTGTCAAATATATTGAAAAAAATATATTTTAAAATATATGCCTTTGGAAAATATATTTGAATTTACATTTTTGGAATAGATGTAAAAATATATTCGCGTAGGCCAATATATTGTAAATATATTTAAAATATATAATTTTTTTTAATAAATATATTGGAAATATATTTTTCTTCCGTATGGGCAGCCACGCTACAGCGGCAGCCTACAGGGAAGAACGGGAGGTAAGAATAGAAAAACATAGGGACTAGGGAGGGGAGGGAGGAGTAAGAACATGGGTGTAAAAAATTAGTGTAGCGCTAACGTAGGCTTTGCGTGCGGGGAGAGATACTTGGGGCCCCTATTTTGCTTGGGGCCCCCAAATTCCTTCAAACGGCCCTGCATATGATCATTATTTAAAACATATTTACTTTTGTCAGTTTGTTATACTCTTATCTTCATGTTGTGTGCAATTGTGGTTTTACCTATATTGCTGAATATGTAACTGGTGGTAAATACATTTTTTTTAAATTACTTTGCTTTAAGAAAATCAATACGCAGCACAAAAATTGAATTATTTATATTTTATTTACATTGTAAATAACATTTTTTGAGAAGTTGTAATAATAGGGAGTAGGGAGGAGGAGGAATACTTGGAACAGAGTTAAAAGGAAGTAGGCTAGGATGACTGGGAGGGAATGGAAGGGGTTGGGACACTAGATTGGGAGACAAAGGGGGCAGCCTGGTCCTGCTGTTGCAGGTGGTGACTCTGGGCATGGGTGTCCGCAGGTTGGGGCAGGGGGGGTCAAGTTCCCCCCCTGGCAGGGTTGGTGCTACCTATAGGCAAGTGTGCATATCATTGGGGGGCACAGTGCTGCATGTCCCAGGGCCATCACATACACAACATGGAGTGTCAGGGAGTGATGGTGTTTGCGGCTCCTGAGCTGAGGGGAGGCAGTGCGGCCAGTAGCTGGAAATAAAAAGCTCTCCCACAGCTGCCTGTTACATTTCACATGCTGCAGACAGCTAATGCTCAGCCCGACCAGATCACTAATGATTTATCTCCTCTCCTCCTCCTCGGCTCGGGCTGCCGGCTGTTTGTGCTCTGCTTGGACATGTGTGAGAGGCCCAGCACTCCCTTCTAGATAAGGGCCCCAAGAACACCAACTGCATGGGGCAACTGCACATGCCAAGCATCTGAGCTGGGGTTAGTAACCCTCTTAATTCTCTCTAATGTCACCTGAGACTTGCAACATAGAAATTGGTTGGAGGGGAGATCTCCATACTAATGATTGTGTGTGTATGGGGGTGTAATGTATCTGGGTGTAATATGTGTATGGGGGTGTAATGCATCTGTGTGTATGGGGGTGTAATATATCTGGGAGTATGAGGGTGTAATGTATCTGTATGTAGGGGGTGTAATGTATCTGTGTGTATGGGGGTGTAATGTATCTGTGTGTATGGGGGTGTAATATATCTGGGAGTATGAGGGTGTAATGTATCTGTATGTAGGGGGTGTAATGTATCTGTGTGTATGGGGGTGTAATATATCTGGGAGTATGAGGGTGTAATGTATCTGTATGTAGGGGGTGTAATGTATATGTATTATGTCCGCAGTCTCTGACCATCTCCTGTAGTATGTCTGCAGTCTCTGACTGTGATGACATTGTCAAAAGAGGCGGAGCATGGGTGACCTTAAAATGATGCCCCCCCTGAAAAAGTTTTGTGGACGCCCATGGCACTGTTCACCTAATTAACCGATAGGATAAACTTTTACTGTGGGAAATGTGGACATTTTTTCCTCTCTAAATTACTGTGTATCTTTGTTTGTCTCTTGGGAGGTTTTGGGAGATTTATATGACAGCCAGACCTTCATTCTCTGACCTGTAGTTGCTTTGTCCTCCGAGAATAAATCCAGTGTATGGTATGGATTTCTGTCTTACATTTAAAAGTACAGACAGTGTGAAATGACAGAGCCTGGGAAGGTAGCGTTCAAGAATAAGGGTGACAAATGCCATTATCCCCTTTATATTTTTATTAGCCTTATTTCATTATTTATAGCATATATCTACAAAACAAGTATGTCATGAGAATGATGTGTACTCTACCGCTGCTGTCCTTATTCTGAAAATGAAGATTGCACGATTGTTTTGCTGATTCTTTGGCTTCTGTACTTTTGAATAGCAGACTCAGGCCGCGTACACACGGCAGAGAACCTCGACGGGCAGAACACATCGTTCCGCCCGTCGAGGTTCTCTGCCGGCCGTCGAAATCGGCGACCCGCCCGTCGGGAATGGCAACCAGCCATTCATCCAGGCGGGCCGTCGAGCAAATAGAGAACATGCTCTCTATTTCTGCTCGACGGCATTCCCGACGGGATGCTCGCCGAGAGCGTACACACGGCTGAGGTCCTCGCTGGAATGCAGCTTCCAGCGAGGTTCTCGCTGGTTTCCAGCGAGAACCTCGGTCGTGTGTACGCCGCCTCAGAAAAAGTTTGCAGGTGAAGTGTTTGAAGAATGAAGATGATTCACTTCTGATTAAAATTTTCACATTACAGGTTAGTAGATTAACAGATTTAAAATGAATGGAAATGGTCTGAATATAAAAGTTTTTGAATTTACTGACCAAAATCATACTGACGGAAATTTTCATGGGTTTAGAATAGGGATGCCCCTACCGATACAGAGCTTTTCCCCCGAGTACTTGGGGGAAATGCTCCGATGCCTCACCCGATACCTGGACAGGCAGGGGAGTTTCAAGTCTTTCCCCCCCCCCGTGCTGTCCTTCCCTGTGCTCCTGTGCTGTCTTTCCCCGTGCTCAGTGCTGTCTTTTCCCCGTGCTCCGTGCTGTCTTTCCTCCCCCGTGCTCCGTGCCGCTCTTCTCTCCCCCCGTGCTCCATGCCGCTCTTCTCTCCCCCACGTCCGTGGCGCTCTTTTCTCCCCCCATCCGTGCCGCTCTTCTCTCCCCCCCGTCCGTGCCGCTCTCCCCCCTCAATTTGTCATGACGTAGAGCGGAGATGAGCATCGTAAGAGAAAGGGACTGGGTAATTTGTGTCCTTAGTCCCTTTCTCTGTCTTAAAGGGGAGATGTCAGAGGTCTGTTAAGACCCCTGCCATCTCTCCAAAGACCCCCAACAGGGCTGATTAAAAAAAAATTGCAATAAATAAATAAAAAAAATGTAAATATTAATAATAATTTAAAAAAAACACACACTCGCAATCCACTCCCCCCCCCCTAAAAAAACAACAACAAAAAATGTAAAATTAAATCACTGTAAAAAATTTTTTTAAAAAATCAGTAATCGGTATCGGCGAGTACTTGAAAAAAAGTATCAGTACTTGTACTCGGTCTCAAAAAAGTGGTATCGGGACAACCCTAGTTTAGAAGTAATAGGCTATACTGTACACCTTTTATTATGTATTGCGGCAGTGGCAAAGGTACAGAAACTGTTGATAGTGGACAGCAACAAGGCCAGGACAGGGGGGAAGATAGGGAACGAGCCCTGGGCACAGTGTTAATACAATTGGGGGGTCATTGGGTCCTATGTTCTCCAGCACCTCACAGACAGGAAGGACTGCAGCATCACTCTTGTCAGAGGGAGCAGGCACCAATAGCTGCTGGAGGGAGGATTCTACTCTCTTTTTTTCTCCAATAGTAGCCTGTTGGGAGGAGAGACCAGGTACCTGCTTAGAATGTCTCAGCGAGGTGCCGCTGGGGAGAGACAGCAGACTGCCCCACTTCCTGTCTCCTCTTGTCATGTGACAGATCATATGACAAGAGAATGGGAATGAAGCTGCCTTCTTTCCCAGGGGTTGTCTCGCAGAGAAGGAGGTCCTAACTGGGTGAATACACAGAAGGTAATGGGACAACTAAGCCCTAGACTTCTTTTCTCCTCCACAGATCCCCTCTCCCCCAAGAGCTCCTTAGCCTCCTCCCTCTCTTAAAACCCTTCAACACGCTTCTTCTTCAGAGCAACCCCCAAAACGTACAAAGCTCTCAGCTCTCCTGATGTCAAAACAGTCTTCCCCCTTTCAACAGAGGGGAATTTTTTCCACACTGACATTAATGCAGCAACATTTTTCCTTCCAGGGACACCACTGACACAGGGAATTTTTTTTCCTTCCCGTGACATCACTGACAAAGGGACATTTTTCCTTCCAGTGACACCACTGACATGAATGGGCTGCGCGGCTGAACCGCCAGCAAAGCTCCATTGCAGTGGCGTTTTGCGGGTGATTTTAACCCTTTTTCGGCCGCTAGCGGGGGTTAAAAGCTAGCGGCCAAATACCTCCATGAAAAAGCCATTAAAGCGCCGCTAAAAATCGCTGCACCTGCCTCAGTGTGAAAGGGGTCTAACAGGCTAGGTTTACAAGATAACTGAAATACATTACAGGTGATATAATTTGCTGCTCAGTAATTGAAGTAATATAGTCTGCATCTCCCCAAGATAATACATAAAATCTGGCCTGTTAGTGGGCCCTGAGGACAGGGTTGATGACCGCTGCTCTAGAGCACAGGGCAGTCTAGCTGCTGTGCGACTCCCCCGGGTTTCTAGTGCATTTGGGAGTTAGGGCCCTTTCACATGCAAGGATCCCGTGAGGATCCATACTTTTATCATCCGCTTGCTCAGTGGGCATCGCTCTGTTGATTCCTGCTGAGCCGGAAGATGACAGGGTGGTCCCTGCACATACAGCCTGCTGGTGTGAAAGGGCCCTTAGAGGTGCAGCGTCCAGCTCCACTGCTTGCTGCCTGCCAATGTCTAGGGAACGCTGCGGCCAGATGGGCCTGAATGTTATCACTACTGATAGTAGCTGTGTTTAGGGCCCTATTCGTTTAAAGAAGAATGCACAGAACACAGGTCTTCTGTGCTCCATGCAATTGTCCCCAAATGCAGGTACCACCAAGTACAGAGTTTAGCCCTGTCTAGTCGCAGTGTATTGGAGCCTGCCATAAACTTTGACAGATTGCAAGCAGTGACCAAACATCTGCAGATTTTTTTTGCATGTACATGTATAAAGGCATACACACATAAAGTAATTTGAGGAAATGTAGCATCTAAAACGTGAATACTTTAGGCACGTATTTTTTTTGCAGGATTATCTGCTAGCTCTGCCAGCAAGAACCGGCATTCTGCGTAGAAAATATGCATATGCCCAAGTGAAAGAAGCCTTTGACACCATAGTGATAACATTTGCAAATTATGGTGAATGCCAAGATGCAAGTGCTGGAGTGTGTGAAACTGAAAAGAAAACACACTGGATAAGATTGGTGAAAGTTCTTGTGTCTCCGGTTATTCATAACTTTTATAAAAATTTATTTTTCTTACCATATGTAATAGTGACACCTTCTGGCACTTTGGAGAATTGCTTCTTGAAGTATAACAAACAGCACTAGCCAAGGTACATATATGCACAGGACAGTCACAAAAACATTGATACTAGCATAGGTATGTGCAGTCTATTGCATTAGGGTATGCACTCCGGAATTCAAACACATATGCGCGTGTGTATATAGATATATATCTATATACACACACACACTCTAAATAAATGTACAAATGTTAAAATATAGTAGGTTAATGGATGTTGTCAGTAAAGCAGTGGATGTGTCAGTAGGACAGAGGTTGTTTTTTGTTTTTTTTTACAACTTTATTTATTTTTTACAATATTTTTTAGGAGCTTAGTTGAAATATCAGCAGGGGGAATCTGCAGCGCACTGCATGGGCGTGACGTCTTTGCGCCCATGGCCACTCATGTAGCTGGAGGACGTGAACCCAGGAGAAAGACCGGGGAAGACGGAAGCCCTCTCAGCAGTGACAGCGTAACATTGGAGGGCTTCGTTTTAAGGTAAGTCTCTATGCCATTGGCTGACCATTTTTTTTTCTCCTTAACTGTGGAGTACTACCGCAAAATGACTACAATGGAACTTGAAAGGGCAATTCATTTGGAATGACCCCCACCAGAGGCAGGACCATGGCTGAAAACAGTGCCGCTGCGCTCCGGCCTGCGAAGGGTTAATGCTACGAGCCCCATGGCCAGGCAGGTAGAGAGGGTAGAGAAGGTGAAAGAAACGACGGGGCCCTTGCTGTGTGTCTGGGGGAGGAGGCGATGTATGTCCATTTCCTTTCTGTATCTTCCTCTACTCCACTCATTATATGTATTGTCTTTCTAGTGTCTTTGGATATTCTTTCCACTATCTTTCTGGAAATGCATTTGAGTAAATCGTTCTGGCACATGCATATGCAATTCAAAGTGTTCTGTGGCAATTTGGAAGGCTGGCGTCCGCTTTGGTATTTTGTGGAGACTCTTTACACATGTTTATTTTAAACATTTTAAACTATTAAAACTGTCTTTGATACATTTGTTAATTTAATATGTTTCATTCCAGATAATGAAATATATAGTTTTCTACTGCTAAATCTCTTCTGCTCGTCCTGAGGAAGCCCAGAGGCGAAACCAGTAGACAATGCACAGAGGATATTTTCCATATTGTATATCCTATATGGTTTCTTTTTATTGACGTGTTTTTGTATCAATTGTGTAATTTGTGTAATAAAATCTTTGTATTTTTGATATTCCCGTCTTGCCTCTAAAGACCGTCCACAAATTACTGCCCACATTACATTACTACATTACGGCAGTCTAACGTAAAGGAGGTGCGCTACGCCAGTCAAAAAATGCGCCGATGTACGTGAATCTGGCCCAAAGCACCTTGTAAAATCCATGATGAGATCACTAAAATCTCATTACTTGGTACTTAAAGTGATACCAAAGTAAAAAATGTTTCTTTAAAAATACCAAACATGTTATACTTACCTGCTCTGTGAAGTGGTTTTCACAGAGCAACCTGGATCCTCCTCTTCTGGGGTCCCTCACTGGCGCTACTGGCCCTCACTCCTGTCAAGAGGCTTGCTATAGGGTCAACCGAGCCAAGAAATTAAGACACAGAGCCATGGTTCGGCCCCATCCCCTCTCTCTCCTCTTTGGCTGACTGACTTTGACAGCAGCAGGAACCAATGGCGCCACTGCTGTGTCTCAGCCAATCAGGAGGCACAGCTGCATATGGCCAGAGGCACTCGTACAACATCACTGGATAGAGCTGGAGCTCAGGTAAGTATGAGGGGGGCTGCTGCACACAGAATACATTAAGATAAAAAAACATTCTGGGCCACATTCTCTAAGAAATTCGCCGGCGTAGCGTAAGCCATTTACACTACGCCGCCGCATCGTACTAGAGCAAGTGCGGTATTCCCTAAGCATTTGCTCAGTCGTTTGCGTTGGCGTAGCTAAAATGGCCCAGCGTAAGCCCGCGTAATTCAAATGAGGCGGCTTGTATTTAAATTAAGCGCGCCCCCGTGTCGAACGAACTGCGCATGTGCCGGCCGGGGAAAAAGCCCAGTGCGCATGCTCCAGCTCACGTCGGAATGCGTCGTTGAAACCGACGTCAAAACGACGTGATCGTCACTACGCAATTGACCCTATTCGCGAACGTGTTAGTAAAACGACGTAAGCGACGGAAGAAGCCGACGCTGACCCGATGCCATACTTAACATGGCATCCAACGGAACTTCGTAAGGTTACTCCACATAGAAGCTGGGGTAACCTTACGCAGACGAAAACGACGTACGCGGCGACGGGGCGGCGTAAAAGCGATCGGAATTCGGCATACTAGCCTCATTTGCATATGCAAATGAGAAAACAACGTAAAGGCCACCTAGTGGCCGGAGTTGTCATTACAACTACGATCCGCAAGTGTAATGGTTTTACACTTGTCGGATGTTGAAGCGTATCTATGCCAAAGTGATGCTAAGCATCACGCGCATAGATACGAGGCAAAAAAACGACAGGGTATCTAAGATAAGGTAGCGCCGCTGAGAATCTGGCCCTCTGCTTTTACAACCACTTTAACGCAGAAATAAAGGCAAGAATACTGTAATTTGGAGAGCCTGAGATCACCAGCCAGACATTTGTAACAATAAATAATTTTTATTAGTCACTCAAAACACACAAACACAAATAACTTCCTTCAGCAAAAATAAAGGCAAACAGTGCATAGTCCTTGTATAACCAAGACCACAAAATGTCTCACCGTCAGTATCTCTGTCTCACATTTGAGTTTAGGGTTCCCATCTGTTGTGGGGTACAAGGCAAGCCACAGGAGCTCAGCAAAACAGAGTCTCAGGCCCCGTACACACGGCAGAGAACCTCGACGGGCAGAACACATCGTTCCGCCCGTCGAGGTTCTCTGCCGGCCGTCGAAATCGGCGACCCGCCCGTCGGGAATGGCAACCAGCCATTCATCCAGGCGGGCCGTCGAGCAAATAGAGAACATGCTCTCTATTTCTGCTCGACGGCATTCCCGACGGGATGCTCGCCGAGAGCGTACACACGGCCGAGGTCCTCGCTGGAATGCAGCTTCCGCTGTACGCCGCCTCAGTTGCCAGACAAAATATTCTTTCTTTTTTGTCTTACAAGCCTGTCCTGTGGTGGAATTTTTTCCAATATTTATATCCCTAATTCCCTATAGTGCATACAATGTAGAGAACATGCTGTATGTAACAAATCGAAGAATCAGTGCTTGTATAACAGGATAGTTCTGTCATTCATATACCATTTTATCCATACAAATCATCTGAGGATGGGATTTCTGAAGCGATCAGTGATGTAATAAACATTCTGGGTCACCTCATGACATAGGGTGATGTATTTTGAGGCTCGTCTAGTTCTTGGTAAAACAAATCTTTCTGTAAATTCATCTTTGCTAAAAGTTTTCTTTCCTTGCAGATGCAGCAGGCTGTTGATAAATGCCAGAGCAAAAGTGTAACAGTTGTGGTTTTGTTCATCATATCTATAAGAGAACACAACAACTTTTTAAACCATTCATTATTTAGGACATAAAAAACACAACCTTTTATTAGTGATTCCAAGGGGGCCTATGTATAAAAAGTTGGCGGAACCAATGTGACACACATTCCCACAGCTCCAATGAAATGTGTCGTATTATGTATTATAGAACAGGGGTCTCCAAACATTTGAGACAATGGGCCAGTTTACTCACTTTAGGATTGTGGTCAATAAAAGTAGAAAAAGACCCAGAGCCAGTAAAGGTAAACAATACGCCCTTTGAGAACGATCGTATTGATCGAAACTAGTCAGGGCGGAGCCACGCACTGACATCACCGCGTCCAGAAGTGACCCCGTAAGCACGGCGCATGTTCGTTTTGTTTGTTATATTTTGTTTTACTTTGACTGGATGTAATGCCTTTGTATTTTGGACTTATGAAGTGCATCTAGTGTATACTCTTACAATTTTAATAAAACCTGGATTATTACGGTACTTCACTATTTGAGTCCCCTTTTTTTCTGGGTCTCCAACTGGATCCTTTGGAGCTGTGCAACCAGCTTAGGACTTGGAAAGGAGTTTTGGGATCCACACCTATCAAAACGAGGACCAGCTGAATGCAGAGGAGTGCTGCAGTTCCCCCCCCCCCCCTCCCTTCTGGGATCGAGTGGATCTATATGCTTTACTAGCTGGGAATCTGGTAAGAGTTTATTACCTACCCCTCTCCTGGTGGATCTTTTCTATTCTATCCAAACCTGACTGGTGGCGGAATCCCTTTCATTTTGGCTTTTTCCACCTTCAACATACATCCATGGAGTTGATACTTTGATGGGGACATTATGTTTAAGAAGTCACAGATCTTTTTGGACTGAATGGATTTTATTTATTTATTATTATTACTATTATTATTATTAATAATATTTTTTTCACACAGTCATAAATTCAATTTATTTTGGTTGTCTCACTAGAAGGTTTTCCTTACCTCCTTTCCCTAGAGTTTAATATATTTCTTATATTTAATATTATTTATTTATTTATTTAATTATTTCTTAACACTTTGTTCACCACATGAAATGACTAGCGCAATTTTTTCTCCAATGTTTTCCAAACAATACCTTGGGCTTGGTGGTCAGATGAGTAAATAAATTACATAGCGCCTGTGGTAAGAATAAAGAGGAAAAGTGCCCCATCTATGGTGTCAGTGGGAGGAAGAGGGCCTTTTTATTGGTGTCAGTGAAAGGAATAGTGTCCTGTTAGTGTCAGTGGAAGGAACAGGCCCCATTGTTGGTGTCAGTGGGATAAATTGTGCCCTATCTTTGGTGTCAGTGAAAGGAATAAAGCTCCATCTTTGGTGTCTGACCCATCGTAGTTGGCAGGGGAAGAAATAGTGTCCCATTGCTGGTGTCAGTACAAGGAATAGAGGTCCATCGTTGGTGTCAGTGCAAGAAATTATGCTCCACTGTTGGTGTCAGTGGGAGGAATAATGCCCCAAGGGCTGGTTAAAGGCAAAGGGTCAAATCCGCCCTACTGGCTACAGATTGGAGACAATTGTTATAGAACTATCTCAAATGATTGTAAGCGCCATTTAAAGGCCATTAAACAGTATTTGTTTTTAAGTACCTTAACCGCTTATGGACCGCCGCATGTACATTTACGTTGGCAGAATTGCACGTACAGGCACATTGGCGTACCTGTACGTCCCTGCCTAGACGTGGGTCGGGGGTCTGATCGGGACCCCCCCCCGGTACATGCGGCGGTTCCCGTGGCTGTGGAAGCGATCCGTGATGAGGGGGCGGCTGTTGGTTTTTGTCCGCCCCCTCCGGATCGCTCCCAGCCAATGCGCGTCCTCCCCGCGTGTCACTTCCTCTGCCTATGTAATGTAAACATAGGCAGAGGAAGTGATGTCAGCTCTCCTCTCGGCGGTACTGTTACACTGTCACTGATTGCAGTGATCATATATTTACTGATCACTGCATTTAGTGTCAGTGTGACAGTTAGTGTGACAGGCAGTTAATGTTAGGTTCAGGGTAGCCCCGTACCCCCCCTAATAAAGTTTAAACCCCTTGATCACCGCCCTAGTTAACCCTTTCAACCCCTATTGCCAGTGTCACTAAGCGATCATTTTTCTGATCGCTGTATTAGTGTCGCTGTTCCCGCTAGGTAGATAAATTTTTTTATTGCGATTTTTTTTTACTAAAGACATGTGGCTGAATACATTTTGGCCTAAATGTTTAACTAAAATTTAGTTTATTCGATTTTTCTTATAACAAAAAGTAAAAAATATAATTTTTTTCAAAAATGTCGCTCTATTTTTGTTTATAGCACAAAAAATAAAAATCGCAGAGGCGATCAAATATCATCAAAAGAAAGCTCTATTTGTGGGAAAAAAAGGGCGCAAATTTTGTTTGGGAGCCGCATCGCACGACCGCGCAATTGTCTGTTAAAGCGACGCAGTGCCGAATTGTAAAAACGCCTCTGAGCATTTAGCAGCATATTGGTCCGGTCTTTAAGTGGTTAATCAGGAAAAAAAATAATTTTAACCACCAGATGAAGCTTATGAACATACAAAATATGTTATACAACTCAGAATACAGCGTATTTTGCTGGAGCTGTGGGAGTGTGTGTCCTGTTTATTTAGTGAACTTTTAACACAATGACCTCCACGTGATCTGAAAACTTTTCAAATAAATTCCAAGCATTGCATTTTCTTTTTTCAGTATGAAGTAGAAAACTATTTTCCAAAAGGAACATGCACATAGCCCTGCTGAAATTCCTGAAAAAAAATATACTACATAGGCTGAAAAAGTGAAATATTGCATGAGAAGAGAGAAGATATGTGTTTGGCAGACGTACCGGTAAAAAAGCCATTTGTCAGCAGATGAGATCTCTTCCAGATAAGAATCCCATTGGTGGATCAGAGCGTACTGATCTGGTGGGACTAGTGGTACACTCACACATTGTTCCCAGCCTGTGCTGTCTTTGTGGATTCCTGATTCATTGTAATGATGAACAGTTCCTGGGGAATCAATCATGAGACGCATGATAAAGTTGTGTTGTATGAACTGTATCCCTCCCTTTTCTTAGCAGTTCACTGCAGAGATATTCAATGTCTAATTGCAGAGGAAATCCTAACGAGTAGTCTTGACATTTGACCCTCTGGATTTTTACAGTATATATAACATTTAGGCTTGCCTTGAAAGCAAAATAGGATTTGCACTTTTTTTTTTTTTTTTATCCAGAAAAAAAGTTTATTGAGACATATGTAAAAAACAGACATACATTGAGGTTTCAAATACAAAAAGAAAATGTAAGACAATCCACCACATAGTCTATCAAATAAATACCTGCCCACTGCACCATCCGTATACACATTATTTACAGAGCCCAACCATGCCCTCCTCCACCTCCCACCGTATACATCCCCCCATTCTCCCTGAAGAGGTCCTGCCCCACTTTAATCACTAAGGTTAATTGCCCAGGCCCAGCAGCCTGCCCATGACCAGGTCCACCAGGGCCAGTCCCGGTACATCCAGCCATGCGCCCCACAGCTTCTCAAATTTCTGGGGGCACCCCCTGTGCTGGTATATCACCTTTTCCTTCCGGAGCATTTCCCCCATTATATTGATCCACTCTTTCAGACTAGGGGCCTCCTCCGATATCCAGTGAGACATTATTAGCTTTCGGGCTGAGAATAGAGACCTAATTACCGCCACTCTAGTGCCTTCTTCCCATTCCAATTCTTCCAGTATGAGCAGCAGACAATGTTTTGGGTCAGTGGGCAGCAAGATCTGGAACACCCTGTTCACGGTGTCCACCACTCCCTTCCAGTATGGGTGGAGCTTCGGGCATCTCCACAATAGGTGAATCAGGTCCCCGTGATCTCTCTTACACCTATTGCATAGTGGGGTGGGTCGTAGCCCCATGGCAAACAATCTGTAAGGGGTGTAATACACCCTCAACAGTAGGTACAGTTGCGACACTTTGTGGGACACATTCAAAGAGCAAATTGGTACAGCCCAGAGTGCCTCCTCCCACTGCGCGCCGTCCATCGGGCCCACTTCTCCTTCCCACTTGGCCCTCACTCTCAGCGGGTGTTTGGTCAAAAAGCTATGCAGCAGCATATTATAGCATTGTGATATAAACCCCTTGGTACTAGCTGCCCTTGCAATCAAATTAAACAAAGGGGTAGGGGAGGGGGTCCACTCTGAGGCCCTACTCTGGGCCTTCACTGCATGTCTGAGTTGCATATAATAGAACCTCATTGACTATGGAAGCCTGAAAAGGTCTTGCAAGGTCTTGAAGGAGAGCAATTCCCCGTTACTAAATATCTGCCCCAGATAGACCAATCCATACCTCCTCCAAAGTGCCCCATGCTGTAGCCTAGCGAGTTCCGGGTATGAGTCATTAGACCAAATGGGACTATAGTTTGTGAATCCTGTCACCCCCTGTAGATACCTAGCCTTGTTCCAAACTTTTTGAATAAGGTTATATGTCGGGTATTGTTTATTCGGTTTCCCAAAAGCTAGTGATTCCAGAGCAGATGTCACCGACTCCCCCCCAACTGTGTGAAGCATCACCAGTTCTGAGGAGCCGCGTCCCTCCCCCTCCCTCCACTGCCCAGTATGGACTGTGCCTATCAAATGCTGTAGCTGAGCGGCTATATAGCGAGCCCACCTTCATCCTTTGGGCACTGGAGATGCTCCAATTTGATCTTAGGTGTGCGGTTTTTCCATATGAGCGAGCGAAACAGTGAGTTAACAATTCTGAATACTTTCAAGGTCACCACTATGGGGGCGTTATGCAGCACATAGAGCAACTGGGGCATGAGGATCATTTTGATCAGGTTCACCCTACCTGCAACTGACAGGCAGAGCGAATTCCACGTCTTAATACGGTCACAAAATTTTTGCAGCAGCGGGGACACATTCAGTCTTCCATATTCACATATCCTGGGCGTCACCTGGATACCCAGGTATTTGAATGAGGCAGTCATGGGCACCGTGGGAGAGGCCGGGGGGACCCCCCCTTCATCAATAAGCATCAGTGAGGATTTTGTCCAATTTATCTGTAGCCCTGAAAATCTACCAAACTTCCCTATCAAAGCCATAGCCCCCGTCAGTGAGCCCTCTACGTCCCCAAGCAGAATCATAGTATCATCTGCATATAGCATTATTTTCTCTTGTCTGTCTCCGTACCTAAACCCCACTACCTCCAAGCTGGCTCTAATCTTAATTGCAAGGGGTTCTATCGCCAGGGCAAAAAGTAGAGGCGACAATGGGCATCCCTGCCACGTGCCCCTCCCAGAGAAAAAGTTTGAGACACCGCCCCAGACGACCGAATGGCAGCCTGTGGATTATAATATAAAAGACGGACCCAGGAATTGTAGGCTTCACCGAACCGGAACCTCCCGAGGACCTCCCATATGTATTCCCACTCGACGCTATCGAAGGCCTTCATAGCGTCCAGTGAAAGCAAAGCCCTTTGTCCCATATTGTCAGCCGGGGACTGCATATTAAGATACAGCCTTCGCAAGTTGACAGCCGTTGACTTGTTAGGCATAAAGCCTGCTTGGTCTGGGTGGACCAGGCTCGTAATGACCCCGTTCAGCCTAATCGCTAGCATTTTAGCTAATAGCTTAATATCGCTCTGTAGCAGCGATATCAGCCTGTAGGAGCCCGGGTCTAAAGGGTCCTTGTCGGGTTTCAGTATTAACACAATATTATCCGTAGCCATGGAAGCAGGCAAAATCTGTCGCTCCCTTGCTGCGTTAAAGACCGCTAAAAGTTTTGGGAGGAGGATATCCGCATAGTGCTTGTATACCTCCATGGGCAATCCATCTGCCCCGGAGCTTTACAGTTGGGGAACTCGGCTAACGCCGCCTGCAGCTCCTCCAAGGTAAAGGGGGCGTCCAGGGCCTTCCGCTGTGTAGGTCCCAGTCGGGGAAAGTCAATGTCATGTAAGTAGGTCAGTAGTTCTGTCCGGGTAAACTACTCCGTGGGATGGTACAACGTCTCATAAAATCAAGCTAGTTCTGCCAAAACCAGGTCTGGGGAGTTCACTATCTTGCCCTCTCTAGTTTTAATTGCCCCAATGCTGGGAGATCTTTGTTGGGAGTTGGCTATCCCAGCCAGCATGCGCCCTGTACGTTCGCCCTCCTCAAAGAAAGCCAATCTGGAAAAAAATAACTTCCGTTCTGCCTTGGAGGACAGCAGCCGCTCATATGCTGATTGAGCGGACTGCCATGCCTCCCTGGCAGCCTCCGTCGGGGTTTGCACGAAGGCCTCCTCCAGGGCCGCTACCTGTTTTTCAAGGTCCTCTCTGAGCCCGGAAGAGTCCTTCTTCACCCTGGTAATTTCACGGATAAGTAACCCCCTCACATACGCCTTAAATGCATCCCACTGCTCAGCTGGGGATTCGGCAAACTCTCTACTATCAAGAAACTCCCGCATGCTCCGCTCCATCTCCTTGTGTGTCAGGAATAATTTCAGTCAAAAGGCGTTAAACTTCCATGGGGCCCTTGGAAGTGTAGAGGGTGGGGAGATAATCAGGGTAATCACTAAGTGCGAGTGATCCGAGACACTACAGGGCTTATAGACCACATCTGAGATGGATGGGAGCATCGCAGGGTTACCCACTGCCAGGTCTATCCTGGACAAAGTCCTGTGCGTTTTGGAGAAGCAGGAGAACTGCCTCTCCAATGGGTACCTTATCCTCCACACATCTACCCACCCCACCTCATTGAGCAATCTCAGCAGTGGAGATTCCCTCGAAGTGGCAGAGATCCCAGAGCCAGGGTGTCTGTCCACGGAGGGACTCAGCCAGCAATTAAAATCCCCCACTATCAGTAGTGGAAGGTCCGGCCTGCCCTCCAAATAGGCCAGCAACATCCGGAGCACCGTCACAGTAAACGGCGGGGGTACATAAATACAGGCCAATATACAGTGCAGTTTACCCACCCGGCAATGCAGAAATACAAACCGACCCTCATCATCTACCTGCACATCCAGTTCCTGAAAGTCAATAGAGGCATGTATCATTACACTCACACCCCTAGAATATGAGGTGTGAGTAGAATGGTAGGCCTTGCCCACCCAAGCATATTTAAGGCAACATTGTGTTTCAGTGGTTAAATGCGTTTCTTGCATATACAGGATCATGGGATGATACTTCTTCAAACAAGTAGACACCATCATACGCTTCAGTGGGGAGCCTAGGCCCCTCACATTCCAAGAAATTATGGGCAGTTCAGCCATTGGAGAAAAAAAAACATGGATTAAATGGCAAAGACATCCTGAGTGAGGGCAGCTCCCCCCCAAGGGACAGCAATTTCAAGTAGGTACTAATAGTCCCGGGCATGATTAGGGATACACAGTCATAGTTCCATGGTGCAGTAGCAGTCAAACAGAGCTCTCGATGAAGATGGTAAATTTGCAAAGAACTAAAGGCCCGGGCCGACAACAGTTCAGACCCGTACTTCCGGCCTACAATCCGTAAACAGCACGTTAGTCTGAAAAAAGAAAAGAAACGAGTCCAGGCCGCCAACCGGGCAGACCCCGCGGCTCCAACAGGGAGCGGACCCCCATAAGGCACATTTCCTCCACTTTTCCTGTGGAGAGATCGCATTTTCCTTGCAACTTTACAAGATGACTCAGAGTTCACATCCTAATATAACTTCTCCCAGCAGAACTTTGCAGAAACACAGGTAACATGAAAAAGATAGAAACTCACTTTTGTGTGGAACTGTAAGAGTGCAGGCAACAGAGTGAGTGCCTCCATCAGGGGGGGGGACATCCATCAATGCCACCATACGTGGGTGCGCAAACAATGCACCAAAAAGGTAGGACAGAGGAACCTGTTACAGCCTCTGCAGAATCAGTCTCCCTCCTCTTCTCTGTCTCGGTGACGCAGGGCGAATTCGTTACGATCCAGCCATACTGCAGCATCCTGGGCCGATTCAAAAAAGTGGGTCTGCCGGTCAGCGGTGACCCTCAGCTTAGCGGGGTAAAGCATAGCATAAGGTAGTTGTAGTGCACGTAGACGCCTTTTCACATCTGAGAATTTGGCTCGCCGACGCTGTACCTCTGCTGAGAAGTCCGGGTAGAAGGACACCCGGACGTTGGCCTTCTCCCTGGCATGTCTCAGCACCGCCTCCCTGTCCCTATAGTGCAGTAAACGGGCCAGGATGGGTCTGGGGGGGGGCGCCAGGCTGTGGTGGGCGGCCTGGTGTGCGGTGCGCCCGTTCAACTGTAAAGAATGGGGAGAAGGCCTCCTTTCCAAATACTTCCACCAGCCAACTTTCAATAAAGGTGGTGGGGTCCCGGTCCTCCGTTTTCTCCGGCAACCCCACTATGCGTACATTATTCCGGCGTAATCTGTTCTCGATGTCATCTGCTCTAGCATTAGTGTCCCTGGCTAGCTGGTGTGCTGCATGGGCCTCACGAGCAACTGGGGGCAGCCTATCCTCCACCTCAGTCACCCTGCTCTCCACAGCCGTTGTGCGTTCCCGGATCTTTTGTAGATCTTGTCGCAGCAGTGACACATCTTCTCTGAGGCCCCCAAACTGTTCTTTAAGAGTATTCACTGACGCGGTGCAGACATGAACCGCTCTTAGTATCTCAGCCAGGGTCGGTTGCTCTTGCTCAGGGTCCCAAGTCTCCACATCAGCAGCAGCTGGGAATGACATAGACTGATCCCCTGCATCAGCCCGCTCAGCACAGCTCCAAGCCCCACCATCCGGCTGTCCCTGAGAGGCCTGTAGCGTCATAGAGGCCTGCTCCGCTCCCCCCCCCCTTCATCCTGATCTGTGTGGCCCCCCAGTTTTTGGGTGTAATATGTCATGTCCCTCGGGTACTCCTTACCCTGTGACTTTGCAGCCTTTTTGCTGGTCCCTTCCTTGGGCTTGTCGGCGCCTCGTGGTGTGCGGAGAGCCAGGGCCGCGCCGGCGCCATCTTGGATTTCTATCGCCGGCCAATCATCCTTTTTTTTTGTTATTCCGTGGGTGCAGAGAGCTGACGGGTGGACCGGGAGGGTGACCGGGTCGGTAGCCAGCGGGAGAGCCGTTAAAATCCGTCGGATCGCTGCTGGGAGAGGATCACTAGCAAGTGCTGCGGAGGAGCTGTGAGACACACGTCTTCTCACATGCCGGTCTTGGCCACGCCCCCTAGGATTTGCACTTTAACTAGCTATTGAAGTTACTGCCATCAGCTACATTTGTTATTTTGGGAAAACTATTATTCTACTTCTATTTCTTATCTAAAATTGGGGTACCGCACTTCAACTTTTAAATATAAAAAGGTGCATTCTAAAAATAACTGACTTTGACAGCAGCAGGAGCCAATGGCGCCACTGCTGTGTCTCAGCCAATCAGGAGGCAGAGCTCCATATGGTCCGAGGCACTCGTGCAACATCACTGGATAGAGATGGAGCTCCGGTAAGTATTAGGGGGGGCTGCTGCACACAGAATACATTAAGATAAAAAACCTGTTGCTTTTACAATCACTTTGACGCAGAAATAAAGGCAAGAATACTGTAATTTGGAGAGCCTGAGATCACCAGCCAGACATTTGTAACAATAAATTATTTTTATTAGTCACTCAAAACACACAAACACAAATAACTTCCTTCAGCAAAAATAAAGGCAAACAGTGTCAGGTGCACCGCGTGGCACGCGCACCCGGCCTGGAAGGCCATTACGCGAGGGCGCCGTAATGCGCAGTCACCCCAAAGGTGGGTGCCGCACTTCCGAAGAAGAACCCAGACTAATGGCGCCTGCCCCATAAATACCCTCCCCCAGCATGCACGGCGAGGCTCAACACTCCTGATAGGCTGCTGGGGAAAAGCACCCAAATTTAGACTCCACTGCTGCCACCCATCGCCCCGGGGTAGGAACTACACCCCAGTAACAATAGACAGCCCACAGCATAGCCAAGCTAAGACAGAGACCAGTTTTGAACATAATAATTGGATCAGAGTCAGTTAACACTCTGTTCCCCCTCTAAATTTTACTAGCACCGGTACTGTTTAAGTAACAAGGCGCTACACATATATATATATATATATATATATATATATATTGTAACAGTAGGCGCTACTGTAACTATAAAAATGATGATGAAATGGACACGGTCTGCATATAACCAGATTGCAGAGCTGGGATCTGGGTGGGACTGGATCTCCAACCTGTGTCCAGGTTTTTAAGATAGCCTGCAAGCTGCCTGCCCAGGTGCAGACAGCTCATTAAATGAAGGGCTGGGAAGGAAGGAGAGAGGAAGGAAGGTGAACAGTGGCTGTGACGGACGCTGTGTCCCTGTGTTGGGATGGACGCTGTGTCCCTGTGTTGGGACGGACGCTGTGTGCGTTGAAGGACTTTGGGGCCTTGTGCATCCAGGACCGTGGGTCTGGAGGAGCGGATGGTTTGAGGAACCATTACCTATAACAGCAGTGCTGTTGAAGAGTAGCCATGTGGGCTGGGATTTTCATTTATCTTTGGATGTCGTTTAAACCCCTGCGTGGGATTCCTGTGAATGGACTTTTTGTTTTGTTTATCTCCTTTTAATAAACGTGGGCTACCAGGCCCTTAACGCTAATTGCCTGTTTGCTGTGGACTCACTACACCAAAACGCATCTGCCAGAAGAATTAAACCCCCCAATGTTTACAATATATATATATATACACACACAGTGGGTAAATTACCATTTTTCTAGGTAAATATATTTCTAAAGTTCCTATTGACATGAAATGTTCACCATGTCGGTAACAGCCCATTCAATCCATGCATACAAAGAAACCAAAACAAATAAGTTCAGGAATTAAGTTATGTGTAATAAAATGGAATTATACAGGGAAAAGGTATTGAACACATAAAGAAAGGAAGTTGCAAAAGCGCTTGAAAAACCAAGACACCAGCTGAAATCTATCAGTAATTAGAAAGCAATCCTGCCCCTTGTCAGTATAAATTAATATCAGCTGTTTCAGTCTCAACTGATGGCCTATAAAAAGGTGTCTTGTTATAAGGGTGTCCCACAGGAAACATTTCACGATGGGTAAAAGCAAAAACCTCTCATGATCTTCGCAAACCTTATTTTTGCAAAACATACTGATCGCATTGGTTACAGAAGGATTTCTAAACTTCTGAATGTTTCAGTGAGCACTGTTGGGGCCATAATAAAGAGTTGTCCAAGAGCCAAAGAAGCATTGTGGAGAACTTCTGAAAGACTTGGAATTATCAGGTATACTTGTTTCAAAGAAAAAACAATAAGTAATGTGCTTAACTACAATAGCCTATATGCATGCTCAACATGCAAGACTCCATTACTAAATAAAAAGCATGTTGAAGCTCCTTTGCCGTAAAACATTTAGACAAGCCTGTGAAATACTGGGAGAATATAGTGTGGTCAGATATGTGCAAAATTTAACTTGTTGGATGCCATAATACACACCATGTTTGTAGGTCAAATGGCACTGCACATCACCCCAAAAACACTATACCAACAGTAAAGTTTGGAGGTGGGAACATTATAGTGTGGGGCTGTTTCTCAGCATAAGGTACTGGCAAACTTCATGTTATTGAAGAAAGGATGAATGCCAAAATGTACTAATTCTGGACTTTATGGATAAAAATCTGCTGCCATCTACCAGAGTGATGAAGATGAAACAAGGGTGGGAATTTTTAGCAAGACAATGATCCCGAACACAAAACCAAGGAAACTCTCAATTGGTTTCAAAGAAAGAGAATAAGAATGGCTAGAATGACCCAGCCAATCACCTGACTTGAGTCCAATGGAAAACTTAAGGAAAGAACTAAAGATCAGAGTTCATAGAAGAGGCCCACGGAACCTTCATGATTTGAAGACTGTTTGTGTGGAAGAATGGGCCAAAATCACACCTGAGCAATGCATGCAACTAGTTTCTCCATACAGGAGGTTTCTAGAAGCTGTCATTACCAACAATAGATTTTATACGAAGTATTAAATACATTTCAGTTAGTGTGTTCAAAACTTTTTCCCTGAGTTATTCCATTTTATTACACATAACTCAATTGCGTTATTTCTGAATTTCTGAATGTATTTGTTTTGGTCTCTTTGTATGTATGGATTTCGTAAGTAGTTACCGACAGGTATTTACCTAGAAAAATGGTTACAAGTTCAATACTTATTTTATCTGCTGTATACAGCAGACCCCTGACTTGCCCCAAGTTCTCTTCCCGCTCGGGTGTACTGGCAGCCAGGCTAGGGTGACCATGTGTCCCGGATTGCCCAGGTCAGTCACACATTTTACAGGTCTGTCCCGGGCACATTCATTCCAGGACAATACAGTGTCGCGGAATGAAACTGACACAGCCACCCCTTGGGCCAATCTGATGCCCCGAAAAAAGGCCGCCACATCACGGCTTTACTCACTGACAGTACTTGACTTGGCCGGGAATGCCTGGGGGAGCACAATCCTGCCCCCTGCTTGTGATTGGAGAAATCATAAATCCCGCCCCTTGTGTCCAATCACTGTCCTGTGATTCGTTACACAAGCTGATTTTTGGGAAGGGAGGGTGTCCCTGAATGGTACTTTGGAAATGTGGTCACCCTAAGCCAGGCACCAACCACTTGGACAGTCCCACTGCTCAATGACTAGGCAAGTGGTGTCTTTTTATTCTTTAATACTGGCTGAACTTCATTGGGGTGCAGGGAAGCTTTGGGATACTCTGAATTAAGTGCACAAAGTACCCAGAGATTGCTATATGTCCTGTCTACTCTCTTTAGGGCAATCTCCCTCTTTGAAAAGACTAGAAACAAAAGCAATCCTGGGACTCCAAGCAAGGACAGACTCCATTTCAGCAACACTGAGGCAGACGCTCAAGGGGTTAAAACAGCAGCCAGTCACCAGGATCCCACTTCCTGGCCTCTGCTCACAATGTCCATGGATACCTCCATCCAAAACAGATAGACACTTCTGTGAATCTCCAGGTCAGATCCTCAGTGTACTGTACACCCTTGATTTGACGGCTTTCAGAAAAAAAGGCCTCCCAGCTTCTACTGAGCTAGGACCTCGATGAACTGCAGACTTCAGACCCCCAAGCTCCAACTGAGCTGGGACCTTGATGAACTCTTGCAACTTCACCTATCATGCCCAGAGGAACAGAAGCCCTTCAAGCTGGCAAATTCTCCTTCTGGACAAAAACCTGCTGCTCCAGGCCCCAAACGTTCTATGCCCTCCTCAGCCATTTACTGAGGCACTCCCCCGCCCCCCAGGGAATGGTCGAGACCACATAGCCAACTATCTTCTACAATCCACAAGAAGTCAGGGAGAAGTAGTTCAGCCTATAGCCAGTGAGACCCAGAGCAGCCATAAATAATACCACACTGCTCCAGGAGCCAAAAACCACTACGTTTATCTAAACCTCTCTAGCAATCTATTCTAGGAGCCTAGGAGGGTGCTACATACTGTATATATACAGTTATAGAAACAATACAGTTTACATGAGGTGATTACATGGGATACATGGGAATAAAGGAATAAATGGCTTTACCTTTAGAACTGGTAATCCCAACGTGGAGGTCTGAGCAGCCATCATATTCTCTGCAAAAAAACAAATGTTTTCTGATCATTTATCAGATTTGTGCGATAGTTAATGCAGAAATAGATATGATATTTTATTGTAGAGACTTGTTATTAAACGTGAAACTTACACAAGAACCTTGGATGATCTAGCAGCAGCTGAAAAAATGTGTTAGGAATGGCAAGTGCCAATTTCTTTCGAGCCTTAAGGCTACAATCACACTTCTGAAATGCTTTTAAAGTGCTTATACAATGCAAAGATGTGAATGTAGCCTAGGGCCTGAAAAAAATTGTGTTTCTTTATTTAACTATATATATATATATATATATATATATATATATATATCTTCCAGCTTGGCCTGCTTAAATTTACCTGCTCTCACAAAAATCTTAACTCTAGCATCTACCTAAGTAGAGGGTGCGAAATATATTATATAATAATTGTGTTTCTTTATTTAACTATATATATATATATATATATATATATATATATAGTTAAATAAAGAAACACAATTGTCATATAATATATTTCGCACCCTCTACTTAGGTAGATGCTAGAGTTAAGATTTTTGTGAGAGCAGGTACATTTAAGCAGGCCAAGCTGGAAGATAGGCCTGTTTATTTTGATGATCTGTGTGGGCTGGGAGTGGCTCAGAGCAGCAGCTGTGACTCACAGACAGCATCACTCCACTGTCACCTTCCTCTTGCTTCTAGAGGATTCTAGAAGAAGAGAAGTGGGGAGGAGCAGTCTGGTGTGTCTCAGGGTGCCCTGACCATTCCCCAACTAGGAATGGCAGGGGGCAGGCATCCTTGAAATACCCAGGGTCAGCGCAGCTTGGGAGGAGTTGTCGGGTGGAAGAACTGAAGATGGAGTGCTAGGCTGTTGGGGCCTTGGAGGGAGCTCCCCAGTCTGGGGGGGGGGGGTTGACCTTGGGCCTGGGACTGAGTGCAAGATAGATCCCTTAAAGAATTCATGAATGAACAGGAGGCACAGAGAGGAGTCATAAGGGACCGCAGGAGCTAGTACTGCCAGGCAAGTCTTGAGGAGGGAACCACGGGTTTGCAGCCGGGAGGCCTGGTGAGTGACATGGGCAGTCGGGAGGACTGGAGAGGCCTGCCAGAGAGGACTGAGAGGAAACATTAAACATTAAAGTGACCCGCAGTCCCTGCTTGCAAAGGGCAGTTGCTGAGGCCTGACTGAGTCTGAGTTGGGCCTAACCATGTGCTAGCTGTGCCTGGAGTAAAGTGTTGTGCAGGAGAGAGAGAGAGAGTAAAGCCCCAAACACACTATCAGTTTTCCTGACGGTTTTCTCTTCAGGTTTACCAAAACCATCTAATATGAGGTCAAACCTCAAGAGTTTCAATTTGTATGCAATCAGGCAGGCCCTTGCACTACATGGTTTTGGTAAACCTGATGAGAAAACCATCAGGAAAACTGATAGGGCCAGATTCAGGTAGGAGAGCGAATCTTTATTTTGGAGTAACGTTTCTCATTTACGTTACTCCGCCGAAACTTTAGGAGCAAGTACTGTTTTTCACAAAGCACTTGCTCCTAAAGTTGCGGCGGCGTAGCGAAAAATGAGCCGGCGGAATTCAAATTGGGCGGGTAGGGGGCGTGTATTATTTAAACTAGGCGCGATCCCGCGGCGAACGTACTGCGCATGCGTCGACTGTCAGTGCGCATGCTCCAAATTCTGTCAGTGAACGTCATTCACGGACGTTTTACGCAAACGACGCGAACATTTTTAAATTCGACACGATGACGACGGCCATACTTAACATAGGATACTCCACCTAGGGGGCATGTTTTTCTTTACGCCGCGTATCTCTTACGGAAACGTCGGAAAGTCACTGCGTCAGGCCCGAGTACGATCGTGAATTGCCGATTCTCGCTGATTAACATATTCTCTGCGTTAATCAACGGGAACGCCCCGAGCGCCATTTTTAAAATTGCAGTTCCGATACGACGGCGAAATACAATTACGCCACTCGTATAGGAACTCCAACCCAGCGTTTCTTGTTTTCTGCTTACTGAAAACAGAAACGCCAGCTCAAAGTGAGAGTTATGCTGGCGTATCACTGATACTCCAGCCTAACTCTACCTGAATCTGGCCCATAGTGTGTATGGGGCTTTACAGTCTTCCATCAAGAGATTTGCTGAAGGAGACTGAAGTACTTAAAGCGGGATTCCACCCACAATTTTTTTTTTTTTAAGTCAGCAGCTACTAACAGTGTAGCTGCTGACTTTTAAAAAGGACACTTACCTTGTCCTACTTGCCCGCGCTGATGGCCCCCCCCCCCCCGATGCTGGTCCCACGAACGATCCAGGTCCCGCGCCGCCATTCACACTATTTTTTTAGGATATATGGCCAAATGTTGTTTTCCTGGGTGGAACTCCGCTTTAAGTGTGTATAGTTGTCCCAACCGATTCATATACAATGAACCAATTGTTTGTTCTACTGGGCATCCCATATATTTCTATCTAGGGATGAGCCGAACAACCCCCCCCCCCCCCTTCGGTTCGCACCAGAACCTTCGAACGGACGGACTGTTCGCGCGAACATTTAGAACCCCACTGACGTCTATGGGACTCGAAATTTCAAAGTCAAAAGTGCTCATTTTAAAGCCTAATATGCAAGTTATTGTCGTAAAACGTGTTTGAGAACCCGGGTCTTGCCCCAGGGAACATGTATCAATGGGAAAAAAAGTTTTAAAACAGTAATTTTTTCTGGAGCAGTGATTTTAATGATGCTTAAAGTGAAAAAAATAAATAAAAAATTCCTTTAAATATCGTACCTGCTGGGTGTCTATAGTATGCCTGTGAAGTGGCACGTGTTTAGAACTGTCCCTGCACAAAATGAGAATACTATAAGAAAAAGGTAATTTAAAACTGCTTGCGGCTTTAATGTAATGTCTGGTCCCTGCAATATGGATGAAACTCATTGAGAAAAATAGCACAGACACAGACAGTACACACACCACGTAGCTTTAGGTGCACACTGCAGAGGACAATGGCAGTACACACACCACGTAGCTTTAGGTGCACACTGCAGAGGACACGGGCAGTTCACACACCACGTAGGTTTAGGTGCACACTGCAGAGGACAATGGCAATACACACACCATATAGCTTTAGGTGCACACTGCAGAGGACAATGGCAATACACACACCATGTAGCTTTAGGTGCACACTGCAGAGTACACGGGCAGTACACACACCACGTAGCTTTAGGTGCACACTGCAGAGGACACAGGCAGTACACACACCACGTAGCTTTAGGTGGACACTGCAGACGACACGGGCAGTACACACACCACGTAGCTTTAGGTGCACACTGCAGAGGACAATGGCAATACACATACCATGTAGCTTTAGGTGCACACTGCAGAGGACAATGGCAATACACACACCATGTAGCTTTAGGTGCACACTGCAGAGTACACGGGCAGTACACACACCACATAGCTTTAGGTGCACACTGCAGAGGACACAGGCAGTACACACACCAAGTAGCTTTAGGTGCACACTGCAGAGGACACAGGCAGTACACACCACATAGCTTTAGGTTCACACTGCAGAGAACACAGGCAGTACACACACCATGTAGCTTTAGGTGCACACTGCAGAGGACACAGGCAGTACACACACCATGTAGCTTTAGGTGCACACTGCAGAGGACACGGGCAGTTCACACACCACGTAGCTTTAGGTGCACACTGCAGAGGACACAGGCAGTACACACCACATAGCTTTAGGTTCACACTGCAGAGAACACAGGCAGTACACACACCATGTAGCTTTAGGTGCACACTGCAGAGGACACAGGCAGTACACACACCATGTAGCTTTAGGTGCACACTGCAGAGGACACGGGCAGTTCACACACCACGTAGCTTTAGGTGCACACTGCAGAGGACAATGGCAATACACACACCATGTAGCTTTAGGTGCACACTGCAGAGGACAATGGCAATACACACACCATGTAGCTTTAGGTGCACACTGCAGAGTACACGGGCAGTACACACACCACGTAGCTTTAGGTGCACACTGCAGAGGACACGGGCAGTACACACACCACGTAGCTTTAGGTGCACACTGCAGAGGACAATGGCAATACACATACCATGTAGCTTTAGGTGCACACTGCAGAGGACAATGGCAATACACACACCATGTAGCTTTAGGTGCACACTGCAGAGTACACGGGCAGTACACACACCACGTAGCTTTAGGTGCACACTGCAGAGGACACAGGCAGTACACACACCAAGTAGCTTTAGGTGGACACTGCAGACGACACGGGCAGTACACACACCACGTAGCTTTAGGTGCACACTGCAGAGGACACAGGCAGTACACACCACATAGCTTTAGGTTCACACTGCAGAGGACAAAAGGCAGTACACCACGTGAGAATAGCCTGCCTGCCTACCGAATTCTCGGGCAGACGGCGCATGCGCAGTGGAGTCTAAGCGCCTGGTGGCACCATTTTTAAATGCAAAGCTTAACCGTCCACTGAAAGGTAAGTCAGTTTAGGTGACCAGGGGGCGAGGGGTGAAAATGGGGGGCCCACAGGATTAGCTCGCACAGGGCGCCTGAACACCTAAGGCCGGCCCTGGGTAGAGGAAAAAAGCGCCTTTTCAGAAAGTGCACCACACCTGCAGGATATAATAGACATCTATGGCAAAGTGCAGCTAACCGGAGCACCGCGCCGCATCCACGGTGTGGGTAGACAGCAGACCAACAGTGTAAAAGCAGTCTTATGCCCCTTTCACGCGATTGGTCCGACCCAATCAGACCCACCATTCACCTCTATGGAGTAGCAGATGTAATCAGACTTTTGTCTGTTTACACCTGCCTACCTCCAATCTGATCTGCTAAAAAAAGAGAAGTAGATCTGTCTCCTTCCATCTGATTGGATCAAAGGGCCCATAGAGTAGATTGGGCTGTGTTTGTGTCTGATTTACATATGCAGACTGGACACAGACATGTCATCTGCCCACTTTGTTTATTGTGGCCCACAACCTTCAAAAGGTTGTGTACCCCCGGCTTAAAAGGTGTTAGCTGGAGTTCAGCTTTACTTTGTTATTCACGTCCATCTAAATCTGCCAGTGCATCTATCACTACCATGTCCATAGATTGACAATTCTGTTGTTCAAGGGGTATATCCGTTGCTTCTCTATCCAGAGTGGAGGTCCCTTAGGACAGGAAGCGTGTTACTGGCCAGATTACCAAGCAAAAATAAAGGGAAAGAGGTCTTAATAAAAGTAAACTAATGCAGCCACCACATTTAAGGCTTGGTAGGCTGTAAAATAAAACATTTTTGTATTTGGGTTTAATGATCCCTGTTTGTTTTTCCGCTATCTGTGTCCCTTCTGGGAGATTTACCCTTACTTTTTCCAATAACACAACGGTTGTAATATGGGTGTAACATGTTCAAAGGGTGAATTTATCTGTTAAAGTGACACTAAAAATTTTCTCCAAAAATAATCTATACTCATCGGCCCGGATTCACGTAGAGCGGCGTATATTTATGCCGGCGTAGCGCATCGTCTTTACACTACGCCGGCACAACGTTGAGAGGCAAGCATGCTATTCACAAAGAATATGCGCTCAACGTTGCGCCAGCGTAGCGTATAGTTGTTGGCGTAAGCCGACGTAAGTCAAAGTAGGTGGAAGTGGACAGGAAGTGGGCATGATAAATTATAACGAATCGTGACCCCATGCAAATGATGGGCTGAGCTTCAAAAAACGAACTGCGTCGTCTCTTGGACGCATCCCAGTGCGCATGCTCACAGTCACAGTTCGTGAATCGGCGTATCTTACTCATTTGCATATTTAAAATGGGAACGCCTAATGCGTCCAGCGTAACTATGCGCCCACGATACGCCGGCGTAGGCAAGTGACGTCGGCCGGCTTAAGCCTATTTTTTGGACGTAAATCTGGGCCATCCACTCTTTAATGGCTCTGTAGCCCGATTTTATATTAAATTGTTTCCTATTGTGTTTTTCTGCTTCCTTGAAACATCCTCTGTGAGCTCTCAAGCCTCTCTTTTCCCCCATCATTTCTTGTTTGGAAAGAGCAGTGCACATTATTTGTGGTCATGTGCACTGCTCCAGATATACTACAAATCCCATAGTCCCTAGTTTATTTTAGATGCAAGAAAGAGAGGGTGGCTACGTTTCTACATATGGTGTGACCAAGGAGAACAAATTAAGCCGCAATACAACATAAACATTTTTTGGAGGAGGCTAATGCCTTGTACACACGATCGGAATTTCCAATGGAAAAAGTCAGACGGAATTTTTTTATCGGATATTCCGACCGTGTGTGTGAACCATTTGAGTTTTTCTATCGGAAATTACGACGGACTTTCTGATGAAAACAATTTCTATCGGAAATTCCATTCATCTGTATGAAACTCCGATGGAGAAAAAAACATGCATGATCAGAATCAAGTCGACGCATGCTCAGAAGCATCGAACTTAATTTTTCTCGGCTCGTCGTAGTGTTGTACGTCACCGCGTTTTGGACGGTGAGAATTTGGTGTGACAGCGTGTATGCAAGACAGCTTGAACGGAATTCCGTCAGAAAAATCCGTCGGAGTTTATCCTGATGGAAATTCTGATTGTGTGTACAGGGCATAAGAGCAATAGAAGGAACTTTTAAAAATAAAATGGAGTGCCACAAAAAAAAAAGTCAGCAGCTACAAATACTGCAGCTGCTGACTTTTCATACAAGGACACTTACCTGTTCAGGGCACCCGCGATGTCCTCACACAAAGCCGATCTGTCCCTAGGCTCCCGGATGCAGGCGCCGGCATCTTCAGTAAGGGAATCAGGAAGTGAAGCCTTGTTGCTTCACAGCCTGGTTCCCTACTGCGCATGCGCGACTCGCACTGCACAATCTCACTGGTCCCTGCTGTCTTCTGGGACCTGTGTGTCTCCCAGAAGACATGGGGAGGACGGAGGAGGGGCCGGACATGGCGTTGATCACTGCAGAATCTGCGACGATCTATCGTGGAAAGTGGGAGTAAATACCTGTATTATACAGGTGTCTGCCCCCCCTCCCCCTGAAACGTGCCAAATGTGGGGGAGGAACCACAACTGTAGAAGTTCCATTTTTGGGTGGAACTCTGCTTTTAGAATACATACAAGAATAGAATTTTCTTTTTTTATACCAGAGTTTAGTGTCACCGTAAACAGCCCAGTTATTACTTGATGATTTGACTCCTGTGTGATGTCATCGCAGCCCGGCCAAGCAAGCGGCTGAAGAGTTGGAACCTGGTAGGAAGACTGGGAGAAGATGGCAGCACCCGTGACAGCGCAGTGCTGGAGGGGATCGCTTTCTAGGTAAGTCTGTCATACAGCGCTGACATGTTGTACATGCTAGCGCATTGTGGCTAAAAGCTCCTGGGGCCCAATTAAAAAGATTTTGTCAGAGGTTTAATTGTGCTTTAACTTGTGTAATGTCTTAAAATAAAAAAAATGAGCCCGTCCGTAATAATCGACCACAGCTGGAACATAATATCCATTGTATATGTAGTATACAACTGTGACAAAGTTTAATGATTAGCTTACCCCATAAACCGGCCTTGTGTTGGCTTGAGTACAAAGCAGCATGTCTCACTGTGTGCATTGCTGAAAGGGCAGGGAATGCTGATCGGAGCGTGCTCTACGTTCCATGAGCTCACTGGATTTTCCCCACAGATAGGACAATTCTGAGGAACAAAACTGCTGTAAATATCTTTCTCACAATGAGTGAACTTTACCAAACTCAGGGCCAGAGGCTCCATCATCTCCTGCTCGTCGTAATCTCTGTACACTGACATGGCAGCTGTGCCTGGCTCTGACGTCATATGACACGGGAGGGACACACAACACCTGATCCAGACAGGCGACACTGAAAATGCCGTGCCTGTGACCCTGTGATGAATGAGAAACGGACGCTTGAAGATTACACACATACATACATAAATGAATTAACCCTTTAATTTAGGAAAAAAAATGCATTTTTTTTGGCCCATGTTTAGAAAATCATTTTAAGTCTGAAGATTACTTAAACCCCCTAAAACATTATAATTTTTTTGACACCCTGGAGAATAAAATGGAGGGGTAGTTCCAATTTAGTATGTTACATGATATTAGCACAGCAGTTTATTAAGCACACATTTTCAGTAAAAAATACAAGTTCATTTTAGGGCACACAAATGCAATATAGTAGCCAATTTTTAAATAAAATATAAAAGACAAGGTTGTGCCAATTAACCACTTAAAGTGGAGTTCCACCCATTTTTTTATGTTTGTCTGTGCTGCATGCCCTAATCTCATAGTGTTCAGAATGGACAATTTTTATTTATTTTGTTGCTTGTAAATACCTTTATTTTGTAGTCCTTCATTACTTCTTCCTCCTTATTAGCCTAGGCCAGTGATGGCGAACCTTGGCACCCCAGATGTTTTGGAACTACATTTCCCATGATGCTCACTTACACTGCAAAGTGCATGAGCATCATGGGAAATGTAGTTCCAAAACATCTGGGGTGCCAAGGTTCGCCATCACTGGCCTAGGCTATTAAGTCACATGGCTATTTGCAAGGGTTTCTGGGATAGGCATCATGTTTCCCAGTAGTCCTTGCAAACCTGACTGAAACCTATTATATTGCTTGTGCAGCACTGAGCATGTACGAGATACGCAAAGCTGAAATCCAGGAAGTCATACAGTCTGGCTTCATGATGCCCACACTTAAGATGGCCACGGTCTATTTCTAGATTATAAACTAAATCTAAATGCTGTAACAACCTAACAAAACTGACCTTAGTTTACAGACTAACTTTACTAGAATACATTAAGCTTGTGTATTACAGGGGTATTTATATTTAAAAAGTGAAATTGTGGGTGGAACACCCCTTTAAGGACCTGGCCAGCTTTAACTGACAATTGCGCGGTCGTGCGACGTGGCTCCCAAACAAAATTGGCGTCCTTTTTTTCCCACAAATAGAGCTTTCTTTTGGTGGTATTTGATTTGTTTGAATTTTTTGCGCTATAAACAAAAATAGAGCGACAATTTTGAAAAACATGAAATATTTTTTTCATTTTTTTGCCATAATAAATAGCCCCCAAAAATATATTTTAAAAAAATGTTTTTCCTCAGTTTGGGCCGATACCTATTCTTCTACCTATTTTTGGTATAAAAATTTGCAATAAGCGTTTATCGATTAGTTTGCGCAAAATTTATAGCGTTTACAAAATAGGGGATAGTTTTATTGCATTTTTATAATTTTTTTCTTTTTACTACTAATGGCGGCGATCAGCGATTTTTTTCGTGACTGCGACATTATGGCGGATACTTCGGACAATTTTGACACATTTTTGGGACCATTGCCATTTTCACAGCAAAAAATGCATTAAAAATGCATTGTTTACTGTGAAAATGACAATTGCAGTTTGGGAGTTAACCACAAGGGGGCGCTGAAGGGGTTATGTGTGACCTCATTTGTGTCTCTAACTGTAGGGGGGGTGTGGCTGTAGGTGTGATGTCATTGATGGTGTTTATCTATAAAAGGGAACACACGATCAATCACGGCGCCACAGTGAAGAACGGAAAAGCTGTGTTTACACACAGCTCTCCCCGTTCTTCAGCTCTCCGGGAGACCGATCGCGGGACTCCAGCGGCGATTGGGTTTGCGGGTCCCGCGGTCACGGAGCTTCGGACCGGGTCACGGGAGCGCGCACCCGCGACCCACGACTTGGCACTTAAAGAGAACCTACCTGTACGTGCTTGTGCCCAGCCGTGCCATTCTGCCGACGTATATGTGCAGGAGGCGGTCCTTAGGTGGTTAAATAGATACCCAAAATATCAAGCCTTAAAATTGTGTGCGCCTGTACATTGACAACAAACTAATTTTTCCATAGGCGATGATTTAAAAACCCTTAAAAGTTTAGAATTAACTATAAATAATGGACCTAGAATTATTGCTCTCGCTCTGGCGTGCGCAGCGATATGTAACCAGTGGCGGCCTGCCCTTTAGAGGTTCCAGAGCGCCACCCCCTCTATCCACCATCCCCCTCTATCCACGGCCACCAATATCATGCTCTATCCATGCCCACTATTTTGACACCACCACCCCCTATTCATGCATGCGGCCCCTTTCATGACAGCGGGCGCGTGAATTACAGCAGCGAGGGTGTTTTTTTGAAGCACCTGATTAGAGCCAGAGGCTCTAATAGGCCTCAAAATAGGGTGGGCTCGTGGCGCAGGGCATTACGCCAGGCGCCCACCCAGGTGTTACAACAGCAAATAAATATTCACTTTTGAAACACTGGTCCTCAATCCGGCCAATCAGAAGCAGGTCTGAGACCTGTTTTCCAATTAGCCAAAAAGAGAAGAGTAACAATTGGCCGCCGAGGAGGAGGAAGCAACTGCAATGTCTGTGGAGAGCTAGGGAAGGGAAAGCCGTCACTGCCGCCTCTGAGCAAGGGAAGCCACTGGTGAAGCACGGGAGAAGCGCTGCCCACCATAGATGGGGTACGTGCACCAAACCCACCTAATAAAAACGGAATGGAGAGTGCTGCTGTTTGCTGCCACCCCCAAAAAAGATTACCACCGATCCCCACTGTAACGTTGATATTTTTGTGTGTAGGTACCCCCAACGCACCTGTCTATGTTTGTACACACATGTACGAAGGTGAGGAGGCTTAAACCTTTGGGGGGGTTAAGTTCTTTGGTGTAAATTTATATTTTTATGCTTTTTGTTTTCTTCACTAAACTTTACTTTTTTTATCGCAAAAGGGACAAAAAACTCACTATGTTATACTATTTGGTCATGACGCAGTCTATTCAGATGAGTCACTCTATGAGATGTTAGGGGTATTTTAGACCTCTGATGTCTCTCTTACCCTCCCTTAAAGATAATGAAGCACAGATTGGAGCCCCATTAGCTCTTTTGCTGGCCTCAGCAGCCAGGGAAAGTGACGGCCATACCGAGAAGTGATGTAATGCACATTCTGGGTTCTCGCTAGGTGTGGGAGATCAGCAAATGAACATTCACAGGTCTCCCTCCCACTACCTGCCATAAGGTTCCCAGGCCCACAAGTAGGAGCAAAAAGGCCAGGAAACATGGCGGGGCAGCTGCCCGATCACTTCCACTTGGCAGACAACAGACGGCTTTTCAGATTTAAACACAATCCTGGTCTTGAACAAGGATGCTGTCAAATCTAGTTTTCTAGGTGGTAACCAACCTAGCCAATTGTTAAGGGATCTCCTGACTCTTTTCATACTTCTGAGTTTGATGCACCTCTCTCCTCTGCCGCTGGGTGGCATTGTTACCTATGGCATTGGAATGATAAGATGCATATGAACTGGAAATATGAGTGAATAGGTTGCTCTAGCCAATTGGCAGGGGTTTTCTTGAGCCCCATGGCCTACTGGTGGAGCCTATATATTTGGGGAGGAGTCAGATGATCTGGGTGTTTGGTGCCACCTGGGCGGCTGTCTGGGTAGTGTATTGAAAGCTCCCGGCTGCTAGGCAGTTGAGGCCTATCCAGGAGTTTACTGGTTGCTAGGCAGTTGAGGGCTATCCAGGGACAGAAGAAGCAGCATAGGGTTGGGGCATCATGACGGAAGCCTGACCAAGTTGCAAGGGTTCTCCCGGCCATAGAACCCCTTTTTGTCGGAAGGGACAGAGTTGCTAACGGAGGACAACCATTCCTGTCGCCAGAGAGAGAAAGGGGAAACTGTCGTCTTCAAGGGACAACGCTCCAATCATCAGAGGCCAAAGTCTGAGAGAGAGTACCAGAGCAGCCTTTTTCACTAAACCAAGCAAGAGAGTTGAGCGGTTGAGCTGAAAAGTCAAGTAAGGGAGCAGGTCAGTATTGGTAATATTCGGAGAATACAGCAGTTGGCTGTGTAAAGTTCAAGGGACCCCATGACAGTGGGGGTCCAAGGAGTCTTCAAGATAGACTGGGAGTTTAATTTCAAGAAGCGTCAGCGGGAGGCTGCGAGATGGAGGCCAGATCCTACACAATAGGGATACCAATATGGTATGTGTAGAGATCTGTGTTGAAGCATAATACCAGTACAGTTGCTATTGGGAAGAGCTTTAAGGCACCGGGAACTATATAACCCATATACCAGTTACCTTTTGTGAGTCTTGGAGTCTGCTAAGTGCTTTTGCACCTGCTCAAGGTATGTTATGGCTCTAACCCTCTCTCCCCAATTCTTCAAGAGAAAAGAAATCTCTTTTGTTCTGCTTCATGAATTTGTCTGGCGCCCAACTTAATCTACACTACTTTGCACCCACTATGCGGCCCACAGCAGGAATTATATCCCCTGTCGCTTTTGAGGGGTGTAGCCAAGCGCAACCCATTTAAGTGAGGGGGGCTGCTTCTGCAAGGGCCAGGCAACCGCGCATGCAATGCGCAATGTCGCAGCACGTTAGGTGCTTGGTTCAAGGGATTAAAGCAAGCAATGAGGAGGTGATACAATGCCTCTTTACCAACTGTCAAATGCTCTTTGATGAGCGATCAGAACAAGGGATTGCTCAGAGATCAAAGCTTTTGTGACTGAGTCCGAATAGAGGAGAAACACATTTCTGGTGACACCCCAGGATTCCTTCACTTTGGAGGGATTTCCATTCACTTCCTGATTTGGCTATGGGACAGGAAGTGAAGGAAAAATTCCCCAATGGGACACAAATGGGGGGGGGGGGAGCTGATGGGGTTATAGCCCTCCCTTAATCTATCCAAAATGTTATCCTCTAGTTATTGAATGTTTAGTTTGACTTTAATTTGTGTAATATCAGAAAGAAATAGGGCCCATAATAGTGGATCGCAGCGGGGAGGTAAAGGATGAAAGATATGAATAAAAAAAGCAAAACAACATCAGGGTTATAACCCTTCTTTACTCTATTTAAATTAAAAATAGGCTTGCCCTCGGTTACACTTTAAGGGCCATGCTTATCATAGGCTGCTGTAACCATCATGCTTTTCCTTGGCAGGTTGCAGGAAAGAACAAGAAAAAAGGACACTGGCAGCCTCTTTGTTTCCAAGGCCTCCCCTCCCACACTGTAACCACACACAGCCCACGTGGTGGAACTAAAGATCCCCGCTCTTGTTACTGGCCGGAGCCGGGGCTGCGCTGCACATTTAATGACGTCTTGTAGTGTCCCCGGCCGGGGGCGTGCCGTGAAAGAATAGTGGGAGGAACCCCGGGGTAAGGAGCAGACAACAACAACAGAACCAGCGTGACGGGGGGACACCGGCTACAACCATGACCACCAAACACGTGACGTGCAGGTGAGAGCGGTACTCTGTCGGTGGGTTATGTGGCGGGGGAGGGAGGTAGGTGAGGTACCGTCCCATTGTTCCACCGGGCTGGGAGGAGGAGAGCTCCGTGTTCTGGGGGGAAGTTGTGTGATGAGGGAGAGGACCGTGTACAGGGCTCAGGGCTCTAGTCCGTGTTCTGTCCTCTCCTATGAACATATTTAGAGGACTCTGAGATGGGGAGGAGTACTTTGTAATGGGGGCTTCATCCTTAGGGCCCCATTCACTCCTGAGCCGTGTGAGGGCCTCATCCAGAGCTGAGCCGTACAAGGGTGCCATTCAACCCTAGGTCATGTGAGGGCCTCTTTGCCCCTCCCTACCATCCCTGAGCAATGTGTGCCCCCCCCCCCAGCTGTGCGAGGGGGTGTTATCTATACTAAAGCCATGCAAGGGGGGGCCTCTCCCCCCTTCACTAAAGCCATGCAAGGGGCCCCCCCCCTAGAGCCATGCAAGGGGCTACCCCCCCCCTAAAGCCATGCGAGGGGGTACCCCCCCCCTAGAGCCATGCGAGAAGGTATCCCCCCCTAGAGCCATGCAAAGGGGGTACCCCCCCCCCCCTGGAGCCATGCGAGGGGGTACTCCCACCCCCCTAGAGTCATGCGAGGGGGGTACTTCCCCCTCTCCCATAGAGCCATGCGAGGGGGTACCCCCCCCCTCTCCCATAGAGCCATGCGAGGGGGTACTCCCCCCCCCCCCCCTCTCCCATAGAGCCATGCGAGGGGGTACTCCCCCCCCCCCCTCCCCCCCCCCCCTCTCCCATAGAGCCATGCGAGGGGGTACTCCCCCCCCCCCCCCCTCTCCCATAGAGCCATGCGAGGGGGTACTCCCCCCCCCCCCCCTCCCATAGAGCCATGCGAGGGTGTACTCCCCCCCCCCTCTCCCATAGAGCCATGCGAGGGTGTACTCCCCCCCCCCCTCTCCCATAGAGCCATGCGAGGGTGTACTCCCCCCCCCCCCTCTCCCATAGAGCCATGCGAGGGTGTACTCCCCCCCCCCCTCTCCCATAGAGCCATGCGAGGGGGTACTCCCCCCCCCCTCTCCCATAGAGCCATGCGAGGGTGTACTCCCCCCCCCTCTCCCATAGAGCCATGCGAGGGGGTACCCCCCCCCCCCATAGAGCCATGCGAGGGGGTACCCCCCCCTCCCATAGAGCCATGCGAGGGGGTACCCCCCCTCTCTCCCATAGAGCCATGCGAGGGGGTACCCCCCCCCTCTCCCATAGAGCCATGCGAAGGGGTACCCCCCCCCTCTCCCCTAGAGCCATGCGAAGGGGTACCCCCCCTCTCCCCTAGAGCCATGCGAGGGGGTGCCCCCCCTCCCCCTAGAGCCATGCGAGGGGGTGCTCCCCTCCCCTAGAGCCATGCGAGGGGGTGCTCCCCCCCCCCTAGAGCCATGCGAGGGGGTGCTCCCCCCCCTAGAGCCATGCGAGGGGGTGCTCCCCCCCCCTAGAGCCATGCGAGGGGGTGCCCCCCCCCCCTAGAGCCATGCGGGGGTGCCCCCCCCCCTAGAGCCATGGGGGGGTGCCCCCCCCCCTAGAGCCATGCGAGGGGGTGCCCCCCCCCCCTAGAGCCATGCGAGGGGGTGCCCCCCCCCCTAGAGCCATGCGAGGGGAGAGCCATGCGAGGGGGTGCCCCCCCCCCTAGAGCCATGCGAGGGGGTGCCCCCCCCCCTAGAGCCATGCGAGGGGGGATGCCCCCCCCCTAGAGCCATGCGAGGGGGGATGCCCCCCCCCCTAGAGCCATGCGAGGGGGGATGCCCCCCCCCTAGAGCCATGCGAGGGGGGATGCCCCCCCCCTAGAGCCATGCGAGGGGATGCCCCCCCCCCTAGAGCCATGCGAGGGGATGCCCCCCCCCCCTAGAGCCATGCGAGGGGATGCCCCCCCCCCTAGAGCCATGCGAGGGGATGCCCCCCCCCTAGAGCCATGCGAGGGGATGCCCCCCCCCCTAGAGCCATGTGAGGGGGTACCCCCCCTCTCCCATAGAGCCATGCGAGGGGGTACCCCCCTCTCCCATAGAGCCATGCGAGGGGGTACCCCCCTCTCCCATAGAGCCATGCGAGGGGGTACCCCCCTCTCCCATAGAGCCATGCGAGGGGGTACCCCCCTCTCCCCTAGAGCCATGCGAGGGGGTACCCCCCTCCCCCTAGAGCCATGCGAGGGGGTACCCCCCTCCCCCCCCTAGAGCCATGCGAGGGGGGTACCCCCCTCCCCCCTAGAGCCATGCGAGGGGGGTACCCCCCTAGAGCCATGCGAGGGGGGTACCCCCCTAGAGCCATGCGAGGGGGGTACCCCCCTAGAGCCATGCGAGGGGGGTACCCCCCCCTCCATAGAGCCATGCGAGGGGGGTACCCCCTCCTCCATAGAGCCATGCGAGGGGGGTACCCCCTCCTCCATAGAGCCATGCGAGGGGGGTACCCCCTCCTCCCTAGAGCCATGCGAGGGGGGTACCCCCCCCCCTAGAGCCATGCGAGGGGGGGTACCTCCTCCTCCATAGAGCCATGCGAGAGGGTACCCCCCCCCCCACCCTAGAGCCATGCGAGAGGGTACCCCCCCCCCTAGAGCCATGCGAGGGGTACCCCCCCCCCAACAGAGCCTGAGAGGGGTGACTCTTTCCCCCCCCCCCTTCCACCAGAGCCGGGCATAGATCGCAGCAGTATCCAGGGCGATCTATGCCGTGTACGACCCCCACTGTCTTTTTGGAGACGCACTGGTCCAAGAAGACAGCAGGGACCACTGAGAGCGTGCAGAGTGACTTGCGCATGCGCAGTAGAGAACCTGATTTTCTTACCGAAGATGCCGGTGTCTGACTTAAAAAAAACATTTTAGTGAGTATTGAAGAAAAATTACGGTTTTGTTATATTTTTTTATTTACTGGGCTGATACTTTTTTCATGTTTTTGTTTGGAGTTCATTTTAACACTGCAAACTTTCTTGCTCAGCTTGTGTTCTGACGAGCAAAAATCTAATGTTTCCTCTTATTTTCAGATATTTCATACATGGCGTGTGTCGAGAAGGAAACCGCTGTTTATTTTCTCATGATTTAGCCACGAGTAAACCATCCACTGTTTGTCGATTCTATCAGAAGGGACAGTGCGCCTATGGGTCTCGTTGTAGGTATGGATCCTGCCAATTATAGCTAGGCTCAGTAGTTGCCAATACCAAGGTACCCTGCTGTTAAGATCCTGTCACTACTTCTCTTTTGATAATTCCTTTTTACATGGGCATTTCTTCGGAGAATGCCAAGGATTAGCATTGTCTGATGTGTATCTGCTATTGGAATGTGTATGGATCTTGCATACCCAAGACATTGGCATTAAGGGGAGGCAGAAGAAGACATTGCAGCTTCAGCTAGTAAGAAAAAGTGAGCCGGTCATTGACTAGTGAAGTGAAATCCAGTTACATTGAACACATTTTGGTCTGTGTTTTTTGTAGAGCTTTCCCTAAATGGCTTTCTTTACCTTAGTGCCGTCCTCCTTCACTTACCTCATACTTCCATTTTGCTTTTAAATGTCTTTATTTCTTCTGAGAAATCCTCATTTCTTGTTCTTCTGTCTGTAACAACACAGTAATGCGAGGCTTTCTCCCTGGTGTGGCGAAAGCCTCTTGAAGGGGCGAACAGGAGTGTCGGGACTTCCACTAACACACAGCTCCTTTTCTCTATCTGCAAAGGAGAGTGTCCTGACTTGCCTGCTCGCCCCCTCCCCCATCAAAAGGCTTCCTCCACACCAGGGAGAAAGCCTCACATTTACTGTGTTGAGTTACAGACAGAAGAACAGGAAGTGAGGGTTTCTCAGAAGAAATAAGGACATTTAAAAGCAAAACGGAAGGATGAGGTAAGTGAAGGAGGACTGCACTGAGGTAAAGGAAGCTCTTTAGGGGGGGGGGAAATACCTTTACAACCCCTTTAAGGACATTGTATTTATTATTATTTTGGAATGTCTGTAGAAAACTATTGAGGATACTCTACACTACCCATTCATTACTATATATTTGGATTGTCATTCTTCTGCCCAAAATCTCCTTTTGAGTGCCCAATTGTTCCCCAGAACTGGGCACACTCTGTATGCAAATAACGACTTTCAGCTTCAAGTCGGTGCTCTAGCACAGCCTTACAAACCTTAAAAAACTCTGTATGTTAAAGACCTGTAAAGTAAATTCCATATAGTCAGCATTTTAATGGTAGTATGAGATATTTAATTTTTACAGATCTTCCTTGGAAAATATTGAAGTATTTTTTTTCTTGACAGGTATGATCATGTGAAACCGTCACCTGCCACAGTTTACATTCCTCAAAATATCCCGCCTGCCACTCAAGAAACACCTTTGCCTGCCCCGGAGGTCCCACCAGTTGTCACAAAAACTACCCCTCAAAAGCGTGAGAAGAAGAGCCTTGTACTCAGAGATCGTGGTATGTTGATATACGGTTAACGCTAGCCTGTATTGAACATGCACCTTGTGTGTAGGCCTCATACACACGACCGTTTTCCTCGATAAAATCAATCAAGGAAATTTAGTGGCAGAGCTTTTTTGCCAAGGAAAACGGTCGTGTGTGTGTTTTTTGTCAAACTGTCACTGGATCTTGACGAGAAAAAAAGAGAACATGTTCGAAAAAAGAGAACATGTTCTCTTTTTTTTTTTTTTATTTTTTTTTTTTTCGTCGGGAGTCAATTTCCTTGTGTTCCTCGTCGGGCTGGTTTACGACGAGAAACACGTTCGTGTGTATGCTTAGAAACCCGCGCATGCTCAGAATAAAGTATGAGACGGGAGCGTGCCTTCGGTAAAAGTAGTATTTGTAATGGAAATGGCACATTCGTCACGCTGTAACAGACTGAAAAGCACGAATCGTCTCTCGCCAAACTTTATCCAAACACGCAGTAACATGAGATTAGCAAAATCAGCCCCAAGGGTTGTGCCAGTGGATTTGAACTTCCCCTTTATAGTGCCGTCGTACGTGTTGTACGTCTACGCGTTTGAGAACAACGAGATTTTGTCTTGACAGTGTGTACGCAAAGAAAGCTTGTCAAGATTCTCGACAAGCCTGACAAGAAAACGTTGAGGAAAACAACGTTTCATTTACGACGAGATTCTCGGTCATGTGTACGAGGCCTTAGAATTTGTTGATATTACATATAAATCGGACAGATGTCAACTGGCCCTTGGCGCTTGTTTTAGAGTGCTTTTGCAATTTGTCAGAGTATGTAAAATGTCTGGACACAGACTCACTTGTAGGTGTTTCTAAAAAAAACAACAAAAATGTAATCTGTTGCAGCGTACCAGTATTCATATGTGGCTGCATTCGTGTGTCTATGTGTTTTTCTTTTTTATGGCTAGAATTATACCACTATCTATGGAGCAGACATGGTTGCAACTGTGGGCTACAAGCATGTCCTCCTCTCCATCACCCAAAGGTGTGGAAAATTTGTAATTTACAGAGAATAGTATCGAAGGGGGGGGGGGATTCAGTAAGTTACATAAACATTACATTTCTAGTAAGATCAATATGTTTTATTCTGTGCTTTCTGAAAATGTTCTTAACCTGAGAAATGAAAACGAATGCAGCCTCTATATCTATGTACAGGTAAGCTGGGATATTTAACATTTTTGCTCTGGGGTTCAGCTTTATTTTCACTTTAAATAGATCATTTGGGCCAAGCTGGCCAAAATTAATAATTTCCTTTACCAACATGTGCACCCACTGGGGTGTGCTGTATAAACTGGATGTAAAGCAAATGTGACTCCTGTCCTAGTAATAATGAAGCAATAATGAGTCTGGCTGTTCCAAGTATCTTATTGTGTTTCCACAGGTAAAGGTATGATTCTGCACTGCCCAACCTGCATGTAAATGATAAATATCAATAGTGACAGTGAAAATATAAAAAGTAGTATGTGAACTGCATTGAATAGATAAGGCAATGATCCTATAGTTGCATCAAGTACAACAACATGAACAACTGTGCATCTGTAAGAAGTATGCGCTGCTAAACAATACAAATAAGTGAAAACAAAATATTAAGTAATGTGAAATGCCCAAATACAGTACGGTACTACTAGATAATGATAAAAACTCACAACCTGTGTTTAAAATATATATAACAATGTCTCTTTAGTCCTTTCAATGTATCAGTGAAAAAAAAAAGATGCCATCTTCAATGACAGGCTATCATCCAACACCATGCCAATTCCCAATGTGCCTTTAGCCTTAAAACAGCGTGTTCCACCACTTTGCTTACAGAACTCTTAAAATTTCAAGTCCTGAGCTACCAACCAGGCCTGAAGAGTTACTCACCACAAGTTGCCCTTAAACGCTACCTCGTAATTTTATCATTTTTTATCCTTCTCTAAGGCCGCGTACACACGTACGAGAACCTCGACGGGCCAAACACATCGTTCCGCCCGTCGAGGTTCTCGCCCGGCTGTCGAAATCGTCAACCAAGCTGTCGGGAAAGGCGCCGAGCCATGGTTCTCGATGGGCCATCGAGCAAATAGAGAACCTGCTCTCTATTTTGGCTCGACGGGACGCTCTGCGAAAACGTACACACGACCGAGTATCTCGGCAGAATATGGATCCCAGCGAGCTTCTCGCTGGATTCTGCCGAGGTTCTCGGTCGTGTGTACGGGGCCTCACAGTCAGAACAATAAAATATTAATGCTGGTATTGGTTATATTCTCTCTCCTCCCCCTTTTTTTTTTTCTTTCTTAATCAGTATAATAATTGAACATTTTATACTGAGGTAGGGGCAGCTGTAAGAAACCCATCTGTACATACTCGGTCCCCTCTGACACACATACACACCACAACTCTGGCCCCCCATATACACAGACTGCCCTTCCCCTCACACCTATACACACAGACCCTACACGTGTGTGTGTGTGTGTGTGTGTATCTCTCAGGGTAACTTCCACTTCAGGGTCCCGACTTTTGTAGTCTGGATCCGCTAGCTGCCTTGACTGATGGCAGTCTCAGCGAACCACTAAGACGGCCGCTCCCTACTCCCTTCGCAGCTCAGCACTCCAATGAGCGTGGCGGAGCAGAGAGGAGAGCTGCTGACAATCGGTTTTTCTCTCGGGGAGGAGTGAGAACTGAGCGGCAGTGTTCAGTGGCTCAGTTCTCAGTGCAGAGACGGGGGATGGCTGCAGCATCGGTCTGATGCTGCATTCACCTAGGTAAGTATGAATAGCGGAGGAGAAAAAAAAAAATACTCTTCCTTTTAAACATAATTATTAAAGAAAATAGTATGGATTGTACTTCAGACCTAGAGGCTGTGTGATTCTTCAAATTTCACGTGAATTCATGACCATCAATTGTCTGTCTAATGCCATTATTAGATTTATCGGGATTGGCAGAAGATAAAAATCGATTACATCCTGCTTGTAACCAAAACTACAGCAGTGATGCGCAAGTGACTGATGACGTGTTGAAACCACATTCTTACCTGCAAGCCATCTGTACAGGACTGGAAGAAGTTGAGGCGGCCTCACCTTTTCCTGGGGATCCCCAGCAGCTTTGTCCCTATGCAGCTGCAGGCACATGTCACTATGGGGAAAGCTGTGTCTATATCCATGGAGATGTTTGCGAGATCTGCAGCTTACAAGTGCTTCACCCCTATGACCAGGAACAGAGGAAGTCGCATGAAAAGGTAAAAATGGCCAGATATCCTTTGTGTGTCTGCATGGTTTTTAGGGCAGCATCCATGAAGAATCCTGCTGTAGTCTGGCTAATATAAAAATCATATTGCAGCAGATCTGAATCGGACTGGATGCTAAAAATTCATATGAGGCCTCAAATATAAATACATTTCCCAAAGATGTTAATTCTTTGTTGGTAATTGAACTCCTCGCCTAAAATGACTAATAAAATTGCTTGTATGCTGACCCACTAATATGCTGAGCCTTTGACCAGAAACAATTATGCAAGTCAGGAAGGGGGGGGGGTGGGGGATTTAGGAGTGCTTATGTTATATTTTCCTGGGTCAGTGATTCAAATGGGGGCATCCGTGTTATCTCATAAGCCTTCTCAGGAGAACACAACAATGGTAGCCTTCTGCCATTTAACTTTAAGTAAATTTACTCTACTGGTCATAAAAAACTCATTATCATATTCATCCACACTTTTATTTGTAGTTAGAGTGTAACTGCAAAATGCAATAACCCTAACTGCCATGACCTGGGGAGTTTTGTGGTCTTGCAGGTCAGTAGACCTAAAAGAGGGTGTACCCTAAGTATAATGTATGAAAATTTGGGGGATATGGGTGGACGGGGACCAGTAAATTAGGCCAACGAGGGACCTGTCAGAGGAGGAATATACCTGCCCAGACTCCTACAAATACAGACTGGCCAAAAGCTAGCCCTCTAACCTATTTAAAAAAAATGGCTTCTATTGAGTGGGAAAGATTTAGAAACTTTCTGTGCTTTAATTCTCTTGAACCATTTTTAGTCTACTGATCTAGGCATAACCAATTAACAGGTAAATAAAGTCATTCATATAAAATATCTTTATGCATCTTGGCCTTATTGCTAAGAAGGGCATATCCACCATCTAGTTAATAAGCTGATCTTCCCAAACAAACTACAGTACTAGTTTTGAGAAGTCAATGGTGACTCCATATTTTTCCTTGTGCAAGTTTGTAAGTTTGGATTCATAGATTTCAGCTACAAACTATTTTTGTATTGTAAGAATAAAAGATATTGAGGGGGGGGGGGGGGGGGTCTATTAAAATTTAAAGTGGGCTTCCAAATCAATGAATAAAGTTGTATTTGAAGGATTCAATGCATGTAAAAATGTAAGGAGCGCAAGAGCATTACATTTTATTTTATTATTTATGCCAAATGTACTCCTGATTCTACATGGTGCTTTATAGAGGTGTTTTTATGTTGGAGCTACAGTACATGAATAATCTTTTTGTTGACAGACTGAGGCTTTAGCACTGTTTTAAGATGCTGCCCTAATAAGCACAACGATTAGGAAAATATGAGAAAAGTCGGCGCTGCTAATCTGCATACTTTTGAGTGACTTGAAAAGCCATTGAATTATCATTTTTCAAATGTCATTCTCTTTTCTCATAACTGGTTTCCAGCATGCCATGTCATGTCAGGATTCTATCTGCCTTTTTATAGCTAGTACTCAAATCTTGCTGAAGTGTATCTTCTTTTTTTTTTTTTTTCCTTGTTTCCATCTTTTAGTTATGTATGGAAACGTTTGAATTGGACATGGAAAAGGCCTTTGCCTTCCAGGCCAGCCAAGACAAGGTGTGTAGTATCTGCATGGAAGTCGTGTATGAAAAGCCTTCACCATCAGAGCGGAGATTTGGTATCTTGTCCAACTGCAACCACACGTACTGCCTCTCGTGCATCAGGCAGTGGAGATGTGCCAGGCAGTTTGAGAATCCTGTCATAAAGTAAGTGCTGGGGCTGGAATTTAGAAACATACAGCATGTGTGGTGTGTGTGTTGTTGTTGTGGGGTGTGTGTGTTGTTGTTGTGGGGTGTGTGTGTGTGTGTGTGTGTGTTTTTGCTTTTTTATTTCAATTAACTTTTTAGTTATTTTTTGGGCTAAAATAGAGGGTTTCATTTAGATATAAAACCACTTCATTTGAATCAAATTATGTAATCACTAAAAAGTGGAGGAAAAGCTTAATTATAGTATAAATATTCTTAATGTCCCCCCCCCTATTACCTAACCTGTGTTTAAAAAAAAAAAAAAAAAAAAGTGTGTTTTAACCCCCCCCCCCCCCTTCTTTTTTTTTTTAAATCTAATTTTGGTCCAGTCACATGATCCCACAGCTCCAGTTCCCCAGTGTTAGTGAATGACTACTGCAGGGGAGAGGAGAGCACCAACAGCTTGGGCCATGGGAGCCTATGGGTGATGTCGGTGCTCCCGGAATTCACAGCTGTTGTGAAGCGCTCCCTTACACAGCTGCGGTAACATGTGACCAAGGCAGGTTGACAATTGGTATGGATACGTAGGAGGGAGGGAACATTTTAGGAATAATTATAGTTGGGGTTTTTTTCACCTTGAAATGAATGTGTAAATAGCTCCTTAATATATCTTTGTATTTTCCTGTTATCCCCCACACATTGACATTCAGACTGGAAAAACAAACAAAATCATTAAAGCTAATTAGACTTTAATGCATCGTACAGTACTGTGAATCTAAAAATAGAGCTTACTATTTTAAAGTGAGAGCATAGGAGACTTCATTGGTAAGCTGCCATTCCTTCATTATCAAATCGCAGCCTTGACCAAGCTGCATTACATTGACTGCAGGTTATCTGAAAACTAACTCAACAGAATTGCTCATCCAGGTAACCCCAATCACAGCAGTATTTGTCCTTTTCCTTTTGTCTTCTGATTAGAGCATGTCCAGAATGCCGGGTGATATCAGAGTTTGTTATACCCAGTGTTTACTGGGTGGAAGATCAAAGCAAGAAGAATGAATTGATTGATGCGTTTAAGCAGGGAATGGGGTAAGTTTGACTTTCAATGTAAACCAAAAACTTCTAAACAGTGACCCCCGACTAAAGAATTCTCAGATTCCCAGGTTTATGATGGCTGCATTGAGTAACACAGGTTTTTAATAAAATGTACTAACATGTAGACATTTGAACGTGCCTGCACATAATGGGGTTGGAAGTGCAGACACTGAATATCTAAGGGGAAGATCTGAAATGGGGGTGAAGCTCTGTTGCTTTTTTTTTTTTTTTCCTCCAATCATGTGCAGGCTAAAATGCTGTTTATTTTGGTTGCATGTCCCCCTCAGATGTACAGCGAATGCACTTCCAAGTGCACTTGTAGTGCAAAGTGGATTTGCCTTTAGTAAATCAACCCGAAAGTGTCAATGTGGAGGCTTCATACATTTAAAGCCTTAATATGCAAATAGAGACTTTGATTATTGCAGTTGTTTGGTCACCTTTTTCATCATCATGCACTTGCCTGTTCAGTTTTTAAATCTTTCATTTTTAGTTACACTTTAATCTTTCCTTTTTTGCAATGTAAATCTCTAAAGGCCCATTTACTTTTCTCAATTCCGTTGTGTGGCAATAACGCATGCGTTAATGCAGCGCACAATACATGCATGATGCGTTGCTATTTTTTTTAAATCGCACCTTGACTTGGCTGACTTTTACATTATGGCTGAACTCGATCACAATACTTGCATTCATGGATCTTTCTTGACAAATTATATATAAATATAATTCTACTTTGCAAACCCAATTAATGCCCATTATCACTGTGCTGCACATAGCCTGTGCAGAGATGTGGGGGAAAGACAGCAGGCCCTACCCACTACAGGCTACCTGTACAGAATTACAGGAGGCAGATACAAGACAAGTCTCCCTGCACAAGCAGGGAGAGCAGCAGTGACCAATCTTTATTACCGAATAATTTTCGACAAAGGCAAAGTATAGGGCTTTTTCATTCTGGATTATGGCATGATCTGCAAAAAGTACATAGAGGACATCAAGATTCAGTTAATTTAAAGCTGGAAGGCCCTTATGTAATCCTATTGAATGATTAGCCAGGAATCCCTCCTCCTATGCATGTGGATTACAGGTGATACCTGAAAATGGAAAAGGTTGACAGAGCAGTGCTTGACTAGCCAAAGATGTGGACACACAACTTTATAGAACAAAATGGGGATATGTTTATATATCTGTTACATGTTACTGCCTATTTCTAATGAAAACTTACAGTGGGTGACCAGTTGACTTTCTTTAAATTTCAGTAAGAAGGCCTGTAAATACTTTGATCAGGGACGTGGCACCTGCCCTTTTGGTGGAAAGTGTCTTTACCTGCATGCATACCCAGATGGAACCATAGCAGACCCAGAGAAACCCCGGAAACAACTTGGATCTGAAGGCACAGTACGGGTAAGAGCCCTTTTTTCTCCCATCTGTGGAGGTCTACTATGATCTAAAAACACCAAAGGTCAATACCAAAATTGGAGATTCAAAATGAGAGGGAGATATATTTTGCATTTTAGTAGTAATGTTTAGGCCTCGTTCACACAGACCCATGTGTTGCCGAAGTGGGGATGCACGGGTGTTGCATGCATCCCCGTATTAAATTCATCTCAGACAGCATTTGCTGTAACATAAAAAAATCTTCTAATAATTACCTAAAATTATATATAACATACTGTGGTTGCCACTAGTTTAATTATAAGTGACACGTGATTGATCGTCATTTGTCACTTATGTTTAGAATTGAATAAAGTGACCGTGCCAAAAAGTATTTTGTGCAGTCTTGAGTGCTATGTGCCTTTTTCCCCGTGTGTTCCACCATATTCTATAATAGACTCGCATTGCACTCGTCAGCTGTCAGTGACTACCTTACTGTATAGCAAGGAGAGTCAAGAAGGCTTGTAGGTCTTTAGGGAGACCTGTCCCACAATCCCTGGCATCTCCTGTCTCTCTCACGAATCCCGACTCCTCCGAGTTGTGATCCAGTGCGTTCTCCCAAACGATTGTTAGTCAGGTAAAATATAAATGAAGAGACAGCCTCTCATAGTGTAAAATCTTTTGTAGTTTTATTAAAAGTTACAATATAAAAAAGCCACTAAATTGATAAATAAATTGTTAAAAACGGCCCTGTGAGTGTGCAGAAAGATGGCCGCTGCCTAAAACCTGGCATGCGTTCCACTTGCTGGGCCGGAAGTGGCTCAGGGGAACATCAGCTTGATGCGTTTTGATATCAATAGACAACTTTATCAAAAGCATCCACATGTCAGCAGTCCCATTGTTTTCTGTTGGGATGTAGTGGCTGCACAGACAGTTGCTGCTCCCGGTATGACATTTGTGCACCCTCACAGATGTTATATTGGGACACAGTGACTGTGTCTGTGCAGCTGCTGTGTCCTAGCAGAAAACAATGGGATTGCTGGCACGGGAATGCATGCAATACCTGTGCATCCCCAGGATGGCAAAACATGACCCTGTGTGAGTGGGTGACCCTCCTTTTTAACCCCTTCAAGAAATTTTCTGCAGGAGCTTTGCGGACAGGCAGGGGAAAGGCTGCGCTCTGCCTACAGGTGTGCACTGGAAAACCAGCCTTTCTTTTTTTAATCCTATGAACTGCTTTTTGTATACTAGAGAAGCTGGAATGTGTAGGTCATTTATTTTTTATTTTAAAGGTGAACTAACCTATTAAATATAAAAACAAATTATGATGAGCAAATTTCTTACAGTACTTTATCTATTTTGACCCATTCACCCCTTGCATTAAGGCAGCTCATCCAAATGACTGCATTGTGCTGCAAGGCATGTGCGTTGATGCTGTGTTGCATTAATCATTTAATGTGTGTGTTAACGCACCACTTCAGTATGAATGGGTCCTAACTGTTTTTTAAACTTGTTCTTGGTTTCTGTGCAGTTCTTTAATGCGGTTAGACTGTGGGATTTCATTGAAGATCGAGAGCACAGAAGCATTCCTACTGAGGACGATGTAGCCGAACTTGGAGACCTCTTCATGCATTTGTCTGGAGCCGATCAGCAAGAAACCCCCTCTTCCAACTGAATATTTATTAGCAATTGTAGTGTAGAAACTGCATGTATGGGTTAATGAGATGGCAGAACCAAGTGTCCTTTCCACTAAGAAAATAAAAACAACACTATTGGCTACTTCCTTGTTGGTGCAATCTGTTCTCTCCAGCTCAGACTAGTAAAGTTACATAGAAACAGAAGGGCCACAAGCCTGTTCTCCGTAATGTACTGTTGGCATCTTGCAGTCCATAGAACTGGTTTGTATACTGCATCTATTCTTCTGTAAATGTTATCATATGATCTGCAGCCCTCCTGTCAAGTCTATTCACAACTGACCAGCTTCTTCTAACTTTGGGAGTGGAGAGGTCCACATGTGCGATCCCAGCTTGCTCTGTCTTACGGCTGCCGTTATTTATCTTTTAGTTAGACTCGGCATTTATAAATATTATTTACGTTCGAGAGTGCAGCAAAATGAGTGAGCACATAACTGTGTACCCTAGTATGGAGAGTTGTCCAGCTGAAGTTCCTAGAGGGGAGAGAGAGCTAGTAAGAAATTGAACTTTGAATACAACCACAAAAAAAAATCTGGTCAAGTAAGAATGGAGGTGGCAACTGATGCCCTATAAAATGCCTGCTGTAACCATGACTTTTGTACCGGGTCCCTGTCCTGGAATAAGTATGCAGATACAGAGTTCTGACTGCACTCTGATTTTCCTGATCCGCATTCTAGTGCTAGGTCGGTGAATCACAGTAATGAAGGGAAAGGCGAAGTCTGAAAGCTGGACATTTTTCTTTATTTATTTTTCCTTGGTAAAATGTGGAAGTTCAGATACGTTTATTTGGGCTGTTTTTAGACTTGTCAGATACGTTTATTTGGGCTGTTTTTAGACTTGTCAGATTTTCTTTTGTCAGATTTTAATACAAATAGTTTTGACTTTGTCTTTTTTATAAAACAGAAAAAAGTTGCTTAAAAAGTGTTTGGACTTTAATAGGTTTATCTATTAATTCAGGCATGTCCAAAGTCCGGCCCACAGGCCAATCGCGGCCCGCGTTCCGGTTTCGGATGGCCCGCCTGGTCATTTTGACATGTATGTTTTTTGAGGCCCCCAACGGATTCCCGAGTGCCGGGAGCCACAAAAAAAATGCATGCTGGCTGCATTGGAGGAGGTGAGACCAGCGCCGTGCATACAGGAGTATTTCCTGTTTACACGGCAACAGGAAGTCCCATCTCCTGCGTTGCCATTGGACGACTTTTCTGTCCATCACAGGAGGCGGGACTTTCGATTAAAGAGGCAGCCGATAAAACAGGAAATTCTCCTGTATGTATGTCGGCGCTCGTCCCAACTCCTCCCTGTCTCCTCCATGGCTGCAATGGTGAGTCTGTATTTATGGCGGGGGGGGGGGGTGATTTATTCATGGCAAGGGGAGGAATGTATTCAGAGCAATGGGGGTGCTGAAGCTATGGCACTTGTGAGGCTGTATTGATGGGCAGTGACCCTTATTTTGATTCACAGTTGCTCTATTTAAAATGTAAGATTTTTTTTTTAAAGTCAAGGTGCGTCTTATACACCGATTTAACCACTTGCCCACGGTGTCATAGTAAAAATACGTCATGATTTTAAAGATGGATATCTCGGTAACGGCAGCAGCTGCTGCCACAACCGAGATATCCATCTTTTCCGTGGGCAGTGCTGTACACGATAATGGCGGTCCCAGCGGCGGATTCGCCGCAAGATCGCCGTTATCGGTGGCGGGAGAGGGGCCCCCCCGCCCTCCCGCGCCCTCCGCCCTCCCGCGCCCTCCGCCGCTTACCGGAGCCGTCGGTAACGGCGGAGGCGATCGGGTCCTCTTGCTGGCTGTGTTGGGATACGAGTGAGGGAAAAATCGCCCCCACCCGTCCCCCACAGCTCTGCTGGGCGGAAGTGACGTCAAAACGTCAGTCCCGCCCAGCGTCTTAAAGAAACATTTTTATTTTTCTGAGATTTGAAAAATTACTTTTTTTTTTTTTTTTTTTTTTTTTTTCTTTTTTTGCATTTAAGCCTTAATATGAGATCTGAGGTCTTTTTGACCCCAGATCTCATATTTAAGAGGACCTGTCATGCTTTTTTCTATTACAAGGGATGTTTACATTCCTTGTAATAGGAATAAAAGTGATAATTTTTTATTTTTTATTTATTTCGATGTATAACATTATAAACTAATTAAAAAAAAATAAGAAAACAAAAAAAAAAAAATGTAAAACGCCCCGTCCCGACGAGCTCGCGCACAGAAGCGAACGCATACGCGAGTAGCGCCCGCATATGAAAACGGTGTTCAAACCACACAAGTGAGGTATCGCCACGATCGTTAGAGCGAGAGCAATAATTCTAGCCCTAGACCTCCTCTGCATCTCAAAAAATGCAACCTGTAGAATTTTTTAAACGTTGCCTGTCGAGATTTTTAAGGGAAAACGTTTGACGCCATGCCACGAGCGGGCGCAATTTTTAAGTGTGACATGTTGGGTATCATTTTACTCGGCGTAACATTATCTATCACAATATATAAAAAAATTGGGCCAAATTTATTGTTTTATTTTTTTATTCAAAAAAGTGTTTTTTTTTTTTCAAAAAAAGTGCGCTTGTAAGACCGCTGCGCAAATACGGTGTGACAAAAAGTATTGCAATGACTGCCATTTTATTCTCTAGGGCAGGGATCCTCAAACTACGGCCCTCCAGATGTTGTAGAACTACACATCCCATGAGGCATTGTAACACACTGACATTCACAGACATGACTAGGCATTATGGGAATTGTAGTTCCTGAACAACTGGAGGGCCGTAGTTTGAAGACCCATGCTCTAGGGTGTTAGGAAAAAAAATATATAATGTTTGGGGGGTTTAAGTAATTTTCTAGCAAAAAAAAATAGTTTTAGTCTCGTAAACACCGAATCTGAAAAACAGGCCCGGTGGGCAAGTGGTTAATACAGTGTATCCAAATAACACTCCCACGCTTATCTCTTCACCACACACAGCCACAACGGCAAGATAATTCTTGTTGGGCCGTGTATTGGTTGCTCGGATGAACACACTTAGACCGAATTTTAACGGTTCACAGAATGTCAGGCGAAATGGTCGGCCCTCACGCATGTTCACTTCATCAAATCTAGCCCTCTTTGAAAAAAGTTTGGACACCCCTGCATTAATTGGTCAATTTTAAACCATAGGTCAAATGTCCGGCAACATAATTCAGTTCAATAAAAAAAAGGCTGACAATCGGCTCGTGTGTATGGTAGCCAGCCTGACAGAAGACTGATTCTGTTGGACGAGCATGCTGGAAAACCAGCAGCCGACCGGCTCCTGATCAGTGCTCTCAGCCAATATCTATGAGTGCTGACTGGGGGAGGGTGTGTTCCCCCCTATCAGAACCAATAGCTCAGCGGGGGATATCGCTTTATTGTCATATTGATATTGCAGTGGCTCCAACCTGAGCTGTCGGGTTTTATTCGATGGGCTGAACAAAAAAAACTGTGTACGAGACTTAAGGCTGGCCATAGATCGAGCAATTTGATTGCAGGAAATAAAAATCACTCTATTTCCCCATCAACACAGTCTGTTGATGGAATTCCTCCCGTTGAGCCATTGTGTTCCCACTGGGGAAACCCATCAATACCGGGAGAACACAGATTATTGCTAGTGGCTATAACAGGTGCTAGCAATAATCGCATGTAAAATCAGACAGGCTGGTTGTTCCCAAATTGATAGATCGATCAACTTGGGCACATTCGGCCTCTCCATACATGGTTCGAATTCAGCAGGAAACGGATGAGATTTAGACAGTCTATAGCTGGCTTTAGACTACATAGTGCCTAGGGTTACACTGCTGCTGTGTGATTCACTGCAGACTTGACGGTGCTTTCAACCTCTCATAAGAAGAGGACAAGCAAAGTTGGTTACCTGGTAACTCAATTTCTATGTATCTTCAGGACAGCACATGAGAGAGTGGGAATGTTCACCTACATTTTTTGTTCCTGCGTTCTATAAGAAAAGTTTTGTAAGACCTCCAATTTTTAGAAATTTTCAGGTAAGCCAGGATAGCTTTTCTTATGTCCCAGACTCGTCTTCATTCGCTGGGTTATTACAGAAAGATTCAATGTCGGTCTTGTGACTTATGAAAGGCAGTGGCTACCTTGGGTAGAAACCCTGGGTTTACTCTAAGAATGATTAATTACTTATGGAAAAAGAGCTGCAATGGACAAAGACCACTTCTGTAGCTGGGGCCACCAAGAGAACTGTATTTAGGGTGATCTTCCTGTCCAGGAACTGCTCATTGAAGTGTTCTAGAAACACTGCTAGACCTTTTGTGGAAAAAGCTTTACTAAAGGAGGTTGTCTTCCGGAAATAGATTTTGTAAACCTTTTCAGTAACAGATCTTCAGCTGGTCTAAAATTTAAGAAAGTGTAACGTTCACCCAATAATATAGTCGCATATCGACTTTATTTATTTTTTCTTCCTATAGAATTTTTTTTCCTGGTGGTCATTATAGTGTCAGTCACTTTTTCTGACACGTACTGTGATTTTTTTTTATTTTTTTTATTTATGTTTCAGATACAAAGCTGTTGACCTAATTCACCAAGGTCTGGGTACTACATTCCAAAGTGCAAGAGCATAGGTCTGGAATATTTGGCAGAATCCAGAGGGGGTGTTATTGTATAGTCTTGGGAGACAGCCAGACTTTCGCCACCTTTCTTTTCTAATGAGTAGAAGCTGCAAAGTTGTCTTTGATGCAAACGGGACTATGTTTAGTCTCTCCACTTTCTTTACACCAGGCAATGAAAATGTGGCGATTCAGCTGCTCAAGAGATCTATTAAGAAATGTAATGCACCTTTTTCAAAAGAACTGCAGACAAAAGATTATCTTTTTGTGAACTGTTCCCAGTTGTCCAAGGCAGTCACATGATCAGGTGGTGGGTGGGGTGCTCTGGTCGCACATAGTGTCCCGCGTCCTGTATGACAGTGCATGCTGGCCAGGTTCGTGCAGTCAGTGTTGGCACAGTCTGTGCTGATGGGAGGAGGGGGAAGAGCTCATGGAAGAGATGGAAAAGATTGAGGTGAATTTTACAGATCGTTGTCCTAATATCTCTGTGTTGTAGGTCACTGCTCTGCATGTGCAGTCATATACTATCTATCTTCAGTCCAAAGAACATGACTGCTTAGTACATCGCATATGTGTGTTTTGTATGCAGGCTGATGCCTGTGCTGTATAATTTTGTGTACCTCCTCTATACAAAGCTCACTGACCTGTATTCTGTATATCACACGTGGGTCTGTAAGGCTAGGCTCGCATTGCAGGTACTCATAAAAACACAGGGAAATAAGTCTTTGAATTTTGCGCACAGAACCGCATGTTGCAGCACCATGAAGTTTTTTTCTGCGTTTTGCGGTCAGAGAGAACCACTTTCAATTTTATGGCCCTCTTGTTCGGCCTGGCCTCGGCACCACAGGTTTTCACCAAGGTGCTTGCTCCGATTCTGGCCCTGCTGATGCAGCGCGGGATCGCTATCGTAGGATACCTGGACGACCTTCTTCTGAGAGCTTCTTCAAGATCAGAATTAGAAGAGGATGTATCTATCACCAGGCTCTCCGGGAATTTCAATTGGCTATTGAATGTCCAGAAGTCAGTACTGGTACCCTCCCAGCGGCTGGAGTACCTGGGGTTAGTCCTGGACTCCTCAGTGGCGAGGGTTTTCCTCCCAACACTGCAATCTGCGGTGCAGCGGTTGGCGACCCATAAGTGGTCGTCGCTTTTGCTTGAGAATGCTGGGTCTGATGGTGGCCTCTTTCGAGGCGGTTCCGTATGCTCAATTCTACACTCTGTCGGCCATGTATGTTCCGGGGGTGCTGACCTTGGCAAGCCGACTACCTAAGTCGCCAAATGCTAGACCAAGGAGAATGGTCGCTACACCCGGAAGTGTTTCAGAGTTTGTGCCGCAAATGGGGCACTCCAGACGTGGATCTCCTGGCGTCCTGTCTCTATCGGAAGGTGAGTGGAACCTGAGGGGATACCAACCAACCATCCTGATCGCTCCGGATTGGCCGCGCTGTCCCTGGTACGCCTGGTGGCAGACGTCCCTTGGTGTCTACCCCTGAGAGAAGATCTTCTGTCGCAGGGTCCTATCATTCACCCTGCTTTAGTCGCTGGCTTTAGCGGCGTGGCTGTTGAGAGCCAGGTGCTGAAGGACCGAGGCCTGTCGGGCTCAGTGATCTCTACCATGCTACGAGCACGGAAGTCTACTTCGCGGAAGATTTACAATCGTACGTGGAAGGCCTACATCTCCATGTGTGAAGGGATGAAATGGCACCCCTGTACATATGTGATGCCCTGGATTCTGCTGTTCTTACAGCGTGGAGTGGATCAGGCCTTAAGTACGGTGAAAGGTCAGATTTCAGCCTTGGCCGTTTACTTTCAGCGACCGCTGGCGGCACACTCCCTGGTGCGTACGTTTGTGCAGGGGGTTAGGCATGTGTCCCCTCCTGTGTGTCCTCCACTGCCTCCATGGGACTTAAATTTTGTCCTTTCGGTGCTTCAAGGGGCCCCGTTTGAGGACATTCGAAAGATTCCTTTGTTGACTCTTTCCCAGAAGGTGGTGTTTCTGGTGGCAATTACTTTGGTAAGACAAGTCTCGGAACTGGCGGCCTTGTCTTGCAAGGCTCCCTACTTGGTCATCCATAAGGATAAGGTCGTGCTGCGGCCACAGCCCTCGTTCCTTCCGAAGGTTGTTTTGGCCTTTCACATTAACGAGGACATTGTATTGCCATCCCTATGCCCTCGGCCGACGAACCTGAAGGAGGCCACGTTGCATGCCTTGGATGTGGTGTGAGCCCTACGGGTGTACTTGTCTGCTACGGCTCCATTTTGGAAGTTGGATTCACTGTTTGTTTCGGTGACTGGTCCTAAGAAGGGTCTGGCGGTCTCGTCGCCCACCATTTCTAGGTGGATCAGACAGGTCGTTCTCCAGGCCTATGCCCTAAAGGGGCGGGCGCCTCCCTTTCCGGTTACGGCGCATTCAACCAGGGCGATTGGTGCCTCTTGGGCTTTCCGCCATCAAGCGTCTGTTTTACAGGTGTGTAAGGCAGGGACCTGGTCGTCAATCCACACCTTCTCAAAGTTTTACAAGGTGGATGTGAGTGCATCTTCGGATGCCTTCTTTGGCCGCAAGGTTTTAAAGGCGGCCGATTAAGGTTGAAGTTCCTTTGTTGAGAAAATGGAAAATTGTATACTCACCTTTCCGTAATTTTCCTTTCCTGACGCATCTTCATGGCAGCACACACTGGGTTGTGACTCCGCCCCCACAACCTGACAGGATTGGTTAGCTATAAATCTGAGTGGGAGACACCCGGCATCATTCTCCGTATATATCATCATTGAACAGTAGGGTGGGAAGTTGTGTGCTGCCATGAAGATGCGTCAGGAAAGGAAAATTACGGAAAGGTGAGTATACAATTTTCCATTTTCCTGACGCATTCATGGCAGCACACACTGGGAAATAACTCGCCAGTCGGGAGGGTTCAATGCAAAGTATTTATTCTCTAGAGAGCCGAAGAATTGGCCCTGAAGATAGATCTGCCGAATTCAGCTGTAGCCAAAAGAGCTGCGTCCACTCTGTAGTGGGATATGAAGGTATGTCTGGAGGACCAGGTAGCTGCTCTGCAGATGGTTTCTGAAGAGACCCCGCAATATGCTGCCCAGGAGGTCGCCACTGCCCTGGTTGAATGCGCTCTGATGCCTTCCGGGACCTCCAGCTGTTGAATAGAGTATGCCTTTCCTATAGCTTTGACTAGCCAAGAGCAGATGGTCCGGGAAGTGGCCGCCTGGCCTCGTCTGGCTCCGTGAGGGATAATCAGGAGGGCGTCCGATAAGCGAAGATGGGTGGTAGCCGACAGGTAGCTGGAAATTGTAGACTTAATGTCCAAAGCATGAGGTTCCCCATCCTCGTTAGTAAGGCGTGGCAAGATGATATCCTGGCTGTAGTGGAAAGCCGAGGTAACCTTGGGGAGGAAACGATCAGAAGGCCTCAACACCACCCTGTCTGGTAGAAAAACTAAATATGGCTCCTTAAACATGAGAGCTTGCAACTCCGACACTCTCCTAGCTAAAGCTATAGCGATGAGGAAGGATAACTTCAGGGTCAGGTTCCATAAGGAGATTGAGCTGAGTGGGAAGAAGGGTGGATTGGATAGTGCTTCTAGAACCACCGAAAGATCCCAGGCCGGAAAGGATGGTCTTCTTGGAGGTCTGATCTTCACACAGGCCTGCATGAACTGGGTAATCAGAGGGTGCAGGGCCCATCTAGTGCCAGTCTTTGCGGATAGAGCGGAGATCTGTACCCTTAGGGTGCTTGAGCTCAGGCCTTTGTCGACACCCATCTGTAGGAACTCTAGAACCTGGTAAGGGTCTGGTGAGATGTGATTCCAGCCTCTAAGTTGCGCCAAGTGGGTGAACTTTTCCCAAATCCTTGTGTAAACCGTGTTTGTAGAAACCTTCCTGGCTTGCATTAAGGTTGCTATGACTGCCTGGGAGCATCCCTGTTCCCTAAATCTAGCCCTTTCAACCTCCAGGCTGTCAAGTGGAGCCTGTCGGGGGCCGGATGGAGGGTTTTGGCCCTGGAGTAGGAGGTCCGGTGACGCTGATAGATGGATAGGAAGACGAGTATTGAGCTGTAGTAGAGTTGTGAACCAAGGCCTCCTTGGCCAGAATGGTATTACCGCTATTACTGTGGCTGACGATCTCCGGAGTCGGCATAGAAATCTTGCTATCAAGGGAGTCGGGGGAAAGGCGTATCCCAGGTTGAAGTCCCATGGGTGGAGAAGGCAATCTGTCCCCTCCGCTGTCGGAAAGGGTACTCTGGACAGAAATCTCGAGCACTTGGCATTGGCTGGTGTTGCCGCCAGGTCGATCTCCGGAATCCCCCAGGTCTCCGTCAGCATAGAGAACTCCCGGAGGTTCAGGGACCATTCGTTGTTCGATCGAAGTTCCCTGCTCAGGAAGTCGGCTAGCGTGTTTTGAACCGCTGGGACGTAAACTGCTCGTAGGTCCGATAGATGTGTCTGGGCCCATTCCATTATGGGGCGAACTTCCTCTAGTAGTGTGCGACTTCGGGTACCGCCTTGCCTCTGGACGTAGGCCACCGCCACTTTGTTGTCCATACGAATTTGGACGGACTTCCCATGCAGCAGAGGCTCGAAAGCCAAGAGGGCCTGGAACGCAGCTCGAAGCTCCAGAATATTTGAGACCACCCCCCGAGCAGGAAAGTGCCACCGTCCCTGGGCTGTCTGATCCCGGTAGTGCGCCCCCCAACCCTTCTCGCTGGCATCTGATGTCACGACTTCCGGACTCGGAGTCCACCAAAAAAGGTTGGGTCTTACGTGGCTGGGAATGTTGATGGGTTGGTGCATTGAGGCCCCGTCCCATTGTCTGAGAAAGGTGTTTTGTAAAGATCTCATTCGCCACTGGAACCACTGGATCATGGGAATAGTTGAAGACAGAGGCCAGCAGGCTGAGGCAGGACCTGGCCGACGTAAATTTGGAGGATCGTAGATTTTGCACCTTCCGAGCTAGGGGTTCCACCTTTTCTAGGGGCAACTGCACCCTGTTCTGTCTCGTATCCAACTGCGCTCCGAGGAATGTCATCACTTGTGAGGGTTGCAGGCTGCTCTTCTGCCAATTGATTAGCCACCCAAAGCTCTAAAGGGTTGAGATTAGAATTTTGCGTTGGAGGAGCAGAGTCTCCCGATCTGCCGCTAGGAGCAGTATGTCGTCCAAGTAATGGTGAACCCGCAAGCCCCTCTCCCTGAGGAGTGCTATGAGCGGGAGGAGGACCTTTGTGAATGTCCTGGGTGCCGAAGAGATGCCGAAGGGCAGGCATCGGAACTGGAAGTGGTGTTGTCCGATGGAAAAGCGAAGGAATTTCTGAAAAGCGGGGTGGATTGGTACGTGAAGGTAAGCTTCTGATAGGTCGACGGACAGCATCCAATCTCCTAAGTTCACTGCCAGAAGGATAAACTGGAGACTTTCCATCTTGAAGGCTTCTATTTGGATCCTTTTGTTTAGGCGTTTGAGGTCCAATACGGGCCGAAGGTCTCCTGATTTCTTTCGCACCAGAAACAGAGGGGAATAAAATCCCCTGCCTCTCTGGTGGGAAGGGACTTCTACGACTGCTTCCTTCCGAATTAAATCTGAGACGTACTGCAGTAGAAGTTTGCTTTTGTCTGGGGAAGAAGGAATTTTGGTGGGTTGAAAAACCGTGTGAGGCAATGCCCCCCATAAAGCTCCATTTGTGGCCTTGTTTGATCGTGGAAAGGGCCCATTGGTCTTCTATGTGCTCTGCCCAAACTTGTGCGAAATTCCTGAGCCTGGCGCCCACCTGAGCTGGGTGGGCAGGCGAATTTTCAAAAAGACTTTTGTTGATCCCCTGTGGTAATGGCCTTGATCTTCTGACCCCTAGCAAAGGGGGGGCGAGTAGATCTCCCATCTCTTCTAAATTCCCTGCCTGGACGATAATTTCTGGCTTCTCCGTACCCATTGGGCAGATTGCGCCTGAGGGTAGGCCCTCTCTGGGGCTTGGGCCTCCTGTCGGAGGGGATAAGCCCCGATTTTCCTCCGGTAACTTTGGAGATTGCCGAATCTAATTTCGCACCAAACAGATTTACGCCATCATACGGGATCTTGCACCAGTTGGACTTAGAGTTTGAGTCAGCGACCCAGGGTTTCAGCCATAAGGCTCTGCGGGCCATTACCGAGGCTAACATGGAGCGAGCCGAGGAGCGAATGACATCCACTGAGGCTCCTGCCACAAAGTCTCCTGCTAGCCTGATTTCTTGTAAAGAGGATATCACCTCCCCCTGGTCAGTCCCCTCTAAGAGGGCCCTCTCCGCGTTGGCTGCCCATGTGGACATGGCTCTGGCAACTGCAACCGTGGCAATCGCTGGTCTACACGCTCCCCCTGCTGAAGAGTACGACTTCTTCAATTCCAAATCCATCTTGCGGTCAAGCACATCTCGGAATGAGACCGCGTCCTCTATCGGTAAAGTGACATGACGGGCGAGCCGCATCAGGGATGAATCGACAACGGGAGCGTTGATGAGGGAAGACACCTTGGACTCCATTAGCGGGTACAGCTTAGCGAGCTTATTAGAGAGGCTGGGCCGTCTGTCAGGTTTTTCCCACTCATCTTTAATGAGATCTTCCAACTCATCTATGAAAGGAAATAGTTCAGGATCCTTCCTTAATTCGGGAAAATACTTCCCAACCTTTGGTTCTGCCACGGGATCCTCCCAGCCTATAGCTTCCTTAATGGAGCGTGCAAAGGGTTCAACTAGGCTGAAGTCAAATCCTGATCTCATCTCATGCTCTTCCTGGTCGGACAGGGTCCCCGCTAGCTGGGCATAGGGGTCGAAAGCCGATGAGGTGCCTGGGGTGGGGTCACCCCCGGTCAGAGGGGTCATGGTCCAGTTTGAATCTCATACCGGTTCTCTGGCAAGACTTGTCGCTGTCCTGGCGTCCACCTCCCTTTCTTCAACTGCTTCATTGAAGCAGGTGCGACATGCTAATTTTCCTGGCATTGCAATGGCACCACACACCCAGCAGGCATTAGCCGCAGGACGGGTATGGTAACGTTCACGGTGCACTGATGGGGACCGTCTCCGGTGAGACCTGCTGTGGCGAGATCGGCTACGCCTAGATTGGCGGTAGCGGGAGGAGGTTCTTGAATGTCTGGATCTCTCCCTGCACCGTGGGCTTGCATCGCTGGGCCTGGTAGGACTGCGAAAGAAGGCAGTGTTTAGTGGCCGGCTCTCTTTTTTCTCTTCCCTACTTACCTCTATTGATGGCCTCCCTACCTTGTTTGTTGGCAGTGGTCTGCTAGGGCAGTGGTCTCCATAAAGCAGAGAAGTAACAGAAGCAGCAGCTGGAGGAAAGCAAAAAGAAAAAGGAATAAAGGTTAGGCAAGGAGAAGGGCACAGCCATTCTAGAGAGCGGAACCAAGCTTACCTGGGGTAAATAATCCAGAGAAGTTGGAGCAGAGCAGCAACCTCGGGAAGAAAAGGGAAAGGTTTTCCATTTAAAACTGGCGCCGCCGTCGCGGCGTTGATGACGCAATCGCGCATGCGCAGTAGCGCCGCGCGTGACCCCGCATCATCTTGGATGAGGGCAAAGGAGGCCCCTGACGTCATTGCTCCGCTGCGCGCATGCGCAGAGCGGCCAGGGGGGGCGCTCGAGCGAGGAACAACAAGGCCCAGCAGGCCTGCGGGCTCCAGCAACTCTAAAAGTACCAGAAGGAAGGGGAATCCAGAGAAGGGACAGAAGCAGGCTGGACAGCCAAGAGAGTGTTTCAAATGACAAAGGTAAGGGGAGCCACTGCCGAATCTAAGCTCATTTAGAGCTTGTAGGATGCCAGGTATTTGCCGGGATTTTGACCCCCGAGACCACCAGAGCAGGGTTCCCCCCATAGAGCTCTATTAGAGACTGTACAGGGGGGACTTCCAAACAGGAGAGGCTGAACCTGCTGGGGCGATATCGGTAGGAGGCAAGCTGTACGTCCGTTTTAGTCCTGTTCAGGTGAGGATAAAAAAAGAGAATGATGCCGGGTGTCTCCCACTCAGATTTATAGCTAACCAATCCTGTCAGGTTGTGGGGGCGGAGTCACAACCCAGTGTGTGCTGCCATGAATGCGTCAGGAAACTCTGGTTTGTTTGGGGTGAAGCTTGGTTTGCTGTGTTTTTTCCCACCCCTCAATTTTTTTTTTACACTGCTTGGGGACGTCCCTAAGGTCAATGCTGCTGTGTCCGTCCATAAACGGAAGAGAAAATAGTATTTTTGTACTCACCATAAAATCCATTTCTCTGAGTTCATGGATGGACACAGCACCCACCCTCTTTTGTTTGAACTGCTTGTTATGCACTGGAGCTGCATGAGGCAGAGAGTTGGATGTACCCGGGGGACCCACCCCCTGGGAGGTGCTGTACTGAGAGAAGTGTTTTAACACTTGAAGTGCTGTTTTCTGCCTAGTCTCTCCTGAAAGGAAGGATATATAACCCTAAGGTCAATGCTGCTGTGTCCGTCCATGAACTCAGAGAAATGGATTTTACAGTGAGTACAAAAATCCTATTTTTGCTACAGGTAAGCCTATAATAAAGCTTACCTGTAGCCACCCGAATATCTCCTTAACATGCACGGTTTAAGAGATATCCCCCTGTATCTGCATGTGCTGATCTCATCGACACATGCACACTGAAGCAATGGCGTATGCTGTTACTGGAGGCACATGCGCAGAAGTGACATCATTGCGGCTCTGGCCGATCAGTGGCCGATCAGTGGCGGAGCTTGCGATACCAGAAGCAACTTCGGGAGTGATGTCGCTAGCCGGAGCGATGTACGAGGACCGCTGCGATGTATACTAGCTCATTAGGCCTTTGTCTTACAGGTGTGTGTGTTTTTTTTTTTTGTGGGTTTACAACCACTTTAAGAATTATTGGCATAGGCGCGCGTCTGCTAAAGAGCAGCTCGTTTCTTTTGTGGGTCAGGAATGTACGAATACGTACGTGTTCCCAATATGTGAACCTAGCATAATAAAGGCAGAGCTCTCTGCTATGACTGATGTGGAGGTCCCTCTGACGAGACATGTGCAGAACAGAAACATTTGTTTCGTTTCGGATAGATTCCTTTATATTACTAATTTTGTTTAGTTTTTGTAAAATTTGGTTTTGTCTATTAATTTTCTAGCGAATTCCAAATTTTTGTAACAATACGAATCGGTCACAAAATGATCGACTGATTTGAATCGTGTGTGAAGAATAGCTGGTTGGCAAGCCGGCCACCGCGTCCTTAACAACCGATGACTCCTTAGCGGGCTTCCCCGCTGAGAGCTGAAATGTAAACAAAAGAATGCCAGCAAGTTAGACTGCAAATTTTCATAGGCTTTAGGTAAACCAATTATCCTTTTCCTGGGGTATGTGCAAATTCTCTAGGCAAGAGAAGCAACGATTATTAGAGAATACTTTATTTTTTTCATCTTGGACAAAATAGCCAACATTCAATGCTAAGAAATCGTTTACACTGATTTATCAAGCCAGCTTTAGGTTATATTTAATTACAGTATTCTTGTAGGGTTGCCAAGATCAGTTCTAGTGGCTCAACACAGTATGTGGAGCTCCACTTTAGTCCATAACCACTTCAGCCCCGGGAGGATTTTCCCACTTCCTGACCGGGCCATTTTTTTTGCATCACTTTAACTATCAATTGCATGGACGTGCTACCCAAACAAAGTTGACGTCCTTTTTTCGCCCACAAATACAGCTTTCTTTTGTTGGTATTTGATCACCTCTGCGGTGTAACTTGCCTTTAGTCCCTAAGTGGCTGTCAGGAGAGTGTGGGTCAGCATGGCGTCAGAAGCTGGCGCTTCTTCCCCAGATATCCCTGTGATAGCAACCTGTGCCCCTGCAGTGCCGATGGACAATTTGTCATCGGTCCTGGAGTCTTTTGTTGCCAGGGTAGAGGCGGTGTGGGTGAAAGGGGGGTAAAAAAAAATTCCCCCACCATCTTCTAGGGAAAGCTCTGATTCAGACTACCCCCATAATGACAATACCAGAGGAGGACAGAGTATCTGAAGCACCTAGGCCAGAGCCTTACTCAGGGAAGGGGAGTGTGGAGGAGAACCCTAGAGGGACCGACCACCCCAGGGAGTACCTGCGACCCCACCACTCCAAGGAAGGAGAGAAGGGGGCCCCTTACTGCTGTGCGGGTAACGCTCCCAGACAAATCCTTCTCCCCACCAAAAGTGGTAGGGGGGGGGGGGTGGTCAGCCATTAGGAATGCTGTGACACAGGCCGAGACCCGGTCATATGCGACCTTGCGAGACGTTTAACACCATGTTTAGTGGGGCTATGTCACGGCTGACCTAGCACGTAGCTGCGGTCTTCACATGCTCGCTGGCCAGACTGGGGAGACCACTGGATCTTAGTATCCAGCCCATTGCCCAGTCCGGCAGTTAATTGTAGATTTCACAGGGAAAAAAATACACTAGAAAATAACTAACAAAAATTCCAAGGACTAGAGATCCCAGCAGGGAACTAGGTCCTTACTCCTGACTAGGCACAAAAAATAACTGAAGGCCTATAGCAGAGATGGTGGTGTATATCACCTAGGACTGCCCATAGGCGTAGCCAAATCTTTTTTGTGCCTAGTGTCCTACTCCTGTAGGGAGTGATATAACCCTATGATTCTGAATAATCGAACGCTGTGTCGGTCAATGAACGAATGAGAAATTACATTTACCAGCCCCTTCCCCGCTTTCCATCCTGAAACAATCGATCCCTCGCAGCAGCCAGTGGGATAGGGAAGGAGGAAAGCTTGCACACTGGTGGGGGTTGGTAGACAGCGCTGCGCAGCAGGGGGAATCTGCGCCACATAGGGTGATTAGGGCGTGACCAGGCCAACATGTTACCAGGAGTTGTGAATGTGGGCCAGGGGACATGAACTGTAGGTAAGCGGCGCAATCATTCACAGTCACAACTTCTACTTGCAGCTCCAGAAGCTGAGGGGAGGAATATTACACCAACCAGCGGCCAACAGGACCTGGGATACTTGGTCACATATACTTTCTATTGGTAGACTAGTGCTAAATTATAAATAAAAAAAATATGATGTTACTAAACTTCAACTTTAAGGGCCATTTCACACTGGTGCGTTTTTGCCGCGTTTTCGCGCTAAAAATAGCGCTATTAAAACGCCCCCCATGCACCCCTCCATTGAAATGAATTAAAAACGCGGTTAAAACGCGGTAAAATCGCTGTGTTTTGCCGCGATTTTAATCGCGGAAAAAACACCAAGATTTTACCGCGTTTTTACCGCGTTTTTAATTCATTTCAATGGAGGGGGGCATGGGGGGCGTTTTAATAGCGCTATTTTTAGCGCAAAAACGCGGCAAAAAAGACTCATTGACTGCATCTTTCCTCTGCTGCCCAATAAGAGCACAGCTGCATCTGTTCGGATGAAAAGACACAGGCTGGGTTCACACCTATGCGAATTGGATGGGGTCTTACACCCCATCCAATTCGCATGACATCTTAAAATACGTTAATATGTATGAGGCTGGTTCACATATCTGCGGTGCATTCGCACTCTGTATTGCCGAAAAAACTTGCATTTTCTAGGCAGAATTCAGGCCCATTATCTTGGGCACGCATCTAATGTGTTTTGTTGTGAACAGCATACAATCCTGACCTGATACTGATCAAAAACTGACGTGAAATTCTGCACAATCTCATAGCACCCCATTCTGAAGTGTAAAATATTAAACAAATAGTTTTACATAGTGAAGCAATATCCACTCACATAGGACACCCAACATTACAAATGATTTATTCTTCTAAAGCAAACACACCTTTGCACACTGGGACTGACTAGTAGTTCAATGTTTTTGTTTTCCCTAAGTTTCTCTTCCACACTCAGTCAATGTGACCCCAGTGTGGACGGAGAGGCGCAGGGGGTTAGCAAACAAGGATGCTGTGCAGGCACATGACATCCTCTGTATCAATTGATGATGTCATTGGTTGTTAGGATGCCGGCAACAAAAAGGTTATGTGGTGCACAATGAAAACCCCCCCATGGTTGTGTGTAACTAAAAGGCAGGCTTGATCCACCTTTATATACATATTTTTTTTTGCAATTTGCCAAGGCACCCCTGAAGGAACCCGAAGGCACCCTGGTTGAAAAAGGCTGCTTCATGACATTATACATTAACCAATATTTTATGATACTGAACGATTTACTGTCATGTTGCACTAAAATAAAAGCATTGCAAATGAGGCGATTGGCAAGTTAAAACGGTGTGGTTTAAAGTGTATTAAAATGTAAGAACAAAACAGATAGGATCGTTTACCAATTCTCAGATAGGGTGGCTGCATTTTGTTTTTGGCCCTTTATTTTTACCTAGTGATTATGCCAGTCACAAACTTCCTTTCCTAGGATGACAATGTGCACTCACTGTAGTGTACCTATGGAGGAGCAGCCTGGTCAACCTGGGAAGGCAACAACCAGTGCCCCTGCACCTGAGTTTCCCATGGATACTTTGTCGGCAGTCCTAGTCATTTGTTGCCAGGGTGGAAGCGGCATGTGGGAGTAAGGGGGGGTAAAAAGCGCCCCCTCCCCCGCCATCTTCCAGGGAATGCTCAGATTCGGGCCTGGCTGCGGCTCAGGATCCCGGTTCTGAAGTGTCAGAGGATGCGGACCAGGACCTTCCTGGTGAGAAGGACCCCTTGTCCGGGTCAGCGCAGGACAGGGCACTTGTGAGTGCTCTTATCGATGCTGTGAGAGACTCTCTCAAGCTGGAGGATACAGCTGAAACTTCAACAGAGGGGTCTGTCACTTTTAGGTCACACAATTCGAACTGCTCTGTTAAAGTTTTTCCCTACGTATCTTTCTTTGATAAGTTCATAGATAAGGAATAGGAACGGCCGCAGAAGTCCTTTGTGGTCCCTCAGCACATAGCGGTCCGTTATCCTTTTGAGGAGAGCCTTTTGAGGAAAAAAAAAAATGGGCCTCTCCTCCAGTTGTTGACCCCCCCAGTCTCTCGGCTAAATAAAGTAACCACTCTCCTAGTAGAGGGGAACCCTGCTTTTAAGGACCCTACTGATAGGAGGTCTGAAGCAGTGAGCCGTTCCATGTTCACCATGCTGGGGTCAGCGTTGCGGCCTATTTTGGCTGCAACTTTGGTTTCTCAGACACTCACTGAATGGGAAAAGATTTTGCACCAGACAGTGGAGGAGCATCAGCTTCCTCCAGAGTGTGTAAGGCTGGCAGACCAATTGGTACAGAGCCTTGTGTATGTCTGTGATGCTACTCTGGATGCAGCCCCCTTGATCTCCAGAACCTCTGTGTCTGCAGCAGTTTTGTGCTAGAATAAAAAAGATTAGCGCATAATTCATTCAACACTGAAATAAATAGTGATCTGTGCAAAAAAGTGCAAATGCATAAAATTGCTGTCCCAGCGCATGAGTAATTCAACGCAATAAGTCCATATGGTGAATCACAATCTATGCAACAAAAGTGCAAATGCATAAAATAAACTGTCCCATCCGTGGTGGTGTAGCAGATCTTATGATATGGGTGACTTTTCTTCAGGAAATATGCTCACATTGCGCTTACCTTTATAAGGCAAAAATAGCCTTTTAGTGTGTGTTGCTCTGGCTCCCCAGCAGGTGTCACTCCGTCCTTACAATATGGTGGTGTAATGATTTGGTACAGATCCTGTGTTCCAAGGTTGGACGAGGGGGGGGGGGGGGTTTTCCAGTGTCACGTATGTACGTTTAATAAAAAGTAATAAGAGACTTACATTAGGTAAAAACAAACAGGTACAAACGAGTTGTGCGTCTAACTTCCGGGTTCAGGTCTTACATGTTACGCTGGATCTCTGATGAAGCTGCATGACGCAGCGTAACATGTAAGACCTGAACCCGGAAACCGGAAGTTAGACGCACAACTCGTTTGTACCTGTTTGTTTTTACCTAATGTAAGTCTCTTATTACTTTTTATTAAACGTACATACGTACTTCACTATGGCACCATTCCTCTTTATTTGAGTGACACTGGAAAACCTCCCCCCTCGTCCAACCTTGGAACACAGGATCTGTACCAAATCATTACACCACCATATTGTAAGGACGGAGTGACACCTGCTGGGGAGCCAGAGCAACACACACTAAAAGGCTATTTTTGCCTTATAAAGGTAAGCGCAATGTGAGCATATTTCCTGAAGAAAAGTCACCCATATCATAAGATCTGCTACACCACCACGGATGGGACAGTTTATTTTATGCATTTGCACTTTTGTTGCATAGATTGTGATTCACCATATGGACTTATTGCGTTGAATTACTCATGCGCTGGGACAGCAATTTTATGCATTTGCACTTTTTTGCACAGATCACTATTTATTTATTTCAGTGTTGAATGAATTATGCACTAATCTTTTTTATTCTATTCACTGTTGTCATATTTATTAGTATTTATCACAATTCAGACTGAGCAGCACTGTCATTCAATTTCACCTTATTTATTTGGTGGCGCAAGAGCCTCATACATTTACTTAGCAGTTTTGTGCTGCCAGATTTGGCTGAAATGCTGGTCCGCTGACCAAGCTTTCCAGAAAACGCTGGCAGATTTGCCGTTCAAGGGTGGGTGGCTTTTTGGTAACTTGTTGGACGACATTATGAAGGATGTCACGGGAGGTAAGAGCACTTTTCTCCCTCAGTTCACTAAGGAGAAGGAGCCACGCTATAAGCCAGGGCCCTCCTATTCCACGCAGCAGCAGTATTTTCGCCAGTCAGGGCCCGAGGGCAGATCCTCACAAGCTGACAAAGGTCCAGCTGGAGGACAGAAGCATCCCTGGGTGCGCAAGCCAAAACAAGCCGGTAAACAAGCCTGCTACCGCATGAAGTTTTGCCCCCGCCCGACTCAAGGGTGGGGGGACAGCTTTGCAGCTCAGTGGACCTCCCTGCTCTCTGACCAGTGGGGGTCTGTGAGGTGGTCACTTCGGGGTACAAGATCGAGTTTCTTTCTTGTCCTCCAAACAGATTCTTTCCCTCAAATCTTCCTCTCCTTCTAGCTCGTCGGTCTGCATTAATGGGGGCAGTGCAAGACTTGCTCGGGTGCGGGGTCATTTTACCTGTACTATTGGAGGAGAGGTTTCAGGGATTCTACTTGAATCTGTAGTCCCAAAGAAGGACGAAGTCCATTCAATCTTGGACCTCAAGGCCCTCAATGCCTTTGTAGGGTGCGGAAGTTCAGGATGGAATCAATTTGTTCGGTGGTTGCTGCACTCCATCCGGGGAACTTTCTGGCGTCCTTGGACATCAAGGAAGCATACTTACATGTTCCCATCTGCGCAAGGCACCAAAGATTTCTGCGCTTTGCGATCTGCGAAGACCGCTATCAATTTGTAGCTCTTTCCTTTGGCCTAGCATCAGCACCAAGAGTTTTCACCAAGGTGTTCGCCCCTAACCTGGCTTTGCTGAGACAGTGAGGCATTGCTATCGTGGGCTACTTGGACGATCTTCTGAGAGCTGCTTCTGGCTCAGAATTAGAGTAGGACATGCCAATCAGACCCTCCAGGAATTTGGTTGGGTGTTGAACGTTCAGAAGTCGGTGTTGGCATCAGGAGTACCTAGGTTTGATTCTGGACTCCTTGGTGATGAGAGTCTTCCTTTGGAAAAGTTGCAGATGCTACAGACTGAGGTGAAGTTGTTAACATCCCGCAAATGATTGTCTCTCCGTTTTTGCATGCAAGGCCTGGGCCTCATGGTAGCCTCCTTTGAGGCAGTACCGTATGCCCAATTCCACACTCGAGCCTTGCAAAAGGAGATCCTGTCCAAATGGAACAGATCTCCATTGTCTCTGGATCGTCAGATTCAGGTAAGTCACCTGGTCAGGGCCTCTCCAAGTTGGTGGCCGAGTTCCCCGGCTCATCAGTCTGGGAAGTCGTTCCTTCCCTTCCAGTGGACTATGATCAAGACGGATGCCAGCCTCATGGGTTGAGGGGGGGGGGGGGAGTCTGGGAAGTCCTGTCGGCCCAGGGTCGCTGGACTCTGGACGAATCCAGCCTGTACTAGAGCTTTGAGCGATCAGGCTGTGTGGTCATAGAGGCTACAAGGACGTCCAATCAGGATCCAGTCGGACAACGCCACGGCGTCAGGGAGGAACACTGAGCTTGGCTGCGGCGTTGGAGGTCGCTTACATTCTGCAATGGGTGGTTTACATTCCGGTTGTAGAAAACTGTCAGTCAGACTATTTAAGTCGCCAGATGCTGGACCAAGGGGAATGGTCGTTGCACCCGAAGGTGTTTTAATTCCTTTGCCGGAGGTGGGGCACGCCAGACGTAGATCTCCTGGCTTATCGACTCAATCGCAAGGTGTCGAGGTTCGTGGCTAGGTCCAGAGATCCCGTGGGGTCAGTATCGAATCATTTATGCCTTTCCCCCACTGAAGTTGCTTCCTCGTCTGCTCCGCAGAGTAGATGCTAAGGGGATCCCGGTGATTCTAATCGCCCCCCCCCCCTGGATTGGCCCCGGCGTCCCTGGTACACCGACCTCGTGTGCCTAGTGGTGGATGCACCCTGGTGGCTGCCAATGTGGAAGGACCTTCTGTTTCAGGGTCCCATACTTCATCCTGCTTTACAGTCGCTGGCTTTAACGGCATGGCTATTGAAAGCCAGTTACTAAGGGACCGAGGTCTGTCAGATTTGGTAATTTCAGCCATGCTGAGGGCACACAAGTCATCTTTCCGGAAGATCTACCATCACACTTGGAAGACCTACATCTCTATGTGTGAGGAGAATAAGTGGCGTCCACGGGCATATTCGGTTTCCAGGGTCCTGCTGTTTTTACAGCGTGGAGTGGATCAGAAACTTGCCATAAGCACCATTAAGGGTCAGATTTCAGTCTTGGCTGATTTCTTTCAATGTCCCTTGGCGACCCATTCACTGGTAGGTACGCTTGTACAGGTGGTTCGACATGCTATTCCCTCAATTAGGCCATCGCTTCCTCCATGGGATTTGAATCTGGTGTTCTTGGCTCTTCAGAAACCTCCCTTTGAGAACATCAGAGAAATTCCTCTCTTGACACAATCTCAGAAGGTGGCCTTTCTAGTGGCCATTATCCATTTTAGTGTATAAAGCATTGCTATGCCCGCAGCATTCTTTTCTTCCGAAGGTAGTTTTAGCTTTTTACCTGAATGAGGACATTGTGCTTCCTTCCTTGTGTCCTCGGCGGCGTTGTATACTTTGGACGTGCTCTGCGGGTGTACCTGTCTGCTTTGGCTCTGTTCCGGAGGACTGACTTACTGTTTTTTGCCGGTGTCTGGTCTGCAGAAGGGCCTGGCGGTCTCGTCTGCCACCATTTCTCAGTGAATCAGGCAGACCGTCATTCAGGCCATACGCCCTTAAGGGGTGGGCTCCTCCCTTCCCTGTCACGGTGCACTCGACCAGAGCAATTGGTGCCTCCTGGGCTGACATCAAGCGTCTGTCTCACAGGTGTGTAAGGCGGCAACTTGGTCTTCCGTTCACACCTTCTCCAAATTTTACAAGGTTGATGTTAGTGCATCTTCGTATCTTCCTTCGGCCGCAAGGTTTTGCAGGCGGCTGTTCAAAGTTGCACCTCCTCCGTTGAGCTCTTGCTTGTTTGGGGTGAAGTTAGTTTTTTGATTGCTGTGCCCACCCCTCGTTTTTTGACACTGTTTGGGGATGTCCCATATGTCAAGACTTGAGAAGGCTGTGTCTGTCCATGGACAAAAAGAGAAAATAGGATTCTTGTACTCACTGTTAAATCCTTTTCTCTGTCGTCCATGGACGGACACAGCACCCACCACTCCTTTTAGGTTTGTACTGCTTGTTGACGAACTGAGTTGCTGACTGCACGGTGAGGGGTTATGACCAGAGGGACTTCCCCCTGGGTGGGGCTGTTCAACTCTGTTAAAGTGGTAGTATACTCTATACTACCACTTTCACTTACAGGTAAGCCTATAATAAGGCTTACCTGTAAGTATAAAGAATATCTCCTAAACCGGTACGGTTTAGGAGATATTCCCCCCGCGAAGCGCCGCTGATTGCAAGTGGTGCATGCGCAGCGGGGATCCTCGGCGAAAGGACCGGCAGCCGCCGGACCTTGCCGAATTGGGAAATCTCCCGCGCACATGCCGGAGCAAGACGACATCTCGCTCGGCGTGGACCAGGCAAGTGTTCTTCACCTCGTTCCGAGGTAAGTATTTCATAATCAGCTCGTATGCGGTCCATACGAGCTGATTATGTCTTTTGCCTTGCAGGTGGGAATTTTTTTTTTTTCAATAGCGGGTATACAACCGCTTTAAAGTAACATGTATTTAAATATCTAACATGTTCTGCCCAGTCCTCTCCTATTAGACAGAACATAACCCATATATCAAGACTTGAGAAGGCTGTGTCCGTCCATGAACAGAGAAAAGGATTTTACAGAGAGTACAAAAATCCTATTTTTTGCGATTCGGCACTGCGTCACTTTAACTGACAATTGCGCGGTCGTGTGACATGGCTCCCAAACAAAATAGCCTCCCCCCCCCCCCACAAATAGAGCTTTCTTTTGGTGGTATTTTATCACCTCTGCGTTTATAAACAAAAATATTGACAATTTAAAAAAATATATATATATTTTTAACTTTTTGCTATAATAAATAAATATCCCCAAAAAATAAAAATAAAATTTTTTTTCTTCAGTTAAGGCCGGTACGTATTCTTCTACATATTTATGGCAAAAAAATAAATAAGAAAAAATCGCAATAAGCATTTATTGATTGGTTTGCGCAAAAGTTACAGCGTCTACAAACTAAACTTTATTTTTTTACTAGTAACGGCGGCGATTAGCAATTTTTATCATGACTTCGACACTATGGTGGACACATTTGGCGCTATTATGGGATCAGTGCTATAAATATGAATTACTGTGTAAATGTGACGGGCAGTTAACAGGTAAACCAGGAGGGGGCGCTAAAGGGTTTAAGTGTGTCCTAGGGATGTGTTAACTGTAGGGAGGATGGGATACGTGTGTCACGACACTGATAACCACTCCGGATTACAGGAAGCTGTGATCAGTGTCCTGTCACTAGGAAGAATGGGGAAATGCTTGTTTACATTAGCATTTCCCCGTTCTTCCTCTCCGTGAGACGATCACGGGTATCCCCACGGACATGGAGTCCGGGGGACCGGCGGTCGGACTCACAGAGATCGCGGTGCGTGTGCGCGCCTGCCACCGGCAGGGCCCCGCGCCCACAATGCTGCTTCTTAAAGGCAACATATATATACACACGTCAATCTGCCCACAGGAGCCATTGTGTCGACGTAGATGTACGTGAACCGGTCCTTGAGTGGTTAAAAGTGAAGCTATACCCTTTTTGTAAGGGGATTGCATGCCAGAAGCCGAGGGCGATTGCTCAGATTTCTGAGGAATTAACTAACATCTTTCATGCCCCACTGGCTATTTATAGCACTGATCTCTGTATAAATGTCAATGGTTCCAAAAAAGTGTCCGATCTGTCCGCCACAATCCCGCAAGAAATTACAGATCACCGCCATTACTACAATATTTTTTTTTTTATAAAAATGCCATAAATATATCCCCTATTTTGTAGATGCTATAACTTTTGTAATCAATGTAGGCTTTTTAAATTTTAATGAAAAATTTGTAGGAGAATACATATAAGCCTAAAGTGATTTTTGGTTATTTATTACAGCAAAAAGTTAAAAATATAGTTTTTTTTTCAAAATTGACACTTTTTTATAGCGCAAAAACTAAAACCCACAGAGGTGATCAAATACCACCAAAGAAAAGCTCTATTTGTGGAAAAAAAAAAAAAAAAAACATTTTGTCTACAACATCGCATGACACGCAAGTCAGTTAAAGCGACGCAAAAAATGGCCTGGTCATTAAGGGGGCAAATCCTCCTGGGGCTGAATTGGTAAAGATGTGTTGCGGCCATCAATTTCAAAATGACAATTTTTTTCCTTAAAATGGTTAATTTTCTCTGTTTAAACATTTTATATGTTTTCCATTTTCTACCGTGAATAAAATATTGGTTTATGAGATTTGCAGATCATTCTGTTTATACAGTGCCTTGCGAAAGTATTCGGCCCCCTTGAACTTTGCGACCTTTTGCCACATTTCAGGCTTCAAACAAAGATATAAAACAAATTTTTTGTGAAGAATCAACAAGTGCGACACAATCAGGTGGAACGAAATTTATTGGATATTTCAAACTTTAACAAATAAAAAACTTTTTCTGCGATTACAGCTGTAAGTGGCTTGGGGTATGTCTCTATCAGTTTTGCACATCGAGAGATTGAAATTTTTGCCCATTCCTCCTTGCAAAACATTTCAAGCTCAGTGAGGTTGTATGGAGAGCGTTTGTGAACAGCAGTTTTCAGTTCTTTCCACAGATTCTTGATTGTATTCAGGTCTGGACTTTGATTTGGCCATTCTAACACCAGGATATGTTTATTTGTGAACCATTCCATTGTAGATTTTGCTTTATGTTTTGGATCATTGTCTTGTTGGAAGGCAAATCTCCGTCCCAGTCTCAGGTCTTTTGCAGACTCCATCAGGTTTTCTTCCAGAATGGTCCTGTATTTGGCTCCATATCTATCTTCCCATCAATTTTAACCATCTTCCCTGTCCCTGCTGAAGAAAAGCAGGCCCAAACCATGATACTGCCACCACCATGTTTCACAGTGGGGATGGTGTGTTCAGGGTGATGAGCCGTGTTGCTTTTACGCCAAACAAAGTTTTGCATTGTTGCCAAAAAGTTTGATTTTGGTTTCATCTGACCAGAGCACCTTCTTCCACATGTTTTGTGCGTCTCCCAGGTGGCTTGTGGCAAACTTTAAACGACACTTTTTATGGATATCTTTAAGAAATGGCTTTCTTCTTGCTACTCTTCCATAAAGGCCAGATTTGTGCACTATACGACTGATTGTTGTCCCATGGACAGAGTCTCCCACCTAAGCTGTAGATCTCTGCAGTTCATCCAGAGTGATCATGGGCCTCTTTGCTGCATCTCTGATCAGTCTTCTCCTTGTATGAGCTGAAAGTTTAGAGGGACAGCCAGGTCTTCGTAGATTTGCAGTGGTCTGATACTCCTTCCATTTCAATATTATCGCTTGTAAAGCATAATTATAAAGTTGACATATATTGTATAACCAAGTGGTAATCCAGAGGAGTAGGAGGACTTGCTCTACATGTTGCGCGCTATGAAAAGCGCTTCCTCAGTAGCACAGACATTTCAATAAAAATTTAAACGTGTTGGGGTAGACAACAGTCGGTCTTATTTGGCCTAACATTGGCTGAGGTTCAGCGAGGTGCTAATCAAGCCAGTAAGGGCGGGTGTATCGTTAGAGCAAAAAAGTTGCGTTGGATGGTAGGGCAGTCAATTGCTGGTAAGCAAAAGAAGACGACTCATATTACAGGGGTATGCACGGATGGTCAGGCTATAGGCTGGGTGGGATAGGTTAGATACCAGTGAGCAGGTACCAGTAAACCCTGACTTCACCAGTTGCTAGCTTGTAAGTCTCCAATCCAGATGAATGGAGATAGTATGCAAGCAATAGCAAACAAAGGATCCTTAGAGCCCCCAGCCTTTTGGCACATCCGTGTGAAATTCCCCTGGTAATTGGAGGATGCCTGTACATTGCTATTGCTTGCATACTATCTCCATTCATCTGGATTGGAGACTTACAAGCTAGCAACTGGTGAAGTCAGGCTTTACCCCCCTGCTCACTGGTATCTGGCCGATCCCACCCAGCCTATAGCCCGACCAATATTATTGAAATATCTGTGCTCCTGAGGAAGCGCTTTTCATAGCGCGCAACATGTAGAGCAAGTCCTCCTACTCCTCTGGATTACCACTTGGTTATACAATATATAAGTCAACTTTATAATTATGCTTTGTATCTGAGCTTTTTATGGTAGAATTGCAATATCACTGTATTAGCCTATGTGGACCAGTTACTGACCTGATTTCTTTTGAATTTATGTTTGTAATTGCTTTTACAACATTCCTATAATAAATTATTTAGTTTTCTTACTACATTATCGTGTGCCTTTAACCACTTAAGGACCGCCTACTGCACATTTACGTCGGCAGAATGGCACGGCTGGGCACATCAACGTATATATACGTTGGTTTTAGTACCCAGCCGTGGGCGCGCGCCCGCGACCCGGTCCGAAGCTCCAGGACCGGGACCGCGGGATTCGCGGACCCGATCGCCGCTGCAGTGCGGCGATCCGTCCCTGGAGCGGAAGAACGGGGAGAGCCGTGTGTACACACGGCTTCCCCGTGCTTCTCTGTGGCCGGAGCATCGATCGCGTCATCCCTGTAATAGGGGGACGCGATCGATGACGTCACACCTACAGCCACACCCCCCTACAGTTGTAAACACACACATTAGGGCACACATTCCCTACAGCGCCACCTGTGGTTAACTCCCAAACTGCAACTGTCATTTCCACAGTAAACAATGCAATTTAAATGCATTTTTTGCTGTGAAAATGACAATTGTCCCAAAAATGTGTCAAAATTGTCCGAAGTGTCCGCCATATTGTCGCAGTCACGAAAAAAATCGCTGATCGCCGATATTAGTAGTAAAAAAAAAAAAATTAATAAAAATGCAATAAAACTATGCCTTATTTTGTAAACGCTATAAATTTTGCGAAAACCAACCGATAAACGCTTATTGCGATTTTTTTTACCAAAAATAAGTAGAAGAATACGTATCGGCCTAAACTGAGGAAAAAAAATGTTTTTTTATATATTTTTGGGGGATATTTATTATAGCAAAAAGTAAAAAATATTGAATTTTTTTTTAAATTGTCGCTCTATTTTTGTTTATAGCGCAAAAAATAAAAACCGCAGAGGTGATCAAATACCACCAAAAGAAAGCTCTATTTGTGGGAAAAAAAGGACGCAAATTTTGTTTGGGAGCCACGTCGCACGACCGCGCAATTGTCTGTTAAAGCGACGCAGTGCCGAATCGCAAAAACCCCTTGGGTCATTTGCCAGCGTATTGGTCCGGGTCTTAAGTGGTTAAAGTCCAATTTACTAGTTCCCAGTCTATTCTATTTATCATCATTAGTCATTTAGGTCAACATTGGATCATTCAGAGATCCTCACTGAACTTCTGGAGAGAGTTTGCTGCACTGAAAGTAAAGGGCCTGAATAATTTTGCACGCCCAATTTTTCATTTTTAATTTGTTAAAGTTTGAAATATCCAATAAATTTCGTTTCACTTCATGATTGTGTCCCACTTGTTGATTCTTCAGTTTTACATCTTTATGTTTGAAGCCTGAAATGTGGCAAAAGGTCGCAAAAGTTCAAGGGGGCCGAATACTTTCGCAAGGCACTGTATGTAGATTTTACACAGCATCCCAACCTGGAATCGGGGTTGTAACCCGTTGACATGTAGCATGGTGTGCTAACATTTTGTAGATCTGGTTAAAAAAATACCCCTTTTTCCTCTATGTTAGCAGCTGCACACAAGGGGCCTGCTTACATGGAGAAAAAGTGGTATTATGGCATGTAAAGGAGGGATGGTCCCTATTGGTAAGGAGTGCTCAAATGTAGAGCATTTTTTTTCCTCAACATACAGCGGTTAAAATAAGTATTGAACATGTCACCATTTTTCTAGGTAAATTTACACTATATTACCAGAAGTATTGTGACACCTGCCTTTACACGCACATGAACTTTAATCACTTAAGACCCGGACCTTTATGCAGGTAAAGGATCTGGCCAGTTTTTACGATTCGGCACTGCGTCGTTTTAACTGACAATTGCGCGGTCGTGCAACGTGGCTCCAAAACAAAATTGGCGTCCTTTTTTTTCCCCACAAATAGAGCTTTCTTTTGGTGGTATTTGATCATCTCTGCGGTTTTTATTTTTTGCGCTATAAACAAAAATAGAGCGACAATTTTGAAAAAAATGCAATATTTTTTACTTTTTGCTATAATAAATACCCAAAAAGATATTAAAAAAAATGTTTTTTTTCCCCCTCAGTTTAGGCCGATTACATATTTATAGCGTTTACAAAATAGGAGATAGGTTTATTGCATTTTAAAAAAAATGTTTTTTTTACTAATGGTGGCGATCAGCGATTTTTTTTCGTGACTGCGACATTATGGCAGACACATCGGAAAATTTTGACACATTTTGGGACCGTTGTCATTTTCACAGCAAAAAATGCTATAAAAATGCATTGTTTACTGTGGAAATTACAATTGCAGTTTGGGAGTTTACTAGGGGGCGCTGTAGGGGTTATGTGTGACCTCATATGTTTTTATTACTGTAGGGGGGCGGGGCTGGATGTATGACATCATTGATCGTGTTTCCCTATATTAGGGAACACACGATCAATGAAGCTGCCACTGTGAAGAACGGGGAGGCTGTGTTTACACACGGCTCTGAGTAAAGAACTTATATAGCGCAGCACACGGGAACTAAATCGCCTTTGGGTGCTCTTTGTATCCGGTCTCTCTTGATATCAAAAGAGATGAGTTTTGATCTTTCTTCTGAAGGCCAAGTGGTTCTCCTCCAACCGAATGCTGGTTGGTAAAGCGTTCCATAGTCTGGGACCCTGGAGCGCAAATCTTCTTTCTTCAGCTCCGGGGACCGATCGCGGGCGCGTGCCCACGACCCACGGCTGGGCACTTAAAGAGGACCTACAGGTACGTGCTTGTGCCCAGCTGTGCCATTCTCCCAACGTATATCTGCAGGAGGCGGTCCTTAACAGGTTAATGGCACCCCAGTCTAAAGCCTTGTACACACAATCAGATTTTTGGACAACCGAATGTCAGTTTTTTGTCTTATGTCGAAAACGAGAGAGGATATTCACCAAAAGAAAAATTTCGTACGACAATACGTCAGAAGTGACGCAATGTGTTGAATAGTTTTGTACGTATTCTTTCATGTCTGAGCATGCGTAGTCTTGCTCTTAGAATTTTTTTTGCACGAAAACCGTACAAACGAAACAAAAATCAGGACGTTGAGTTCACATCCGACAAAAAAATGTATCCGCACATCCAGCTTTTGTCTGACAAAAAAGCGAAATTAGCCGTCAAAAGTACCGTACTAACGATCCGAAAATTGTCAGACCACTCGTTGTACACACTTATCAGATTTTAGTATCGTGTGTACGGGACTTTAGTCCTTAGGGTTCAATCATGAGTTGGCCCGCCCTTTGCAGCTTTAACAGCTTCAACGCTTCTGGGAAGGCTGTCCACAAGGTTTAGGAGTGCGTCTATGGCAGTGTTTTTCAACTCCAGTCCTCAAGGCACACCAACAGGTCAGGTTTTCAGGCTTTCCATTATTTTGCACAGGTGATTTCATCAGTTTCACTGCCTAATGGCCCATACACACGATCCGAATATCGGACGAAAACGATCGTCCGATGATGGATCGTACGATTTTCGGATCGTGTGTACACTACTTTCGACAGCCGATCACGACCGTTCATCCGATTAAATTCGATCGGACAAGCGCAAAAAATTTTCTCGTCCGATGTCCGATCGTCCGATTTTCGTTTAGTCAGTACAGCCGTCGTCCGATAATACAATACAAATACATTTCAACACGTGACATAACTTCCGATCGTTTTTTTCGATCGTACGATAATTTTCGTGAGTTTAAAAACCTATTTATTTTACTCGCGATTATTAAGCGAAAAAAGTCGTACGATCCGTCGGCCGATATTCGGATCGTGTGTATGGGCCATTAGTAATCACCACAGCCATTTCATCTGAGGGAAATCCTGAAAACTTGACCTGTTGGTGTACCTTGAGGACTGGAGTTGAAAAACACTGGTCTATGGGAATGTTTGACCATTCTTCCAGAAGTGCATTTGTGAGGTCAGGCACTGATGTTGGATGAGAAGTTCTGACTTGCAGTCTCCGCTCTAATTCACCCCAAAGGTGTTATATCGGGAGGCAGGTTCCTCCACCCCAAACTCACTCATCCACCACTTTGGTGAAAATAACTGTATATTATTTAGTCTGTAGGAAAGTTAGAGTCCCCACAAACTATAGTATATATCTGGAAATGGATCAATCCTGAAGTACTGACGGCCAATCTCATTTATTGAGGTCCAAAAATATCAGAAAAGTACAGATAGCACCCCCCTAATGACCCCTTTTTGGAAGGTAGACAGTCCAGGGTTTTTCGTAAGAGGCATGGCGAGTTTTTTAAAGTTGAATTTTTTTGTCATAGGTTTTTGGAAAATTAGTAAATTACATTTTTTTCCTTCTTTTTTTTTTAACACACGGTGACCAGAGCAATATAGTATTTTACCATAGTAAAATTGTACTAGAGAAGTGTTTTTTTCTTTACACATTATGTTTGCATATAGCAGTGCATTACATTGCTAGCATTTTACTAAATTAAATCAATTTAGTTTCTTTTGCTGTGATTAGCGGTGATTGGTCAGAGCTAATCACATGGTACAGATGGGCTGTAATTGGCCCAGTCTGTACCATGTGATCGCACTAACCAATCACAGCTAGCAACACAATTTTATACGATGGATGGCTTAAAAGGAAGCCATTCATTGTATACTACTGTCATGTGACCTGCTGTGATCGGTTACAGCAGTCGCATGGTGCCGGTACAGTGATCAGTCATCGACTGTCTGGTGGACGCAGCCGGGGACCGATCTCGCCGCTGTGTGGCCCAGTGCAGGGGGCGCGATCCAAGAGGACATCATAGGACAGTGATGGTGAACCTTGGCACCCCAGATGTTTTGGAACTACATTTCCCATGTTGCTCATGCAGTGTAGCCGAGTATCATGGGATATGTAGTTCCAAAACATCTGGGGTGCCAAGGTTCACCATCACTGTCATAGGACGTCTGCCCGGATCGATGATATGTTCTCACCGGCATCATTACCTAATAGGCTGGGTGGGAACCGGTTAAATAAGCCCTCATTTATTGAAAAACAAGGATCTACGCTACAGTTTTTTTATTTTGTAGCTCTTCAATAAAAACAAACGATCTGTGTGGGAAATGGACAAGAATCCTATACATGGAAACTTGCAAAAGAAGCCACAATGAAATGTGAAACACATTTAATTTATTAAAACCGGGTAATCAGGAGAGCTGCAGTTTACAATAAATGCAACAGAAGGACATAAACAAATTAAAACCCAAATCAAAAAATAGACTGTATACACACCGATCCCCCTTCTAGTGCATGTATCAATGTGTGCAGAAAAGCGCACACAGGCCGCATTATATAGTGTGTGTGTGTGTGTGTTTGTGTATGTGTGTGTATATAGACAGGGGGTGCCCTGCAGGCACCCCCTCATCTGATAAAGCTGCCCTAGTGCAGGGCAATCACTACATTACCAGAGTACCAGGGAGAAGCAGATTGTGCTGTGTCGGTATAAACAGTCCACTCAGGAAAGTTCAAACTATTCACTCTCCTATGTCTGTAATTGTGCAAAATAGTCCTTTAAAAGGCATCTTCTATTCAACAGCATGATGGTTCTACTTCTTTGTTCATCTTACCAGGATTGATACAAGTCTTTCCACTTAACCGTTTTCAGGCTCATTAACAACCCGTTGGCACCAACGTAACACGTCACAACGCACTGTAACATTTCAGTAAAGAGGCCGGACACATTTAAGCTTGTGGCTCAAGAGGTGCAGTTTATGAAAGGCAGAAACAATTCGCTCTTCTCCATTTCATTTGTGTTGGTGGCTTCGGAAATGCAATGGTAGCAGCATTTTTCTTACGAATTATAACAAAGTGAACAGGACTCGTTCTACATGGAGACAAAGCACTTTCAGCTTATTTCAGAAGTTGTATCCTCTTCAGAAGACTTATGAGCAAGGAAGCTTGGCGGTCTTTTCAAAAAACTGGCAATCTTGTGGACGTCAACGTGCATGAATTGATGTCTTCTGTGTGGGCGGCGCGGTGAAGGGAGGGCTCCGAAGCACTTCGGTTGATTTTGGGGAGTGAGTGTTGTAACAGCTCTATAGAGGAGAGGATCTGAAAAGAGCATGGAAATACAGTCAACTTTATGAAAGGTAGAGAGAAAAACAAACAAAAAAAAAAGGATTCAAAAGTTAATAAATCTCAGTCCATCAAAAAGTGGAACACACCCCTGGTGAATGTGGGGAAATTTGGTTATTTTACGTCATTTACTCGAGTATAAGCGAGTTTTTCAGCACTTTTGTGCCCCTCGGCTTATACTCGAGTCAACATTTTGCACCTGATCTCCTGGACTTTGGGGACCCGGTACCGGCCGGCCGTAGCTCCCCTGGACCCCACTCTTCCTCTACAAGTGTGCAAAGTTTTTTGTCTGGGGGACCTATGGCCGGGGAGCAACGATTTTTCAAATTCGGGCACCCCTTACATAGACTGCCATGTTAAACTGTAATTTCTCCAGTGCTTTTGGGGACCCGGTACCAGACGGTCGTAGGCCCCCTGGACCCGGAACTTGGCACATACGTAGCCCAATTTCTCCATTCTCTACAGGTGTGCAACGTTTGTTGTCTGGGGGACCTATGGCCGGGGAGCAACGATTTTTCAAATTCGGGCACCCCTTCCATAGACTGCCATGTTAAACTGTAATTTCTCCAGTGCTTTTGGGGACCCGGTACCAGACGGTCGTAGGCCCCCTGGACCCGGAACTTGGCACATATGTAGCCCAATTTCTCCATTCTGTACAAGTGTGCAACGTTTGTTGTCTGGGGGACCTATGGCTGGGGAGCACCGATTTTTCAAAGCCGGGCACACCTTCCCTAGACTCCCATGTTAAACGTCAGTCTAGTCATGTGCACAGTGAAGCATGCAGATGGACACAGTGAGGCATGCAGATGAACACCCTAGGCCGGGTGTCGGCAACCCGCGCGGCTTTTTTAAACCGTTGCCGCGAGCGGGGGGGGGGCAGTCCGGGCAGAGGGAGTCATGTGTCCACAGGCCTAAGTCGGCCTGTGATTGGGTCTCGGCGTCCGGGTCATGTGGGTGGCCGCGCTGCCACATGCACGTGCCTGGAGTCCGCCCGTCTGCCTGCGAGTCTGGCTCCGCTCACCGCTCCTCAGCCGTCATCTCCCCCGCGGATGCTCTGCTCCGACCGGTAGTCAGCAAGCTGAGCACCAGTGCACGACCGTGGCCTGCGCAGGCGAGAAGCGGCATCGGGAAAGATTGTAACTTAGAAGTGTCTGGGAGTGGGGGGGAGTTTAGGGGAGAGCAGCTTAGTCTAGGGCTGCATTAGGGGCAGAAACAATATATGCAGTGTTATATTTGTTTTAAATGTCGCAAGGGTTTTGCGGCTCCCAGTTTTTTTTTTCCTTCGGAAACGGGTCCAAGTGGCTCTTTATGTCTTAAAGGGTCACTAAAGGAAAAAAGAGGTTTTGCTGAAATGATTGTTTACAGGGTATAGAGACATAAAAGTTAACGGATTCCTTTTCAAAATGATTAAAAATAGATAAAAATCAATCATATGTGCCTGCAGGTTAGTTTCACTTTTGAACTGGCTTCATGTTTCTGTGAAGTAGAAATAGACACACAGAACAAAAACAAACAAACCCAGGGCAGTGTTTTGTTTTTAAAATGAATCTGATTGGTTCTGGGAAGTTTTAGACACACAGTAATGACAGCTTAGACCACAGTGAGAAAGCTCCCAGTATGGTGGTTATAAGGAAACAGACAAGCAGGAAGTGTGGAGAACAGAGCAGGATTACAGCAACTTCAAAGCAAAAACGAACAATAAAGACATGAAACCAGTACTGCAGTAAGGTAAAGGAAGCTATTTAGCTAAAAAAATAAATCCTTTAGTGATCCTTTAAAGGTTGCAGACCCCTGAATACTCGAGTCGTTTTCCCATTTTTTTGTGTTAAAATTGGGTGTCTTGGCTTATATTTGGGTCGGCTTATACTCAAGTATATATACGGTAATGTTAAACCAGGTCTGTATACAATAATGATGTTTAATCACCTTTTGCTTGTATGAAACTGTATTGATAAGTTTTCTTACAATAAAAAAATTATAAAAAAAAAAGTGGAACCCAGTGATTTCCCCGAATTTCTTTTGGCGGTATGGCTTTTCCCACCCCTTCTACATCCTTCATAATATAAAATGTTTCCTTCCCCCATCGGAAACTATTAGGCGGTAGAGCTCTCCACCTAGCCAAACACCTAAATATCAGCTTTTGTTGGTCTTGCGGTTTAAAGGGGACATACAATGCAATAAATTTAGTCTCCTGCCTCTAATACTAAAGCAGGGGGTATCTAAACATTTTAATGCAATCAAATATTTACCGTACTGGGGCCCAAGGGCTCATTCATACAGGCGATCTGCCCAGCAGGGGAATGATGCAAGCAGATGACAGGTCCCTCTCCGCTCACTGTGCTGAGACGGACCTGTCAGAGCCCAGCTCTCCTCTATGGGAGATTGCATTAAAACGTACCGCCTGTCTATTTTCATCTGATCCCATAGACCAGGGATCTCCAAACTTATCAAACAAAGGGCCAGTTTTTTTTCCCCTTAAGACTTTAGGAGGGCAGAATTGTGGCCAGCAGAGACAGCAAATGTCTCGGGCCCAGAATCGGTGACAATAAATATGGCCTCAAGGTTGGGCTCAGGAGTAGTAGTGCCCCTATTAGGAGGAATAGCATCCCATCATTGGTATTAGTGGGAAAAATAGTGTCACCTTGTTGGCGCCAGTGAGAGGAATAGTGCCCCAAGGGCCGGATAAAGGCCAATAAAGGGCCACATCTGGCCCTCGGGCCACAGTTTGGAGATCCCTGCCATAGACAGATGGAAAATGGGGTCGCCATCCGTCTGGATTTCACAGACAGGATCAGATGGGATAACAGCGGACATGTCACCGATGACATCCGCCGCACCATAGGGCTGAATAGAGCATCCGATCAGGTCTGCCTGAAAAACTGACAGGCGGACCTGATCGGAAAACATGTGTGAAAGGGGCCCAACTCTTGTCAAAATGTTGTATAATATGAAAACAGACTTTTTTCAATTCAAGTAGAATTCTCAATGTTTTCTTATTTGTAAAGCAAAGAGGTAAAAAGCTAGAAAATTAATAAAAGTTTAAATATTTATAATCCAAAACAAAGAAAAGACCCCAGAGGCTGCATTCACACTAGCACTGAGCGTCTTTGGTGATTTTGCCTTTTTAGCGTTTGAACAATTTTTTTCGCAGGGCTTTCGCGCTTATTATTCGAAAGTGATAAGCTAGTTATTAGGGCTTATTAGTATTCCCCTTCAGCAGCTGCGCCCCCAACACCCTCGCCACCTCCCTCCAGACACAGGGGCAGAAGTTGCATCCTGGTAGCGAGAGACTCCTTCCCCTCTACTCGGATATCGCCCCGGCCAGCACGCCCAGAAAGACTACTGGGGACAAAAATGCTTGACGCATGTAGCGCAAAAGAAGCTTATGTACTTTTTTCAGCTACAAGCCTCAAGTGATACTGCACTCGGGTACAACTAACTTTGGATGTTGAGCTTTTTGGAGCTCTGAGGTGTGAATGGGGTCTGGGAGTCATTCCAATATAAAACATTCACACACAAAATTATTGAAAGCAGAACTCCAAGCAGAAAAATAAAAAAATGCCATTGCTATTTTGAAGCTTCCCTCCAACCACTTTGCATATTTTTTATATATACAATGGAACCTCGGATTGCGAGTAATGCGGTTAACGAGCGCTTCGCAATACAAGCACTGTATTTTTAAAAATCTTAACTAGGTTTGCGAGTGTTGCCTCTCAAAACTAGCATGATTCAGGCCAAAGCGGTGCGCAGTGCCGGAGCCGAACGCTGCCGTTCGGAAAGGCCCAAGGACAGCGCGGCGGACCTTGGGAACAAAATCTTTCCAAGGTTTGCCGAGGTGTTCTCGGGCCTTTCCGAGGCTCTCCGGCGCTCCCTGCCCGGATGCGGTATTGCATGCCATTGAAGTTAATGCAAAACAAATTATTTTTGTTTCCATTGACTTCAATGGGGAAACTCGCTTTGATAAGAGAACACTTTGGATTACAAGCATTCTCCTGGAACAGATTATGCTTGAAATCCGAGGTTCCACTGTACTGCGATTTTGTACTTGCCAAACATGCTGCAGAGATCCCCCGCCACCAAGTCTGGCTGTAGCCATTTTAACTTTGGGCAGCTGAAGCTGCTGCCTGCTCACTTCCTGGATACACACACACACACAAAAGTGGACAAGTAACAAGCTGTATAAGGCATTTACTGGCAAAAAAAAATGTTTTACCATCCAAAGTTAAAACAAGGGCAGAAAATTGTATAGATGGAAAGATGAAAGTTCTGCTTTAAGTGTCTGAATTAGTATTCAGTATTGTACTATTGGATCCTGACCTATAGTTTCAGTTTTTGACAATATCCATCCAGACCAGCTAAATACAACGGTTACCTATACATTTCCAGTTTTAACTGCAATTCTACATGCAGTGCTGCAGATGGCAGCAGACACATACTACATACTGTAACTATATAAGTTCCATAGTGAGAAGTCATCTATTGCACAAGACACAAAAGAACGGAACTTATAAGAACGCAGATCTTGAAAGTATCATTTTTACTCAGAATTAATGAGCCCCTTGTTCAAATATAAGGGGGAAAAAAATCTTACTTGTGGAAACAGCGGCCTATCATCCTTTGCTTTGTGTATGGAGTCTGCAACAAGCCTCTTCATTGCTTTAGGACAGTTCTTATACAGCTTACTTAGATCAGGCACCAAACATCCTCGGCCAACCAAAAATATGATCTAAACAAAAGACACAAAGCGGTTCAATAAATTGATACAGACAAGTGAGCATTAAACTAGTGAGGCTGTGGCTGACAAGCCAAGCCATTGTAATGGAGCCTTACTAAAGCTGGCCATAGACGGATCGAAATCCAGCCAGTTTACCAGAAACCGTCTCCATTCGTCTATGGGCAGGCTGGTTGTACTTGAAGTCAATCCATTGATCAACGTCGCTACAACCAGCCTGAAGGAATGCCTTCAGAGTTTTGTTAAGGTGACCTTTCTATTTCTAAACAAATCATTCCAGTCCAAATCTACCCCAGTCACTTTTTATTGGGGATCATTTAAATGCTCAAACAGTTGATTGACAATAAATGGCTTCATCCAAACACTAACCATGAGTGAAAAAATGTTTTTGTGTCATTCATATTCTCTGAAAAATGGCCAAGAAATCAAATTCTGCCAGGGTATGTAAACTTATGAGCACAACTGTATGTATAAGGCGTCTTTCACACGGTCGGACCGTTCAGGTCCGTCTGTCATATTTGTTGGCCGACCTGAACGGCCGCTCCATACATCTCTATGGAGCATCGGATGTCAGCGGAGACATGTCTGCTCACATCCGACCCGACAAAATCAGACGTATGGCGATACGTTGCCATCCGTCCATGGCGGATCAGATGAGATCTGATTAAGCGGACATGCTGTCTTTTCAGCAGATCTCTCCATAGAAAACGGCGGCGCTGCACAAGCCCCTCCCCGCTCAGTGAGCAGAGAGGGGCTTGTCATCTGCCGGCTCAGCGGAGAGATCTCCCACTGAGCTGGTGAACTCTGCGCAAACGGATACGCATAGTGTGAAAGGGGCCCTGGGGGGGGGAGGGTGTTTGCCAGCATTTTTTTTTTTTTCCTTGATGCAGTCAGCCTTAATAATCACTAAAAACAATGATCGAGTTAGTACCTGTACCTGATCTCTGTCTCTTATATGAGAGTAGGGTAGCTCTCCTGTCATTAACTCATACAGGACAATGCCATACGAATACACATCTGACTGGAAACTGAACGGGTTATTGTCTTGCATTCGGATGACTTCTGGAGCCTGCAGAGAAATAAATACAGGGATTATTACCGGAGATAAATGCAAGCTATTAGACATTATATGTTGCTGTCGTTACAGTTAACAAAGGAGGTCTCTTGTATCCAGGTTTGTTATTTGAGTATTACCTTTAAAGGGAAACCCGGAACATGCCGCTTGAAGCAGTATAAAGATGTGAGTACATGAACTGTGAATACATGGAGATCTACAGTAACCACCAAGATATTATCTCAGCCAGATCTGTGATCAATGAACACCTACCTTAGTCTTAACACTCACTAGCCAGGTAAGGTGTCTCTCATCCAGTCTGGGGGCTGAATGGGAGAAAATACAGATTCCTCCATAATCTGCACTGCCGGCTGTAGTATTCAGATGTAGTAACTGTTCAGCCAATCATTTTCCTCCTAGCTCCTTTGATTTTAAAAATGGAATTTTGTCAAGCTGAGTGGTGCCAACTGGGCCACCCATGCCTTAAATGTCGCCCGATAGGGTGGGAATTGGCCAAAATGAATGCCGTGTTTAACTAGCTTTAGGTACAACTAAAAGGCACATTTTTTTTTTTTTAAGTTTTCAATACAGTGGAGATGGATCAGAACCCCAGACAGTTTTTATTGCTGTCCGTGCCCCCGTTAGGGAGATTCACGTTATTTGTCCTGTTTACCCTAATCATTGAAAGTAAAGAAAAATCCCACGTTTTGGGTTGTCCCCAGAAAAGTACGAGAGGGGAAATCTTCTAATGGAAACACTAGTTCTAGTGACCTGGGGGTCCCCAAGGGATTCCCTTATTTTGAAGGGATTTCCTCTTACTTCCTGTTTGGCTATGGGACAGGAAGTGAAGGGAAATCTCCCTAATGGGACACAGTGAAAAAAATCTAACAGGGGTTATAACCCTCCCTTACTGCATACAAAATAAAAAATTGGTGACTATAGTCCTACTTTAGAAAAAATATATACTTTTCTGAAAGATTAAACTTCAAACGTGTTTTTAACCACTTACGGACAGCCCCTGCAGGAATACGTCTGCTGTTTGAAGAAGAATATCGTTACACGTTTTCGACTCTGTCCCGGGGGGCCCGGTGCACTGTAGATCCGCTTTACGCTATATCAGCGGGCTCCAGGAGTGCTGAGCCGTGTGTAGATGTGAAGACCCTATTGTTTCACTATAGAGGTATTTGGGACCTTGCTTTCCTCAGGTTGGGAATACCCCAGACCAGGGATCCTCATCCGCCTTCTCTGGCCGCTTCTCACCCTCCAGGTAAGCCCCTGCTACTCAGGGCGATCTACACCTCCCCAGGATCCGTAGGTGGCCGTCCTTGTTAGGACAGCCACGGCGGCAGCCTAATCTCCCCCAGCGGAGAAACAACTCCCCCGCGATCCACTTCCTCCAGCTCCGGCCCCCCCCTAACAACCAGCCGCTCCCCCGCTCCTTCACTCTGGTCCATACGCCCCCCATACAGCCATCACCATTCAGAGGCACCTACCTGCCACCTCTCCACGGCAATTTTCGCCATTCCAGGTCGTTTTTCGGGACCTCCGCGCCAGGCCTCTCTCATACGCGGGGCCGCGATCCAGGAAAGTCCGCGGCTTCACCTGCGGCCTAACACCGCGCCGCAATTTCACACACAGAATCCCCTCCAAGCCACCAGAAACTTCCCAGGAGTTCGCCCCCAGCCCCCTGCAGGACTCATCCACCCCTCAACAACCAGTCCCCCCCCATCCCAGTCCATCCAGCTGACTATACATCAGCCTGGGTCCCTGGTCCTGCTCCCGGTCGGCGGCCATCTTGGTACACCCCAGCAGCAGTGACAGCTCTCACCCCCCTGTTTCATAATTTAATACTTGATCCAGGGGCTTCGCCCGATCGCCATTCAGGGATCAGGAAGGAATTTTTTCCCCTACCAAAGCAAATTGGCACAGCACGGCTAGGGTTTTTTTGCCTTCCTCTGGATCAAGCTGGGAGGATTCACTGAATCCTCCCCCCATCGTAACCAAAAAATAACTACTTTGCCCCGGTCATTGGCTACCATGGCTAATCTGCGGTACTCTGCAGAAACTATTTGGGATCTGAGGAGTTGCGCCGCAATACTGCCAGCCATCACCAAAAAGACCCTAAGAATGGAGCAACTTTTGAGGATCGATCGACGATCGACCATCAAAAATTTTAGCCGTTTACCCCAGCCCAAGCACATTTTATGTGCTTTGATCAACACAAGATCGGCAGTAAAACATAGACTTGAAATCCATGACTTCATTCTACAACACGATTTAGACTGCCTCTTTATTACAGAGAGCTGGCTCGCAGCCGACTGTAACACCATTCTAGGAGAACTGGTGCCAGAAAACTACCGTATTATCACGGAAAACAGAATAGGGCAAAGAGGGGGAGGCCTGGCGGTGATCCACAAGACTCATCTTGCAATCACAAAACCAGCCCTTCAAAACCCTCTTCCATTCATGGAAACCCTTACTCTGCAACTGCAAGCAAATTCAAAGGAGACCGTCCACATTCTGCTCTGCTATAGGCCGCCAGGCCCAAAATCGCAGCTGCCATCACCATGGACGGATTTCTTCTCCACTTATACCCTCAACAGCAAACACCTGCTGCTGTTAGGGGATTTCAATCTCTGGGCCAACTCCTCACAAGACATCGTTGCGGATGCCTGTATTGATCACCTGGAAGATTTAGGGTTACAGCAACTAGTATGTGGGCCCACACACTTGATCTTATTTTCAGACAAGATCTGGAAATAAAAATTTTGGAAAATGAAAAGTTGCCATGGACAGACCACCATGCAATTAAATTCATTTCCACAATCCCCCCCACAACAAAAACATCAAATCCAGTGACAACACACTGGACTAGATGTCAGAAGGAGCTCCACTCGGAACTCTTCAGAACGACTTTAAGGAAAAAAATAGAAACAACTCAGCCGCATCAAACGGCCGTTGAAACATTGGAAGCCATCAACTCGGCCATGCTACAGTCAGCCGATTTGGTAGCGCCGAAACGAAGAACCCGCATTCGGAAAAACAACCGCAGCTGGTTTAACAACCAGCTGTCGTTACTGAAGCAAGAACGCAGAAGGGCAGAATCTGCCTGGAAAAGATGTTCCTCAGAGCTAAACCTATCCATCTACAAGGCGACAACAAGAAAATACCACAAAGGAATTTTCCAAGCCAAGAAGAATTATTTCTCGGAGGCTATCAACGGGGCCCTTAACCGCCCCCGCGAACTCTTCAAGATGGTCACCCAGACCATGAAACCAGGATGTATTGAAGCCCCCAGTCCTGACACACAAGAATTTTGCAATGAGCTATCGGATTATTTCGTTGATAAAATCGAGGCAATCCGTGAAAGCATTCAGCAAAACTATTCTCCCCTCAGCCCCCCCTGTAGCCTCTCACACAGCACCCATAGTAATTCTTCGATATCAGGTAAGTTCACCCTAGAACCCATCTCCGTTGAGTCCACTAAAAATGTCATTTGTACTCTGCGCAATGGCACAGCGCCAAATGACATTATCCCCACAAAACTACTGAAGGAATGCGCCGACATCCTGGCTCCTCCTATTACGCAGCTTATCAACCAGTCTTTCTTGGAGGGCATAGTGCCCTCACAGCTGAAAGAGGGTATAATCCAACCCATCCTGAAGAAACCCTCCCTGGACCCCAAGGACCCACTCCACCGCCGTCCCATAACAAGCCTCAACATATTCTCTAAGATAATGGAAAAAGTAGTGGTACAACAGCTGCAACAGCATCTAGATACCCACAAGCTACTTGATCCATTGCAATCAGGCTTCCGTCCCGGACATGGGACGGAAACAGCATTGCTGAAAGTATGGGACGATGTTCTCAAGGCCGCAGACGAAGGAGAATCTTGTCTCCTGGTTCTGTTGGACCTAACTTCAGCTTTTGACACTGTAGACCACAATCTGTTACTGACTCGGCTTACTGAAGTAGCCAGGGTCGCAGAAGGCGATTTATCTTGGTTCTCCTCTTTTTTGGAAAACCGATCGCAAACAGTGAAGCTAGGACCGTTTACGTCTGAAAAACGCACAGTAACATGCGGAGTCCCTCAAGGATCGCCTCTGTCACCAGTGCTATTTAACATCTACCTTCGTCCTCTTTTTGAGATTAGCAGCAGCCAAAAACTGCTTTATCACTCTTATGCAGATGACACGCAACTGTATTTCCGCATCTGCAACAGACAGGATCACCACCTCAATCTAGAGACATGTCTCTCTTTGATAGAGGACTGGATGACAAAGAGTTATCTTAAACTCAATGGAGCGAAAACAGAACTTCTTCTGTTTCACGCCAAGCGTAGGAATCAACTTTCAACAGCGTGGACCCCCCCGCCTATTTTGGGCAAGCTCATCACCCCCAGCGCCAAAGTCAAAAGCCTAGGGGTCATTTTTGACTCCTTTATGACAATGGACGCACAAATAGGGTCAGTGGTCAGCGGATCTCACCATCTACTGCGCCTACTATGCAGACTCACTCCGTTCATCCCTAAAGAAGACCTAGCGGTCGTGGTGGGAGCTATTGTAAACTCCAGGCTGGATTATGCAAATGCCCTTTACCTCGGCCTCCCCAAATACCAAATCGCTCGTCTGCAAGTCGTTCAGAATACGGCCGCCAGACTTGTGACTGGGAAAAAACCCTGGGAATCCATCTCACCTTCACTGAGATCCCTTCATTGGCTGCCAGTTAAAGACAGAATTGCTTTTAAAAGCTCTCTGTCTTACGCATAGATGTGTCCATGAGAGTGCCCCCCTTTACTTATGCGAATTAATAAAAGCGCATAATCCAAATCGCGTTTTGCGATCCACGAATCAGAACCTGCTCCAGGTTCCGAAAGCCAATTTCAAGTCCAAAGGAGAGAGAAGATTTGCGATCCAGGGTCCCAGACTATGGAACGCTTTACCAACCAGCATTCGGTTGGAGGAGAACCACCTAGCATTTAGGAAAAAGGTCAAGACTTTTCTCTTTTGATATCAAAGGAGACAGGAACAACAAGCGCCCAGAGGCGATTCAGTTCGCATGTGCCGCGCTATATAAGTTTTCATTCATTCATTCATCCTTAAACTGTTGTTGTAGAACTACACATCCCATGAGGCATTGTAACACACTGACATTCAAAGACATGACTAGGCATGATGGGAATTGTAGTTCCTGAACAACTGGAGGGCCGTAGTTTGAAGACCCATGCCCTAAACCATAGATTACACACCCCTATGGCACAATAAACATTTACCTGAATTCCTTCATGTCCAAAAATCTGAGCTATGGGCCACACAGGGTGTCTATTACCTACATCACCTATCCTCTGATGGAAGAGGAATATCATCGTTATGGTAGCAGCTAGCTACCATAATAACCCCGGTATCCTCTTCTTCAGTGGGCCGTCCGCTACAAGATAAAAAAAGTGGTCTCTGTGGCAGATTTGCTGCAAGATCACTTTCATCAGCGGCGGGAGAGGGCCCTCACCTTCCGCTGCTTTCTGGTGCCCACGCAATCGCGTCTGTCCCCTTGCTGTGTATGGAGACGAGTGTGGGGAAGATGGTCCCCATCCATCTCAATATCACTGCAGAGCAGAAGCAACGTCAAAATGTCACTTCCGTACATAGCTCTTAAAAGGGACTTTTTTTCTATTGCATGTTAGTCCAAATATGAGATCTGAAGTCTTTTGGACCCCAGATCTCATATTTAAGAGGAAATGTCATGCTTTTTTCCATTACAAGGGATGTTTACATTCCTTATAATAGAAAAAAAGGTGACCCAATTTATTTATTTTTTTAAACAGTTTCAAAATAAATAAAATAAAGTAAAATAAATAAGAAAAAAAAAAAAACGTTTTTTAAAGCGCTGACAAGCTCGCATGCAGGAGCGAACGCATACGTGAGCAGCGCTTGCATATGTAAACGATATTCAAACCACACATGTGAGGTATCGCCGCGATCGTTAGTGCAATAATTCTAGCCCAAGACCTCCTCTAACTCAAAACATGCAATCTGTAGATTTTTTTTAAATGTCGCCTATGGAGATTTTTATGGCTAAAAGTTTGTCACCATTCCACAAGCAGGTGCTTCTTTGAAGCATGACATGTTGGGTATCAATTTACTTGGCATAACATTATCTAAAAAAAAAAAAAAAAAATGGGCTAACTTTACTGTCTTATTTTTTAATTAAATAAAGGTAAAAAAAAAATCTCCAAAAAAAGAAGTGCTTCTTTAAGATCGCTGTGCAAATACGGTGTGACAAAGTATTGCAACGACCACCATTTATTCTCTAGGGTGTTAGAAAAATATTATATATATATATGTTTGGGGGTTCCAAGTAATTTTCTAGCAAAGAAGAAATGTTTTTAACTTGTAAACACCAAATCTCAGAAACAGGCTTGGGTCCTTAAAAGTGGTTGTAAACCCTCCTGAAAAAATAAAAAAAGACACCCTGCAAGATAAACGCATAATGCATAGCATACTAGCTCATAATGAATTACTTACCTAAGAACGAAGCCCCCGCAGCCATCCTCATCTCCTCCTCCGGCCGGCGACATCTATCCCGGAGGTTACTTCTGGGTATCGCGTCACCTAAACCGTGCAGGTTTAGGTGATATCCAGTGCAGCTACAGGTAAACCTAATTATAGGTTTGCCTGTAGTTTAAAATGGTTGTAAAGCGTTTACAATCACCTTAAGTGGTTAAATTACGCTGAAAATATTGGGTTAGTAATGCTACATATTGTAGACTAACACCCATAAATAGGAAGTTATGGAAAACGTTGTAGATATTAGACGTATTCCTGCGAAAGTGCAACACCCCCAGAGTTTGCATAACTCATGCCATTCCACAGGGTAGTGCCCACTGAACCTACCCGTACAGGCCGTCCAACACTAAAAACAAAAGCCTTTTACGTGTTCCAGAACAAGCAGCAGATGTAAATATTAACCCGCGTTTGGATTGCACTTTTGGCCAGAGATTAGGAGTTATTTTTGTTCATGGACAGGTCACAAGCCAGGTGACATGGCCGAGGTGATTGCCAACAGTCAGATTGGGTCAGCTCAGGTCTAAAGTGCACAAACAATAGAAATATATTCATTAGAATCTCCAGTCTCAGTTTCTTACCATCCACAGGATTGATCCAGATGGTTGCTCTACTTGCTGAGAACCGCTCCACCGGGACTTGACTGTGGCCAGGCCAAAATCACCAATTTTCACCGTTAGTCCTTCATGCAAAAATATATCTATACCATGGTTTAGGAAGATAAAGCCAGATCATCAAATGTATGACACCTTAAAAGAGACTATTTCTAAAGCTTTTGGATTCCTGCACTGCTTGCTCACCATGGTTTGTTTTCTCCTTCAGTATCCCTAATCATAAGCCAGCGTGAAGACAAATGGTGTGCACTAGCCCATAGCAGCCTCTGTTCTGCCTTTATCCTTAGAGCTTTATAGCTAACACACCACCTGATAAGCATAGTTATCTCTCAGACAAAAGCAATATTTGAGAACTGCAGAGTCATCATCCTTTTAGGTAACCACAGACAGCCCAAACGAAGGCTGCCCATAGATGGTTCAAATTAAAAAACGCTGACCCGGCCGAGATTCGAACCATGTATGAGCAGGCTAAATGTACAACCAGCCTGCCCAATTTTGCATGCAATTATCACTAGCAGCTGGTATAGCCACTAGCAATAATCACTGTCTACAATGGCTCAGCAGGAGGGATTCCCCTGTCAACACCGTCTCCATGGTTGCAGGAAAGAAAATTTGCTCTGTGTATGGCCCGCATTACAAACAATACTCCTTTTTCCAGCCCCATCTGTCAGTACTTGGATGCTTCTGAACTCCTAGAGCCGTTTAGTACCTTTCCCACTTGTACTTCCCCATTTTTGCAAGGGGATTGTTTCCAAATTCAACGATATAAAATCCACGTTAAAGTATAACTAAACAAAAAAAAACGTATTTTGTTTTGTTTTTGGATAGGGAGGAGGATTAGAACAGTTGGCAGATTTTAAATGCCATCTGTGCCTTTGCCAAGAACAGCTACCCTCTAGTAATGTGTACCAATATCCCCGAAAGTGAAAGAAAAGACAACATTTTGGGTTGTCACCAGAATAGGAAAAGAGTAGAAATCTTTCAATGGGGATACTAGTTCTGGTTACCCTGGTTAAATCTGTCCATTGGGACACGAATGGCAAAAAATTATGTATGTATGTATGTATATATATATAGTACAAGTACCGATACTTTTTTTTCAAGTAGTCGCCGGTACCGAATACCGATACTTTTTTTAAACGTGTCCCCAAATGCAGCCATGTCCCCCCACATATTGCAGCCATGTCCCCCACATATTGCAGCCATGTCATGTCCCCCCACATATTGCAGCCATGTCATGTCCCCCCACATATTGCAGCCATGTCATGTCCCCCCACATATTGCAGCCATGTCATGTCCCCCCACATATTGCAGCCATGACATGTCCCCCCACATATTGCAGCCATGTCATGTCCCCCCACATATTGCAGCCATGTCATGTCCCCCCACATATTGCAGCCATGTCATATCCCCCCACATATTGCAGCCATGTCATATCCCCCCACATATTGCAGCCATGTCATATCCCCCCACATATTGCAGCCATGTCATGTCCCCCCACATATTGCAGCCATGTCATGTCCCCCCACATATTGCAGCCATGTCATGTCCCCCCACATATGCAGCCATGTCATCCCCCACATATGCAGCCATGTCATGTCCCCCCACATATGCAGCCATGTCATGTCGTGTGCCCCATATTGCAGCCATGTCATGTGCCCCATATTGCAGCCATGTCATGTCCCCCATACCTCCCCTGCCGTCGCTGCTGCAGCCTGCAGGGTTAATCCCCGTGCAACACATACCCGCGGCGCCATGTATAGACACGCGATTGGACGGGAAGTATTGGACGGGGGGGGGGGGGGGGAAGTATTCTATTTTGGTATCGGTGGTATTTGAGGGAGAACAAGTACTCCCGCAAATACTCGGAATCGGTCCCGATACTGGTATCGGGACAACCCTAGTGTGTGTGTGTGTATATATATATATATATATATATATATATATATATATATATATATATTATACACACCTCACAAGGACCATTGCTCTCCCTTAACCACTTGCTTACTGGGCACTTAAACCCCCTCCTGCCCAGACCAATTTTCAGCACTCTCACTCTTTGAATGACAATTGCCCACAAATAGAGCTTTCTTTTGGTGGTATTTGATCAAACAAAAAAACAAAAAAAAAACGCAGACAGATTAAAAAATACAAAACCGTTTTATATGGTTATAAAATGTTGCAAACAAGTCATTTTTGTCCTTCATTGATGTACGCTCAATAGGCTGCACTCGTGGGCACCAATAGGCTGCACTGGGGGGCGGCACTTCTAGGTGGCACTGATTGGCACCACTGGTGGGCATTGATGGTACTTTTTTGCTCTGGTGGGCACTGGCAGGTGGTACCAATAGTTACAGATGAGGCAGACGTGAGTCTTCTTCTTCGGGACCAATGTCCCTTGCCCAAGAGCCGGTGATCAGCTTTCTCTTCATGCCGTCAGCGCGAGGAGAAAAAAAAATGATTACCAAGCTTTTGTTTACATCACGTGATCAGCTGATGGCACTGGCTGACAGCTGATCACGTGGTAAGGGGCTGAGATCGGCCTCTTACTATCTGTGATCACCCGAGTCTGACTTGGTGATCACAGCGCGTGCCCTGCAGGGGACGTGCGGGGAGTGTGCGAAGGGGAGAACGTCTATTGACGGGTTTCTGTCAAAGCAGGTCCACGCTGTAGCTGTCATTCGGTTATAGCACGGACACAAAGTGGTTAATCTAACCAAAATGGGAATAAGAGGAATTTTGACTAGCCTGTAAATTTCAGTACAGGGCACAGGCTGAATATTTATACACCATGGGTTATAGGGGTGCATCTTCATGCGATTGGACACCGACAAATCTTTTGATGACACGGTCGCTGGGCACCTCCCTATAAGCCCAACCTACTCAGAGTCCTCAATTTTGTAAAAAGCAATGGAGAGTAAACCAAGGATTGGAAAGGAAAAAGCGGCCTGTGTCTTGTAGCGCATTTCAAAATATGGTACTTACAGGCAGTCTTAATTATCTTAATCCTACAGTACAAAACACAGGTAAAATATTCAAACACCATGGGAAGTCACCAAGAAATTAATTGGGTAGGCAATGAGGCAAACCTGTGCCAACAACCCCAACAAGAGTCAGAAGACTCAACCTCAGAGAGCCGCTGCAAGAACCTTACAGCCAAAAGCTGAATCAGCAAAATATTGGACGTCCAGTTGGTAAAACATTCAAAGTATGAACCGAAGACCAGGTGGCGGCCTTCACTGGTCTACAAATACTTGGTGCCAAATTACTCCCTAAAACTCCCAATCTACTGAAAAAGGCATGTAAAAGGCCAGGAGATTTGTCTTTGTAACCTCTTGCAATCAGAGTTCATATCTGTTGTGCAATGGTGGACTTTGAAGTAGGGCGTCCCTTGCGAAGTCCAGAGAACAGGAAAAATAGGGCATTTGTCCATCTAATTAAAGCAGTAGCCTTAAGGTATACGCTAATGAAGGGATCTCCAAACTACTGCCCTCCAGCTGTTGCAGAACACTGGAAAAAAGGGATTTTTAAATACAGCTTACCTGTAAAATCCTTTTCTTGGAGTACATCACGGGACACAGAGCGGCATATTCATTACTATGTGTACATATGTGGGTTATATGGAGTACCTTCAGGTGTGGACACTGGCAAACTTCAAACAGGAAGTCCCCTCCCTATATAACCCCCTCCCCTAGAGGGAGTCCCTCAGTTTTGTAGCAAGCAGTATGCCTCCCAAAATGGTCACCCAAAAGAGGGGTGGGAGCTCTGTGTCCCGTGATGTACTCCAAGAAAAGGATTTTACAGGTAAGCTGTATTTAAAAATCCCTTTTTCTTTCTCGTACATCACGGGACACAGAGCGGCATATTCATTACTATGTGGGATGTCCGAAAGCAATGCTTTAATGAGGGGAGGGAGACATCTTCCAAAGAAGGATTCAATTTTAGAGCTAAACTCAAATCATAATAATATTTCCAAATTAGTCAAGAAAGAAGAACCTTTTTCTTTTTTTTTTTTTTTATATAACCAAGGGTGTTTCTGATCCCGAGGATTTCAAACTGCAGCCTGTAGTACTGCCTGACCAAAGGCAGTATCCGCATTTCTTCTCACGTCTAGTTGATAAAACCTTGTAAACGTGTGGACTGATGACCACGTTGCCGCCTTGCATATCTGAGCCATAGAGATCTGATGGTGTGCTGCCCAAGAGGCGCCCATGGCCCTGGTAGAATGGGCCTTTACCGACAACGGAGGGGGCAACCTCTTCAATCCGTAGGCTTGAATGATTAATTGTCTAATCCATCTCGAGATGGTGGATTTTGCAGCTGCCTGCCCCTTCTTGGGGCCATCTGGTAGAACGAATAACACCTCTGTTTTCCGGATCTTTTCCGTAGCTTTAAGATAGGCCTTCATGGCCCGGACAATATCCAAGGTATGCAGCAACCCCTCCTTTCTAGATGTAGGTTTTGGAAAGAAGGATGGAAGTACCAAATCCTGGTTTAAGTGAAATTTGGATATAACCTTTGGTAGAAAGGAAGGATGGGGCCGGAGAACTGCCCTGTCCTTATGCAGAACAAGATATGGTTCCTTACACGATAAGGCTGCTAATTCTGACACTCTCCTGGCCGAAACTATGGCGACCAAGAAAACCAATTTTCTTGTCAGTAAGAGTAAAGGAATCTCAGCCAAAGGCTCAAAAGGCTGTTTCTGTAGAGTGGACAGGACAAGATTTAGGTCCCAAGGACAAACTGGTGACTTGACAGGAGGATTAATACGCAAGACCCCCTGTAAGAAGGTCTTTACCAGCGAGTGGGTGGCCAGCGGCCTCTGAAACCACACTGACAGAGCTGAGATCTGTCCTTTGATTGTGCTTAGTGCCAGGCCTTTATCCACTCCTAGCTGGAGAAAACTTAACACCCTATCAATAGTATATTTGCGGCAATTCCATCCTTTGGATTCACACCAGCCTATATAGTTCCTCCACACCCTGTAATAAATTACCCTGGAGACCGGCTTTCTAGCCTTAATCAGGGTAGGGATTACCTGCCTAGACAGACCCCTACCCCTGAGAATCAGGGATTCAGCCTCCAGGCCGTCAAATTTAGACGCTGTAATGTAGGGTGGAGGATCGGGCCTTGTGAGAGTAGGTCTGGTTGTAGAGGAAGAGTCCAAGGGTCTCCCACTGCCATATTCAGGACTAGTGAGTACCAAGCCCTCCGGGGCCAAGCTGGAGCTATTAGAATGACTGGCTTGTGCTCCACTCTGATCTTGCGCAACAGGCGGGGGAGTAACTGTAGTGGAGGGAATGCATATAGAAGTTTGAATTGATGCCAAGGGCAAACCAACGCATCGGTTCCGCAGGCCATAGGATCCCTCGCTCGCGACACGAACCTGTCTAGTTTCTTGTTGAACCTGGATGCCATTATATCCACGTCTGGCGTTCCCCACCTCTGGCAGATTGTCTGAAAGACCTGGGGATGCAGAGACCACTCCCCTGGCAACAGACTCTGGCGACTTAAGAAGTCTGCCTGCAGGTTGTCCACTCCGGGAATGAATATCGCTGAAATGCAGGGTACATGAACCTCTGCCCATTGAAAAATCAAGTTCACTTCCCTCTGAGCGGCCTGGCTCCTGGTTCCCCCTTGGTGGTTTATGTATGCCACCGCCGTGGCATTGTCTGACTGGATTCTCACCGGGAACCCCTTTAATCTGGAGGTCCACGCCAACAGGGCTAGGCGAGCAGCTCTGATTTCCAAGATATTGATGGGGAGCTGCCTCTCTGCTTTCACCCAAGTTCCCTGGCGGGAGAACCCTTCGAAGACCGCCCCCCAGCCTGCCAGGCTGGCGTCTGTGGTAACTACCTTCCAGACAACAGGGCTGAAGGATCTTCCCTTTAGAAGATTCTGAGGGTTCAACCACCAGGCCAGGCTCTGTCGGACCCTTGATGATAGCGTCAAAGGGGACTCTAAGGCATGTGCCCTCTTGCCCCAGGCTGCTAGAATGGCTGCCTGTAGGACGCGAGTGTGGATCTGAGCGTATGGTACTGCCTCGAATGTGGCCACTAGCTTGCCTAGTAATCGCATACACAGGCGAATAGTTGGTCTTTTCTTGTTTATAACCAACTGAACCAACCCCTTGATCGCCTTGATCTTTACAAGGGGCAGGAACACCTTTTGATGTTCTGTGTCTAACCTCATGCCGAGGTATTCCAACTGCTTTGTAGGCTGGAATGCTGACTTTCCCAGGTTTAGGACCCAGCCGAATTCTTCGAGGTACCGAACCGTGAGGTTTACTGCCTTTTGCAGACCCGTCCGTGAGTGATCTATGATTAAAAGGTCGTCCAAGTATGCTAGGACTGTGACTTCTTGGATCCTTAAATTGGCCAGAACTGGGGCTAGGATCTTCGTGAATACCCGGGGGGCCGTGGCCAGCCCGAAAGGGAGCGCCCTGAATTGGAAGTGTCGCTGCCCCACCGTGAAGCGTAAAAACCTTTGATGCGACTGAAAGATTGGTACATGAAGGTAAGCATCTTTTATGTCTATGGAGGCCAGAAAATCGTCTTTCTGAAGCGCGGCGGCTGCTGACCGGATGGATTCCATTCCGGAAGGACCGCACCCTTAGATAAGCGTTTAACCTCTTTAGGTCCAAGATTGGCCTGACATCGCCGTTGGGCTTTGGTATGACAAAGAGATTGGAATAGAAACCTAGGCCTTGCTCTTGGGCTGGCACTTCTATAATTACGTCCTGGCAAAGCAGGTGATCCAAAGCTGCCAGCATTGAGGCCTTCCTTGCTGGATCCCTTGGTAGCCTTGATTCTTGAAAATGAGGCGGAGGATATCTTAGAAACTCCAATCTGTAACCTGTGGTTACAGATGCCCGGGCCCAATTGTCGGGGATCTTGGCTTCCCAAACTTCTGAGAAGAGACGAAGCCTTCCCCCCACCCGTGAGAGTGGGGGCGCCCCTTCATAAGGCAGACTTAGGGGCTGTCTTTGACGGCTTGCGATACCACGGCTTCTTACCCCCAGGGGTCTGTCCCTGCGATCTACTGTTAACGTTGGATCGTGCAGGCGGCCGTCGATACTGCCTGGAATTTGAGGGCCCCGAGACAGGAAAAAACTGCCTTTTAACTGTAGGAGCCCGGAATGTCTTTTTGACCGGTAAAAGGGTACTCTTGCCATTTGAAATAGTCTGAATATATTTATCCAGATCTTCTCCGAAGAGTCGTCCTCCATGGAAGGGAAATCCTGCCAGAAGCTTTTTGCATGGGGGTTCTGCCGCCCAGTTCTTCAACCATAAGAGCCTTCTCATGTGTACCAAACATAGTGATAAACGAGAAGCCTGCTGGATGGAATCTTTTATAGCATCTACCGCGAAACACAGAGCTCTGGGAATGTCAGCAAACTCTTCTGCTTGTTGGGTAGGCATGTCCTTTAACATCTCTTTTGTCTGGTCTTTTAATGCCTGACAAACTCCAATTGCAGCTACCGCTGGCTGCACCACTGCTCCTGCCGTAGCAAAGGATGCTTTTAAAAGTGTCTCTAATCTTTTATCAACCGGATCTTTAAACATATGTATGTTTTCCACCGGGCAAGTTAGTGATTTATTCACACATGAGATGGCTGCATCCACTACTGGGAGCCTCCACTTCTTGGAGAATTTTTCCTCCAAGGGATAAATGACCGCAAATCTTTTCGGTGGCAGAAAAACCCTGTCCGGCCGTACCCAATCCCGAAAGATCAATTCCTCCAAGAGAGGATGGACCGGAAAAACTGCGTTGCTTAACGGGGCTTTCAAAGAGCCCAGAGAGGATACCGGAGGAACCAGAAGTTCTGGCAATGGCAAACTAAATGCCGAGCGGACCATGTCCGTCAAAGACTGTACCCACAGTCTCTCTGTCTGGGAGTCTGAAAATGGTTCCTCAGAGGTAGACCCCTCCATCCCTGAACCCTCTTGGTTCAGGTCCAGTTGATCCTCCTGTGATTCTAATTCCTCCGGAGAGAGAATCTCAGCATCTGAGGATACACCCCCTGGTGATGGGGATCTAACCCGTTTCTTACCAGGAATAGCTCTGGCGATCAATGCCGCTATTCTTTCTTCTAGCCCCCCTAGGGATACGGCTAGCATCTCCTCTGTGATAAACACAGGGCTGGGCTGATCTGGGCCAGCCTCCGCACCAGATCCCCCTAATGGCTCATCCAAGGCGCTTCTTAAATTAATAAGCTGCGGGGAAAGTATCGGCATATCAGAATCAGAAAGGGACCCCTTTTGTTTTTTGGTCTTTTTTGTCCCCTTTGACCCCGAACCCTTGGAAGCCATAATACAAAATCGAGGGACTCCGCCCACACAACAGACTGTAGTGGCCAGGAGTACAAATTTCAGAGTTTAGGGGAGAATAGATCACTAGTGTCCCCAAAAACTGATGGGCCCGTATGTTGGTCTTTTTATTTTTTTTTTTATTTTTTTTTTTTAAATAATTATATATTATATATTATATATTTGACAACATACAATGACCCCAATTTAAGTTTGCCAGCCTCCAACCTGCTGCAAAATAAGGGGGATTTCTTGGCTTAACAATAAAGGCATTGGAACAAAGTCCACATGTACTACCCCTCTTCCGCCACCGGGAGTCACTGTTCTGCCGCTCTGCGTCCTCTCCTTGAAAAAATCAGCCTCAGACTGAGCCCTGACAAGGCCTGCTGTCTATAACAGCACAAAGGCGCGCCCCTGTATGACGCCGCAGGCCCGCCCCCCCCCGCCCTCCTGTCTGGACGGCGCGAAAAACGTCAATAAGACGTGCGTGCGCACGCGCGCGCGCGTATGCCGGATACAGGAGGAACATGGAGGAGCCGCGCTGCTGGAGATCCAGGCACGCAGAAACAGGCGGCAGATTCAAACCCCCGGCCAGGTAGGACTCTCTCAAGGCCCCTAGGGATCCTTACTAGCCCTAGGAAGAAACAGCAGGTTAGCTAGCAACACATATTTAGACAGGGGGGCCTAGTGATGGGGGGAGAAAGGGTGTCATCCTGTCTCTTTTAGACATAGTGATCACGGTTGCCCATGCAGAGCATACTTAGGCTATCCCCCCTTTTAGGTTACCCCGGGGAGCCTGCTGTCGAACCAAGTCCCGCAGGCTCCCCCTTACCTGCTCCATGCTGCAGGATGTTTGACCAGCAAACTGATCCAATCTTCTCCCATCTCCGTGGGTAGCGTAGTAGACCTTCAGGCCCTGGGGTCCTATGAAGGTACCCACTGTCCTGGACCTATATAGCACCCTGGCAAAACAGGAACTTTATGGTCTTTGCAAACTCCAAGTCCTGGGCCCAGGGTCCAGCCCTCCAAAGAGGAGCATTATAGGCAAAACCCCACGGTTTGGGGCCCGGGTACTGTCCACTTTGGCACTGAGGCTCCTTGGACAGATCCGGTTAGCCCGCCCTTAATCCCAAGGATGTGGAGCAAAGCTATTCCGTGACCAACACCTAAGACACTGGCGAAAAAACTGAGGGACTCCCTCTAGGGGAGGGGGTTATATAGGGAGGGGACTTCCTGTTTGAAGTTTGCCAGTGTCCACACCTGAAGGTACTCCATATAACCCACATATGTACACATAGTAATGAATATGCCGCTCTGTGTCCCGTGATGTACGAGAAAGAAATTTGTCTGACATGTTCTAGGGCAGTGATGGCGAACCTTGGCACCCCAGATGTTTTGCTGCTACATTTCCCATGATGCTCAACTACACTGCAGAGTGCGTGAGCATCATGGGAAATGTAGTTCCAAAACATCTGGGGTGCCAAGGTTCGCCATCACTGTTCTAGGGCATCTCCACAAAAATGTAGAGCAGAAGGCAACCGGTGTGTATAGCACCCTGTGGCTAACTCGATGCATTGCACCAAGTGCCAATGTGAGCGCCTATGCAGGATCCTGTGCCTGAAGCGTGGGGTCAGAGTAAGGCTCCAAAGGTTTTACCAAGGTTGCGCCGATCCATATGCACAGCTTCTATGCTGGCTTTAGAAGACAGTGAGGGTTTAATTGAAGAACTGGAAGATAAACCAAGAAATAAAAATAAAAAAACTAGTTAAACTAGGGGGGGTTTTCTCTGTGAAGGAGAAAAGGTTTATCATCTTCAGAGACCACCACAAAACTGAGGACTCCCAGACCGTGGTTGGATTGTAGGGGAAAGATATCCTCTAAGCTTTAACAGTATCCAGTCACCTGCAGGTACACAACTATAACCCATGGTGTATGAATATTCTGCTTGTGTTCTGTACTGTGCGGTGAAGATAAAAGGTTTGCCTTTAGTTCTACTTTAATGCACACCAGATCTTTTCCTGACTAGTACACACAAACAAATTAGAGCAATATTAGAAGCCCTTCTTTACTGTACACAAATGTTTTTAGTGTATAAACTCAACATGGCAGCCAATAGAATGTAAGTGAGCAGGGCCTGAAAGATCCTGGAAAAAGGAGGAAAAAAATGCTCTACTAAAATTTAACAGACCCTGACTACCCAGAAGAGAATAATATTGTCCTTGGAGAGAAGCAAAAAAGAAATTCCAAAATGCAAATCCCAAGAATCCACATGGAGTGAGAGTGAAAAGGTGACACCAAACTAATCCTCCACCTTGTGATAGATGGCCTCTCACCTTATAAATTCGACCTATAATAGGTCACAAGGCATGTCAGCAATATCCAAAGGCAGAAGACATACGGGAGCCATCCATAGGAGTATAATAGGCAATAGCAAACACTAGGATCCGGGCTCAAACGTTCTTCCTATCCCGCGCTGAAGAAGTCCCGCCCACAGGACGTAACGCGTACGGAGGGAGGAGTCACGCAGGACGTCACCCATGATTGCCACAGATCGCTATGCCTGTATGCTGACACTCAGCGGAGAGTGTTTTTAAATGTGAGTGTGTTTACAATACATTTGATGCCTTATTAAATGGTCATACCAGAGAGCATTAGATCCCTGTCTCTTGTCTTCCCTTGCTGGTACTATGGAGAACGTTTGAGCCCGGATCCTAGTGTTTGCTATTGCCTATTATACTCCTATGGATGGCTCCCGTATGTCTTCTGCCTTTGGATATTGCTGACATGCCTTGTGACCTATTATAGGTCGAATTTATAAGGTGAGAGGCCATCTATCACACGGTGGAGGATTAGTTTGGTGTCACCTTTTCACTCTCACTCCATGTGGATTCTTGGGATTTGCATTTTGGAATTTCTTTTTTGCTTCTCTCCAAGGACAATATTATTATTATTTTTCACATTGTTGCATATGTTTATTTATGCCTTTATTCACTTCATTATTATTTTATGCTTAGTATAATATTTGCGCTGCACTATTCTTTTTGTATCACTGTTTTGGGATTTCCTATGAATTTGTCCTCAAGTGCTGGCTTGCATAATTTTTGTTTTATTATTTGTTTTATTAATTGTCCCAGCGCTGAATAATCTCTTCTATTAGTACCCAGAAGAGAAGTCAAGGGTGGAAAGTAAGAAAAAGGAGACACTAAAAAAGGTACTAAAAATGGTGTTAAAGGGGATCTTTGATTACAATTACTGTGGGGCCCTGCACCGCCGCGACAAATTTAAATGCGACAACAGCTGCATGGGGAGAAGAACCCCAGTCCACTGTCCAAGGGGAATAGTGGGCTCAGGGGTGATCTGGAACATGTTACACCCTAATTGCAGGTGAAATTAAAGGTGAATTTAACCTTTAGGAGGGGCAAGCAAAAAATAAACAATGTAACAGTCTGATTTGATTGGCTGCCATGTACTAATAAACTTTAAATGTCCTTGTTCTTTGCACCATTTTAATGAAGAAGCCTGAATAATCCTAAAGCCTCCTAATAGCCTGGCACATCTGATGAATGCATTGCATTAATTCTACGCTTATAGTTGTGCATAAATGAGCCCTGCATCCATTTTAACTGACACTTGCTTTCTTGTGACCCAGAAAAGGATACTGTTTGACTTCATGTCTCTGTGGATGATATTCTTTGCATGTAAATAGCTGCAAGAAAAGAACAAAGGTGTTAAACATCAAAGAATAAAACAAAGGAATAACTTGGCTGGTCCTCCAAAAACTGGTTAAAGGGTGTTCAAGCCAATGCATTGACTGGATTGTGTTTTTTCTCTATCTCTTGCTCTGGATCATTGTGCTACAAGGACACAAGTTGCAACAAGTCCCCTGCCTGCTGGCACACACATAGCAAAGCTGACATTTAGCGCGTAATCGGTAAATATCCTGCTTGGCAGCATACATCACAAGTTGTCGAGCAAGAATATCGAGAATTGTATTTACACAGAAGTCTGAGATCCTGGGACCTTAATCATTGTCTAACAAGTACGAGAACATGGACCAATAGAAATAAGAGGCAATACGAGTCACACGCATGGTTCATCACAGTATACATAAAAGGATATCCACACGTGCACTAACAGTTTAGGTTATTTTACATAGGAGGAGTAATGTATAACAAAAAGTCAGCTCAACTTTTCTCTGGAAAGTATAGAGGAAGGCCAAGTATAAATTCTCCTCGGTCTCTGCCCCAAATAAGATTTTATTATGGCTGTCTTGGTGGTAGGTGGTCATCAGCACTGGAAGGAAGAGGGCGGGAAGGAAGAGGGCGGGAAGGAAGAGGGCGGGAAGGAAGAGGGCGGGAAGGAAGAGGGCGGGAAGGAAGAGGGCGGGAAGGAAGAGGACGGGAAGGAAGAGGACGGGAAGGAAGAGCACACAGGTTAGGAGCTCAGATAGTTTTGAGTTGGGGTCCATACTTTATCTTTGTCTTAATATGGCAGTGGCTTTACATGCGTTAAATGTATGCAAAAAAAAAAATCTTGTTTTTAACCTAAATGTTGGAAAAGTTGTACATAGGTTCTTTGCGCTTGAATCAAGTGCTAGGAAAAGTTTTGAATGGTTTGAATAATAAAAACCAAGGCCCAATAAAAGTATTTACAAGAAAAACTGTGTTGCATGGAAACCAAATCACACTTATACAAATTTTAAGAAAGAGAAATAAAAAATAAAAAATCACTCACTCCATTCCCTGTGCCGTTTGCCTGGCAATATCGATCAGCTGGAACATCTGGAATTTGGTCTCCTGTACATGCAGATGTTTGTAGAGGCTGCTTCCCTCACACCACTGGGTAACGATGGCCAGGTTGTCTTTTGTCATGTAGCCCATGAAAAGCAGAATGTTGACGTGCCGTGTCTTTCTGTGAATGGAAATGAAATAGAGATAGGTATCAATTTTAAGTGGATCTCATGGGAAGTGACGGGCACTATTTCTGGCAACAAGTATTTTCTGTACTTCCTGAAAATAACAGCTACCAAAAGCACTGGTAATCTGCAATGTTAAATTTTTGTTCTTGGGTTTAGATATACCTTTTTTCCCCATAAACTCCACGCACTCAATTTTTTATTCCAAAAATTTAATTTTTGGGTAAGTTTTTGTCGATTGAAACCATCCTTCCTGATCTGTGATAATGGCTAAATTCATCTGCACCTCATCTTTCTAAAGGGGTCATGATTAAAGTGTGGCTTCCCAACAATTTGTTCCGATAATATAATCTATATATTTTTTTAAATATAACCGATTTGTTTGGAGTAAACAGATGCCAACTATGTCAAAGTCCTAAAAAGGGGAAGGGGTAGGGCAAAACAGCCCTGTGTACATTCCAGGTTGCAACAAAAGAGGTAAGCTTCCTTGTGCACAGTGATTTTCATTTCCTTCAAAGCTCCCAGTAAATATGTAATAAATAAAACGTGATTTTTTACTCCGATTTCCTGGAGTACAGGACGGGACACAAATTTCCCTCCACTCCCAGTTAGACACATTTTTGTAGCAAGCAATAGGGAGCACACAGAACAGAGGGGAGTGTTCAGTGTCCCATTCTATATGACAAAACACATTTGGCAAGTCTGGCAGATGATGTCCATCAGGGACAGAGGATACCGATACTGAAGCAGATCATCGAGGTACACCCACAACCTGAACCCTCAAGGGAAGCAGAGCGAACACTGAGGCAAACATCTCAGTGGAAACTTGAGGGATCGTAGACAGGCCAAAACGGTGGTTGTCAAATTGGTAGTACAGGTTGCCCAAACACAGAGAACATTGGTGTTGCAGAAAAACGGGGCTGTGCAGATGGTAGGCCAGACAACCCCCCCAGAAGGAGGACAATTGCCAACCTTGAATTCCACATGTGAAATTTCTGTACCTATTGGCATATAGGGAGGTTAACCCCTTTTTGGCTTTGTCCTCATGGATGGGCATACCCCTGCAGGGGTCTTTAAAGTCTGGGCTTTATGCCAAACGGAACATGGCTCTGGAACTGTGGCTAACTCCATGCATTACAATACATGCCAAGGGGAGCTTCTATAGCAACATCACAGATCAGCCATGCATCTTCATTGCAGCAGGAGTCTGGGTACAGTCCCACAAAGCACTGCCAATTATTTAACCGATTCAGAAAATGCAGTGGCTATGGTGCAGCCAATTTTATAGAAAGATAATCTGAGAAAAAAAATCCATTAAAAAAAGATAAAACTGATGTAATAAGGTATGTTTCCCTCGGCAGAGAAGTCTAACTAAAAACTGAGGCTAGCTGGGAGTTGGAGGGGCTATATGGGGGAATGTCCCAACAGCTCTTTTGCAGTGTCCAATCACTTAATGGCAGCTGCATATAACCCAGTTGTAAAGCCCAAGAATCCAGTGTCCTGTACAGTACGATCAGAAAAAAAAAAAATTTTTTGGAAAATTCTCCTAAGGCTCCATCATCTGAGAGTATGGGAGATTAATGGCCACACAATTCGATGTAGCTCTAATATTATAAATGCAATGCACCCACCTGAGAACTGCAACTTCATTTCTAAAGGCCTGGAACTGTTCTGGAGTTGGATCGATAACTTTGAGAATTTTCACTGCTACATCACCTGAGAGAAAATAGAGAAAAAAATAAAGCTCGAGGAGAGGAGCAGCGAGTCATGACCAATGTACAGAAGTGCTAATCATACATATCTAATGAGAAACTATAGCAGCCACTGTCACTTTGTACACCCAAACTACAATCTAAACATAGGTATAACACACACACACACACATAATCCCACACGCAATCCGATCCTGTCCGTGAAATCCAGACAGATGGAAATCGCATTTTCCATCCATTTGTAGTATCGACTGAAAACAAACAGGCGATCGATTTTAATTTGCTCTAGAGGACAGCGGGTCTTGGACAGGTCCAGAGACAGATCTGTAATTCGCCTGCTCAGCGGAGCGATCCCTGCTGAGCAAAGCCGAGTCCGAACACTGACAAGACCATGGGAAAGGGGCCCAATTATGATTTTAGAAATCGTTTTTAAAATGTGCATTCTTTTAGCTCAGGGGTTTCCAAACTTTCTATACAAAAGGCCAGTTTACTGTCCTTAAAAGACTTCAAGGGGGCCTGGCTGTGGCCATTGGGAGTAGAAAAAGTCCCAATAGTTGGATTAAACAATTCCCCACCTTTGGGTGTCAGTGAGAGGTATTTCCGCTTTGTTGGCGTCTTTGGTAGGTATTGTGCCCCATCACTGGTGTCATTGGTCCCCATTGTTGATGTCATTGGGCGGAATCGTGCCCCATCTTCGGTGTCATTATGTGGAATTGTGCCCCATCTTTGTGTCATTGGGAGGAATGCGCCCCCCTCCATCAAACTGTGCCCCTTTGTTGGTGTCCATAAATGAAATATTGCCCCAAGGGCCAGATAAAATCAAGCAAAGGGCCGCATCTGGCCCCTGAGTCGCAGTTTGGAGACCGCTGCCTTAGCTACCTAGCTGAATACCAGAGAATTTGTATATTTTTCTGTAAAAATAAATAAAAAGGACAACACAAGTATTATCCACAAATGTCAGCCTGCCCTGCCAATGTAAAGCTCACTGCCCTTTCGGTAAGAGGTAAATGACGCATGGAGAGATCTGCAGCCTGCCATTATCCAGAGAAACTTTACGGTCACATTCCAGCATTTTCTGAAAATTACAGGGCAAAGTAAAGCACGAGACTTCTGCCTTCATAATTATAATAAGTGTCCAGTTCTCTTCGTGAAGGTCACAATTTATATCCCTTAAAACTCCATACATGTAGGCTTTGCTTCTGCCAACAGCCTCGTGAATGAACTCTTAAGAACTTGTTGATCGCCCACTGTCCCAACTGTAAGTTTAAGGACATGGACGGATGGCCACTACTCAGACTTCTTGTGTTCTGGGCTCTCGCCCCTAGGTGGATACAGCCCTAAATCTCATTAAAACCTGATACAACGTCCACCCACCACATTTTTTAGCCTTTCATGGAGTTTTATAGGCTGCTGGCAACAGGGCAGGACTGTGCACCTGTGCCTTCCGTATGCACGAAAATGCCAGAATCAGAGACACAGGCTAAACGCCTAGGGTGCAGGAGGCCTTAATCCATAAACGTAATGTAGGGAGGATTTTATTTTATTATTTACACACATACACTGTACATGCAGTCATGTGAAAAAGTATGTACACCCTATGCAAGTGGTTCTCTGTTTTCATAACAACTTTGAACAAGCAAACAGGTTTTGATTCAAACAACAAATGTGAACACAATAAAAAAAATCCTTTTCAATCATTTAACAAAAATATCAATAGATGTAATGCTTTACTACAAAATTTAGTTACACACTTTCCATCTGTCACAATATGAAGGCACAGTGTACTGTACAGTATCTGTAAATACAAATATATATACAGTACAGACCAAAGGTTTGGACACACCTTCTCATTCCAAGAGTTTTCTTTATTTTCATGACTATGAAAATTGTAGAGTCACACTGAAGGCATCAAAACTATGAATTAACACATGTGGAATTATATACATAACAAAAAAGTGCGAAACAACTGAAAATATATGTCATATTCTAGGTTCTTCAAAGTAGCCACCTTTTGCAGCAGACACATCTCTAGAACAACTGTTAAGAGCAGACTGTGTGAATCAGGCCTTCATGGTAGAATATCTGCTAGGAAACCACTGCTAAAAAAAGGCAACAAGCAGAAGAGACTTGTTTGGGCTAAAAACCAACAAGGAATGGACATTAGACCAGTGGAAATCTGTGCTTTGGTCTGATGAGTCCAAATTTGAGATCTTTGGTTCCAACCACCGTGTCTTTGTGCGACGCAGAAAAGGTGAACGGATGGACTCTACATGCCTGGTTCCCACCGTGAAGCATGGAGGAGGAGGTGTTATGGTGCTTTGCTGGTGACACGGTTGGGGATTTATTCAAAATTGAAGGCATACTGAACCAGCATGGCTACCACTGCATCTTGCAGTGGCATGCTATTCCATCCGGTTTGCGTTTAGTTGGACCATCATTTATTTTTCAACAGGACAATGACCCCAACTACACCTCCAGGCTGTGTAAGGGCTATTTGACCAAGAAGGAGAGTGATGGGGTGGTGCGCCAGATGACCTGGCCTCCACAGTCACCGGACCTGAACCCAATCGAGATGGTTTGGGGTGAGCTGGACCGCAGAGTGAAGGCAAAAGGGCCAACAAGTGCTAAGCATCTCTGGGAACTCCTTCAAGACCGTTGGAAGACCATTTCAGGTGACTACCTCTTGAAGCTCATCAAGAGAATGCCAAGAGTGTGCAAAGCAGTAATCAAAGCAAACGGTGGCTATTATGAAGAACCTAGAATATGACATATTTTCAGTTGTTTCACACTTTTTTGTTATGTATATAATTCCACATGTGTTAATTCATAGTTGTGACGCCTTCAGTGTGAATCTACAATTTTCATAGTCAGTTTGGCGTGTCCAAACTTTTGGCCTGTTATATATATATACACACACACACACACACACTGCATCCGGAAAGTATTCACAGTGCTTCCCTTCTTCGATATTTTGATATGGTACAGCTTTAATCCAAAATTGATTAATTTCATTATTTTCCTCAAAAGTCTACAAACAATACCCCATAATGGCCGCGTGCAAGAAGTTTGTTTGAAATCTTTGCAAAATGTATTAAAAATTTCAAAACTGGAAAAAATAAATAAAATCAGGATATACACAAGTAGCCTTTCCTCAATACTTTGTTGCACCTTAGGCACCAATTAAAGCCTCAAGTCTTTTTGAGTATGATGCTACCAGCTTGGCACACCTATTTTTGGTCAGTTTCTCCCATTGTTCTTTGCAGAACGTCCCAAGTTCCGTTAGGCTTGATTCACACCTATGCATGTTGCTTTTGAGCATTTTTGCAGTGCTTTTTGCAGTGCTTGCTGCGTTTTTTGACACACGTTTTTACCGCGATTTGCTTTTTTTTTTTATATATATATATATTTTTTTTTTTTTAGTCTGCAATTTTTTTTTACATTTCCTGTAGTGACCAGCTAAAAGCAGGTAAAAAAGGGCAAAATCGCGGGTCCATTGGTTTCTTTTACATGCAAAACGCTGCTTTTTGCAGGAAAAAAGTCCCTGGCCCTTTCCGAAAACGCAGAGGCACAAAAAAGCATCGATGTGAACATGCTCCATAGGAAACCATGTTAAAAAAATTCCCTGCATTTCTGCAAAATGCATCAAAAACGCATTGGTGTGAATGGAGCCTCAGGTTGGATGGGGAGCGTCCATGCACAGCCAATTCCAGATCTCTCCAGAGATGTTCAATGGGGTTCAAGTCTGGGCTCTGGCTGGGCCACTCAAGGACATTTACAGAGTTGTCATGTAGCCACTCCTTTGTTATCTTGGCTGTGTGCTTAGGGTTGTTATGTTGGAAGATTAACCTACAACCACCCCCCCCCCCCCCCCCGTTTGACCTAAAGCGCTCTGGAGCAGGTTTTAATCATGCTTGCTGCATTCAGCTTTCCTTCAATCCTGACTAGTCTCTCAGTTCCTGCCACTGAAATGCATCTCCACAGCATGCTGCTGCCACCAGTATGCTTCCTGTTGGGATGGTATTGGCTGGGTGATGAGCGGTGCCTGGTTTCCTACAGAGATGGCGCTTGCCATTCAGGCCAAAGAGTTTAAACTTTGTTATATCAGACCAGATTGGCCACTCTACCATCCAGGCCTGATTGGTGGAGTGCTGCTGAGATGGTTGTTCTTCTGAAAGGTTCTCCTCTCTTAACAGAGAAACGCTGGAGCTCTGCCAGTGACCATTGGGTTTTTGGTTACCCCCGTTACCAAGGCCCTGCTCCCCCTGAATTCTAAGTTTGGCCGTTCGGGCCTCTCTAGGAGTCCTGGTGGTTCCAGACTTCTTCCATTTATGGAAGTCCACTGTGCTCATTGGGACCTTCAATACGGCAGACATTTTTCTGTACCCTCCCCAGATCTGTGCCTCCATACAATCCTGTCTAGGTGGTCAGACAATTCTTTGGACTTCATGGCTTGTGCTCCGACATGCACTGTTAACTGTGGGACCTTATATAGACAGGTGTATGCCTTTCCAAATCATGTCCTATCATCTGAATATACCACAGGTGAACTCCAATCAAGTTGTAGAAACATCAAGTATGATCCGTGGAAACAGGATGCACCGAGCTCAATTTAGATTGTCATGGCAAAGGCTCTAAAATACATGTATAGTCTTTATTTTTTATTTTAATACATTTGCAATATGGGGTATCGTTTTGCAAACTTTGGGGAAAAATATTGAATTTAATACATTTTGGAAGAAGGCTGTAACATAACAAAAATGTAAAAAAAGTGAAGCGTTGCGACTACTTTCCGGATGCACTGTACACACACACACGAAAAAGGGTGATCCTCGCACTTGCGTCACAGTAACCTCCTGGGTGATTACAAAGAAGAGATCCAGTTATTGTAGAGATAGGGCCCTCGCATTTTAAAAAGGATATCATGTATAGATAAACTTTATTCTGCAATAGACTTTTCAGAGGGGCACAGCCCACTATATGCAATAAAACGTTGTTGCTCCACAGAGTTAATGTTAACTTAAGAGCAGCCAGCAGGTTTGCCTCAGTTTCAAGGAGGAATATGTATGATGTAATTCCCACTTCTAAAGGCAACACCCAAAATTACAGTCATCTGCCAAAACTTCATGCTTCTCTCGGTTTCTGAAGAAAGAAGACAACGGATTTACTGCCAAAAGTCTAAACTAATTTTCTCACGTGATGACAAACACCAAAAATTAAGTTTATGGTAAAAATATCACAGTAGTTCATCACCCAGCCGGTATAGAAAAGCATGCTCCAAATAAACACCAACCTGTATGTGATGTATACTAGCACACAGTATAAAATGCAGATTTTCAGTGATAAAATGTCAAATATAGAAAACCACAGTTATCAATCGAAGTGTTTTCATGTATGCTGATAAAACTTCACAGTTCACAGGAATGTCTATAAACATCAGTAAAGATCAGTTGATGAACTCAGTCTGGATCTTAGTGAGTCATAATAAAAATGCAGAAGGGAGTCAAATTAATAGTCGTTAAAATATTATTCCACAATTACCGGATATACTCGAGTATAAGAGTCTTTCAGCACATTTTTTTGTGTGCTGAAAATGCCCCCCTCAGCTTATTTGAATCAGGTTTCCTCACTGTGTCCTTCTGCACCCTCCCGGCTGTCCTGTGAAGGTTTCTGCCTTGTGGTAATGAGGGTAATGATCTGGAGGAAGGAAGGGAGGAATTACAGTAATTTGTTGGCGGCTGTGCAGTGTACCAAAGCCCCGCCTTCTCCTTGTCCGTGATAGGCTGAACACTGATGGACGAGGACGTCAGTGTTCAGCCTATCACAGACTAGAAGGCGGGGCTTTGGTACACAGCATGGCCGCCGACTAGACTACATAACCCAGCGCGAATAAATGAAATGGAGGATAATAAGGAGACATCCCCTGCGCTGCGCCGCTCTGATCATCAGTGCCACACTGCCAGTGATCTGTCTGTGTTTCCCAGCAAGCTTGGTCACCGTCATGTTGCCTGTCACCACCAGTCTCCTGCTACAGCCAGCTCTGCCTCTCGGTCCAGCTGCAGAGGTGAGCCCCAGTCACCTGGTAAGTAAATATTTGTAGCGTTACTGAAATTGCTGGTGAGGTTGCATTTTCTGGGCACTGTTACTAGGAGTCAGTGAGGCTGAGGCATGCAGATGGACACAGTGAGGCTGCAAATCCGCATTGTTGATCCTGTTTCCGCTTACAGTAGCTGCTGCATTCTCACCCTAGGCTTATACTCGATAAGTTTTCCCTGTTTTTTGTGGTAAAATTCGGTGCCTCGGCTTATACGGTAAATTGGTAGTTTGCCGACTTCCATTTTCTTGTCTAGAGTTGTCCTTTAGCATAGACCTGACCTGGCCGACAGTGAATGTCAGAGCAAAAAAAACATATGGTATCTTTTTTCAATATAAGTACATTTCCTCATGTTTAATCCATTTAAAAGCCCCTACAAAGTAAAATAAATAAATAAATGATCTACCAGAAATGCACTCGCATACTAATTTCCTTGTGTGTGCCGACAACACCATGAACTTTTGTGAATTGAATGGTGCCAGTCAGGAAAACGATCAAATCACTTCCAGCCTCTTCATTCACAACATAGCAACTAACTGTTCTGTAGTTCAAAGAACTAGGTGGGCCAATTAGACTTGGAGATAACACAGGAAGTGTGCATAAAAAACATCTCTGAATTTGACATTTATTTTTTCTTGCACTTATTGAACAAATATAATAAAAAGCTTTTAAAAGCATATTTACAGACTAAAAGTGAGCAAAAAGAGAAGCTCATTGTTAGGTTTACATACCTTTACATACCTTTAAATAATTTTAAAGTGTAACAGCGCTGAAGCACCTGTTTTGTCTTCACCTCTTATGCCTTATTTCACTGTGGCGTCCTTTGGATTCTTAGGCGCAGGAATTACAAGGAGCTCAGTGGCAAGTCAAGACTAACCATTTCTGCTCTAGAATGAGCAATAAAGTCTGCATTTTTGGCTATTAAATTACTTAAAGGTTCACCTTTTGGAGCATGTTACACATTCCACCCATATTTAGGGTGTAACATGCTCTCCAGTTCTTGTCCCATGCACGCACAAACACCGCACTCATTGACAGATTTCAAAATTGGCATGGCTGCTGCAGCCTGCACAGCCACATCATTCATTTACAGCAATTTGTGAATGAAGAAAACTACAAGTCCCTTCTGCCATCACAGCAGACGGCTTGTAGTTCTTAACCTCTTGAGATCCGTGCTATAGCCGAATGACGGCTTCAGCGCGGATCTGAATATCCAACAGGCCGTCAATTGACGGCCTCTCCTTTGGGTGTTCCCCGCACGCACTCCAGAGCGCGCAGCGGGGAAACTCTGGCTGTGTCCAAGGGACACGGGCAACACAATCACAGATCGCAGCAAATGGCCAATCAGAGTGGCCGTTTGCGATGCGATCTGTGCGGCCAATGAGAGATGATCTCATATGTAAACATATGAGATCATCTCTCATTACACAGAGACAGCGTCCTGTCATGGAGAGAGGAGCCCAATCTGTGTCCCTTGTACATAAGGACACAGATCGGTCACCTCCCGCAGTCACCCCCTCCCCCTACTATTAGAACACTATGTAGGGAATACATTTAACCCCTTCCTCACTCCTTTATGTTAACCCCTTAAATGCCAGTCACAATTATACAGTAATTAGTGCATATTTATAGCACTGATCGCAGTATAAATGTGAATGGCGCCAAAAATGTGTCAAGTGTCTGATGTGTCCGCCATAACGTCACAACCCCAATAAAAATCGCAGATCGCCGCCATTTCTAGTAAAAAAATAATAAAAAATAATAATTCTGTCCCCTATTTTGTAGGCGCTATAACTTTTGCGCAAACCAGTCGCTTATTGCGATTTATTTTTTTAACCAAAAATATGTAGAAGAATACGTATCGCCCTAAACTGAGAAAAAAAAAGTGTTTTTTTTTTTTAAATTGGGATATTATAGCAACAAGTACAAAATATTGTATTTTTTTTTAAATTGTCGCTCTTTTTTGTTTATAACGCAAAAAATAAAAACCGCACAGGCGATCAAATACTACCAAAAGAAAGCTCTACTTGTGGGGAAAAAAGGACGTCAATTTTGTTTGGGAGCCACGCCGCACGACCGCGCAATTGTCAGTTAAAGCGACGCAGTGCCAGAAGCTGAAATTTCACCTTGGCAGGAGGGGGGTATATGTGCCCAGTAAGCAAGTGGCTAATGACCTGCAAGACCACTGATGAGCTAGTTAATTCATACCACTTCCAGCTGTAGGACACTTCTGCAGGAGCCTAACATTGCACCCACAATTCGCTGATCGGATGCAATGCTTTGCAGGCTCCAGGAGAAATAAAAAAATGCAAAAAAAAATAAAAAATTCTACAGCAAAAATGTGTGCATGATTATTTCCCTTAGACCCCTTCACACAGGCGTTTTCCAGGCACTTTTGGGCTTAAAATAGCACCTGAAAAACGGCCACCTGCTTTTTCATCTGCAAAAACCAAGTTAAAGCAAGCCCGCGTCCCAGTGTGAAAGCAGCCTAAATAGTGAACTTGGCATTTGAAACCCCCAGGACATTATACATTTTATGAAAACAGAGGCCTTGTAGAATAAAAAGATAGTAGTTGCAAATTTTTATGCTTGATATGGATGTTTTATCAAATGTATATTTTTAGGAAAAATTATATTAAATTTGTTTTAGTGCAAACACAATATAAAACCCATTTTTGGCAAAATATAAAAAGATACAAGGGCCGTGTTTGCATACAAAAGATATGTACGGGTGTTCCTTCCCAATGTAGGCAGTCCCATTCATGTGAACTGGGACACAATTTCACATCCGTGCAGGTCCCCGGATGTGTTTGGGAACTCACAACCACCTACACAGCTGTCAAGCCCGTTTGAAGAAGGCCTAAGGGGATATGGCTGACTCACACCAGAACACCCCCCCCCCCCTTTTTATGTTTTTATATAAAGTATATGTCGAAATACCTATTTTGAAAATGTGAATATTTCATAACTTCCATTTGAAGCAAGGTGATGTCAAACTCCACACAAAAACAGTAATCTAGATCGACAAATTTTACTTTCCCTTTCCTCTAACTGCATTGCAATGTGCATCCAAGGACAGTAGTGGTCAACCCTAAGAAATTTATAAAATGAAAATATAAAAATGCTTAGAGCAGCTTTGGGTTACTATATTTGAGAACAATTGTGCTCTTAAAGCAAATCTCCCACGCCAAATCAAATTTTTGTTTAGGTGTTATTTATATTGTTAATAGCGCTGCATTGCTACACTCACTGTTCTGATGTCCCACGGCCGCTCCGCTGTCATTTGGTCCGAAATCTTTAGTTATATTCTGCTTCTCTTTTTCGTTGCCATCTTAGGTTTGGGCATGAAACCCCCATGAGCAGAAACTTCCTGGTTGCGGTGGATGCTGTCCCACCACTCGATCTTGCGCGTGCGCACTGGCGTGGGGATTGCCTGATGTCTTGCTAAGGGTCCCCCGACAGTTCTGGTCTCCGTGCCTCACGTTATACCACCGATCGCTGCCTTTGTCCTCGCTGTAATGGAGAATTTTGTAATGCCCGCCCTCCTTGCTTTGTTTATGTCACGCGTCACTTCCTGCTAAGGAAATAGCGCGATATTTCCTAACACGGCTGCGCAGTGAACTCGGGGAGCTATGGAGAGAAGCTCCCAGAGGGCACTGCATTTAGCAGGAAGTGATGCAATGCCCGGATAAGACCCGCAGTGTTACAAACCGGAAGCCACAGGACTGTAAAGGTACTGTACCTAATCTGAAAAAAAAAATGCCCGTTTTTACTATATTGCATAATGGGAAGTTTATTAGGAGGATGTTGTAAATAGGGTGGAGATCCGCTTTAAATTTTGGTCACTATGGTTCTTTGAAAACACAGTAAGGCCACATTCACAACATAGTGGTTAGAAAATGTGTGTTTTGCTGAGTTTGGGGTGCAGTGAATGGACAACAAATGACACTGCATGTGATGCACGCATTTTTCATACATTTTATCAATTCACAAAACACATGTGCCGTGACTGCGACACCATTTAATGAATGGTATCACATATGATGCGCACGTTTTTTATGCACTTCGTAAATGCACAAAAACGCAAGCCATGCTTTTGCTACCATGTGTTTGTTAATGGCACCTAAAAAAGTTGCAAAACTGACCTGCAAAAAAACAAAAAAAACTCACGAAGCTTAAAAAAGGTACATGAGCCACTTTGCCGTGTTTGTCACACTCAAATGAATGGGCTGCCCTATGCATATGGCGCAAAAACAAGCATATAAAAAAACAGTGAGATTTTGCCCATGTTCACAAAATTATACAGTGTAAACGCAGCCTGAAGTATTCTATGATGAGTATATTTATTGCAGCCAATTACTTAGGGTTTTACCAAATTCTTAGTTTACTAGTAACATCTGTTTGACATCTGCTTGTAGAAAGTTCAATGCAGACGCAATGCGTTGGGTTATGGCAAATCACTGCAATGTGCGGGTTTATGTCATCCGACCAGTTTGGATATGCCTAAATACACCCCCTATAATAAAATGGAGCTTTTACAATGCTTTTGCAGGCTTGATTAAAAGTATATGAAAAATAGTCCTATTATTATTTTATTATTGAACACATTCAGTTACTACAAATTTTCTGGGAGATTATGCAGCAGTCTGTAAAAAGATTCCATCAAAGATAAAGATATATGCTTATATTATGAAGAAAATAAAGATATTTTATGAAATGAGAATCTGCTGAAACCATTAAATATAATTAACACGTTCATCACCCTTTGCTTGCAATGATATAGCTTTTTAAAAGTAGGTCAGGTCCCTGAAAAAATATCTGCTCCTGTCCCTACCATGACATCTTGCTAATTGACACTACTGAACATACATAGTATAAGAGGCAATATTCTGGTAGCATTATGGGGGCAAAGCTTTAATTCATGGGTCACACCTGTTTATACTCTATGTTATAGAGAAAAAGTCCTCATTTATTGGTACCACATTTTGTGTGTTTTAATTCACTTGCATGCTCCTTTTTAGCTGCCTGCACAGAGATCTCATACTATATAGGGAGAGTAGAATACGCTTAACTCAAAAAAATTATTTAACACACAAAGATAAGGATGTTTATTTCAGTCATTATGCATTTTCAAATCACCACAAACTTGGCTGAGAATGACAGGATTTTTGTAAGCAAAGCCAGCTATAAATTATGGCTGCCTGGGTTATGCGCCACCTACAGGAGGTTGGACACTGGCAAAAAACGGACAGGAAGTCCTCCCCTAGATATCCCCTCCCATACAGGAAGTACCTCAACAAGCAATGAACCACTACAGAGGGGAGGGATCTCTGTGTCCCATGCTGTAATCCAAGAAACAGATTTTACAGGCAAGTAGAAAAATCCAGTTTTATTCATCATACATTACAGTATACAGTGCAGCTATTAATTATCCATAACTACCTGGGATGTCCCAAAGACATGCCCATGAGGGGAGGGAGACAACCACCAGGGACAGACAAAAAAGAATCTATACAGTATCCTGCAAAAACATTGCAACCAAATGCAGTATTCTCAGTGGCTCTTAAATCCACCTGGTAAAACCTAGAAATGGTACGATCCAAAATAAGCCACACTGCAGCCTTACAGAGGACTGCTGTGTAAAATATTATTATTTTTTTTTATTCCAAATATGAAATTTAGTCGACAATTTCTATAAGAGATAATTAGTGCGCAAGCCGAGAAAAATTACAAGATGTGAGCCTACTGCTAACCTTACCCCTGCACTTTATATTCAATGTTGTGTACAGTATTACACATACCTGGCCCCTGCACTCTATAGGATATGTTGCATATTACATAATGTTCAAGGTGTTTTTTTTCTCTCATACGTTGCTCATTTCTGTATCGTTTTTGAAAAAAAATAAAAATTCCGTACGCTGGCACAAAGTGTTAGCTTTCCTGTGAATGTTTAGTTTCATGTAGTAGTTTTTTTGGTGCATACTTATAGCACAGCAATTATGGGGTATTTTGTAGGTATAACAAGGACTACTGACTGTGTAACGTACCCAAAGTATTGTAGACTTGGCCATTATTTAACCATGCTTTTTAAAGTAGGGTGACCAGACATCCCCAGTTTCAGGGGATAGTCCCCTGATTGAGGACACTGTCCCTGGACCAAGTCTGTCCCTTTTTTTAATCCCAGATTGGATTTAATAGGGGGCAGGGGCAATTTCAAAGACAAAGACAATCGGTGCAGAATTAAAATAAAAAAAAATAGAATTACACACCCCTGCTCCGTCGTGCCTACTAGCATAGAGGGGTTGTATTTTCCCCATTATCTGTGCCCCTTTCTGATGATCACGTGCTGGTCGGAGCGACGGGAATATTTCTTCAGTTTCAGGTGCCCATTCAGCTTCGCTCGCATGTTCTTCTGCCTTGGCTCAAATTCTGGCCAGCCACCTGCCTTCCCTGGCGGAGTGATCTTCCTCCGCTCCCCATCCAGTAGTAGCCGGGGCCCAAAGAGTAAGACTTGAGAGGCTGTGAGGTGGGCGGCGACGGGCAGACAGTTGCAGATTGTTGCCATTACTAGTAAAGAAAAAATATGTCCCCGGATTTCATTGAAAAAATCTGGTCACCTTATTTTAAAGTGATTGTAAAGTCTCTCACTGAAGGAATTGCACAGATCTGCCCTGAACCTCCTCTTCTAGGGTCCTCTGCCAGGACTCCTGTCTCCTCTACTTCTGCAAGTGGCCCCATACTAAGTGCTTGCTATGGTAGCACTCATGCAAGCTTGAGCTCTGCGTCCATAGACAGTGACACAGATCACATGGCTCTGCCTCACCCCGTCACAGAATTTGACAACAGTGGGAGACAGTGGCTTAGCTGGTTGAGCAAAGCCTATGAGCGGGAAGAGAGGACAGAGCCGCTACAGAAGGGCACAGCACTGGATCCAATTAGCATTAGAGGAATAGTTTGGGGGGGGGGGGGTGATACTATGATACTGCTACTTATTTTTACCTTAAGGCAGAGATTTAGATGTCAGTTGAACACTCATCCAATCCTATATCCTCCAGTGCGTATTTAACCCATAACTTTGATCAACATTTCTAATGTATGACCCTTCTTTTTTATCTTACATTGAGTTGTTCTGTCCAGCAAGTTTTCTGGCTTCAAAGTATCCAATTGACTACATGGGCTGGGAAGGCGTGGGCGCGTGTCCTTAAATGTACTGTTTTTCACCTCAATCCCCAACATTCAGAGTTGGCAAGGCCCTAAAACCCCAGTATAATATCTCTATATCAGTGTAGCAATAGTTCAGCCTACTGCTTAATATTCGGTTCACACTGCTGCAACCAACAGAGGTTCAGCGTACCACAACTCACAGCATTGCTCATCCTGCATTATGGTGTACTGCATTACATTTTGTTTGCTTGGAAACAAAGGTTAACCAAGGACTTTTTGTGTTCCTGAAATGCTTGTTTTAATTCTCCAAATGTGAGTACCCTGTATGCTTTTTACTTAATAAAATCATCTTGAATTAACACACTACACTAAGAGAAGCCGCTTCTCTCATCCTACGTATGAACCTGTGGATTCACTCCATATTATGACCCTATGAGATTTATCGGTCTGGTACCAGAGTGGAGGCATGCTATAGTGAATATATGATGCTCATATGACCACCTATAGCCTAGCGGTAAGAGGCCCGGTAAATTGGTATGCGTTGGAGGATTTTCTGCGTAAGAGGCCCGGTAAATTGGTATGCGGTGGAGGATTTTCTGCGGTAAGAGGCCCGGTGTGTTGGTGTGCAGTGGAGGATTTTCTGCGGTAAGAGGTCCGGTGTGTTGGTGTGCAGTGGAGGATTTTCTGCGGTAGGAGGCCCGGTGTGTGGTGGAGGATTTTCTGCGGTAAGAGGCCCGGTGTGTTGGTGTGTGGTGGAGGATTTCATAGTTCACCTCAGCTTGTCATATTTACACTGTGGGTGATGCCATTTCTTGGAACATGAACTCTTCACGCTCAATGACAGTGGATTTTTGTGTACATAGTTTATGTTTGTATTTCTAGTGTTGCATATCTTTATACAATTTCATTGCTTACTTGAATGCAAAAAATAAATAAAAAATCAATGTACGAAGGAGTTAATGGATACAGAGATGCATTAATCTGTGCCTTATGAGTTCAACATCAACATTACACTTTACTTGTCATTTTGTACACTATAACCCTTGAACTGTATATTCATTAATACAATGATCTTGCTGGCATTAATGTGAAAAAATTATTCTATTTAACATTAATGGCAGCAAGATCATTGATAGAGATATATATTACACAAACACGCATTAGTGTATTGTGCATAGATTTACATGGAACTGTGTATACGTCTGTAACCCTGTTGCACTGATTCTTAATGTAAAAACTGCAACGTTCAAAAGAATCACATCAACCTCATATAGTACTAGCTCGCAGCTGCCTCTTCCCTGCCCTGCAATTTATTGCTTATTTAAATTTGAAACAAGCTGACAAGATGATATAATTGGCAAAATACATCATGGATATATTCAATGTTTTGCAAATGTACTGGATGATGTTCCACGCCATTGGTTTTGTTACATGCAGAGGACTTTAAACACAAATTCTAAAAAGTGGCAATAAAAAGCAGCAGACATGCATATAACTAGGTTCTTGCACTTACCATGCCATTTGCCTTTATACACTGTTCCAAACGATCCTGATCCTATTCTAGTAGATAGCACCACCTCACTGGCTTCGATTTCCCAATAGTAGCTGGAATCTCTCTGTCCCCGTGAGCGCTGCAAAATAAAGAATTACTAAACAAAAGGTACATACATAAAAGATGCCCATACATGACGGTCTCTTGTTGTTTAGCCTTAATGTTTTCTGACAGTTGCTGGCCTTTACGGCTGTGAGGCAGAGCAGCCTCCCGATCATGTGACTGCTCTTCTTAATGCCATCCCATGATCAGGAGCCTGTTCCACTGGCACCCGATCAAAAGCCCTGACCAAGAGCTGTTTGCGACAGCTCAGTCAGTGTACTGGAAGCACATTGAGCAGCTTTCAGCATTCAACCCCAGATCACTGTGGTTGCATACGTGCAGCAATTGGGTGTTAAAGCCTACTTTACTCACTGCTGCATACAGTACATGTGTTATTCAATCGGGAAGAGGTTAAGGGACTGAATTTAATTTTTTACTTTTGTTCGAATCAGGTGAATTTTACAAACCCATGTAAGTCGGAGGCAAAAACTGTATGAAGCAGGTAAAATGCAGGTCAACAAATTGTAAATGATCTCTGAAGAGTTTCAAACTGATGGTAAACTGAAGCAAGTTCAAAGCCCACTGGCACAGGTACCAACTTATACTGCAAAGGGCTCATGCCAACAACTGATGTTTTGTACAATATGTACAACTATGTGTGACATGTATATTCATAGAAGCTGAGCTGAACCCAAAAAAAGTTCTGCCATTATAATTTAATATGAACTTCCCCATCATGCTCTGTGTAAGCTTAACCATCATGATGCTATGGGAAGAATTCTGAGTCTTGGGGTCCAAATAATCGCAGAACTTCAAGCACTGCATGGTTTTAAAAGTATAGCCACTAGTATAAAAAAAATGTGACAGGAGCTTTAATTTTAGTGACTTTGTTGTAAACTTAAGAACAACTTCTCCAGAATGCTGATAGATACAGAGGTCAGTGATTGCTTTTACTGCTTGCGCAGAATACATAAATAAATGCAGACATAATGTCACAGCATTGACCACCACATATGTGGTCTTTCTACAAATCCAAGACTGTTCTGAATGGCATTTCTTACGGAATCAAGAAAAAGGGGATCACTTTTCCCACTTGTCTAAACAATGCTTTTACCGAGATCACCAGCTCGGAATTCAAGCCCCTCACACCGTGGAGTGGTGTAGCCCACAATCAGTCTACTCCATCTCTGCCCTGCAAGCGCACCACATCCAATTACTCCTGTAATCCATTGAAAACATGTATTCATCCATGCATAATATTGACAGGTTGTATTTAAAATTCAGTATGACACTTACAATCTTGTTTTTTTCCTGGTTGCTGGACATTGTAGACTTCTCTCTGTGAGTTGGAGCTGGGGTTTTGGACTGAGACCATCCAGTGGGACTCAAATTATTGGGACTCCCTGACAACAAGATGGATGAAGATTAGAGCACAGATCATATTATAACAGGTCAGTAAAATAGTTTAGAAGAAAAAAGCATTTACCCGATTCACTGTGAATTCTTACAGCATCCTGGAAGACAAACCATAGAATGTCATTAATTAACTTTTTATTGAAACAGTGCTAAAAACAAGCCGAATGGTTAACACCGATATATGATCATACTTGCTGTATACTATCTTGCGGTCTTTTGCATGCGTCAATTTTTTAGGGTACAGTGCATAAAACGCTTCTAAGAGCTTGTTCAGGAGGGCATCAGGGACGGATCGCTTTTCAGAGGGTGGTTGACAAGAGGCTGGGAGGCAATACGTCACCTTCTCAACACATGCATTAACCCTGGAAAGGCCGAACCCACCAAATCTCAACCACATGCTCTGCCACAGGCCAGACAAATGGCTGCCTGTTCTTTAGGTGGGTGGTAAAACAGTTTTTTCAACTGATTGTTTTTACTGCCCACCCAGTCTGAACAAGCCCTTAACCCTTCTGTGTCTAGGTGTCTCAGATGCCTGTTGAAAAAAACAACCACAAAACAGGGAAGGGCTCTACTTAGTAAGCTACAGCATGTCCACTTGTAAAAGGACCTGTTTTCAGAGACAGCTTTAATCAGAATTCAGATTTAGAATACTTGAATAATCTTTATTGCTTGGAAGCAAAAGTAATCTGTGGAGAAAACCTTTCTACATTTACCACAACCTAGCTGAGTGTTGCAGGACCACACCAGTTTGCAAGCCGGTGCAATCCCTTATTGCATGTTACCATCTTAAATCCACGAGAACTTAAATGATATTAGGTCAAAAAGAATCATCTATACAAATTGGATGCCAATGTCAATGAAAGTGATCATCATGCAGATTTTATTATGGAAAGAGTGCTGGTCCGACAGTGAAGGATGCAAAAATGGAAGATGCAATCCTTTTAAATTGACATTTCATAGATTGTCTTTTTTAACAATAAGTTAGGCATTCCATGACCATTCCCAAGTTACTCCAGGTATGTTAAAAAAAGACAAATGGCAAATATTTCACCTACTCAATCCCAAAATGATTTTGTAACACTTTACTAGTCACACAGGCTTAAGCAACAAAAGCATGCATTAAAGCTCTACTAAACCTTTCAACACATTTGGTGTTGGAAATTGTGTGGTTTCTGTGTTTCATGTTATGCCTGTACATGCTCTACACATCTGGATCAATGACAGTCTCATTTTAATTACTTCGGAGATTTGTAAACAAAGCTCTGAAATTCGCCAAATGTAAGTGACTTTAAAGGGTAAGGTGACTTACCAAAAAGCACACTATGCTGTGTCATACAAGTATATAAGCATAGTATGCTAAACCTACCTTCCAGCCAAGTACCAATTTTAAGCCCAAAAATATAGGCCAAAACATTAAAAAGAAGCCGTTTAAAATCTTCCAAAGCCTGCGATGACTCCTTCCCCCATTATTGTGAAGACAGAGCAGTCATTGGAACCAGCACCCTCATGGTGCCACAGGACCCACCGGCACCCTCCTGGTGCCACAGGACCCACCGGCACCCTCCTGGTGCCACAGGACCCACCAGCACCCTCCTAGTGCCACAGGACAGACCAGCACCCTCCTAGTGCCACAGGACAGACCAGCACCCTCCTAGTGCCACAGGACAGACCAGCGCCCTCCTAGTGCCACAGGACAGACCAGCACCCTCCTAGTGCCACAGGACAGACCAGCACCCTCCTAGTGCCACAGGATCGAGCCGCTGCTTTGTTCTTTTGGGCCACACATGTGCAATGTTATAGGCTTATCTTTCACCTATAAGCTCATCAGCTATGATAAAAGAGAGAAACACTGCCCATGTTTGGTCTGAAAGAACAAGATGACACTTTCTCCTATGCACTAAGGGGTGCTTATCCAAACAGCTGCTCAGTCTCTACAATAACTAGTGTTGGAGCCATCACAAACTGTAGAGAATTCTAAAAAGGTGTAATTTTAATGTAGTTTTGGTCTACATCAGTGTTTCTAAACGCCAGTCCTCAAGGTGCCTCAACAGGTCATGTTTTCAGGCTTTCCATTTTTGATGATGGATCGTACGATTTTCGGATCGTGTGTACACTACTTTCGACAGCCGATCACAACCGTTCATCCGATATTATTCGATCGGACAAGCTCGAAAATTTTCCTCGTACGATGTCAGATCGTACGATTTTCGTTTAGTCCAGGCATCCTCAAACTACGGCCCTCCAGCTGTTGCGGAACTACAAATCCCATGAGGCATTGTGAAACTCTGACATTCACAGACATGACTGAGCATGATGGGAAATGTAGTTCCTGAACAACTGGAGGGCCGTAGTTTGAGGACCCCTGGTTTAGTCAGTACAGCCGTCGTCCGACAATACAATACAAATACATTACAACACATGACATCACTTCCGATCATTTTTTTCTATCGTACGATAATTTTCGTGAGTTTAATAACCTATTTTATTTTACTCGCGATTATTAAGCGAAAAAAGTCGTACGATCCGTCGGCCGATATTCGGAGTTTCCTCTAAGGGAAATCCTGAAGACATGACCTGTTTGAGCAGCCCTGAGGACTGGAGTTGAGAAACACTGCTCTACATTCTTTGAACTAAAAGGGAGCCCATGCTAGAAGGTAGATTTTATTACACTATACTGCTATACTCTTAGGAAACGGCATAGTGTGAATTTTGTTAAAGATGAACTAGCCCTTTAAATTTTATGAACACAGCTGACAGTTCAAGAGCAGGTTTAGGCAAAAGGAATAAGAGTTTCAAGAAGTGTCAAATCGCATGTCAAAACGGCGGTATTTGCCGCAAATTTCCGGTGACTTGTCATACTCTGCTCCCTATAACAGAATGCTGCGGAAGTGCTGTGGCGGCCAACTGCGCATGCGCGATGCGTTCCAAACGCATCTGCGATGCGTTCCAATGGATTTACGATAGTACACACCAGCGAAACCTTGTTCGCCATCCAGGCTCTTTCCTTAACATCCCCGTGGATTGGAGGGTGTTAAAAAAAGAGCCAGGAGGCCGAGCGAGCTGTCCGAACGAAGAGAGGACGTGAGGCCAACTGGCCACTCTCCCCTAAGTCCATGTCGCCCTGAATGCCGGCTTTGGTGGTGTGTACTGTCGTAAATCCATTGGAACGCATCACAATTGCGTTTGGAACGCATCGCGCATGCGCACTAGGCCGCTACGTCACTTCCAGAGCATTGTATGATAGGGAGCCGAATATGACACGTCGCCGGCAATGGCACCGTCCTAATCGGTGCGACACTGAATCTGCGGCGCTGCACCGATATCAAAAAGTAGTTTCTGTACTACTTTTTGCCTTTTCCACCCGCGATTTACATTGACATCTCTGAAACCTGCACAGATGTCTCTAAAATCGCAGCCGAAATCAGGACTGCCAGCGGGAGTGAAATCGTGCAAGTTCAGCTGAACTTGCATGGCTTCACTCAAGCAGCCCAGTGTGACTCTGGGATAAATGCACAACTGCTCAGGTGCTAAGCATAGCATAGACTTCTATGGCTGCCCATACATAAGCTCAAGGACTGATGAAAGGGAAGCCAATAGAAGTCTATGTAGCCGTTTAGCATTTGCATAGTAATACATCCATGCAATTTGGGAAAAGCCTTGAATAAATTATTTTAAAGTGGTTGTAAATGGAGGTGTATTTTTTACCTTAATACATTCTCTGCATTAAAAGGTAAAGGCTCCCCTTATACTTACCCGAGACTCTCACTCTCCCTACTGGATATGGAGGCAGCAGCCCTTGGCTCCTGCTGCTGTCACTTACAGGCAGTAAGCAGACAGCAAGGGGTGGGGCCGAGCAGCACTCTGTGCGTCTATGGACACACAGCACGCGACGCAGGATTGAGCCCACACAAGCGCCCCCATAAGTGAGGTAAGCATGACTTAATTAAGTTTTCAAATCACCAAGCATAATATTTCACAAAATCAGAGAGGTTGGGAGGCTTTGAAAATCACACTTTACAAGAGAATAAGAAAATCAACATAAAGACATGCAGAAACAAAAATCACAACTCCATGCTTCAAATATACAAAACAATATTGAGATGATTTAAATTGATTAAAAATCTCATCAAGCCCAACAATAAAGGAATTAAAATATCACCAAGTATTGGTGTATATGAGAGCTTATACCTATTACAATCTGATTGTACAATCTTCCATAGTTTTACCAGAACAATGTAATGTGATGTGGTTTTGACAAACCACAATCTCCGTGTGAAACAGGTTAACCTCTGTCTCCTCTGCCCATGTTTGTATGATTTTACTACTTTTGACACAATAAAGCCACCATTGCATCGTGTGGGAGTGCAGCCGATCGTCTTCTTTTGTTCAATGTAATGTGAGGACCCGTTAATCTATGCAGTCTAATTCTTCAAGCAGGCCTACCTATCAGAAGATCTAAAAAGGATATTGTACAATCTGATTATAATATGGACAGTCAGCTTGAGGTGGTTTGGGCTTACAAGAAGCATGATTACAGTAAATACTGAACTTACAAAATGCACGTGATGAATGAATACACCCGACAGATGTGCACCTGTGTCCAGAGTATGAACATTAAAACAAAATCTTACCATGTTTTTTTATTCCCCCTTCTTACTAGTATTGCTGGGTTATCTTCAAAACACACTCATCTACACAGGGAATCCAGAGTTGTCTCACTGCGATCCACTGTTTAGGTGACATAGCTAGTGTTTTGCCCCACCATCTTTGCCCTCTTCAGCTGGCTGCATCTTTGGGAGTCAAGCAGCCATCTCCCGATAAGGCACCGATGCACCCTCTAGCACAGTGGTTCTCAACCTGTCTAGTGCTGTGACCCCTTGATAAAATTTACCAAGTAGTGGGGACCCCTAACATTAAAATTATTTTCGTAGCGTGGGTCAGCACCTAAGGCAAGACAAGTAATTTGCACCTCTAACCCATGGACATTTAGCGCTCTGAGTCCCTCCCACTTGTACAGTATCAAAACCCCTCATGGTACTTTTTAGAATGTACCACTCTTTCCCTTTATGTCTCTCTATCCTAATTTCTTGTTTTTTTCCCCCCTTCTCTAGCCGTCTTTCTTGGTCTTTCTCTCCCTTTGTTCACCCATCTTTTCCTTTCCCTTCTATGTATTCTCTATTTTTAATCTTTCTCTTACTCCTTGGTGGGGGGGGGGGCTGGGTGGGATGAGGGGATTAGGCGCTCTTGAACAAGGTCATCTGCTGATCTGAGAACTGTAGTGGGGACTTTAAATGGCAACTATAATCACAGGTAGTGTTGACTTTGTGGCGTCTCGTAGCAGTGACACCTATGCCGGAATCAGGAGATAGGGTCTCCTCCAGCCCCTCCCACTTCACATTCCTCACCAGTCAGCTGACCTCTAGCCTCTTGCCCCCACCAATGCTGTGAACTGAATGGGCGGCTGCAACGAGGGTGAGTGGGAGACCAAGGTCTCCAGGAACAGCCCAGCTGGGCAGCCACAAAAAGGCAGGGAGAGTGGTGCAGGCTTCAGGAACAGCCCAGGATTCAGGCACCCCTGGCAAATCAACATTTGACCCCAAAGGGGGTCCCGACCCCAGGTTGAGAACCACTGCTCTAGCAGCTATGTGTGCCAGGTCCTGCAGTCTTCTAGGAGATGCAACTTTAGTATCCCAGGAGGCTGCAGCACCAAGTACATGGCATTCTGGCCTAGGGCAGAATGGTAGTGTGGCACATGGCCCGGATTAATTTATATATTATATAAATAAAACATTATATATTTTTTTACACACACATTAATATAAGTCGTTTTAACAGCAAATAGTTAAAGCGATTATAAAAAGAACCGAAACTGTACTTTAGAGTCTCTATTGCAATCTTTTGAGGTTGAATTACTCCATGTTATATATGGCTTCAGAAGATCAGGCTGGTTTGTATCAAAGCTCTAACTGTTAATAAAAATATTACCATATTTATCGGCGTATAACACACATCCTAACTTAGATGAAAGTTTCAGGAAAAAACGTTCCACAGCCCCCTGTGTATAACACGTAGGCACAGTTTACCCTCTATTTTCAGGGTAAAAAAATGAGTGTTATGCGCCAATAAATGTATACAATTTATTATATATATATAATTATATAAATTTATTGGCGCATAACACAATTTTTTTTACCCTGAAAATAGAGGGTATGTATATTTTTATATATATATATATATATATATATATATATATATATATATATATATATATATATATATATATATATATATATATATATATATATATATATATATGAAATAATAATATATATAATTGTATTAACAGTTAAAGAGCTTTGAAACAAACCACCCGATCTTCTGAAACCATATATAACGGAGTGATTCAACCTCAAAAGATTGCAATAGAGACTCTAATGTATAGTTTCATTTATTTTTTTATAAATCGCTTAAACTATTTGCCGTTAAAACTAATAAAACGAGGCGAGGACTTGTTTTAAAGCGCTTTTACCACTGGTTACAAATATGTGCTGTAAATATGTTACATGCAAATAGAACGTTTGCTTTTCTGCCAAAAAAAATAATTAAAATGCAGAAAATAAAGATTTGACATAAAAAATACAAAAAAAAAAATGTTGTCTCCCCTTGCAACAGAAATGCGTGACATCACTGTGCCTCTCTGCTGCCTCTTGGGTATTTGAAATCCCATGAGAATGTATACTGCTGCAATGGTCTGGGGGCGTTCTCACAGGATTTTGAGTATCCATCCATCCCAAGTGACAGTGGTGAGATGCATGTAAATCATGTCTCCAAAAGTTGGGATGGAGACAAGCATTTTTTTTTTGATGGCAGAGGTTGGAAAAAAGAATTAGGGGTCCACTTTAATGTCCATAGTCTGGGCACAGGTGCACTAGGTAGTGAAACAGCCAGTTGTGTGTACTGAACACAGCTGAAGGCATTCTTTTAATCTGGAACTTAAGCGTATAAGTGGAACCGCTGGCCTATCAGTTGCCCCTGTCACTACAAGATCCCACACTGACAATGTTCCCCTTTCTGATCTGAGAGGCCTTGTGTCTTCCCAATTAAAACTTTGGCCTAGGAGATCTTATAGGCCAGAACTTCCAAAGAAATGCTAAAATATAAAAGGGGTGGATGTTAGGCTGCTTTTAGGATCACACCAAGCAAGTAGGTTACAACATCTCAGTGCCCTCAAGCATTGCAAATCAGGCACAACAGGGAGAAGACAGAGCAGAACCATTCAACAGATCATTACAAGAAAGCAAGCCCGGAAATACGTACTCTGCCCCACAAACAGAAACGTCTGCCCCGGGACACGGGAGAAGTATTGAGCCAGTTATTCTAGTTATTATAATGGGATACAAGAAGAATAAAAGAACATATAAAATGTATCTAGATAGGAAGAAACAAGTTAAAAGGAAAAAATATATATAAATATGTTTATATAGCCATGCTGGCGTAACCCTTTAAATGTTGTCATTACTGCCACTCATTAGAAGCATCTGCCCTGCTAAAGCAGAACTCCAACCCAGATAATAAATGCATAATGTCAGCTTAGTGAAATACCTCCTGTTTTCCCATTTCACATTATTTAAATGTTATTTAGATTTATAGGAATATTCTTCCAGCTGTGCAACAATAAGTGTTACACAGCCACATCCTGTCTCTTCCAGTGCTTTGTACTGCCCATCGTCTGGGAAAACCCCCCCCCCCCAATGAAGGGGCATAATTTCACCAATTATGGGGTATGATGCCTTCTATCTAATTACACTCACGATGTGGCACAATTCCTCTCACCGACACCAAAGATGGGGCATTTGTTTACTCCTACTGATGCCAGGACATTTTCTTCTTCCAATGGCCACAGTCCAGTCCCTGATTAAGCCTGAACAGTAAACTGGCCCTTTGTTTAGAAATTTTGGAGACCCCTGCTCTAGAGAGACTATAGAGATGCCATGGCACCATCTATGCTGCTGCTGGGAGGCATGGAATGGGTATCTATTCTCATATAATCCTGCCCAGTAATGCCCCTGTCCATAGCCACAAACTACCGTACATTTAAAATCCCATAGAATGATGCATGTAGTTTCCAGATTAGATACGATGTTGCACACCAAACATTCTCCTAGTTCCTTAGGATAGCAAGACGACTGGGAAGAACAAGGGCATTACAGGTACTTGAAGATTATTTTCATGTCAAAAGAGGCAACAAATTTAGAAATTTTATTTGTGGATGTACTGGTCATTGTAATACAATTATTTGGCAGAGGCAAGTTAATCCTGGAGTTGAGCTTTAAGTTTTATAGAGTGAACTAAACATTTATACCCTGGCTCCTAGAAAGTGCTTGCTGCGTGCCTCTGTTGCTAAAAAAGCAACTTTATTATAAGACCTTCCAGTGTCAAAAAGGCCTCAACTGTCCTGCCACCGATCTTTGCTCAGAAGAAGCTAAAGCTTGTTGATGAATCTTCAGCATCCAGCAATTCAAGCAGTGCCATACGCCTGGTCTCCCACTGGGTGCACTGGTTCCATCTGCAGAGCTCTACCTACTACAGGACACAGTAGTAACACAGGACATTGGAAGACTGAATTGCTGCACTTAGCAGGAAGCCGATGATTCTTGCCGCTCTTCAAGACAAAGGTTAACGACATGACAGGAAAGTATTAAAGTGGAATCCCTGCCTAACAATTGGTTTAAAAATGCCTCCCCCCCCCCCCCTCCTGCTACCTATGCGGACTATCATGTGAAAAAAAATGTGTATACCGTATATACTCGAGTATAAGCCGAGGCATTTAATTTTACCACAAAAAATAGGAAAAACCGTATTGACTCGAGTATAAGCCTAGGGTGTCCATCTGCATACCTCACTGTGTCCATGACTAGGCTAATGTTTAACATGGGAGTCTATGGAAGGGGTGCCTGGCTTTGAAAAATCGGTGCTCCCATCCATAGGCCCCCAGACAACAAACTTTGCACACTTGTAGAGGAAGAGTGGGGCTACATGTGTGCCAAGCTTGGGGTCCAAGGGACCTAAGGCTGGCCGGTACCGGGTCCCCAAATTCCAGGAGATCAGGCACAAAAAGGTGACTCTAGCATAAGCCAAGGGGGGCATTTTCAGCACATAAAAAATGTGCTGAAAAACTAGGCTTATACTCGAATGTATACGGTACTTTTCAGTCTACTCTGTTTTTGTTATGTGATCGCCAGTGTCAGTGAGCAGCAGCTGCAGAGAAGTGAGAGCTGGACGACTGGGATATCCAGATATCACTTATAGACTCCCAGTGTACCAGCGATCTCTCCTCTCCCCTGCAGCAGCCACTCACTGACACAGGGGACCCAAATCCCATGACAAACAGAAAGCTGAAAATAGGTAACTATACATTTTTTTTCTTTCTTTACACAGGTTAGTTAGCCTTGGTAGCAGGATGATGAAAGGGACATGTTTAAGACTAGTTATTGTTAGGCAGGAATTCTATTTTAAGTATTTTCTTTTTATAAAGACCTTCTTTCTATTCCATCTACAATCACGTTAAAATTTCCCTCCATCACATAATTTTTGAAGAACGACAATGTTTTTATTTATTTTTATAGCTGAAATTAACACAAATTTCCAAATATATATTACAATCCACATTATAATCACTGCATTATCTTGTACCCAAATGTATCTCAAATAATTGTAGTGAATTAATGCGTATGTTCAACCAAAACCATTTTTTATAGTTTTGGATGGAGTTAGAATGCCTGTCAGGTTTTTACTGCTATCCGATCCTCGGGTATGGAGATTCTCTGCACCGCTTGTTCTGCTGACAATGACTTTCCAGCAGTAGTAGAGACCAAATCAAAGATGTTTTGGTTTAGTGGAGTAAGGGAAATCTAGAAACTAGAACTACAGGATTATTTGTTTAAAAATAAATAAATCTCGATTCAACCCCCCCCCCCCCTCACAATCCAGCATTTCCACGATTCTATGTAAACAGTGCAGAGCCATTCTCTGTTCACTCACAGCTATCAAAAAAAAAAGAAGCCTCCAGCAAATGTTTATCAACATTGCAAGATGACTATAAACATTTTATCATTTACGATCAAGGTTCTCCAAACTATGGCCCTCCAGTTGTTCAGGAACTACAATGCCCAGCATGCCTAGTCATGTCTGTAAATGTCAGAGTTTTAAAATGCCTCATGGAATGTGTAGTTCAATAGCTGGAGTGTCGTAGTTTGGAGATCCCTGTTTTAGATCAAAGGAATGAACTTGAGTCTGCAAAGAGGTCGGTTTAAACAGTTAAAGAGGAAGTAAAGTCTTCCTGTTTATTTGTACCTACAGGTAGATAAGCTAAGGCTTACCTGTAGGCACTGTAAATATCTTGCACTGTTTAGGAGATATTAGCTATATACGCTGTCGCAATCGGCGCATGTGCACTGAAGGAATGGCCGATTGTGTCATTTCATCAGGGCCCTGTGCCGTAACCGACGGCAACCGCTGGAGTGATGTGATCGCTGCTCTGACCAATCACAGCGCCTGAGCCCACGAGCCCGGAAGAAACTGTTAGCCGTCTCAGCGGTGTGAGGGTGCCGCTGCAACAGCTTCATTCTAAGATAAGTATTTCAACATGAACTAGTATGGGAAGCATACTAGGCCATTTTGCCTTACAGTTTTTTTTAGGGTTTACAACCTCTTTAAAACACAAATTGTAAGCCAGAAATGGGCTTAGTCTTAAAAAATCTGCGTTTTTGCTAGAAAATTACTTAGAACCCCTAAACATTATATATAACGACCCTAGAGAATAAAATGGCGGTCGTTGCAATATTTTATGCCACACTATTTATGCAGCGGTTTTTCAAAACACAATTTTTTTGTGGAAAAATACACTTCAACTAATAAGAAAAAAAAAAAACTAAACGATAAAGTTAAACCAATTTTTTTGTATAATGTGAAAGATGTTTTCCCGAGAATTCTGCGAGAACTGTGATCTTTATTCTAAGCAAAAATAAATAAATCGTGAGTCGTGCAGATCTATTTTTTCAGATTTCCAACTGTGTCCTTGTTGCAGATTTTCCTTCCTGTCTGGGGTAACCGTTGTCAGGGTAGGAAGTACCGAATCTAACAGAGCACAGGGTTGCAGTAAAAACCAGACAGAAGTTCTTATCCTTCTGTACACTATCCAAAACTAGAAAATTTACGTTTTCACCTTGACATATACTTTTTAGGGAACAATTCAATACTTTTTTGCAAGAATGCACAAATCTAGCAATTTAAGGCAGAATATTAAAATGCTTGCACTTTAATACAGTAAAACCTCGGATTGCGAGTAACGCGGTTAATGAGCGTTTTGCAATAGGATTTTTATATTTTTTTTATCCTGACTCAGTTTGCGAGTGTAGTCTCGTAAAACGAGCCGGGTTCAAACCAAAGCGGTGTGCAATACCGCATTTGGTCAGAGGTGCAGGGGGGCGCCAGAGCGGAGTCGTTCAGAAATACTCAGAAAACCTTGGAATTACTCAGTTTCCGATCCTTTCCGAGTTCAGCCGAGCTGTCCTGAGCCTTTCTGAATATTTCTGAGGCACTCTGGCGTCCCCCCCCCTTCCCCAACTCTGGCCACATGCGGTATATTGCATGGCATTGAAGTCAATATGGAACAAATTATTTTTGTTTCCATTGACTTCTATGGGGAAATTTTGATGTGGGAGTGCTTTGGATTACGAGCATTCTCCTGGAACTGATTATGCTCGTAATCCAAGGTTCCACTGTACTTTTTTCCAACAAAGTCTTTAAAGTACAGTTCTAGCCAACCCAGGGCAGAATGTGTCTACAGAACACATATTGAAGATTGATAAAATGAGAACAAAGTATCAAGCGATCCAAGAATAAATGAAAATCTGCTGTTACCTCAATCATCCTGCTGTCCACTGGCATTGTGGTGCTGACCATGTGGACATTGGGTGTTGAAGTGGACCGCTGCCTTTGAGAGAGGGAACATTCAGAGGATGGATTTGGTGTTGAAAGGTTGAAGGGTTGAGGGGTAGAATATCTGTGCTGGGAACTATACAAAAAACAAAATTACTTAGAATGTAACTAAAATGAACTTTAGATGTTAAATAACAATAAATGAATATAAAATGTGTAATATAATATATACACACACACACACACATTTTTACATATGACTAGATAGAGTAGTTCTTGTTTATCACAGTATTAAAGACATATAATTGGTGACAGTTATACACCAATACTGTAGATATCATCCACTATAAACCAACAATAACGCATGTGTGTCACACTACAGTCGGCCTATAAAATATTTATTCCTTGTAAAATTCCTGTAGTCAAAATAACAGTATTCTATAAAATGATGTACCTGGCTGAACCACGGGCTGAATCCCGCATTCGCCGCATGGTGAAGGATGGTAATGCAGGCATGCCACCGTCTGCATAATTAGGAGTTGGAACTCTGTCAAGACAAAAGTAGAAAATTCAATTAGTGGGGTATGTTAATTAAAGTGGTTGTAAAGGCTGATTGTTTTTTTCCTAAAACAAACATGTCATACTTGCCTGCTCTATGCAAATGTATTGCACTGAGCGGTCCCTTCTTTCCCCTTCTGGAGTCGCCTACCGACATTGTCCCCTCTTCTATGAGTGCCCCTCAGCAAACCAGCTGCTGTGGGGTCACTTGTGCAGGCGCACTCCTGAGCCACCATGCTAAGGAGGCAATCGTGCAGGCGCCCCCCTAAGCTGGGCTGTGTGCATCCATGGACACATACAGTGCAGCTTAGCCATGCCCCTGCTCCAACCTCACAGGATTTGACAGCCGCTGGAGCCAAAGGCTCGGGCAGAGCTGGTATTGGAAGTTTTTTTTTTTTTACCTTGATACAGTAAAAAATCTTTTGCCTTTAAAACCGGGCAAATTTATAACTGCAGCCAAGAGATATGTAAAAGGAATAAAAGAAAACGTTAACAGCAAGAAAAAAAGGCAAAAGTTATGCTTTAGCTGCAACTTCTAGGAGCACTGGTTGCTAGTATTACCGGAAATCAAATATAAATAATATACAGCAAATGAAAAATGGGAAATTGAGTAATACCAATAAAGAAGCAGAAGGTAGAGAAGACATTACAATTAAGCTGTCAGCAAAGCTTGAATCGACCTTCCGTTTAGAAGAAAGGGCTCAGCTATCATGATAGTGACAAGAGATATCTTTCAGCTGGAATGTAAAATTCTTACACCAGGCTAATGCAACTGGATCTCATGGTACTTTTGTGTCGGCAAAAACACTGCATTTGGAGTGTCCTTAAAATTGCACTGGCACCCACTGAAGATTGCAAAGGCAGTGCGATCTGAATATGGTGCAGGAAACATGCACGGATCGCAGGGTTTCCCGCACCACATTAGTGTGAACCTAGGCTTAAAGTGATACCAAAGTCTCTTTTTTGTTAATATCAAACATGTTATATATTCCTGCTCTGTGCAATGGTTTTGCACAGAGTAGCAGAGATTCTCCTCTTCTTGGGTACATTGCCGGCGCTCCTGGCCTCTCTCTCCTGTGGAGTGCCCCCACAGCAAGCAGCTTGCCATGGGGGCACCCGAGCCACAGCTCCATGTGTCCATTCAGCCACGAAGCCTCGGCCTGGCCCAGCCCCCTTTCTATCCTCATTGGCTGACTGACTTTGACTGACAGCAGCGCTCTCAGCTAATGAGGGGAGTCTGGGGCAGCCGAGACATTCTTGCAACATTGGTGGTCCCTCCCACATGTTGAGTGCCCCCACAGCAAGCAGCTTGCCAAGGGGGAACCCAAGCCAAGCCACAGTACCATGTGTCCATTCAGCCACAAAACCTCGGCCCGGCCCAGCCCCCTTTCTATCCTCATTGGCTGACTGACTGACTGACAGCAAGGCTCTCAGCTAATGGGGGGAGAGTACGGGCGGCCGATACACTCTGGCAACATTGCTGGATCTAGATGGGGCTCAAGTATTAGGGGGGCTGATGCACACAGGTTTTTTTTTTTCTTACTGCATAGAATGTATTAAGATAAAAAAATAAAATAATCTGCCTTTACAACCACTTTAAGAGGGTTTGGAGCAATCCCCTCTAAGTCCTGTCACTCTAGGTCAGAAGTCGAAATGAAAATCTCAATGGCACAAAGGAAAAAAAAAAAACCTTTCTCCAACGACCCCCTCCTCCCTGCCTAGCGCACACACACACACGCACACACACACACACACACACACACACACACACACTAAATGGTTTAAATAGATTTGAATATTTAGCTTGTGGTAGACACAAAAGAAAGCGGCCTATCACTAGAGTGGCCTTGGGTATTTGTACCCTTTCTTCCACCGCTTCGTTTTCATTTCCCAATTCGCACTGGAAAACAGCTGCCACCCATTACTAGGAGTAACCCCAAACTTTCTTTCAAAAAAGGTCCCCATTTACTACTGCGAATGCTTTTGTGTCCCATTACTTGGATTCTATGAAAGCACTACAGCCCTGACATGGCACTTGTCCTCAGTGGGAAAGGGCTGCCTGGTATTCATGGGTGGCCTTATTGAAGATCTTTGTTGATAAAATAGGCTTTAGTAAAAGATAAATAAAGCGGACAATAAAATCGCAGAAATGCTTTTAACATTTGATGAAGCTCAGCACATGTGCTAGAAGTTAATGAGATAATTATTTACACTCTATGTACACTCAGTGCTGGCGTGGTAACACAGCCCTTTGCATGAGCTTCTTTTGCAAACTTTCTATTCAAGGATGATGAAAGCCTGTGGTAATTACTTGGAAGGAGGCCGTGTTTATGCCCTTTGCTCATCCCACTGTCATTTCATTTACAATAATAACTTTGTTTAAATATAGAATAAACTAGTTCATCCAGATGTTTCCCCAAGTGCCTAGATCTCTACTCATCCAATTAGAAGAGCCAGTCTCCAAGCTGGACTGGGTTTATGCAATGACATAAGACAAGCGATCTGTCAGGCTGAGAGGCAGTGCTGCCTGTAATGGTCACTCACAGCAGCTGCCGGACATTGCTCCAGTCCACACACATGGTCGGAACTTTGGTGCTGCAGTGTTCATGGAACTTGTACATGCATGTCTGACAGCGGAAACCATTTAGAAGGAACTTCTGACAGATGTCGCAAAACGCCAACTTCAGGAAAGTCTTTCGTACCTGTCAAAGAGAAAAAGTTCAGGTGATTAAAAAAGTCAGTAAAAGTTAAAAAGATCAATTATTATTTTACAGTATTCATATAGTGCTATCAGTTTACGCAGAGCTTTACACCAATAACCGCAAACAAATATTACACTGATTTAATAGACTCTACAGTAAGCGTGTATGAGCGGTGTCTCCTGTTAGTTGTCATTGCGCCATTTTGCTAAACAACTGTCAAATGAACATTTTATGTGTTACGTTACCAGTACTAACCCTTAAAGGGGGGGGTTCCACTCGCAATTTATTTATTTTTAAAGTCAGCAGCTACAAAAACTGTAACTGCTGACTTTTAATAAGGACACTTACCTGTGATGTCTGCCTGCCTGTGCGGCTTCACTGCCCGTTTCCTACTGCGCATGTGCGAGCTGCGTGGCTCTTTGTGAATGGGCTGGCTGCTCTCTAAGATACACACAGTTCCCAGAAGGCATCGCGCCCCATTCACCAGAAGACACCGCAACTAGGACAGAGGAAGAAGACCCATCGCGGACGATTAAGAGGCAGATTACGGACTTCCGCATAGCAACCGCTATTTCTGGCAAGTATAACATTTTTCGGTGAAAACATTTTTTTCAGGGTGAAACTCCACTTTAAGTGCCGGTTCACTTTACCGCGACTTGGTATCCGACTTGTGTCACCCCAAGTCGTGCGACATGAGAAATGCCATTGAAGTGAATGAGAGCCGTCTTAATGTACACTACTGAAGTCGCTCCGACTTCAGAAAAGGTTCCTATAAAACTTCGACCCCCAAACTTCGACCCCCAAACTTCGACCCATTGATTTCAATGGAAGTTGCCTCCAAAGTCGAATCACTGTCTTAACTGAAGCAACTTTACAGGAAAAGAAAAGAGTTTACTCAGGCAACCCCTCCCTCCCACAGAGCCGATTATTCTGTGATTGGCCACAGCCAAAGTCACCTGTCCTGGAGGCAACTAAGATGCATTGTAAGTTGCTTCAAGTCGCACTGAAGTGAACCGGCACCAATTGTCATAACATTAAACAGAACGATGATGGCAACACACAAATAAATAGGATTATTATACTCAGAAGAAATTACACTATTGCCGTTTCAACCCACATGCAGTCCAGTTTTTTTTGTTTTTTATCAAAAACGCATGGACCGTAGGTTACATGTATTTCAATGGTAACGGTCACACCATTGCAGGGCGTTCCATTGCAGTCAACAAAGGTAGAACATGGTGCATTTTATTTTCCAAGGAACTGCATTGAAACATGGCAAAATGCATCAAAAAAGCACCGGGAACTTACCAAGAAAAATTAGGAAATAAATGCATTGAAAACACATCAAAAGTGCGTCAAATGCTTGCAGAAAATGTATCTAGAACGCATCCAGATGGCATCTCTCTGGCTTGAACTGGCCCTTAAAGTGGATATAAACCCACATTTATATATTTTTAATTAAAGCTTGCACCTTGTACAGTATAGGATTTCATGTTATCCGTGCCCAGTCTTGCCACAAAGAGTTAATCCAGCCCTGAGCAATACTCTTATCTTTTTTCAGTGAGATAAAAACTGACACAGATCATTTTAAAAGTTACTATCCCCATCTTCGCACTTCTCTGCACAACCAATACCAGCAATGGAAATGGGCCTGTGTAAAGGCTAGGTAAAAAAAAAAAAAACATGGTAGATGGGGATATTGGTTATGGTTTCAACTGTAAAGCAGGGGTGCCCAACCAGTGACCTGGGGGCCACATGTGGCATGCAGAGCCCTCTGATGTGGCCTGCGACCTTCTGCTCTGGGATGGAATAGAATACGGTTATTAAAGGTCCGTTTATTACTAAAATCACAGTGTATATATGGGTATATCTGTTCAGCAGTGGTTACTGGGCTGCTTTCAAACTGATCCGGAGGTGTAGTACAGTTTATCTGAGGGTTACCTGCACTGAGCCATAGACTTATTACCTGCGAGTTTGGTGAGCTTTCTGAAAGTGCACCAAACCTGCAGAATAATAGAAGTCTATTGCAAAGTGCAGGAAAGCCAAAAGGTACACCGCGTTTCACCAGGTAAACCGCAGCGCATCAGTGTGAAAGCAGCCTTGGGCCCCTTTCACACAGTCTGTCTGACCAATTGGACCCTCCATTCACCTCTAAGTAGTGGCAGACAAACCGATTTGTGTTCTACCTCCAATCCGATCCACTAAAAAGTATTGTGGGCTGTGTCCGTATTCATACTGCATATGCAGAGCAGACACAGACATGCCATCCACCCGCTCATTGTGGCCTGCGACCAGTTACCAAGGCGCTTAAGGTTGGGTACCCCTGCTTAAAAGAATGTATGTTCCACTTTGGAGAGGTTTCCCCTCACCTTTGTTGTGTTTCTGGGACAGAAGTAAAAGAAGATCTTACCATGGGGGGGGGGGGGACAGACAGCAAAAAGAAAAACCGTCAGGATGTTTAATAATTCCCTACTTTCGTTAGACCACATTTGTATATTTATTTGATAATAGTCTGATTGGTCAGTACACGGTAAACTCCAAAAAGTAATGAAACTGAAGAAAGTAATTGATGACAATGTGGTTTTAAAAAGTTGATCTGAAGAGGTTTACGATGGCTTAAAATCAGTTGCAACTTGAGGTTCAAAAGCAATGCATATAGTGAGAAATCCAGGCGTGGTGCCACACAGACAGATTTGCCATCAACTTACAAAATTATGGGTGGTAAGAGGGACATGATCCAGAAATTCTACTTGCAGCTCCGCTCCGATTAATAACATGGCATCTGTAGCCCAGTCTAGGCGATTCTTCTTGCTGGAATATAAAATCATATTAAAGTTCTGTGTTCTAACCAATTGTTTTGGACCCACAAGTAGTCAAAGGCTTCATTTTCCCTCTTAATAGCATGTACATCAAATATTAAAGTGATACTAAACATATGCTGTTTAATTTGCATTGTCCCTTCTATTTCTGTATGTGGCTGATGGCACTGCAATTTTTAATTAAAACAATATACAGCTGTCACATGACCCAACTCTCTCCCAGGCTGCCTGCAGGGGAACATAAGCAGGAGGAGCTTTTAGTCCTCTGCTGCTGGTCACATATTTAAAAAAAATAAAAAATAAAAAAAAAAAAAAAAAAAAAAAAAAAAAACAAACAAAAACAAACAAAAACAAACAAAAACAAACAAAAACAAACAAAAACAAACAAAAACAAACAAAAACAAACAAAAACAAACAAAAACAAACAAAAACAAACAAAAACAAACAAAAACAAACAAAAACAGCCTTTGAAAAATGTTTTTATGCTTTTAAATTGAAATACAAATATATATTTGAAATCAAATCTTTATTATTTTGTGGCAATGACATGGTGTGGCCAGATTTTTCTCAGTCACGCCCCTCCAGCCTGTGTCTTAGAACAGGGAGGTGAAGCCACCATCAATTAAGCTATAATATCCCACCCCCATAGTGTTTAGCTGGTCTTTTACCACTGTGTATTAGAGCTGCACGATTCTGGAAAAAATGAGAAGCAAACATTTTTTTGCTTAGAATAAAGATCACAATTCTCAGCGTAGCATCTTCTTTCACATTAAAAAAAAAAATGGGCTAACTTTACTGTTTATTTATTTTTAACTTCATTGAAGTGCATTTTCTTCCCAAAAAATTTCATTTAAAAGGCCGCTGCACGAATACCGTGCGACATAAAATATTGCAACGACCGCCATTTTATTCTCTAGGGTTTCTGCTAAAAAAAAATATTTGATGTTTGGGTGTTCTAGGTAATGTTCTAGCAAAAAAAAAAAAAAAAAATACTGATTTTTAACCTGTAAAAGCAACACGTGTCAGAAAAAGGCCTGGTCTTTAACTACCTCAATACTGGTCACTTTTACCCCCTTCCTACCCCTGAAAACAGCTAAATTTAGTATTTAGAACACTAATTTTTCAAAACAAACTTTTTTTTACAGTTTAGAGGGAGGGGCAGATTACACAACATAAGCACTGTGCTGTATAATCTGCTTTAAGGGTCCGGGATCTGTATTTTTTCACACTGCAAGGTGTTTTTTCACCTTAAAGCGGAGGTCCACACAAAAAGTGAACCTCCGCTTTTCGAAAGGTGCCAAGATACTTGTATATTACAGGTATTTGCACCCACTTCCAGGCATACCTGCACACCCCCCCCCCCCCCCCTCCGCGTCTTCCAGGAGACAGCAGGGACCAGTGACGATGCGCAGAGTGACTCGCACATGTGCAGTAGGGAAGAGGGAAGTGAAGCCACACTGAGGATGGTAGCAGGGGCAGCCGAGAGCCAAGTGATGGCTCAGCTTCAGCTGCCAACATCACGGGCACCCTGGACAGGTAAGTGTCCATTTATTAAAAGTCAGCAGCTGCAGTATTTGTAGCTGTTGGCTTTTAATATTATTTTTTTTTTTTTTGGTGGACCTCCGCTTTAATGAATAGGATGCCTTAAGCTGAAAAAGCACAAAGGTTTACAACCCCTTTAAGTACTTCTTAGCACAACTTATACTTCTAGATGTTCTTTGTAACACAGAAAACCTACCTTTGTAGTTTACTTTTAAATACATATGTAAGCAATACATGGAAGAAGCCCGTGCTCAGTCTTCCTACATATTCAGTAAAATATCTGCATTGATAATGTGCTTTATTTACACAAAATTCCAGTGGTAAGACAAATGTGAGCAATATCAATGCTGTAGTAATGAACCATAAATAGATTCAAAGTGCGGCCTGAGGCAACAGGCTAGACCCAGCTGGAACACACATACAGACACAACCCTGATTAAGTGCCGCATACACACCTCGGGTTCTATTTGTGAATTTCAATGGAATATTTGGAAAGGCACAACCAGAAAGTCATTGTATCTGTTGGCTGACACACACAGCAGTTTCGCAAATCCCACAGGAATAGATTGCGTGACTTGTCCCCACCTACAGAAACTTGGTATCTGATTACCTCAACCAAAACAAAAAACTCGCACTGGGAAACGTCCCAGCACTTCCAACTGTAGCCAGCTTCTCGCCAAGTGTGCATGGTGGGGAGACGGAGGCCACGACTTCAAACCAGACGCTCGCAGCTCTATGTTCCAGGGCAGGATTTCATCCGATTGCATAATTCACAGCAGAGCTCACAACATCAAAACCATTGTATTAAAACATCTCAGAAATGGCTATAGCCAAAAACAACATAGATCTAAAGAACAATAACCAACTTTGTCACAAGCCGCCTCTTAGATACTGCAACCTTTGTCATGCCAGGCAAACCAATAGTGGCTCTGAAAGGGACTCTATTGCCCCCAAAACCTTCATAACAATGCCCTACCTCTCCTTCCCCCACAGTCAGCCCTGAAATGATTGGTGACTAGCTGTGATGTCACTCCACCAATCATGTGACAGTGCTAGGACCAGAGCAATTCAAAGAAGAGACAATCAAGTATTGGGGCCTCCTCATGCACCCATGTGCATAAGACCTTAAAGTTTGTTTTTGACCTCCAGTCAAGTTACTTCGCCTAGAACAGGGGTCTCCAAACTTTTCAAACAAAGGGCCAGTTTACTATCTTTTCGACTTTAGGAGGGCTGGATTGTGGCAGTGAAAAAATGTCCCGGGCCCAGCATCAGTGAGAATAAACACGGGTTTGTGGTCAGTAGGAGTAATGCCCCATCATTGGTGTTAGGAGGAGATATATTACCCCATCATTGGTATCAGTGAACAATATAGTGCCCCTATTGTTGGCGTCAGTAGGAGGAATATTGCCTCATAATTGGCAGGAATAGTACTCCAAGGGCCAGATAAAGGCTAGCGAAGGGCCGCAGTTTGGAGACCCCTGGCCTAGACTGAGACAATGTCATCAGTTTCCAGCAGGCAGGAACAAGCATTTGCTCAATCCTCTACCTGAGTGATAACAATGTGTCCTTGTAGCAGGTCACTCTAGAGCAGTGTTTTTCAACTCCAGTCCTCAAGGCACACCAACAGGTCAAGTTTTCAGGATTTCCCTCAGATGAAATGGCTGTGGTGATTACTAAGGCAGTGAAACTGATCAAATCACCTGTGCAAAATAATGGAAATCCTGTTGGTGTGCCTTGAGGACTGGAGTTGAAAAACACTGCTCTAGAGGTTGCAGAATGGGCAGATCTGTGTTAGACATTTGTCAATAGTCAATAAATGTACATACTGTGTAATTGCCATTTCAAAGCCAGCATTTCAGTCCAGAAACCACTGGATAGTCCTTGAACAAATATTGCACCATCCTTCTGGAGAGAAACGCGGTTTAGGTCACTGTCTGAAGGAGTTCTACATCCATATTGCTAGAAAATTACCTAGAACCCCCCAACATTTTATATATTTTTAGCAGAGACCCTAGAGAATAAAATGGTGGGCTTTGACATTTGTTTTGTCATGCGGTATGCAAATACACAAAGCGGAGTTCCACCTAAAAATCGAACTTCTGCTTTAAGTGATGGTAACCCCCTGACATGCCACATTTGGCATGTTTTTTTGGGGAGAGGGAGCAGGTACCCTCTTTTTAGCGGCATCCAGCTCCCTATTCCTCCCAGGGCTCTGCGGTGCTGTAAAGAAGTTCACCTCTCCCCCCATGTAAATACGATCGCCATTTACATATGTGTGGAGGACCGCCTTTGCACGCGAGCATGTACCTTCCAGTACTCGAAAAGCTCTACAGTAAGCCGGAAACCCCTCCCGCTGCCTTCAAAAGCAATCCAGCAGCTAATTAGCAGCTAGGATGGCTTTTACAAAGAAAAAAAAAAAAGAAAGAAAGAAAGATACCAGTTATATGTACATTAGGTGGTCTTCAAGTGGTTTATAAGGTCTCTGATAAGTAACCAGCACCTGAAAGTGTCACACCTACACAATACTCTGCAGACACTTAACACAACATATACATGTGACCTGAGGACCGCTAATCCCTGGCATACACAAAATTAGATGACTAAACAGATCAACTCTTGAATTAAAATGCAACATTCACATATGTTGGGAACACAAAGCCCACAAGCACCAAACAAACCATCATGTTATTTACTTAAAAAAACAAATTCTTACCTTTTGGTGTCTAGCAAAAGACGGAAAACTGCACAACACTCTGGCTGGAGTCCTCGAACCTTCAGCGCTTTCATTAGACAGTCATGAAGGGTCATACCATTTCGAACATTTACCTGGGAGGACAAATAAAAAAAAAAAAAACACATCAGCACTGAAGTGATAAGAGACAGTATAAAATATATGAAGCAGTCCTGAACAAGAAGGACTTGGTGACTCTTCAATACAGTGCCCGGGAAAACTTCAGGCTGCTGCCTTCTTCAGATTGCGTTCTGAGGAAGAGGGTATAGTCCTAAAAATGTGCTAGGCCTCATTGCTGCTGTTGAGTATAGTTCAGATCCTCTGAGCATTCAGGTTCTTGATTTATTCGGGGACTGGCTGTTCTTTTACAAGCATACGATTATGGCTCTTGTGAATATACGGTTATTTTTTTTATGAATAAATGGTGATTAAAGTGGTAATAAACCCCAAACCAAAAATGTAATCTATTTTGCAGCTTACCAATCAGATGTGGTGTCTGCATGTTTTTTTTTACTTTCCCCCTCTGTTTTCACCTGGTGATCTGGCTGGTAACACCTCCTGTATTACAGTGTCCCCACCTCTGGATAAAGGTGCACAGGAGAGGGCAGCATTGTCAGTCTGGGGAAAGGGAGAGTGCTGAATGTAACAGATTTAGATACACTAACACAGGGTTTGACAAATTTGCTTGGAATCTAGGAGCCAGCTAAAAAAGTTAGTAGCCAGAAAAGCACCCCGTCCCGCTGAGCTCGCGTGCAGAAGCGAACGCATACGTGAGTAGTGCCCGCATATGAAAGCGGTGTTCAAACCACACAGGTGGGGATGACGTGGACATTACAGTGGGGGGGGGGAGACGACGCGGACATTACAGTGGGGGGGGGGGGGGGACGACGACGCGGACATTACAGTGGGGGGGGGGGGGAGATGACGCGGACATTACAGTGGGGGGGGGGAAGATGACGCGGACATTACAGTGGGGGGGGGAAGATGACGCGGACATTACAGTGGGGGGGGGGAAGATGACGCGGACATTACAGTGGGGGGGGGGAGATGACGCGGACATTACAGTGGGGGGGGGGAGATGACGCGGACATTACAGTGGGGGGGGAGATGACGCGAACATTACAGTGGGGGGGGAGATGACGCGAACATTACAGTGGGGGGGGGGGAGAGGACGCGAACATTACAGTGGGGGGGGGGGGGAGAGAGGACGCGTACATTACAGTGGGGGGGGGGAGATGACGCGGACATTACAGTGGGGGGGGGGGTGGGAGATGATGCGGACATTACAGTGGGGACTATATATGGTGGTGATCCGAAAAATGATCCGATCCGTGGCTCTGATACGAGGAACAACCTGAACCATGAGTTTTTTGATCCGTTGCACCCCGACCCAAATCTGAAGATCGGTGTACACCAAGGGTGCTCAACCTGTGGCCCCTGCAGCTGTTGTGAAACTACAAGTCCCATGAGGCATTGCAAGGCTGACAGTTACAAGCAAGGCTTCCGAAGTCATGATGGGACTTGTAGTTCTGCAAAAGCTGGAGAGCCCCTGGTTGAGCATCCATGGTGTATACCTTCTATAACAGCAAGATGTTTACCAGATCTTTCTAGACTTTAGGTTTATCCTCAATAAAAAGTATTCACTTGTGGTCACACACAGCGCGTCTTTATCCAGCTCACCACAAAATAGCAGAATAACGGTCCGACTTATTTACTTATTTATTTCGGTTTTATGTGCCAAAAACAAGTCAAGCTCAGTTACTGGGTGTGGAAGGCAAAAAGGTCACAGGGTGAAAAAGCTCTTTCATGTTCACGACTGCTAAATAAAAGCTCAATTTTGTGTCAGAATCCCCCAAAAAATATATACATTATTCCAGCTAGGGTGTTCTTCTAGGGAATTACTCAGAATTGTTTGTTATTTTTAATGGTGTCAGATGTGAGTTATGTAGACTGGTGTATGTTTCTTATTTGGATCCAAGCTATGCTCTCACTAATATTTATCTTGGACAAGGGATCTGGAAAGTCAGCGATTGACAACACTTCTTCTATCTTTCTGTCATCACAGCCTGCTGGGAAAAGTCCACGTTATTGGGGGAGAACTCCACATGTCATATACATTCATGCATTAGACGTGTGCACTTAGGCTACTGACTAGAACTCACCAGACCAATAAATCCCAACTCCAGTCAATATTTTATTTTTTTGATAGAGTGGGGTGGAAGTAAAATGACAATTAACTCTTGTGTTAAAAAATTCTAGTGTATATTCTTATTCTGGTTTACAAAAAATGTATTCTAGTGTGTATTGCAAACTCAAACGACCTTCTATTACCCTCGGCCTCTTACAAATCCCTTGCTGCTGTGATCGAGAGCAGTGGCCTCCAAAACTGCTGCCCTTTGATTGGCTTTATCTGTCCCTTTGGGCACTCCCATTGATACAAGGACACCATTCCTCCTACCGACAACAATGAGGCACCACTACAGACACCAGTAGTGGGGCATAAATCCTCCCACTACTCAAAGATGGAGCACTAAATCTGATGGGCATTGGTAGGCGACACTGATGGGCAGCACCGTTGAGGCACTTATTGACAGAACTGATAGGCAGCAGTGGTGGGCACATGTGGGGTGGTGGCTCTCCATGTTCAGGACCGATGTCCCTCTGACAGAAGCTGGTGATCCATTAACGGCTCTGATTGCATCACATGATCAGCTGTCATTGGCCAACAGCTGATCACGTGGCAAGGGGTCAGGATCGACACCTTACTCCCATCTATGATCAGCTGAGACTCACTGATCAGAGCTTATACATGGGAGGACGTACATGGATGCCCTCTCGGCAATTTAGGCCTGCGCTAGAGCCTTTTTCCAGCTATAGTGCAGGCATGAAGGGGGTTAAATAGCATACGTTTTTTTTATTTTTTAACAACCAGGATCATTAATTTCCATGAGACCAATCCTCTTTGGATGTTTACCCACTGTTTAATCACAAAAATAAGAAGACGAACAGGCAGACCCAATCAGATTGATCGGATGAAAGAGGCCCAAGGCTGCACTCACACTCAGGCCTCGTACACACGACCGAGGAACTCGTCGGGCGAAACTGTCGTTTTCCTCGTCGAGTTCCTTGTTCGGCTGTCGAACTCAATGAGCAAATTCTCTCCATTCCCGTCGAGGAAAAAGAGATCATGCTCTCTTTCTGGCTCGTCGAGTTTCTCGACAGTTTCCTTATCGAAAAATGTACACACGACCGGTTTCCTCGGCAAAACACGTCTCCCAACAAGTTTCTTGCTGGATTCTGCCGAGGAAACCGGTCGTGTGTACGAGGCCTCAGAGCTGCGGTTTAGCTGCACTTTGCCAGAGCTTTCCATTATATCTTGCAGAGGTGGTGCACTTTCTGAAAACGCACAAAAAACTCCTGCATTCAGGAAGCACATCAAACCCACAAGATAGAAGTTTAGTGCAGCTAACCCGCAAGAGCACCTTATAGCTTTCAGTTTTTACTGGCATTGCTGGCTGTTAGAAAGGCTCCTGTCCCAGGAAACATCGGCTTGGGCAGCTCCTGCTCCCTCTGCAGCTGCCGGCTTCCTTCAGCGGCAGCTTCCTCCTCCGACGCTCTGGGCTGACATGTCAGCAAACTGCGATCCGGGCTTGCCAATGCGCCATCACAGAGCAGGAGGTTGCGGGCCACAAGGGAGGGCTGCGCGCGGCCACAAGGGAGGGCTGCGCGCGGCCACAAGGGAGGGCTGCGCGCGGCCACAAGGGAGGGCTGCGCGCGGCCACAAGGGAGGGCTGCGCGCGGCCACAAGGGAGGGCTGCGCGCGGCCACCGGTTGAGCACTAGTGTTTTTAACCCTTTCTGCCAATGTACGAAACTATTACAAGTTTTCACTGGGGTTCGCTTTTAGCCAAAAATAAATTTTTCCAATTTGGAGTAGAAATACAGGCAAAACTTGTGCGGCGATTTCCCTTCACTTTGTTCCATAGCCTGCAAATTAAGTGAATACCTTGGGGGGCACCCCCCAGTTTACCAGAACTAGTGTTCCCCATTGGAAGATTTCCCCTACTTTTTTAGGGACAAGCCATAATTTGAGATTTTTACTTTCACCGATAATGGTAAGCAGGACAGATAGAGCTTGATTCTCAGAGCCAGTTCACACGAGTCGCGTCCCATTCAATGCAATGGAACAGTTCTAATAGGAGCGACGTAAGTTGCTCCGACTTAGAAAGAGGTTCCTGTACGATGTCGGGGGAGGCTTGGGGCGACCTGCATTGACTTCTATACAGAAGTCGTTTTGCACGTCGCCTCTGAAGTTGTCTTCAGGACGACTTGCAGAATCACCCCCGAAGTCGTGCCGCGGCTGTGTGAAATGGCTCTAAATGGGGGAACAGACAGCAATAAAAACTGACAAGTGTTAAAAAAACTAAAAGAAAAAACAAACAAGGTTTTGCCTTAATTATTTTTTAATAGTTATACTTTAATCCACAGCACCATATTCCTCATCTCACCTACCAGTAATGTTCTACAACACCACAATGGGACACACACAAGACACAGTAAATATCATCAGGCAGCCCACAGGCAGATGTAAATGTATCTTTTCTTTATATGAAAGATTTAAGGCTGGTTCACAAAAACAGCCACATTGTAACGCAGGAGCCAGTGTGCGTTGGGGACTACATAGTACGGACACGCCAATTATAGCATATTACATGGTTTACTTTATTTCTACTTTTTTGGAATGTAACAAAACATTACACTTAGGTTTCTTCACAACAGCATGTTGAAATGAAGAGTAGTGCGTAGCAAAGCACTGCAGTGGAAAAAAAAAAAAGTACTGCATGTCCCACTTTTTGTTCCAGACCACACAACCACAACACAGTGCTGTGACCTGAACAAATAGGACACCTTCTCTTCATAAACATACAATGGAACGGTCAGAAATATTTTTTAAAAGCTCTTTTTAGGTATGTTGTGTAAATGGGAGAACAGAATATAAGTGGGGCTCTCTTACATTTGACAACAAAATTGGAAATACATTTTAAGAAGATTGATGGTGGAAATTTTACTGCATAAAGTGATACTGGGCTATTCATTTTGGGTCAGTTCAGTCTGGACAAGTTGCTCTGATCATATGGGTAGAAGTGTTGGTTTGAAGAACATTAAATTAGGGCGGAGGACTGCCGAAAAAAATAAAAATAAATTAAAAGCCAGCAGCTACAAATACTGCAGCTGCGAACTTTAAATATATGGACATATGTCCAATGTCGGCAGCTGAAGTCGATCTGTCCATCGGCTCTCGGCTGCCGCCGCCATCCTCGGTAGGGGAGTCAGGAAGTGAAGCCTTGCGGCTTCACTTCCTGGTTGCGTACTGCGCATACGCGGGTCGCACTGCACGTCCTCACTGTTCCCTGCTGTCTTTGGGACCAGTGTGTCTCCCAGAAGACAGTGAGGGAGGACAGTAGGCGCTGGAAGAGGCATAGGTCACCACAATCACTGAGGTGTTCTATGCCAGGAAGTGGGAGCAAATACCTGTACTGTATTAAACAGGTATCTGCTCCCTCCTCCCCCTGAAAGGTGCCAAATGTGACACCAGAGGGGGGGAGGATTCCAAAAAGTGGAAGTTCCATTTTTGGGTGGAACTCCGGTTTAATTTGGGGAAGATTATGGATCATTGTTGGGTAAACAAGACTATCAAGGCTTAAAATTAGCACTGGATGTTAGGGCTGCAACTATTGATATATTTTCATAATCTATTAGTTGGCCGATTATTATTTCAACTAATCGATTAATCGGATAATAGCCTTAAAAAAAAAAAAAAAAAAAAAGGAAAAATTGCATTTTTACATTTTTTTTTTTGGGGCCAATTTGTTGGGCAGATAAAACACAAATTGCCGCAAAGACACATTACATGCTTTTCTGCAGGTTCTCCATTGAAGTACCATATTTATCGGCGTATATCGCGCACTTTTTTGCCCTGAAAATCAGGGCAAAATCGTGGGTGCGCGATATACGCCGATACCCGCTTTCCCGCGCCAAATTTTGAATACTGCGCCGGCATATACCGAGCGCAGTACACTCGGGTATATTCGGCCAGTCTCGGCTCCTTCCGCGGTCACGTCCTGGACGTACAGGACGTGAGCGCGAAAGTTGCCGAGCCTGCCCGAGTGTACTGCGCTCAGTATATGCTGGCGCAGTATTCAAAACTCGGCGCGGGAAACGAGCGGGGAGGACGCCGCGAGGACGCCGGACCCGCCGAAGAGGACGCCGGACCCGCCGAAGAGGACGCCGGACCCGCCGAAGAGGACGCCGGACCCGCCGAAGAGGACGCCGGACCCGCCGAAGAGGACGCCGGACCCGCCGAAGAGGACGCCGGACCCGCCGAAGAGGACGCCGGACCCGCCGAAGAGGACGCCGGACCCGCCGAAGAGGACACCGGACCCGCCGAAGAGGACACCGGACCCGCCGAAGAGGACGCCGGACCCGCCGAAGAGGACGCCGGACCCGCCGAAGAGGACACCGGACCCGCCGAAGAGGACACCAAAACTGTAAGTACAAAATAACTTTTTTTCCACAGGATTGGAGGGCACTTTGGGGGTGCGCGGTATACGTGGGAGCGCGTTATACCGCGATAAATACGGTATATTGAAAAAAAATTAGCACTGTTTTGCGTTTAAAAAGTCCTTGCCCTTTCCAAATACGCAGCAGCTGAAAAAAAATCATGGATGTGAACGTGTCCCATAGGAAAACATGTAAATGAACTGTAGTGTGTTTCTGCAAAAAGCACCAAAAACAGAGGTGTGACCCAGGCCTGAGATGTTTAGTAACATAATGGGGTTAAAAAAACAAGTACAAAAAGAGCAAATAATCACTACTGTAAGGGGTTAATTTTTTTACTGTGGGACAGTGAAAGTAATATTTACAGTAGCGATTTGCTTTTTTGTACTATAAAGGTTTAATTTTAGTTTTTTTTAACCCCATTATGTTACTGGCCGATTAATCGATTATGAAAATTGTAATCGATTATTTTCATAATCGATTCGTTATTTCGGCCCTACTGGATGTTTTACAACCTCCCCTGAACGATTTAACTTCACAGATAGTACTGTATTTATTGGCGTATAACACTCACTTTTTTACCCTGAAAAAAGAAGGTAAATTGTGCCTGCGTGTTATTCGCAGGGGCTGTGGAAAGTTTTTTTCCTGAAACTCCCCTCTTAAAGTTAGGGTGCGTGGTATATGCCTGTGCGTGTTATATGCCGATAAATACGGTAAATGATGTTTAAACACGTCCATTTTGCTGCATTTACATGCAGTGTTTGCGTTTAGAAGCATTTTTTTTGCAAATGGTCAAAAATAAAAAAGCCTTTAACCACTTCCCTACCGCAGGATGTCATATGACCTCCTGGACTTTCGGGGGGGATATCTGATTGATGCCTGCAGCAACAGGCATCATTCAGACATCCATCTTTTCAGCCGGCGATTTAGTGCACCATGAGAACAATCATGGCAGCAGTTCAACCGATTGATCGTTATAGGCGATGGGAGGAGACACCCCCCCTCCCGCCACCATACAGTGCTTCTCCGGGCTCTCCCGTGCCATCGGGGGCCCAAAGAAGAATCATCCTGGCACCGGCTCATGGCGATAGAGATTTCCGGTGACCAGATGGTCACCAGTCTGAGGCCCGGGCGCAATGTTATGAGGTCACACTCGGGTTCTCAGAATTAAACAAAGATGCGATAGCGGCTGTCAGCATGAGATCGGTGAATTTTTTCCCCGGTCTCATGCTTTCCAGCCTGCAGGAGAGATGTGGAGTCTTATTGACCCTGCAGCTTCTGGGTGTTCCTATTCAGAGGTTAGATGATTGACGTCTGGTGAAAAACTTCCCCTGGCAAATAAGGTGCGTCACCAGTTTTCCGGAAGTAGCCGAACTGCAAGTCGGCTCTATATGGCGCCTGCGCAGTCAGCTCTACACGTCGGGCGCAGGCGCCGTATATCGCCGTATAGAGCCGACTCGCAGGTCGGCTACTTCCGGAAAACTGGTGACGCACCTTATTTGCCAGGGGAAGTTTTTCACCAGACGTCAAGCATCTAACCTTTGAATAGGAACGTAAAATCCCGCGGGAGCCAGAACCTGGAAGCCGGGGAGGAAAACAATAAAAAGGTATGTACGGCAAAAAAAAAAAACGGCATACTGTAGATGTCGAAAGTATGCTGGATGTAAGGGTATATAGATGTTTTTTAGGGTGAACCTCCGCTTTAAAGCAGTGGGATGCATTTTGGATGGCATTCAAACTGCATACAGAGTCCAAGATCAAGGTTATCCTATGGGGATAGTTCACACTATTGCAGTGCAGTAAAAATAAAAATGCTGCATTTTTCTGCACCGCAAACGTTCAAACACAATGAAATGCATCACAGTATACAAAGAAGCCAAGGCAAAGAAAGAAGAAGAAAAAAAAAAAAAAAAAAACAATCTCACAGGACAAATGCAGATAGAAAACATGCATTAACTGCATGTAAAAAACACACATTAAATGCATGTATACGTGCAAGGAGAAAAAACGCACCGTAGTGTGAATAGGCCCTTATCCATATAGTGTATCATGTCTATTGCTTAATCAATGCCTGTAGGCAGCAATGGCCTTGGCACATGTGCAGTAAGCCCAGGTGGCCACTGAAATGCACAGGGAAACAAGTACCATATATACTCGAGTATAAGCCGACCGGAATATAAGCCGAGGCACCCAATTTTACCACAAAAAATGGGAAAACTTATTGACTCAAGTATAAGCCTAGGGTGTCCATCTGCATGCCTCACGGTGCCCATGCCTAGACTTACGTTTAACATGGGAGTATATAGAAGGGGTGCCCGGCTTTGAAAAAAAAAAAATCAATGCTCCCCGGCTGTAGGTCCCCCAAACAGCAGACTTGCAGAGGAGAACTGGGGCTACATGTGTGCCAAGTTTTGGGTCCAGGGGACCTACAGCCAGCCGGTACGGGGTCCCCAAAGTTACAGGAGAAATGACCATTTAACATGGGAGTCTATGGAAGGGGTGCCCGACTGACAAATCGGTGCTCCCCGGCCAACAAACTTGGCACACTTGTAGAGGAAAAGTGGGGCTACATGTTGCCAAGTTTGGGGTCCAGAGGGTTCCCAAAGTCCAGGAGATCAGGCACAAAAAGTTGACTCGAGTATAAGCCGAGGGGAGCATTTGAAGCACAAAAAAACATGTGCTGATAAACTTGATTTATACTCAAGTATATACACAGTACTTTTCAAAGGTTTGGTAAGAGGCTGAATTTATAGTTTGATGAATTTTTTTACTAGTCTGTCAAATTCCACAGCACTCTGAGATCTAATGTGCCCACTATGTCCATATAAAATACAGACCCAGTTCAGAGAGTAGCACTAGAGTTACATTTAAAATCGTTTTTTTTAAATGTTGTAAAATGTAAATATGTTTTCTAAGGTGGTTTGGCCTCTAAAAGTAAATAGATTAGATAATAACTAATTAGGTAAATACGTTAATAGTAATTACTGATCCAGAGAGAGATTTATTTCTGGGAGAGGTCTTGTGGGTCTACGGCCTGATAATTTTCAGCAGCAAGGTAAATGATAGGTGAAAGTACACGCCATTTACAGGGTACACATAAAAGAGGCCATAAAAACATACAGCAAGTTTAGCTTTGAGATAAAAAAAATCAAAAAAAGTTAAAGTAGAACTTAAAAGGGGTTGTAAAATATTTTTTTTCCCCTAAATAGCATCTTTTACCTTAGTGCAGTCCTCCTTCACTTACCTCATCCTTCCATTTTTGTTTTAAATGTCCTTATTTCTTCTGAGAAATCTTCACTTCCTGTTCTTCTGTCTGTAACTCCACACAGTAATGCGAGGCTTTCTCCCTGGTGTGGAGAAAGCCTCTTGAGGGGTGAGGGGGCAAGCAGGAGGGCAGGACGCCCACCAACACACAGCTCCTTTATCTGCAAAGTAGAGTGTCCTGACCCTCCTGCTTGCCCCTTCCCCCTCAAGAGGCTTTCTCCACACCACGGAGAAAGCCTTGCATTACTGAGTGGAATTACAGACAGAAGAACAGGAAGTGAGGATTTCTCAAAGGAAAGAAGGACATTTAAAGTGGAGTTCCACCCAAAAATGGAACTTCCGCTTGTTCCACTCCACACCCCCTTACATGCCACATTTGGCATGTAATTTTTTTGGGGGGGGGAGTGGGGGCTTCAGTAGGAGTGGGACTTCCTGTCCCACTTCCTGCTTCCGCCGAGGGGCTGGTAAGGCGATTAGGCTTAATCGCCTTATTGCAGCCCCTCCCTGTAGGCGATGGCCTAGGACACCGACAGGTCCTAGGCGATCACCTGTCCAATCAGCGGCGAGCCGCGCCGCACGCATGCGCAGTGCGGCTCGCGCAGTGGGCGCCCGGCCGTGAAGCCGAAGGCTGTCACGGCTGGGTGCCCACAGTCGGAATGAAGACGCCGGCCGGGGAGGGGGGGAGAGGAGCGGAGCCCCGGTCGGCGCGTCACTGGAATGTGGAGCAGGTAAGTGAAGGTTTATTAAAAGCCAGCAGCTACACTTTTTGTAGCTGCTGACTTTTAATAAACATTACATTTGCGTGGAACACCCCTTTAAAAGCAAAATGGAAGGATGAGGTAAGTGAAGGAGGAGTGCACTGAGGTAAAGGAAGCTATTTAGAGAAAAAAAAATGTTTTCCTTTACAACCCCTTTTAAGTTCTACTTTAACATATTTTTTTTTATCTCAAAGCTAAACTTGCTGTATGTTTTTATGGCCTCTTTTATAACACGGTAATAACTGAATATACAGTATGTGTACCCTGTAAATGGCGTGTACTTTCCCCTATCATTTATCTTGCTGCTGAAAATTATCAGGCCGTAGACCCACAAGACCTCTCCCAGAAATAAATCTCTCTCTGGATCAGTAATTACTATTAACGTATTTACCTAATTAGTTATCTAATCTATTTACTTTTAGAGGCCAAACCACCTTAGAAAACATATTTACCTTTACAACCCCCTTTAAGCCAAAATGGGTTTTAGTCGACTAAATTAACACTAGATCCAGGGCTACAGCAGGAGAAGCCAGGTAGCCAGCTCAGCAGTCACATGACTTTCGGCTGACATCAGGGGGAGAGCTCAGATTGGAGTATCAGAGCGGCTAGGAGTCACATGACCGTCCTGAAGATAACTCCCATAAAAAGGTATTTGGAGGCTTAAATTTTAACAATTAAACGGTGCAGGATGGCAGGTTAAAACAGGGGGGCTGGCAGAAAATTATAATTTAGGGTTACAAATCCTTTAATTATGCAAGTTTTCCACACTAGATTTTACAATTTTCCTTTAGTTGTACTTTAATTCACAAGTCTTTTTAGAGTGTTACAATATTCCAACTTAAATTTAGATGTACACACACCTACATGCGTGGATTAGGGATTTAGAAAGATGAAATCCCCCGAAACATAACCAGCAATGAACTGAGTGTCTTATCCGAGGAATGGAAGAGGCTGGAATTCCCAGGGAAACTGAATAGTCTTTGATTACAAAGAGATCTTTACACTACATATCACATACCAATCTGTATGCAACACATAATGAAAAGCAAAAAAAATAAAATAATCATCATCAGGAAAAAAACATACTATAACCAATAAAGTTAAAAGGGTATAGGCACTAAAGACAAAACAAAGAAGCAGCAAACGTTGCAAAAACACAATCATATGACCCAAGAAAGCAACACGCAGGAACACATTTGGTGCTTTAGATTATGTTGGCTATAGGGCTGGGAGGAAAAAAAAAAATCGATTTGATTTAAATATCGTGATGGTAGGTCAAAGCGATTCATATTCCCCCCCCCCCCCCCCCCCCCACCGGGGGTTAAGAATCCTCCTATAACCGAGTGAAGACCCTCACAAACGACCCTCTAGTGTCCCTCCTGTCTTAATAGCCTCTCCGGAGTGTGCAGGGGAGCAGTCAGCCACGATCCCGGGAAAGGGCCACGAGGCTGGCCATCGCAGACTAGGCCGAAGCCATGGCCTCTCCGGGGTGTGCAGGTGAGAAGTCAATCCACCGCAATCCTGGGAAAAGGCCAAAGCTGCGGCCTTGCCTAAAAACTCCTGCCTGCCGCCCCTAAAGGACCAGCGTGGTGTCCATCAAAAAAAAAAAAAATTTTATTTGAATCATAAATGGAGTTTTTTTTATTGAGGTATTTCACAACATACAAGAGAAAAAAAACAAATCAACAACAAAAGACATACAGTACTCAAGTGCGTACAACATACATCAATACATCTGATTTAATAAACATCTGTAGCAATGTGCATTGACCAGGATGCGGCAGGGTGGGGGTGTACCAACTCTCCTCACTGTATCAGCCACAAGGCGCCTCTAGGGCAGCTCTATAGGACCGCTCACCAGGACCATGGCAGTGGTTGCCAACTCAAGCCATATGTATTTAGCCAGCAGTACCAGACTCCGCCAGCCATGCACGCCAAACCTTGTCATATTTCAGTGGACAGCCACGGTTGATGTATGTGTCCCTGTACAGGGGAAGGCTGGCGTTCACCAGACGCCTCCACTGCATCAGAGAAGGGGGTGTAGGTTTTTTCCAATGCATGGCAATATTCTTGCGTGCATAGAAAAGCAGCAGACTGACCAACGTGCGCCCCGTGGAGGTTGGGACGATGTTCTCAATTATTCCCAGGAGGCACACCTCCATCGCTACCGGCAACTGGGTCGCTGCGACTGCATTGATCACTTCTAGCACCATTACCCAGTACCGCTGAACCTCGGGGCACTGCCAGAAAATGTGGGAGAAGTCACCTGGTGATGCCCTGCATCTCCAACACTCCGGAGAATGCGCCGGGTTCATCTTGTGGAGCCTGTATGGAGTGAAGTAAGCTCTGTGAACTATCTTGTATTGCACCATCCTGTCTCGAATAGAGACAAGTGAGCAGAAAGGGAGATCCCAGACCTCGTCCCAGTCGTCCGTATCTAGCGTGGGGATATCCCCCTGCCATCTGGACCGCAGCCCATTCAGAGGGGGGAGAGACACAAAGATTAGGTACGAGTACAAGTGCGATGTGGGTTTTACGTCACAATTAACTTTAGTGTTCTCTCCAACTCCGACTAGGCCACAATGCAGGACGACAAGGGGAACTGAGCCGCGAAGGCATGCGACAGCTGGCGGTATCTAAAAGCGTAGTGCTGGGGTAAGTTGAACATGGAGGAGAGGTTCGAGAATGGTATCAGAGCGTTTTGGGAGACTATGTGCGAAACAAGCTTAATGCCATACTTCGACCAAGCAATGGGGTCTGAGAGCTTATAAAAGTGTGATAAGGTAGGGTTGATCCAGATAGGGGCATTCGGGGATATTTCGGTGGGTTTACATTTTTCAATGGCCAGACCAGTCCGCCACGCCCGCAGGGTGGTGCGCATGAAGGGATACGGGGCGCGAGGGCCCCGATAGAGCAGGAGCCGGAGGGCCTCCAGTGAGCCGACCACCGAGGCCTCCAGTGCAGTGGAGGTGTTCATCCCATCTGGCCGCAGCCACCAGGCCGCAGTCACCAACTGCGTGGCAAGGTAGTATTTGTAGCAGTCAGGGAAAGCCATACCACCCTGCGTCCGCGGTCTCATCAAGGTTGTCAGCTTGTATCTGGGTGGGGAGGGACCCCAAATAAAGGAGGAAAAAATTTGATTCAGCTTTTTGAAAAAGGACTTGGGCACCCACTGCGGGGAGTGGCGGAAAAGGTAAATAAGTTTAGGGACAATCTTCATCTTAATTAAGTTCACCCTTCCCCAAACAGACAGGGGGAGGTTGCTCCATGCTTTAAGCCTGGATTGGGCCTCTATCAGCACCGGGGATAAATTTTGTGAAATGTATTCGGTCGCCGAGGCAGAGACGGTTACCCCCAGATACTTAAAGGTGGTGACCCAGCTAAGGGGACTGTCGGGAGGGGTGGTGGACCTAGCCGCCTGATCTATAGGGAAGAGAAGGGACTTGGACCAATTCACCCTCAGTCCAGTGACCGAGGCAAACGTGTCCAAGACAGTCAGTGCACCCCGCAGCGAGGGGCCCGCATCATTAAGGAAGAGAAGCATGTCGTCCGCATACAGGGCCACCCTCTCCTCCAGTAGACCCACTCGGAGACCCTTGATATGTGGTGATGTGCGGAGAGCCTCCGCCACCGATTCAAATGGAGTTTTTTTTATAAAAAAAAAAAAAAATGAATAAAAAAAAAAAAAAAAAAAAAATGGCCCAGCTCTAGTTATACAGTAAAATGTTTTCGACCACAGTGAATTAGATAGACATTTTTAGACAGTTTTTCTAACAGTGAATGTGGTTTTTGTTCAGCAAAGTCTATTGACATACAAAGTCAAATATTACTTTTTTTTTCTTAAAATTTACATTTGCCATTGCCATGTTATTGAATATAATTAACATTTCTGAACGAATGTTGTAGGAAAAAAAAAAAAATCTATTATGGCCAACATTACAGAAAATTCAGGTTATACCGCAGAGGCTTGGTGGTTACAGCACTAGGGCCATCAATTCAAATCCCTACCGTGACACTACCTGCATGGTCTCCCTGTGCTTACATAGGTTACTTTTGGGTACATGGGTTTCCTCCCACACTCCCAACACATGCTGGTGGGATAATTGGCTAGACTTGGTACAGGGGGTTGACAATATCCGGGCGCCAGGTCGCAATTGCGACAAGAAATTGTGACCTGGCGCCTGCGCCCGCCGGTAATTGAGGCCGCGCCTTTGCGGCCTACAAGGCCGCGGCCTCAATTACCGGCTGCTGCGATCGCGCGGTGGGGGCACACGGAGGCACAGGATCCTGTGTCTCCGTGCGCCCCAACCTCCCCCGCCGCGCGATCGCGGCAGGCCCGCGACAGCCAGTAATTGAGGCCGCGGCCTTGTGAAGTCCCAAGCTCTTCGGGGCACATTTTCTGGCTCCTAACTTTTTTAGCTGGCTCCTAGATTCCAAGCAAATTTGTCAAACCCTGACTTAGTATGCCTATGTTTGCATGCGAGGTTGGTATCATCAATTGTAAGATCCTTGAGGACAGGGACTGAGTGATTGTACGATATATAAAGCACCCATGTCACCAATTGAAAAGAATTCAAGACTACGAATTCAAGACTACAAATTCTGAAAGTTTTGGAGGATCAGCCAACTTACAAATGAACCATTTTGCTAACCTCCAAAATGATTAGGTGTTCAGCGAACCGCTCCACTACTATATAATACAGAAAAGCTTTTCATTTAAATTGGTTGTATGCAGGGCCGATCCTAGGGTCACGGACGCCTGGGTGCCAAAATATTTCTGGCGCCCCCACATGGGCCTAGTCATCTTACTAACGCCTCCCCTTTACAAATGTTTATATAGCAATGAGTCCCACTACAAGTCGCTGATCTCCGCTATTTCTAGTAAAAAAATATCCCATAGTTTGGTTTGAGCAAAAGTTGTAGCGGCTACAATCAATGTACGCTTATTGGGACTTGTCCTCCACTAGTTGGGGGTGAGCGACATCCTCAACTCTGAGGGGTTCATGCTGGGACTTGCAGTCCTTCACTTTAGGAGGGTCAAACTACAAGTCCCAGCACTGACCCCTCAGAGCTGAGCATGCGACCACCCCCCCCTTAGCTCTCTGGGGTTCATACTCTGCTAATGGAACCTGTAGTCCCCTTCACCAGTTGGAAGGGAGGGGGGCAGAGTGCAATACAACCTTTAACTTTGAAGGGTTTATGCTGGGAGCTGTAGTTCTTTACTTTTGGGGGGTCACATCCCCATAAGTAAGGGACTACAAGTCCCAGCACAAAGCCCTGAGATTATTGATGTCCTTTCAGAAAAAGTCCTCCCTGGCGGATAAGGCCCCGCCCCCCCGTATTGCGCAGGCACGTCACGAGTCACGGCGTTTCCAAAAGAAGCCAAACATGAAGAAGCTCTTTACGGCGCCTGCCGTATAAAGCCGACTCGCAGCTCTGCATGTTCGGTTTCTTTTGGAAAACGCTGTGACTCGTGACGCGCCTACACAATACGGGGGGGGGCGGGGCCTTATCTGCCAGGGAGGACTTTTTCTGAAAGGACGTCAATCTTCTGGGCGACCCGATGACATGCCTCCTCAGCATAGAAACGCCTACTCCCGCGGGGAGACGCACACGGAAGCCGACTTGCAAATATAGATTAGAAGGTATGTACAGGCTAAAAAAAATTAAATAAATAGCGGACTATGGGGTCAATTCACAAAGAGAAACGTTATTGGTTTTCTTCAGGTGTTAAATTAGCACTCCTTATTTAACGCTAGCAAACATGGTATTCACGAAAGCTATAATCGTTATTTAACATAGTCGTTATGGTTTTCAACTGACTCTTTATCCAAACGTTATGCTAACTACTCAGACGTTATTATTAACATTTGAGACGTTAAAATAACTCTTAAGATAGTTAAATAATGCTGGAGAGATGCATTCTGGGAGCAGAAGGGGAGGAGAACAGCTGCATGTGGAAAAGAGCAGATGCAGAGAGAGAGACATAAGCAATACACATGGAGATTGAGCATGTGATGTGCAAAACTTCTAGTGTGTGCTTTTCTAAAGCCATGTGTATTTCCTCATACAGAGAATAAATCATGGGAGATGATAATCGGAATTTAGCCATCACCTGGGTTTCAGAAAAGTCATCCAAAATAGTATGTGAACGGAATACACATTTATAAATCTGAACAACATTCTAACGTGTTCTTCTTCGCCTCTGGATAATTTTAAGTTCAAATAGAGCATGGTTCTATCTTGCCCAACACTACTAAAAACTTCACTATACTACAAAAATCGCCAAAAGCTTCCTCTAACAACAAAATATCGCCTGGGAAATGTCATAACGCCACCCTGAGGGAGGTGTTAATTTAACGATTGCTTAACGATTGATAACTGTCAAAATTTTTTTTGTGAATTGCACTTCTGTACATATTTAACGATTTGACTCTTTAAAATAACGTTTTGAATCTTTAAAATAACGATTTGACTCTTTAATAAGGATCCACACCTTAAAATATCGGTTCTGTGTAGGGAAACGTTATTTGATGATTTTTCAAAGCGTTAAATCGTTTAGTGAATTGAACTAGCTTCAATAACGTGCAAAATCGTTAAAATAACACTCGCAATCTGAAAATAAAGCTTTGTGAATTGACCCCAATACATGTTAGACGTATAAAGAAGTTGGTCTGATATAAATGTTATTTGGGAGAACCTCCGCTTTAATGAATGAGTTAAAACAAAGAAGATTGCACTCCAAACAGAGGTTTGTATCAGCATGACATACATAATGGTTACTCTCTAGGTATTGCGTGCATCTCTTCCCCTGGCATGACATTAAGCCAACAGCCTGCATGATCCTATCCTTGGCAAACCCGGCATGTGCATAAAAGGAAGGCACAGGGCATCCCGGATAACCACCGGGACAGAGAGATCCTTACAGCCACCGACTGACCCAGCTCTAAGCTCAGTAGATAAAAGTAAACCAAGGTGATGGAAATGGCAGCAGGACACTCACAGATGCCGGTAAAGCTGGCATAAGGCTACGAGAGGAGAAGTATCCACAGCGGATTGAATAACCAAGCCAATATTAATAAATTGTATAAATCTGTCCATATACTGGAAAAAGTCATTCAACAACCAGTTCCTTAGCTCCCATAGGGGCTTGTTTTGGCTGTGGAGTCAGATGCAAAGACTAGAGCACACTGCTCCACTAATGACCAGGAAAGAGCATTTTGAGTGAAGCCAAAGCTTGTACCTCGAAACGCAGGGATACCCTCTGCAGTCTCTGCTGCAAAATCAGGGTCCTCAATACTTTCTTCCATAATCTATTCAAGTTAAGTTGCTTCCGAATCCAAAACAGTCACAGGGAATATAGGCCATGTAGCATTTCTGGCCTGTGAAACCAAAGTTTCTAGAAGCCTTGAAAGTTTCCCAAAGAGTTCAAACATAAAAGGCAGATAAATCTTCTTTTGTCAAGACAGGCTGTATGTTGCATGTCAGAGGGTGCTAGAGCAAGGAGGGAAACCACATCATAATTGGACATTGCTCTGGGACAGGGGTGGGCAACTTCGGCCCTCCAGCTGTGGTGAAACTACAAGTCCCATGAGACATTGCAGGACCCTGACAATCACAGACATGACTCCTAAAAGCAGAGGCATGATGGGATTTGTAGTTTCATCACAGCTGGAGGGCCGAGGTTGCCCACCCCTGCTCTGGAACAAGGGAACTGCTATTACCTGGAGTATAGGTCATTTTCCAAATGAATGTTATTCAGCCCATCTGTCCCAGTTCAATGGCACCTATGAGCCACCTTAGTTGGTAAGGGGATCCCCAGTGAGGTACTTGGTAATGGAGTACAGAATGGAAGGAGTTTTGCATGTCCAGAAAAAAAGCAGTCGCTAAATCAGCAGCTGACTGTTGCAGTGCCCAAAAAAAAATTGATGGCCATAGTGAGGCCGCGTTTGATGGCAGGGCAATCAAGGGGCACAGCGAGGCCGCAATCAAGGGGCACAGCGAGGCCGCAATCAAGGGGCACAGCGAGGCCGCAATCAAGGGGCACAGCGAGGCCGCAATCAAGGGGCACAGCGAGGCCGCAATCAAGGGGCACAGCGAGGCCGCAATCAAGGGGCACAGCGAGGCCGCAATCAAGGGGCACAGCGAGGCCGCAATCAAGGGGCACAGCGAGGCCGCAATCAAGGGGCACAGCGAGGCCGCAATCAAGGGGCACAGCGAGGCCGCAATCAAGGGGCACAGCGAGGCCGCAATCAAGGGGCACAGCGCGGCCGCAATCAAGGGGCACAGCGCGGCCGCAATCAAGGGGCACAGCGCGGCCGCAATCAAGGGGCACAGCGCGGCCGCAATCAAGGGGCACAGCGCGGCCGCAATCAAGGGGCACAGCGCGGCCGCAATCAAGGGGCACAGCGCGGCCGCAATCAAGGGGCACAGCGCGGCCGCAATCAAGGGGCACAGCGCGGCCGCAATCAAGGGGCACAGCGAGGCCGCAATCAAGGGGCACAGCGAGGCCGCAATCAAGGGGCACAGCGAGGCCGCAATCAAGGGGCACAGTGAGGCCGCAATTTTTTTTTTTTTGTTTGCACCCCCTTAAAATTTTAAGCACCAGCCGCCACTGACCTGAAGATATCTTGTATATAAACCAAAGTCTAAAATCACAAGTCCTGTGCTATACAATTAAGATATACCCATTTCTTTTGGGTATGGAGAAGCATGTGAACTATTCCCCCTCAGGTAACAGTGCTTCCTCCCAGCATTTAAAAATGGAGACACAGAAAAGTAAAGTATGAACAGTTAGTTAGGGGGGTTGTTAAAGCAATCCTGCTCTGCTCTTCACTGGAAAAGCAAAGATGTAATTAAAGAGACCAATTCAGAGGCACAAAGGACTGGAGATTGAAACCATCCCATCTCAAACTAGGAAACGTTGACTTTGCCATACAAATATTTACCTGCCTATATCTTTGAATGTACAAATCATTCTGAGATACATTTTTCAATGAAGGTACAACCTCTGCTTGTGGATTTTTTTCACTATCCTAAGTCCCAGATTAGTGACAGATATTCTTTAAAGCAGCATTTTTAGAAAAATAATCCTCTGTAAAACTGCTATATTAAAACGTCTAACTACATAAGGCAACAAAAGAAAAAAAGATTAAGATTTGAGTTGGGTGCGCCAACAGCCTCATTCCAGCAAACATCTCACCATGTTCACATCTGAGTTAATGAAGGAAAGAAATTCCTTCTCTTGACATCACAAAGAAACCACTATAAAATGATATCTGTTATGTATATACAGAATGTACAACGATGTGGACCAACGAGTGTGTCAAATAGGTGTGTCAGTAATAGCTTTATAAATTCTATTGTTGGGAGCATCCCTGACACGTGCAAAACACATCAAACGTTCATATGGGTTAAATTTATGGGTCAACAGAAGGGTGGATTTAGTTACGGTGTATCAACTGTCCCATGAGGTCATGGAAACGGCTTCTACTCCAAGGTGAACAATTTGCCCTCTAAGGCCAAAGCACAGGTACCCTTTAAACTTGAAATCTATACAATTTTACTGCAGCCAGATGGCAGGGAACTTGTCACACAGTATTGGGGGTCCGCTTCCTGTGCTGTACGACTTCATCAATTTATGACTTCTATATCACCAGACTCAACTTCCAAGGTACTGATTGGCGATGTGAAGTAACCCCATTGAAATTAGTGAAACAAGAAAAGCTGCTCCAGGCGAGCGAGTCTCTGGTTAATACACACACACACACACACACACACACACACACACTAGTCAGGTCCTAGCCCAGCTCGCGTGTGGTGCAACGTGAAGAAATAATTTCCGGACGGCTGCACTTCCAAAAATCCTTTTATTGAAGCTTCATATGACAAGTGGTTGACAGATGGAGCAGGGGACAAAGAGGTAGATGCGTTTCGAGCAAATATCAGCACTTATTTGCGCGAAACACGTCTACCTCTTTGTCCCCTGCTCCATCCGTCAACCACTTGTCATATGAAGCTTCAATAAAAGGATTTTTGGAAGTGCAGCCGTCCGCAATTATTTATTCACCCATCGAAATTAGTATTGATAATTAACAGTCCAAGTAAAAAAAAAAAAAAAAATACACAATTTCTTCAGGATTCACACCCTGTGTAAATGTTAATCTTTTTATGAGAATATTTATAATTGATAAATAGACCCCATTGAGTCAATTTAAATACAGAACTGATATCAATCATAAGGATGTATGAGGGCTGCCAGTCTTCTCCGTACCATGCTAGTTCCCTGGCTGTGCAAGACTTTGGAAATAATTTTGAATCACAGACCCAAAACAAGCATGCTTTAAAACAAGTGTCAGAAAAATGTCAGACTTATTTTTCTATCTCTATTTACTCAGCATTGAAGCCAAAGTATCAACAAGAGTCAGGGAACTATCATGCCCAAAAGAGGTTATCAATGCCAGCCCTCCATGACTCTGAAGTCCCTTTAAGGCCATCCATACACTGTTCAAATTGCTGAACCGGCCAAGATCTGAACCGTGTGTGGGCAGGCTGAATGAACCAAGTTGACGATTGATCAACTTGGGTACAACCAGCCTGCCGGATCTACTTGCAAAAACGGCTAGAAGCTGCTATATTGATAATTGCAAGTAAATCCAGCAGGCTGGTTGTACCCAAGTTGATCGATCATCAACTTGGTACATTCAGCCTGACATGGTTCGACTGACGGTAATCATGGTCTTCTCTCGGCAGGGAGGGTTTACCCCAAACCCGCCAGGAGAACACAATGTCTCGGTAGGAGGGATTTCCCACAAACAGAATTCATAACCTCTATTTCCACAAAGTATTGTTAGATTTCATATTTTCCAATTACTACATAAAAACAATTCCAAGTAAGCCCAGAACTTTCAAAATATGTCCCAACTTCAACGAGTTAAACAGAGAAGTTGTAGCATAAAGGTACGGGTAAGAATAGGCCATGTTGCCATAACATTTTCATTCCACATGCCTTTAGAAGCATAAACAATCATTTAACGTTTGACCTTAGATTACTTTCTCTTGCTGTATATTTATTGTATTACCCACATCTACATTTTTGCCTCTGTACTGTTTATATTGCATTGTTTTAGGGCAGTGGTCATCAATCAGGGCCCACTAACAGGCCAGGTTTGCAAGATAACTGAAAGACATCACAGGTGATATCATTTTCTGCTCAGTGATTGCAGTATTCTAGTCTGCATCTCCCCAAAGTAATACATAAAACCTGGCCTGTTAGTGGGCCATGAGGACAGGATTGATGACCACTGTTTTAGGGAGTCTCGACGCCAACACAAGAAACAGTTTTCTAGTTGTTTGTATAGCCACGGCCCACCCGATCTTGATGAGAGGAGTATATTAGAGCCCAGCTAGAGTCCCCTTGGACAATTTAACAATCCTTATTGAGATCAGATTCTGATGATGGGAATTATGTAAGAATACAGATTGGTGAGGATTCAGCATTTCACAAAATTGGCACAAGAGTCCAAAATCTGGACAGGAAAAATAATCCAGATCACTTTGGCAATAGTTTTGTTAGAGAATGAACACAATACTCTCAGAGTAGAATATAAAGGACCATGTCTGGGTGCACGTGAGCTCTAGATAGGTGCCCTGCATACAACGTTGGCTCCTCCATGAGTGGGTACTGGGTAGAGTGACGCTTTTCCATCACTGTACTGACAGTCACAGCACCAGGCGATGAATAATTCTGCATTTAACAGAGACCTGAAGAGTTCCTAATTGGAGAAAGGAAGGCATGTTGGCTCTTAACATTTTTGCGCCTACCAGTAAAATTTGTTCTTCTCTTGGCATCTAATCTTGGTTCCATTAATGCCAGTTTGTCTGCTATACAATCTATATATCTCACCGATTGACAAAAGACAAAAAACGGAGACCTATAGTTTAGTTGGCTAATCAACTCAATATCCCATCAAACAGGCCCAGAGCCTGCATACAAGCCATACATTCCAGTTAGAAGAAAACGTTTTTATACCAGGTTGAATATGAGCAGCACATAGCGGTTTACACATAATGGATGACGTGAGAAAGCGTTAGAACCTCCAGACAGTTTTGGATTGTAAATCAACTGAGAGCTATCCCATTACTTTTAATTTCTGTAGATTTGTATGATCCAGCACACTACTTATAGCTATAGAGTATAAACCTTAAGTTCCTCGGTTCTTCAGTGAAGTGATTATGGTCATGATTAAAATACAAAGCCCATACATAGAGGTGCCACCAGCACATTAATAAGAATTATAGGTAAAACATTTGCCCTACAGTGGCTAATAAATGCTTAGCTAATAATTCTGGTCAATGATGTGCCAGTAATAAGTCTATGCATGGACTTTTCAGCCTGTGACACAAGCGATCAGGGGAAACAGGAGTCACCAGGAAACAAAACCACAGGCAGCTATGAAAGCCCAAGGCCTGCTTAACACAGGCATCAGCTTGTATACAAGCAATGTGAACAGCAAGCATTTGCAGAGCCAGTGACGAGGGTGCGAGGCAAAGTCCCGATGTCGGTGTCAGGAGCGAGGGGTGCCCAAACTTTTGAAGAGCGAGTGTTACTTTTTCAAATAAAAAATTGAAAAAAAAAAAGAAAAGAAAAGAGCGGGGGCCAATTAAGCGACTTGGTGACCAGTCACAGGCCACAATGAATAGAGCGGGTGGATGACAGGTCCGTATCCACTCTGCATATGCATTTATGCCAGTGGTTCTCAACCTTTTAGTGCCGTGACCCCTTGATAAAATTTCCCAAGTTGTGGGGACCCCCAACAGTAAAATTATTTTCGTAGCGTGGGTTGTCAGCACCCAAGGCAAGACAAGTAATTTGCGCCCCTAACCCACGGAAATTTAGCGCTCCCCGAGTCCCCTCCAATCATACAGTATTAAAACCTCATATAATACATTTTAGGATGTACCACTCTTTGTTCTCCTCTTTTTTCCTTTTATCTCTTGCTATCCTAATTTCTTGTTTTTTCCCCCCCATCCCTCTCTCTCTAGCCATCTTTCTTGTTTTTTTCTCTTACTCTGTCTCTCCCTTTTTCTTTCTTCCTCCCCCTCTTTTCCTCTCCCTTCCCTGTATTCTCTATTTTAATTCCTTCTCTTACTCCTTGGTGGGGGTGGGGGGAATGGGATGAGTGGCAATGCTGGGGGAGTTCTGATCAGCCAACTTAGGTGCTCTTGATCAAGGTCATCTGCTGATCTGAGAACTGTAGTGGGAACTTTTAATGGCAACTATAAATCACAGGTAGTGTTACCCAGTGTGTCTCTGACTTTGTGTTGTCTCGTAGCAGTGACACCTATGCTAAATTAAGGGGATAGGGTCTCCTCCAGCCCCTCCCACTTCACATTCCTCACCAATCATCAGACCTCTAGTCTCTGCCCCACAGCCATGATGTGAACTGAATGGGTGGCTGCGAAGAGGCTGAGTGGACGGCCGTGTGCTCCAGGAACAGCCCAGCTGGATAGCCACCGGCTCCGGAGACAGCCCTGCTGAGCAGCCGCAAGAAGGCTGGGAGAGTGGTACGGACTTCAGGAACAGCCCAGGATCTGGTGACCCCTGGCAAATCATCATTTGACCCCCCGAGGGGGTCCCGACCCCCAGGTTGAGAACCACCGATTTATGCATTGATGCAGATTGGAGGTAGGATGGAGTAAACAGACACAGGTCCGTTTACATCTGCTGCTCTATAGGAGGTGAATGGAAGGTCCAATTGGGTCAGACAAAATCGGGCAAAAGGGGCCCAATATGCTACACCGGGTTGCAGCACAGTGCACCTGTGGTTTTCTTGCGGGTTACTGCACTTTGCCATAGACTACTATATCCTGCAGGTGTGGTGTACATTCTGAATGTGCACCAAACCCGCAGCTAATAAAAGAAGTCTATGGCTCAGTGCAGGTAAAGTGTGCTGCACCCGCTGATTTAAAAGCAGCCCAGTAACCACTGCAGAACAGATATGCCCATATATACACTGATTTTAGTAATAAACGTACCTTTAATAACAGTCTTCCATTTAGGTATCACCGGCTGTTGCGGTCCCAGGCAGAATGCATTTTTTATCACTCCACATGCGACTCCAGTGCTATACAGGAAGCATTGGCTTATGCGGCTCTGTTCTGCAGCCGGTTGTTTCCTCTACCACTGGCTTCATTCACAACACTGAAGCTCTGAGATGGCGGATTGGCAACCCGTGATCTGGGCATGCTGACTCGCCATCCAAGATAAGTGGGTGGCGGACTACATCAGAGAGCTCCACGGGCCACACGTGGTCCCTGGTTTGGCACCCCTGATTTAACCAGAAAGTTGCACTCATTCCTTAATTTTCAGTGATTTTGTTTTATCTCAAAAGTTCAGTTTGAATACCTATATGATCATGAATCAGACCACAGGTCTCCAAACTATGGACACATGTGGACTGCGACTTTTTTATCCAGCCCACAGACGAGGTCAGTGAAATATCCTCACTCTGCAAGGACTGAGGATTAGGTTATCAGAGGCTTCCTTTGGTCTACACTTTTGATGTAAAGGGTGGGAGGGGGGTCTGATCTAAGGGGGACATTGATGGGTACCCTGATGTAAGGGGGAATTTAATGGAGACTTTTTCAACCCACAAATATTTGTTAAATATATATGTTGTGACCCCCTGATTCAGACCAAAAGGAGAAAAAACATCAAGTGGCTAAAGAACAATCTAATAAATAGCAAATATAAAATGGCACAACGTATAATCAACATTTAACAGATCACAAACCAATAACCTGCACAGAAAAAAAGAAAGAATAAAATTGCAGCAAAAAGGAAGAAAAGAATAGAGAGAGAAAAAAAAAAATATAAAACACCACTAGGTTCTGAACTTACCACTGTTCTTTGCTTATTGGGTAGGTAGACACGAATAGTATTGCTCGCCTTTGAAGGGTCGCCGAGCCTGCCATCATCAGATGCCCGCCTCTGATAGCCAAACTGTTGAGCAATAGTTGGGGACATACAACTAGGTCCATCAAACACAGAGTCCTTTAACCCAAATCCATTGCTGATCTTCATCCACGCTCCCTGAATATGCTCCATTGGTAATAAGTCACCTAAAATAAAATTTGGAGAGGGGTAATTAATAAATCATGAAAATAAAAAAAAAAGTACTAAAAAGCAGACTGTTTCTTGTTTTAGAAGAGCTCCCACGAGTCACAGAACCAGTCTATAAACAGGGCCTAAGCTCTGTGTACAGCCTAAAGAAATCAATGTGCTCCACAGAAGCACAGAGATTGATTTCTAGATCAACACAACTTCTTGTAGTCACCAAAGGCCGGATCCCTTCACCATTAGTGTAATCTTAGGCACTATTTTAGGCAAGTCTGGCTAATTGGAAGAATTTGTGCCACCCTTTATTACATTGTTCTGTAATGATCATCCAGAAAGCAGATGATGGGAAAACTCATGCAGATGAGTTTTCCCATCATCTATCACAGGGGTGTCAAGTCCCATCATGTCTCCTTGGGAGTCATGCTTGTAGCCAACATATAGATATCAAAATCTACATAAAGTATCTCCAATCTCAAATCAAAGCAAATTATTCCAGTGACATGGTATTAGCACTGTAGAGAGCAAAATATTCTAGATCAGATTATTTAAAGAATGACAGCTTTTAGTACCTTCTATTAATCTGAAATCAAGCAAACAGCCACATACACGAATGCATGTATTAAAGTATTTCAAAGAGCAACTCCACTTTTGTTTAAAAAGCAAAAAATAAAACAATCCCCTCTGGGTAGTCAATGTCATTGCAAGGATTGCAAGTACCTCCAAAAATAGGGAACCCTTCTGGCCGAAAGAAAAGGGACTTTACACACCCAGGACTTGGCCACAACCAGTACTGGATGATGCCAGAGCAGGGGGGTCCACCAACCACAGTTACCAGACCTAGGAAACAAAAAACGTGTCAGTGCTCCTGGAGGCTCTGGAAACACAAAACAACTGAGGGTCAGAGGAAAGGGAGGGGCCTTTTAAAATGCATCTGATTTATGTTTCCTGTAGAGGGCGGAGCCAATCATCTCTCAAGTAGCTGTCCTGGAAGGTGAGAGGGGGAAAAGCTGCTTGTTCCATTATGTTTTTGGATACCGATTATGAATAAGAGGAACATTTTCATTATCAGCTGGTGCACTTGCAGTGTTCCAATGAGAAAAGTTGCAGTGTCTGCACCACTTTAGAGGTAATCAACCCTTTGGGAGCATCTTAAAAATTAAACTTCTGTTGCAGAGGATACCTAAAATCTGACTTGCATCTTAGTGCAGATGTCTAGGGAAACCAGTGAGCCAATCACACAAGCAGGAAATTACATTTCTGAGGATGTTCTTTACACAAACTGTGTATAGAAGATGTCCATATTGCATTGAATTTGCCCAGAAAATTTACAGAGCTGCAGCTTGAAAAGAAAAGGTAATTTTTAATAACAAAATACAATATGGCTTGTGCAGCAACTCTATATACTATAGTTCAGGGATATGCAATTAGCGGCCCTCCAGCTGTTGCAAAACTACAAGTCCCATCATGCTTCTGCCTCTGGGTGTCATGCTTGTGGCTGTCAGAGTCTCGCTTTGCCTCATGGGAGTTGTAGTTCTGCAACAGCTGGAGGTCCACTAATTGCTTATCCCTGCTATAGTTTTTCCCCATGAAAGTGGGGTTGTCCTTTAACTGTAAAAGATCCTGTCTAGCCAGTCTTGTGATTCAGACACCTCTGAAAGGTCAGAAGAATCTTCTTGTCAGAAGTTATTAGCATAACTTCTGACAAGTTCTCCATCAACTGATAAAACCAGTCTGAACTTTGTGTCAGGGTGGGTGCTATAAATAGATTGGCAGAGAGCTGGTCTATTCACAGCACAGCACAACTCTGCAAGTCTCTGCCTATGAGAAGAGGGGGTGTTTGCCTTTCCTCCAATCAGCTGTCTCACAGTGTATGTTATGACTTCCCTCCCCCTGCTGGAACAGAAAGAGAAAATCCTAACAGGACATGCATGTCTAAACAGTATATAAAGCTGAAGACTGCAGATATACATGTAAAACGTATTTAGGGAGATGTGCATCATATCTGTGCATCATATCTGTGCATCATATCTGTGCATCATATCTGTGCATCATATCTGTGCATCATATCTGTGCATCATATCTGTGCATCATATCTGTGCATCATATCTGTGCATCATATCTGTGCATCATATCTGTGCATCATATCTGTGCATCATATCTGTGCATCATATCTGTGCATCATATCTGTGCATCATATCTGTGCATCATATCTGTGCATCATATGAGGCTATTCACATCCACTTTAACTACTTCCCGCCCAAGGTACGCAATAAGACGCTGTTGAATTTGTGCAGGGATATCTGAATGATGCCTGCAGCTACAGGCATCATTCAGATATCGTCTTTTGGAGACGGCGATTCTCTGCACCATAAGAACTATCATATTGGCTTTTCTGCCACATGATCGCTCTCACGGGCGGCGAGAGGGGACATCGCCCTCCCGCCGTCCTCCAGTGCTTCTACCGACTCACCGTTGCGAGTCAGAGTATGGATCCGATGGCCCTGAATGCTTACCATAGAGATTTCCGGCGGACCAGATGGTCGCCATGGTCTCGATCACTCGGAGGCCGGGCACGATGTTATGACCTCACACCTGGTCTCTGCATTCAAAAACCGACGCAGCCTCAGCTGAGATCATTTTTTTTTTATTATTTCAGGCTTCCCAGCTTATGGGACCCCATATCTCACTGTAAAAAGAAGTCCGATCATGCCATATTCCTGGGGATGTATACACAGTGGTAAATGACAGCACACTCCCTTCCCTCCTTCCTCCATGCCTACTAACCAGCTTAAAGTGGAGGTACGCCTAAAAAAATATATTTTAACATTGCATTTAGGCAAGTTACTAGAATGAGAATCGGCTCTATACGGCACCTGCGCACCGACGTTCGGCTTCTTTCGGCTACTCGTGGCGCGCTGTATGCATCGGTCAGAATGCCTGTCAATCAAATAGGAACGCCCAGCCCCGCCGATCATACCCGGAAGCCGCGTTGAACATACATATAGAAAACGGTATGTATCGCAAGGATTTTTTTTAAAAAAACGCAGATTCTCATTCTAATAACTCGCCTAAATGCAAGGTTAAAAAAAATTTTTTTAGGTGAACCTCCACTTTAACATGAGGCTTCACCTCCCTGGAGGGGACTGGTAGAAATCTATCCACACAATGTTATTGCCAAAAACTAATAAAGATTTAATTTCAAACATATATTTGTATGAACAATTTAAAAAAGTTTATGGTTATTTTTATTATGTTTTCCAAAGGCTGTTCTTTTATTTTGGTGACGTGAAGCTCCTCCTGCTTATGTTTCCCTGCAGACAGGCTGGGAAAGATTTGGGTTATGTGACAATTAGGAAAAACCGTACTTTGAGTTTTTTCTACCAAAATATTTACAGTGGCATCAGCCACATACAGAAATAGAAGGGACAATGTAAATTAAACAATGTGTGCTTAGGATCACTTTAAATGTATATTTTAACGTGTGCAAAGAAAGAAAAAAAAAGCAAGAAAACGCCTGGATTTGTGTCGTATTGACATACATGGTACATGAGCGTTACGGTGACATGCTAAACTGAACCCAACCTTGTCCAATCCCTGCACAAGCCATAACTCTGCGTGTCAAAAGGAAATAATTACACACCGAGAGTGACAACACTTTCATAGAAACTAAAACATTAACAAGATGTCCAAATTCTTTCTACAGCAGCCAAGAACTGTGGAAAGAAAATTTCGGAAAGAAAGGTGATGTCATTTTGCACACGTTGCTATGAACAGTGCTTTATGCCAAGTCAGCTTGTCAGAGTTCCCTAAACCAAGATATTGTATGAAGAAGTCGGAGCTCAGACACTCGCTGACATTCTCTTTAGTTTTATTTTTTCCATTATTTCAGAAACAAATAGAATTTCTAAACGACAACTAAGGCTCCATTCTCACTTGTAGGACTTCAAACGTTGTTGCAACTTTGGATGGGTGCAACTTCGATGTCTTGTCCCTCTGCAAAGTGGAGCCACTGTGGCATGTAAAACAGTCCAGGTACGACTTTCATACAACACGTGTAGATGGGGTGTAAATGTTAACCACTTAAGACCCATACCATTATGCAGGTAAAGGACCTGGCCCCTGTTTGCGATTGGGCACTGCGTCGCTTTAACTGACAATTGCGCGGTTGTGGGACGTGGCTCCCAAACAAAATTGGTGTCCTTTTTTCCCCCACAAATGGAGCTTTTTTTTGGTGGTATTTGATCACCTCCATGGGTTTTATTTGTTGCGCTATAAAAAAATAGAGTGACAATTCAAAAAAAAATATTTTTTTTTACTTTTCCTTAGTTTAGGCAGATACATATTCTTCTACATATTTTTGGTAAAAATTTATATATATATATATATATATATATATATATATATATATATATATATATATATATATATATATATATATATATATATATATATATATATATAAAATATAAAAAACGCAATAAGCGTTTGATTGGTTTGCGCAAAAATTGTAGCGTTTACAAAATAGGGGATAGTTTCATGGCATTTTTATTATTTTTTTTTTTTACTAGTAAAGGCGGCCATTAGCGATTAATTTGTGACTGCGACATTATGGCGGACACATCGGACACTTGACACATTTTTAGGACCATTGTCATTTTAACAGCGAAAAGTGCTATAAAAATGCACTGATTACTGTGAAAATGACAATGGCAGTGAAGGGGTTAACCACTAGGTGGCACTAAATGGGTTAAGTGTGTCCTATTGTGTGTTTCTTACTGTAGGGGGGTGGGGCTGGACGTGTGACGTCACTGATCTATGACAGGGAACAGACATAGAACCGGGAAGGTTTGTTTACACCATGGGTCTTCAAACTGCGGCCCTCCAGTTGTTCAGGAACTACAATTCCCATCATGCCTAGTCATGTCTGTGAATGTCATTGTGTTACAATGCCTCATGGGATGTGTAGTTCTACAACAGCTGGAGGGCCGTAGTTTGAGGATCCCAGGTTTACACTCACCTCTCCCCGTTCTTCAGCTCCTGTGACCCGATCGCGGGACACCGGTGGCGATCGGGTCCGCAGGTCCCGCGGGGGAGGTCACGCAGCTCAGGACTAGATCACGAGCGCACGTATGCGGCCCACGGCTGGGCTCTTAAAGACAACGTACCTGTACGTGGATGTGCCCAGCCGTGCCCTTCTGCCGACGTATATCGGCATGAAGGTGTCCTCAAGTGGTTAAAGCTGGCCATACATTATACAATTCTCTTATCCAATTTCCTTTAGATTTATCTTCAATATCGTACAAAGGCCTGCCTGATTGCAAAAATATTGAAAGTGTTTAGGTTTGACCTCATGTTATATGGTTTTAGTAAATCTACAAGAAAATTGTATAGTGTATGGCCAGGCTTAGATAAAAAAAAAAAGTTAACAAATCCGATTGTTCTCTGTACCGATCTTTATTACCAGGACAGAATATAAAGAGAAAGCTAAAATGTTAAATTTGTCACAAGGAGTTGAGGGTTTCTGTTGCCAGGTTTTCAGAATTGCTAATCAAAAGAAAAAAAAGAAGGAAGCTACAAAACACCACATTCTGCCAAAAAAATGCTTTATTTCGATATTTCACACTGTTTTGTATACTACCCGCCCAAAGGTTACAATACTGTTCACATGGCACGATGCTTTGCGCCTCTGAAACTTTAACACAGCTTGGCTTGAGTTGATAAATGGCACCTGCTGTCAAACCTAGTCATTGAAATCATAGGGGTCACACTGCAACCATGAGCCAATCACTGTGCAGCACACTACTCCCATTTTACTCTTGAACGCCTGACAGCAGCTGTTTAACTGCACTCTGAAAAGCAAATTTACCATTGATCACTTTTCAGAGAATGGGCAAGTGTAAACTTTAAGTGGATGTAAACCCGATTCATGACATTTTAGCTGGGCACATATATCTGCAGTATTTTGTCCCATAGCTCTATCCTGAACAGTTCTTTGTTATCAGCCTGATAACTCCTGTCAAATTCTTGGACCCATCAGATAAAAGCAGCCTGAAATTTCTGTCAGGGGAGGTTGCTAAAATAGATTAGCAGGGAGCTGGCCCTGTTATAAAACACCTCTGAGAGTCTCTGCCTATGAGGAGAGGGGGTGTGTGCCTTTCCTCCAATCAGCAATGTTAGCTATCTTGGCTGTATGCCCAGACTGCCCTGTGTTAAACAGGAAGAGAATATTTCCTAACGCGATCTAAACAGTATATAAATGTGAAGACAGCGGATATACATGTAAAACCTATGTAGGGAGATTTGCTTCATCTCTGTGTATCATCTGAGGCTGTTCACTTCACTGGGCGTATGGAGGGTTTACATCCACTTTAAGCATTTACAATTATGTGAACAGCGCACATTTAGGAGATATTCACTGTACCTATTACAGGGGAACTTCGGGTTGCGAGTAACGCGGTTAACTAGCATTTCGCAATATGAGCACTGTATTTTGAAAATTTTTAACTCTGTTTGCGAGCGTTGACTCGCAAAACGAGCAGAATTCAGGCCAAAGTGGTGTGCAGCTCGTGTTTGGCTTGAGGTGGGGGGGGGGGGGGGGCGCCGGAGCTGAGCCGAACGACGAAGATCGGCACTGTTTGGAAATGCTCAGAAAGACTCAGGAAGATATGGAAATGCTCAGTTCCCAAGCCTTTCCGAGGTCAGCCGAGCTGTCCTCAGGGCTTTCCGGCCTTTTTAGAGGCTCTCCGGCACCCCCCCCCCCCCCCCCCCCCCACACACACACACCTCTGGCCACATGTGGTATTGTATGCCATTGAAGTCAATGCAGAACAAATTATTATGATTTGTTTCCATCGACTTCAATTGGGAAACTCGCTTTGATATGCAAGTACTTTGGATTACGAGCATTTTCCTGGAACAGATTATGCTCGTAATCCGAGGTTCCACTGTATAGTCTTACCTGGTAACAGTTTACTACCGCTTTACCGAACAGCAAAATGGCTTTAAAACCATTGACCAAAACCATCGCCCCCTGACCTCTCTAGCTGCTAGTACTGTAAAGAAATAAATTCACAAGAATCACTACAAAGTAGGCTTATAGTTGGTTTCCAGCAAGCTTACAAGCATGCAGTGTTCACTTTACAGTATGTTAGAAGACTGACAGGATAACAAGTTTGTTCACCTTAGAAAATGAAAGCTAAAAAGGGGCTGGACTTTCAATGTCTGTCGTAAAACTTCGAAGAGGAGTTTCTCCACAATGTCTATAGCTACAGATATAACCGAGGGCTTGTTTTAGGACCAATTTTATATCTATGCTTTGCAAAATGCAAACACTGATGTTTGTTGATGTGAAAGCTGCCAGTCACGGCACGGCCTCCTTTAGGAACTGCACGATAGTCGTTGCACGACACGTGCCCCCATAGACATTGGCGCCTGTCATTTTTGTAAATTTCTCCTAACCGTGCAGGTTTAGGAGATATTTCAAGCACCTTCAGGTAAGCCCCTTAACCCTAGGCTTACCTGTAAGTAAAAGTGGTTGTAAAGGGTTTACAACCACTTTAACCACTTGCTTACTGGGCACATAAATCCCCTTCGTGACCAGGCGAAATTTCAGCTTCCGGCACTGCGTCGCTTTAACTGACAATTGCGCGGTAGTGCGACGTGGCACCCAAACAAAATTGGCGTCCCTTTTTTCCCCACAAATAGAGCTTTCTTTTGGTGGTATTTGATCGCCCGTGCGGTTTTTATTTTTTGCGTTATAATGAAAAAAAGAGCGACAATTTAAAAATATATATATATTTTTTTTACTTGTTGCTATAATAAATATCCCATTTTTTTTTTTTTTTTTTTTTTATATTTTTTTTTCTCAGTTAAGGCCGATACGTATTCTTCTACGTATTTTTGTAAAAAAAAAAAAAAAAAAATCACAATAAGTGACTGCTTTGCGCAAAAGTTATAGCACCTACAAAATAGGGGACATAATTATGATTTTTTTTTTAATATTTTTTTTTTACTAGTAATGGCGGCGATCTGCGATTTTTATTGGGACTGCGATATTGCGACGGACACATCGGACACTTTTGACACATTTTTGGCGCCATTCACATTTATACAGCGACCAGTGCTATAAAAATGCACTAATTACTGTATAAATGTGACTGGCATTGAAGGGGTTAACACTAGGGGGTGAGGAAGGGGTTAAATGTATTGCCTGGGTGTGTTCTAACTGTATGGGGGGAGGGGGGTGACTGGGGGAGGTGATCGATGCTGTCTCCCTATGTACAAGAGAAACAGCATCTGTCACCTCACTGACAGGACGTGAAGCTCTGTGTTTACACTCAGAGCTCCACGTCCCTGCTGTCTCACCGACGATCGCGTGTACCCGACGGACATCGCGGCCGCCGGGTACACGCATCGGATCCTCGGTGATGCGTCGGGACTGTTTTTCCCCGCCGCGCGCCACCCTGTGGCGCGCGCGGGGAATTACAAGCAAATCACGTCCAAAGACGTGACCCCGGCGCCTCAGGTCCGCGCTGTTCACGTCTTTGGACGTGACGCGGTATTGAAGTGGTTAAGTTCCACAGCGAGTATAACAAGCATTCTATGCTGCATATACAGACTGATTGTACTGTTGTGGGTTTAGTAACACTTTAACACACTAAACAAAAGTAAATGGGCCCTTAAAGTGCTTTTACTACTAGTTCAGAATGTGTTAATACTTTAATATATAGTCTGGCCACAGGTTCACTTAAAAGTAGATCTAGTATCAATTATTTTAAGTGCAACACTTACAGATACGTCTTATTTCTCAGAGAGATAACAGCATTCTCCCTGGCAATGTTTCTGGAAGGACGGAATCAATAAGAATCATAATTGACAGAATTTATTAGGGACCATTCATGGTCAGCCTCTACTTCAACTGAGGTGCCGGCTCAGATGACACAATCCTGTAAATACTAGAGCCTGTCCAGTTCTCGTCTATCCCATTACAAAGGTCTAAGGCATGAGTCTTCAAACTACAGCACTCCAGTTGTTCAGGAAGTACAATTCCCATCATGCCTAGTCATGTCAGTGTGTTACAATGCCTCATGGGATGTGGGATACAACTGACAAAAGGTCGACGAATCAACTGACTTCTTGAAATCACAAAATTGTCGTATGATGGTTCCGACGTCCGAATACAATAGCCCAGCAGGTTGAAGTTGTCCATCTGTGCTGTACACGTAGAAATCTGTTAGACATCTATACGTGTATCGGCAGCTTTAATGTCATAGCGCAGATATGTGTCAAAACACAAGGCCCATGGGCCAAATCCAGCCAACCAGGCCATTTCATGTGGCCCCTGCTCCTTTCCTGCAGCTCTGGAACCCCCCTGGTCTCTGCTCCCACCTTTTCTCAGCAGAAAGGACAGAACTCCTATAGATCCCACGCCTTTCCGTGCAACCATAAGACCCCTTTGTCTCTGCCTTCCCTGATCTCAGCATTTAGCAGATTCCAGCCCTCCTCTGGTCCTTCAGAACCTGCACTTTCTGCTTCCGAGCTCCACCCCCAGCAACAGGACAAGGTAAAGGGGTGCACCGAGATGCAAGGAGGGGACGGGGGGGTGCCCTGGACACCTGATGCAAGGAGGGGACGGGGGGTGCCCTGGACACCTGATGCAAGGAGGGGACGGGGGGGTGCCCTGGACACCTGATGCAAGGAGGGGACGGGGGGGTGCCCTGGACACCTGATGCAAGGAGGGGACAGGGGGGTTCCCTGGACACCTGATGCAAGGAGGGGACGGGGGGGTGCCCTGGACACCTGATGCAAGGAGGGGACGGGGGGGTGCCCTGGACACCTGATGCAAGGAGGGGACGGGGGGGTGCCCTGGACACCTGATGCAAGGAGGGGACGGGGGGGGTGCCCTGGACACCTGATGCAAGGAGGGGACGGGGGGGGTGCCCTGGACACCTGATGCAAGGAGGGGACGGGGGGGTGCCCTGGACACCTGATGCAAGGAGGGGACGGGGGGGTGCCCTGGACACCTGATGCAAGGAGGGGACGGGGGGGGTGCCCTGGACACCTGATGCAAGGAGGGGACGGGGGGGTGCCCTGGACACCTGATGCAAGGAGGGGACGGGGGGGTGCCCTGGACACCTGATGCAAGGAGGGGACGGGGGGGTGCCCTGGACGGGGGGGGACGGGGGGGTGCCCTGGACACCTGATGCAAGGAGGGGAAGGGGGGGTGCCCTGGACACCTGATGCAAGGAGGGGACGGGGGGGGTGCCCTGGACACCTGATGCAAGGAGGGGACGGGGGGGTGCCCTGGACACCTGATGCAAGGAGGGGACGGGGGGGTGCCCTGGACACCTGATGCAAGGAGGGGACGGGGGGGTGCCCTGGACACCTGATGCAAGGAGGGGACGGGGGGGTGCCCTGGACACCTGATGCAAGGAGGGGACGGGGGGGTGCCCTGGACACCTGATGCAAGGAGGGGACGGGGGGGTGCCCTGGACACCTGATGCAAGGAGGGGAAGGGGGGGTGCCCTGGACACCTGATGCAAGGAGGGGACGGGAGGGGTGCCCTGGACACCTGATGCAAGGAGGGGACGGGGGGCGCCCTGGACACCTGATGCAAGGAGGGGACGGGGGGGTGCCCTGGACACCTGATGCAAGGAGGGGACGGGGGGTGCTCTGGACATTTAGTCTTACAGATAGAACCAGATCTTTGAGGGAAACCATAATGCTGATGGGGCCTGCAATTAAATTTATTTGGACACCCCTGTCATAGTAGATACCAACCTCTTAATCAACACTCAAACACAGCAAAATGCGAGATTGAAGCTTCTGGCTGCCGGCCAACTGAACCGATTCTCCACTTTTACCTAAAACTGGACAACCTTTTTAACAGACACTTTCAATTGGTTAAACATTTGCATATTTTATGACATTATAAATAAATGATAACGTCACATTCCCAGAACCATAATACCATTACACTTCTTGCTGTACAAAATTTCATAAGACAAGTTTAACTATTTGAGTATGCGTTTTCGGCATCAGTTTTCAGCGTGCAAACAATAAAGATCATGTGAATCCCGGTAAATGCTTCAAATCGCCCACAAAATATTTATCGTGTAGAAAAAAGCCACAGAACCAATAAATATTTATTCTGGCACAGAAGACCCTTGCTGCGAGTCCTGAAAGGACAGTATTATAAATAGGACCAGCCAGTGGCCTGTCATGTCCAGAGTAAACAGGCTGGAGAGAAAACATCACAAGCAGGTTTCTCTGCTACATCAGAACAGACAAACCAAACAGAATATGGGAGAGGCCCGGCTCAGACACTGTTTACACATTGGCAGACCAGATACTACCCAATATTCAGGCTTAGGTCTGGCCTGCCAAAAACAGGTAGGTACCTGGAATAAAAAAAAAAACATTCCAGATTTCACACCAAAAATCAGTTTAGGCAAAATTAGGCCAGATGGATTCATTTTAGGGTTATGATTATTGGTTATCATAATCCTTGATCAATCAAAATCGTTTCAGAATTTGTTATGGAATTGTAGAAAGTGTTACAAATAAGAGTAAATTACCATTTGAACAAATACATACTGTACAGTGGCATTTGTGGAATATAAGAAAAACAATGCTTTCTTGTATAACCATACCTACGAATCAAGCCAGTTGTGCCCATGTATGTCTCACGGTCGCCGGTACCCAAATTCATGGTACAAAAATTAGAGATTTTTTCAAGTAAAGTGCATTTCCACTTTTTCCAGCAAAATTGGGATAACACCTACATTATATTGCTGTTCCCATTCACAAAGCATAACTAAAAAAAAAAAAAAAAACTCCAAAGTTTTACTCCACTATGCAATGTTAAAGGAGAAGTATGGCAAAAGTCCTTTCGGTCCGACTTCTCTTGTGGGTCACATGAGTGTACTTTGTTCTGCACTCCTGTGACCCAAATTCAGCCGACAGCGGGCTAAAGTCCACTGCCGGCTAACTTCACTCAGCCGGTCCAGACTCTGGAGGGATCCAGACTTTAGGATGCATGCACACCCGAGTGTTTTTCTGGCCTTTTTTGCACTTCTTTATACAGCTTTGCTTATTTCTATTAGCTAATTGAGAAATCTGTTGTATAATTTGTTGCTAGATTTTTCTCTTTTTTTAGCTTTTCCATAAGCTTTAAATTATTATATTTTTTTTTTTAGGTAAGAGATTAGAGTTAGTTAAGGATTGTTTTTTTGTTTTTGTTAGGGTGTTACTACTACATGGATAAATAAAATGTAAAATAAAAATAATCATTAATAATAGTATGTAATCAATAATTACCCCTAAACACAAATTAAATGATTATATTAAATAATATTTTTTAAGGTCAGGGGTTAATTATGCATTTTATTATTTATGATGATTGAGTTATTTGTGTATTTTTTTTTTTACATTTATTTATATATTACCCCCCCCCATTCTGAGACATACACAAAATAGCAGGTAGACACAAAATCAGTTTACTGCAGCAGATCACGCAGCGATTGCAATTGTTTGCCAGAGGTTACAGGCTCCTATCCTTATCGCTCATTGGTAGAGGTTACAACAAATAATTAATGCTTGCCGATTGGTTGCTAGTGGTTACTGCACATCATTACAACTCACTGAGCAGTGGAGCAATCCCAAATAATTGAGCAAGTAAAGCGGCACATTAATACACATACTGCTGGAGATTCCCAGACTGCAAACCATACTGCTGGAGATTCCCAGACTGCAAACCATACTGCTGGAGATTCCCAGACTGCAAACCATACTGCTGGAGATTCCCAGACTGCAAACCATACTGCTGGAGATTCCCAGACTGCAAACCATACTGCTGGAGATTCCCAGACTGCAAACCATACTGCTGGAGATTCCCAGACTGCAAACCATACTGCTGGAGATTCCCAGACTGCAAACCATACTGCTGGAGATTCCCAGACTGCAAACCATACTGCTGGAGATTCCCAGACTGCAAACCATACTGCTGGAGATTCCCAGACTGCAAACCATACTGCTGGAGATTCCCAGACTGCAAACCATACTGCTGGAGATTCCCAGACTGCAAACCATACTGCTGGAGATTCCCAGACTGCAAACCATACTCCAGGAGATTCCCAGACTGCAAACCATACTCCAGGAGATTCCCAGACTGCAAACCATACTCCAGGAGATTCCCAGACTGCAAACCATACTCCAGGAGATTCCCAGACTGCAAACCATACTCCAGGAGATTCCCAGACTGCAAACCATACTCCAGGAGATTCCCAGACTGCAAACCATACTGCTGGAGATTCCCAGACTGCAAACCATACTGCTGGAGATTCCCAGACTGCAAACCATACTTCAGGAGATTCCCAGACTGCAAACCATACTTCAGGAGATTCCCAGACTGCAAACCATACTTCAGGAGATTCCCAGACTGCAAACCATACTTCAGGAGATTCCCAGACTGCAAACCACACTGCAGGAGATTCCCAGACTGCAAACCACACTGCAGGAGATTCCCAGACTGAAAACCACACTGCAGGAGATTCCCAGACTGCAAACCACACTGCTGGAGATTCCCAGACTGCAAACCACACTGCAGGAGATTCCCAGACTGCAAACCATACTGCAGGAGATTCCCAGACTGCAAACCATACTGCTGGAGATTCCCAGACTGCAAACCATACTCCAGGAGATTCCCAGACTGCAAACCATACTGCTGGAGATTCCCAGACTGCAAACCATACTGCTGGAGATTCCCAGACTGCAAACCATACTTCAGGAGATTCCCAGACTGCAAACCATACTTCAGGAGATTCCCAGACTGCAAACCATACTTCAGGAGATTCCCAGACTGCAAACCACACTGCAGGAGATTCCCAGACTGCAAACCACACTGCAGGAGATTCCCAGACTGAAAACCACACCCAGACTGCAGGAGATTCCCAGACTGCAAACCACACTCTGGAGATTCCCAGACTGCAAACCACTGCAGATTCCCAGACTGCAAACCATACTGGAGATTCCCAGACTGCAAACCTCCCAGACTGCAAACCATACTGCTGGAGATTCCCAGACTGCAAACATACTGCTGGAGATTCCCAGACTGCAAACATACTGCTGGAGATTCCCAGACTGCAAACCATACTGCTGGAGATTCCCAGACTGCAAACCATACTGCTGGAGATTCCCAGACTGCAAACCATACTGCAGGAGATTCCCAGACTGCAAACCATACTGCAGGAGATTCCCAGACTGCAAACATACTGCAGGAGATTCCCAGACTGCAAACATACTGCAGGAGATTCCCAGACTGCAAACATACTGCAGGAGATTCCCAGACTGCAAACATACTGCAGGAGATTCCCAGACTGCAAACATACTGCAGGAGATTCCCAGACTGCAAACATACTGCAGGAGATTCCCAGACTGCAAACATACTGCAGGAGATTCCCAGACTGCGGACATCCACTGACGCTCCCACTCTGATTACTGTTCTGAGCATTTAGGCTGCATGGGGCGGGGTCAGAGCGTCAGTGGCCCCTGTCTGCTGGCTAGCGCAGGAATACAGCCTCTGTGTACTCTGCAAAGCCGACATTGGGGCCCCAGATTCACAGGTAGCACGGCCCCCCCAACAAACACTGATTAGGACAGTGCCATTGCCGACAAATGCCGCCATTTGACATGCAACAAATATTATTGTTTTTGTTTTTTATGGTTGAACTGGATGGATGCGTGTCTTTTTTCAACCTGGCCAACTATAACTATGTTGAATCGCATGTCAAATCGCACCAGGGCTTAAGGTCTCAAGCATGCTGGATGTTATTAAAATGCCAGTAGTGTTAGCTGTAGAAAGCTTCAGAAAGAGCTTTGCAGTTTTTTTTTTATAGCAAAACTATACTCCCTTAAAAGCTTATAACTCAAACGCTGATAAACGCAGAATAGCCGCGATTTTCAGCTTTTATCAGTGTTGGAGCGTTTTTACAGCTGAAAAACCCCTGTTAAAACCAAACTAGTGCTGGGTTTTTGTTCTAGCCAGAAAAACACCCCTGCAGAAATAAAAAAAAAATAAAAAAAAAAAATTCACACATCGGAAGCCAAAAACAGCAGCTGTAAAAACGTCCAGCATGCATGAGGCCTTAAAACGTGGTTACCACACATCACTTCCATACACCAGCTTGCTGGTTTAGTCACGGTGGACAATGAGTTCCAAAATATTTTTTTTATTATTTTTAAGTCATTAAATTTTCCTATACATCAAATAAAGCTCACTGGCCCATCAGCTGAGGAATGGAGAGTGAAACAATGAACTGCTAACGTGAGCACGGCTGACCGCAGGTAAACTGCTTGCGAGTTTATTCAGGCCTGTCCTTTGTGACATGTGGAGATAAACTGTTTATATAATGACGCCTGTACACACTAACATGCAGTTATTGTTACCCAATGTCAACAAAATATTTATAGGCGCAGTTCCTTTGTGCTGCTCGGTGGATCAGCAATATGTGACATCAGAGACTTGTGTCTCCAGAAGTAAATCATTACTAATAACAGCTTTAAAACATAAATAAAAGGGGAATTCCAGCTTACGCAACCTTCATCTCAAAGTAGCAGCGATGGTGTGACTGCATTGGCCAAGTGAAGCCACAGATACAAATGACCAATTTAGAACTATTAGACAAAACATTTTTTTCATTTTGCATGGAGCGAGGGAAGGTTATACCCACTGACTTTTTTTTTTTTAGCCATCTGTGTCCAATTGTCTGTGGACATAGGTGTGCGCAGCCTATTGCATTAGGGTGTGCACCCCAAAGATCAAACACATAGGACCGATCACTCACGATGAAAGGGAGGGGGCTAGTAAGTTACATATTTACTGGTCCATTCCCCCACTCATCCTGAAACATTCCCGCAGCAACAGCTGGAGGGAGAGGAGAGTAGGGAAGCCGGCAGCGCTGTAGGGGGAAGGAGGTGGGAACCAGGGAAGTAGGGGGAATCTGTGCTGCACAAGATGATTAGGGTGTGCATGGGCACATCTGGCACACCCTGTGCGCACGCCTATGTCTGTGGAGATTTCCCTTCACTTCCTTCCCCACAGCCAAACAAGTGAGTGGAAATCCCTTCAAAGTATAGGAATTCTTTTAGGGACCCCCAGGGCCTGTATTGGAAGATTTCTCCTCTTTTACTTTTTTAGGAACAACCCAAAATTTAGGGTTTTATTTTACATTCACTTTCAATGATAATGCCAAACAGGACAAAGAGGATAAATCTCCCTAATGGGGCACAGACGGCAATAAAAATTTACAGGCGCTGTAATTAGTAGTGGCGCAACGGATCATAGTTGATCCGTGATCCGAACGGGTCACCCCCTTCGGATCAGCACACACTGATCCGCGGATTGTCATGGCTCCGAGCTAGGCCGCGGCCTTTTTTAATGTTATGGCCGTGGCTCCGGAGCTAGGCCGAGGCCTTTCCTAATGTTATGGCCGCGGCTCCGGAGCTAGGCCGAGGCCACAGCCATAACATTAGGAAAGGCCGCGATTTCGGCCTAGCTCCGGAGCCGCGGCCATCTTGGTACACCCGGCGGCGGCCCTCTCTGTTTACACCCACAGAGGAGCCAGCACTCATGGGACACACTGTACTGGGGTGGGGGGTGTCTGTACTGGGGTGGGGGGTGTCTTCACCGAGGGGGTTCTTTACTGAGGGGTGACTATAGTTGGTGGGAGGGGGGGGTGACAATAACCCTAGTGACGCCACTGCAGTGGGGTAGATGTGGATATTAGAGTGGGGGGGGAGGGAGATGTGGATATTACAGTGGGGGGGGAGAGATGTGGATATTACAGTGGGGGGGGGGAGAGATGTGGATATTACAGTGGGGGGGGGAGAGATGTGGATATTACAGTGGGGGGGGGGGGGAGATGTGGATATTACAGTGGGGGGGGGGGGGGAGAGATGTGGATATTACAGTGGGGGGGGGGGAGAGATGTGGATATTACAGTGGGGGGGGGGGGGAGAGATGTGGATATTACAGTGGGGGGGAGGAGAGATGTGGATATTACAGTGGGGGGGGGAGAGATGTGGATATTACAGTGGGGGGGGGAGAGATGTGGATATTACAGTGGGGGGGGGGGGAGAGATGTGGATATTACAGTGGGGGGGGGGAGAGATGTGGATATTACAGTGGGGGGGGAGGAGAGATGTGGATATTACAGTGGGGGGGGAGAGATGTGGATATTACAGTGGGGGGGGGGAGAGATGTGGATATTACAGTGGGGGGGGGGGAGATGTGGATATTACAGTGGGGGGGGGAGATGTGGATATTACAGTGGGGGGAGGAGATGTGGATATTACAGTGGGGAGGGGAGATGTGGATATTACAGTGGGGGGAGAGATGTGGATATTACAGTGGGGGGGGGGGAGATGTGGATATTACAGTGGGGGGGGGAGATGTGGATATTACAGTGGGGGGGGGGGGAGATGTGGATATTACAGTGGGGGGGGGGGGAGATGTGGATATTACAGTGGGGGGGGGGGGAGATGTGGATATTACAGTGGGGGGGGGGGAGATGTGGATATTACAGTGGGGGGGGGGGAGATGTGGATATTACAGTGGGGGGGGGGGAGATGTGGATATTACAGTGGGTGGGGGGGGGGAGATGTGGATATTACAGTGGGTGGGGGGGGGGAGATGTGGATATTACAGTGGGGGGGGAGAGATGTGGATATTACAATGGGGGGGGGGGGATATGTGGATATTAGAGTGGGGGGGGGAGATGTGGATATTACAGTGGGGGGGGGGATGTGGGTATTACAGTGGGGGGGGGGGGAGATGTGGATATTACAGTGGGGGGGAGAGATGTGGATATTACAATGGGGGGGGGGGATATGTGGATATTAGAGTGGGGGGGGGGGAGATGTGGATATTACAGTGGGGGAGAATTTTTTTGTTTTTTGACGATCCGAAAAATGATCCGATCCGTGACTCCTGATCCGAGGATCGATCCAAACCGTGAGTTTTTTGATCCGTTGCACCCCTAGTAATTAGGGTTGCACCGATACTAGTGTTGGTACTAATACCGAGTATTTGCACAAGTATTGGTACCCATGCAAATGCACCGATACCTGAAACTGTTACTTTAAGGCTCGGTTCTTTGAGCTGTCAGTGGGTCTCTCCTGTTGACAGCTGAAATGTTAAAGAAGTCTGGTAATTGGAGCGATCAAAAAAATAAATAAAAAGCAGCCGGCAATGTTTAATTAACATTGCTCAGCTGCTGAAACCCTAAAATAAAACAACAATTTTTTTCTTTTTGTATCTTTCGGTTTCTTCTTCTGCAGATCAAAGGGATGAACTAATGTTCCCGTTTAACCCTTAAATTACTCCAATCAGCCGTAATTAACTCCCTATTCTCCACCATGTATTGTCCTTGTTTTGTTCACGTAGATTTTTATAAACGATAAACATAAAAAACTTTTTTGTTGTTTGCTTTGTTAGTGAATATTTTTACACATATATATTAACATATTCTACATTGAAAAGGCGCCAAATAAAAAAAAAATATCTATTTAATTTGTAAATAACTTTTTAACGCTTTGTACCATTACTGACAGCTGAAGTGAAAACAAAAAACAGTTGCGGTAGGCATCAGCGAGTACTTAGAAATAAATTAATCAGTACTCGTAAACAAAAGAAAAAAAAAAAAGTTTTGCCATTAGTTATACTTTCAATAAAAAATGAAATTAATGGAGGGGGGGGGGGGGGCTACAGTCATAGAAGCCCTTGTGGTGTCTATGGGGCCTCAGGGGAAAGGGGATCCAATTCCAGTTTGCTGCCTGAACAAGTTTAGTTCCAACTGCACACAAAAGGGAAAATCCCCTTTTTTTCAGTAATGCAGCGACTCATAATAAGAAAGCCAAATATATGAGCAGCCCCACCTGTACCCTTAGAGTGTCCTTAAGTGAACCATTGTCATGTTAAACAACCTCGTTTAAAATGGAAATGCAATATAGAGATCACATAAAAAAAAAAAAAAAAAAGGGTCATTAGCCTGTGGCACGGATCGTTTGGGGAAAAACTGGCAGGCTGGTTGTACACAAGTTGATTAATGGATAAACTTGTGTACATCCAGTTACATGGATTGAAATTTCGTCTGGTGCTAAACCAACTGAACCAAAGTTAGTGATTTTTACCTACAGGTAAGACTATAATAAGGCTTACATATAGGTAAAATGAATATCTAAGCGTGCACCGTTTAGGAGACATTCACCCAGGATGCAGCAGGTGACATGCGTTCTGAAGGTCCGGTATACATTGCTGGAACTTCAGACCTTTGTGACGGAACCAGGGCTCCCTCACGCATGTGTCAGTGTGACATCATTGCGGCTCCGATGACATCTCCACATGTCCCAAAAGGACAATCAGAACGCACAAACCCAGAAAAAAATACCTGTGGAAGATGTCAGCCCTCTCAGCGGGGACAGTGTGCTGCTTGAGACCTTTGTTCCAAGCTAAGTATTTCATAATGTGCTTGTATGTGATGCATACTAGCAAATTATGCAACTGTCTTACAGGTGTTTTTTTGTATTTTTAACCAGCCACGGTTTGTGCTGAAAACGGCTTTTACTCGAGTCACCTTTTTGCGCCTGATCTCCCCGACTTTGGGGGCACACATGTAGCCCCACTTTTCCTCTACAAATGTGCAAAGTTTGTTTTCCGGGGAACCTACGGGCAGGGAGCACCAATTGTTCAAAGCCGAGCACCCCTTCTATATACTACTCCCATGTTAAGCGCAAGTCTAGTCATGGGCACAACGAAGCATGCAGGTGGACACCCTAGGCTTATACTCGAGTCAATACGTTTTCCCAGTTTTTTGTGGTAAAATTAGGTGCCTTGGCATATATTTAGGTCGGCTTTTTCTTTGAGTATATACAGTACTTTTTTTTTTTTCTTGAAAAGAGGGAAAAAAAAAAAAAAAAAAAAGTAAGAGTATATACAGTACCGTATTTATCGGCGTATACCGCACACTTTTTTGCGCTGAAAATCAGGGCAAAATCGTGGGTGTGCGGTATACGCCGATAGCCGCTTTCCCGCGCCGAGTTTCAAATACTGCGCCGGCATATACCGAGCGCAGTACACTCGGGTATAGTCGGGCAGACTCGGCTCCTCTCGCGCTGACGTCCTGGACGTACAGGACGTGAGCACGAGAGTAGCCGAGCCTGCCCGACTATTCACGAGTGTACTGCGCCTGCATATACCGAGTGCAGTACACTCGCGTATAGTCGGGCAGGTTTGGCTCCTTTCGCGCTCACGTCCTGTACGTCCAGGACGTCAGCGCGAGAGGAGCCGAGTCTGCCCGACTATACCCGAGTGTACTGCGCTCGGTATATGCCGGCGGAGTATTTGAAACTCGGCGCGGGAAAGCGAGGAGGATGCCGCGAGGACGCCGGACCCGCCGAAAAGGACACCGGACCCGCCGAAAAGGACACCGGACCCGCCGTACAGGACACCGGACCCGCCGAACAGGACACCGGACCCGCCGAACAGGACACCGGACCCGCCGAACAGGACACCGGACCCGCCGAACAGGACACCGGACCCGCCGAACAGGACACCGGACCCGCCGAACAGGACACCGGACCCGCCGAACAGGACACCGGACCCGCCGAACAGGACACCGGACCCGCCGAACAGGACACCCGAAGCCGCAGACAGACGCCGGACCGGACGAAGAGGACACCCGAAGCCGCCGATGGACGCCGCGCAAGACACCAAAACTAAGTACAAAAAACTTTTTTTCCACAGGAATGGCGGCAACTTTAGGGGTGCGCGCTATACGCGGGAGCGCGCTATACCCCGATAAATACGGTACTTGATAACATGTTGCTAATAAAAAAGTGTTAAACTTGTGGCGATTCATGTACCTGAAGATACAATTGTACTAATAAAAATCAATCTTAGTATGTTACAAAGTATAGATACAAGTGTATCGAGCAAAAAAAAATAAGGGTTGGTAAAGAATTGAGCTTACAGATCACCCACCCCTGACCTTCTGTAATATAAAGGGTGTAAACTGGGTTGCATTACAGACCACCAGTTTTAGGAGGATGTAAACAGGGGTACCGTAAAGGCTGCCTGTCAGAACTAATACTTTTGAGCACAGGTGCCCAACACAAGGCCCGCAGGCCAAACACGGCCCTCCAGGCCATTTCATGTGGCCCTCGCACCTCTCCAGCTGCAGGAGAGCTCCAGCCCTCTAGTCCTCCTCCAGACCCTTATTTTCTGCTTTCAAGCAATGCATCCAGCTTCTTCCCAGCAGCAGCATAAGGAAAGGGGGGTGCACTATAATGTAAGGGGGAGTGGGGGACTCAACTTCTGATGGAGGGGTGGCTCTCGTAATCCAATATAAGGGGAGGTTATGCGCTGGACATCTAATCTTAGATACAACCTGCCCTTTTGAGGGCAATCATAATGCGGCCCACAATGAAATTGAGTTTGACACCCCTGCTTTAGGGGGTGTAAATACAGTAGAGGGCCTTTATAAATGTGCTACCACCAATTGTGGACCCATTTAAAACATTGCCATGAGCATGTGACTCCTAGTTAGGCCCTTATGATAATGTACACAGTCTATGACCCTGCCTAATGCCTGGATGGCTGGAGACAATACTCTGTTCTGTCCCGATGACCTCAAAGCTCTGTTCCCCAACAAGCTATCTTGGGTTAAAGGAGCATCAGAAATTGTAGATGTTTTCTAAGGGGAAAGGAGGCATAGAAGCAGACATGCTGATGAAGAAAAGAGCCATCGATATCCCTTGGCAGCATGCTTAAAAGCCGATCTAAACATGCACACCGCTGGGAGATGTAGTTCCATGAAGTGACGCGCCTAGTAAGTAAAAGGAATAAGACGGAATGGGCAAAGGGCCCAATCAGGGTGAGTGATTACATGAAACCCGAATGCTGCCAAAACTGGCACCCTTATCTTTTAGCAACAGGCTCAAGAGCAGAATGGATGCGTCTCAAGAGAAACAAGAACACCCATTGAAGAAATCTTTGTATTACTTTGTACTTTGAGATATTCGGAGCAGATATGATTTTCCTTCCAACACAAGGGAATAAATGGACTTGCTTTGTGACTCTATATCAGAAGGAGTTCAGCGTTAGGTTGGCCATACACAGGCAAATCTTTTTGTTGCCAAACATTCATAGTGCTGGGATTTCTTCCTTCCTGCTCCTTTTCTTTTCACTGCACAAACATGAAAAGATCCTTCCCTTCTCCAAACTGGTTGCTGCTTTTCACAACAATTTAGGACTTTAATGAGCAACTTCCTTAAAGTGGAACTTCACTCTCCGAATCAACATTGAGTATTTTTAATCCTCATGCTGCTATGGGGATAGTTTTATGCCATTTTGCCATCCAAGCATGCCAGCCGGCAGGTCAGGAGAGGGAGGGGACAACAAGGGCCCCTTGCCGACAACCCTGGCCGGTGTCTGCGGGCAGGGGGCTTAATAGGCTCTGGAAGCCCCCTTTAAAGCAGAGGGTTCACCTGAAATTTTTTTTTTTTTTTAAAAGCCAGCAGCTACAAATACAGTAGCTGCTGACTTTTAAAAAATAGACACTTACCTGTCCAGGTCGCCCGCAACATCGGCAGCCGAAGCCGAGTGGTAGCTCGGCTTTCCCCACCCATTCTCGGTGAGGGAATCGGGAAGTGAAGCACTGCGGCTTCACTGCCGGTTCCGTACTGCGCATTCACGAGTCGCGCTGCGCCGTTCCCACTGGTCTTTGTGTTCTGGGAGCCGAGTGTTTCACGTGGAGGGGAGGGGCCAGACTCCCACGGGAGTCTATACCAGGAAGTGGTGGAAATACCTGTTTTACACAGGTATCTGCAACCTTTCCCCCCCTGAAAGGTGTCAAATGTGACACTGGAGGGGGGGGGAGAATTCCGAAAAGTGGAGGTTCACTTTTGGGGGAACCTCCGCTTTAACAAGGGGCCAGATCCCTCCCCCTCCATGTGAATGGGCATCAGGTACCCATTCACCCCAAAAAGCAATGAATTGTAAAAAAAAAAAAAAAAAATTCTCTAAGCCGTCTTTACCCCGAGCCATCTTCTCCCGCTGCTCGTCCCCTCCCTTTCCTGACCTGCTGGCGTTTCATCAGATTAGGCGACCTGTCAGAATGTGTAACGAAGTGACGTTCTGTCACCGCCATCTTGCTGCACCTCACACTCGTCCATAGTAAGGATACACTGATTAGGGGGTAAGCAGCCATCTTGTTACACCCACCGGAGTTTTGCATTTTACACCTTTTTTTTTAAAACAGTAAACTGAGCTTATATAGTGAAATACTGTACTTGCAACTCTGTGTGAATGTTTACATGTTGAATTTTAAAAACAGCGAACTTCTGTCAGATTGACAAACCTGTAGGATCTGCACGCTTTTAAAATTCAACAACTAAACCGTAAACGGAGTTGTAAGTACTGTATTTTACTATATAAACTCACTTTACTGTTAAAAATAAGTGTAAAATGCAAAACTCCGGTGGGTGTAACAAGATGTCTGCTTACCACATTCTCAGTGTATGCTTACTATGGAAGACTGCTGGGTGTAGCAAGATGGCGGCAGCAAAACGTGACTTCCGTTACACTTTGACGGGTCGCCGTATCTGACTAAACACCAACATGTTTGGATAAGGGTCTGGTATGGATTTTGCGGGGGAAAAAGCCCCAATTAAAAAAAGTAAAAAAATTGTCGTGAGGGGGTCCCCTCCAAATCCATACTAAACCAGAAGGGCCTGGTATGGACCTGGGGGGCCACGCCGTTTTCTTGAAGATTTTTTTTATATATAAACATTCAGTTGTCGGTGGGGGTCCCGGCCCCTGGGTTGACACATCGGTTGTTAAGGACGTGGCAGACCCCTCTTTAACAACCAGCTATATACAGCGTTTTAAACAGAAAAATAAAAAAACTCAACACATCAAAACTTGCATTTCTGGTGCGATTCAATTGAAGTCTATTGCACGCGGAAACAAAGTCCGACCCTTTTTAAAAATGCACCCGACGCAAAACGCATAGATGTGAATGTGTACCATAGGATGCCATGTTAAACGGACCATATTGCAGTTCTGCAAAGCGCACCAAAAAAATGCATGCGTGTGAACCTAGGGTAAATGGAAATGAAAGTATATCATATTTACCGTATTTATCGGGGTATACCGCGCACCGGCGTATAACGCACACCCCAAACTTAGAAAGGTAGATTAAGGAAAAAAAAAAAAAAAACTTATATTTTTGCCCTGCGTCCATCGGTGGCCTTGTCGGGCGTTCGTCTGCGGCCTTGCGCGGGGTCCAGCCTTGTGGGTGTCCCGTTTGCGGCTGTGTCCATCCACACCTTGCCCGGGGTTGCAGCGGTGTTTGTTTTTGGTGCCTCAGCCGAGAGTAGCCGGATTTCCTGTTTGTGTTCGGCTCCTCTCGCATGGTTGCGGGCAGAGTCGAGCCGAGTGCGCAGTACACTCTGCTCTAGGCTGCGGTGCTCGGCTCCTCACACGTGGCTGCGGGCAGAGTCGAGCGTGGCCTAGCCGAGTGTGCAGTACATTCGGAACAGCAGTATCGGCGTACATCGCGCACCCACGATTTTCCCCTGATTTTAATGGGGAAAATAGTGCGCGGTATACGCCGATAAATACGGAACTTGTTTTAAACTTTTTTTTACATTTCTTTAGTTACTACTCATTTTCCAGGCCTAGTGAAATTATGTCATACATCCCAGGAGAGGAGGGGTTTTCTCAGCAAGAGCACTCTCATACAAGCATGCTTCAGCTAAGGGCAGAAGGAATCCAGAAAGTAAAAGCTACATGAATCACTGGCCCTTACTCAAGATGGCAACAGCCAGAGATGCCAGGGGAGTGTTTTTTAAAATGATTTCTCAGCAAAATAACACATGGAGACATGAATGGATGAGGGAGCTTGCTTTGAATATCAAAAATGAATTAAATCGTGTTTTTGGTGCTCAGATGCAGTGAAGATTCTCTTTAAAAAAGGTAGGATTCAAGACAAATTGTGTGGAGTTTAATCAATCGTTTTTTGCCTTAGACAGAAGTACAATTTGGGAAACAGGAATCTTATAGAGCTTCAGGTCAGGACTTATTTTTGCAATATAAATGTTGCCTCCTAAACAATCTCTATTAACCACTGATCTTTATAAAAGACCTTGGCTCCATCTACTCCTTGCTGGTGATACAATTCAGCAGAACACAAAACTGCTGAATACCGCTTTGCAGCAGAGATCCGAGACTGCTGGTAATACAATGCATGATCTCTCCAATCCGATATCTCCCAAATCACAGCCGCTCAGATCTTCTTGGCTGCCATGAACGTAGTCAGACACATACATAGTGTCAAAGCATCGCAAATGCTTGGATTACAGAACGTTTGAGACCTAAATTCCACTTTCTTTCCAACACACGAAGTCTGACCACTGTGTTCAGTGATGACGCCCGTTTACCAGCAGCAGAGTACACGAGGCCCAAGTTTATTGAAAATCAGCAGCTACAAAAAGTGTAGCTGCTAACTTTTAACACTCACAGTCCAGCAATACGGCCGTCCGAAGCCTCGCTCCTCTCCTCGCCTTTCCAAGACATTGCAAGTGTGGGCATCTGTCTGGTGACAGCTTGCAGCTTCACAGCCGGGGGCGCACTGCACATGTCGCGCCACGCTCACTTAGTGGCCCAGCGATCTTCTGGGACTGGTGACGTGTCCCAGAAGATTGCAGAGAGAGGGAGGGAGGAGTCGTCGCTGCCTAGGATGAGAGCAAGAAGTAGGAGCTGGGTATCTGTCAAAACTAGGTACCCGCTCCCCCCACCCACCCCCAAAATGACATGCCAAATGTGGCTTGAGGGCGAGGAGCGTTTAAAGCGGAAGTTCCGGAATTACATATACCCAGTGAAGTGACTGACCTCAGGTGAGGCATAGAGATAAAACAAATTCTTCTACATACGTTGTACCTGTTTATCTTCCGTTTTTGCTTCTCTACAGCCGTTCAAAAGTCCAAAGCTTGTCTGAGCTGCCAGAAAAAAGGAAGCCGAGAGCTGAAGTTAGAATCTGAAAGCTGATTGGAGGGAAGAGACACACCCCCTCCACACAGGAACAGAGCTGAGGCTGTCCATCAGCTGGAGCTCCCTCCCGTCACCTTTTTTCTCTTGTATAAGGAAGTGGCTGCACACCAAGACAATGTGAGCTTGTTTATTGCGACATCCCAAAAGTGTAACATCACCAAAGGACAGTAGCAATACTGTAAACGGGATTGCTTTGTTTAGATTTCATGTCTGAGCTTTACAATCACTAAAGGTGCACTGCTTTGGCCGACTATTCATTTTGAATTAGCACAAGGCAATAAAAAAAAAAAAAATACATCTTCAAGAAATGATATACATAATTATATATATATATATATATATCTATCATACAGCAACACAAAGAGCATCTTTGAGCTGCAGCGTATTATACTGTAGATGTGCTTTGGTATGAAAGGGACAGTGAATGATAGCACACATATACAGTGCTCTGCAGTAACACGTGCAACACTCACCACTATGCCCCCCTTATCTCCCCCACTCCAGTTCACTGGCTAACCTTAAAAAGGAGAATTATAGCGGAAGCTTGTCTGGCTGTACTCATGTGTATCAGAGGAGGAGTGCAGTTTGTTCTGTACTCCTGTCACCCATTTTCAGCTGACTGAAGCCCGCTGTCAGTTGACATCAAAAACAGTCCAGGCTCAGGGAAGATCCCAACTATATGGTTCGAGATCCACCCAGATGCCTGTGCCTACACCTGGCTCAGCAAGCCACTGAGAGCCTGAGCCAGAGGCTCCTGCCCCCTTCACAACCCCCAGAGCTCCAGTGAGTGTGGTGGGGGGGCTGACTGACAGTCACCAGCTCTCTGCTCGCAGAGTACTGAACAATCAAAGACTGTCGAGCCAGTGTCCTGATGAGAAATGCCCCGTTGAATAATGCACGCACGGTACTGTGCATGTGCAGCGCTTGCGCAGTACTTACTGGAGCTGCCGAAAATCGGAATTTACAATCAGCTGTAAACAGCGCCTGCGCACAATAGCCGAGATTGTGCTACATGCTCCTGATGCTGGCAGAAGTCTGCAAGGGGTGAATTTCTTCATTATGGGCCTCTTGTGAGTGGGTGGATGTCTACAGAAGGGGGCGTATTTTGTAATGATGTGCAGCGCCATTAAAGAAGTTGTAAAGGAAAAAAAATGTTCTGCCTAAAATTAATGTCTGCAAGGTAGACAGACAGAATAGTGTAATGATTCTGTTAAATGAGTAAATACCTATTAAATTCCTTCATCTATATCACCTCTGGTGTTCTAGTTTCTGTTCTCTCATTCACTACCTGGTTTGCGGCGCTCGTTTGTGTAAGAACTACATTTTCCAGTATGAATTGCGGCACGCCCAATAATTCACACCTCTTTGAAGTCTCTAACACGTAGAGAGCCTCCTGACGCACAGATGTAGTTCCCAGGAGGGGCGAGCATGTCACTGACCACCGTAGTAAAGTCTCGCCTCGCGGTGGTGAGTAACAATCAGACAAGCAGGAAGTGAACAGAACAGAGAAGAAATAGAGCAACTTCTGAGCAAAAACTAACAATGAGGAAGTGAAAAAAAGGAATGTCTGCAGGTAAAGATGCTTATTATGAAAAAAAATGTTTCCTTTACAACCCCTTTAAGATGGGGGTGGAATTTTAGATGAAACTCAAATACATCCCTAAACAAATATATCTTTGCTATTCTTCCTACACGTGTTTGCTGGGCGTGTTCGAGGGTCGGGTTTGTCAATGTTGATGGGCGAGTATTCAGGGCCTATTTAGCTAGCCAACACAAGCAATAGCACAGCCCACCATTATAAAATACGCCCCCTTCTGTAGGCACCCGCCACTCCCACGCAGTCGTGAAGAAATCCCCCCCTTGCACGAGCATCGGAAGCGTGTGGCACAATGTCGGCTATTGTGCGCAGGTGCGGTCTACAGCTGTTGATAAATTCCGATTTTCCTTTGCTCCATACTGCACATGCATCCTAATATTTATGAAGTGATCTTGAAGTTTGTATATTTGCTTTGTAAAGATCCCCACATTTACTTTCTTGAATTCTGTAACACATATTTACTAAGCCCTGTGTGTAGGAATTGCTGTCTCTATTTTTTTTTTTCTTAAAATCGTAAATTTTCTCAATTTAAACATTTGATATATTTTCTATGGTAAATAAAATGTGGGTTTATGAGGTTTTCAAATCATTGCATTCTGTTGTGTAGATTTTACACAGCGTCCCAACTTTTTTGGAATTGCAGTTGTATTTACTTGTCCTGGGTATGGTTGCCTGGAGTTCAGCTTTAGCGCAGTTACAGGAAAGGGAGGCAAAGAGCCCCCCCCCCCCCCATGGTACAAACACAAATATGTATCAGAACATCAACTGAAAGCAGTCACATTTCATGAACTAACATTAGCTGTGCTCCAGGAATAGTATATGTAATATGTATTCATGGAGATGGGGGCTGGTATCTGCGGTCATGTCTAGCGTTAGCCAACAGTAGTTGTAGTATTTGGAGGCTATTTTAAGGCTCTGTGCTCATTGCTCTGGAAGGGGCACCAAAAGGTCCAACTACAAAGGTAGTCATTGGAGGCTTGTTACACTTCACACTTACATTTTTTCATGAGACTATGCATATGGTAAAAACAATACAGTAAGAATGAATGAAACTGAATTAGAAAATATATCGTACATACTCGAGTATAAGACCCCTTTCACACTGAAGCGTTTTTACAGCGTTTTAGCAATAAAAATAGCGCTCTTAAAACACTCTCCATGCATCTTAATGGACCCTTTCACACCGAGTCCTGCAAGCAGCATCTTTGGAGCGCTGAAAAAACGCCCCTCTCCATTCAAATGAATTGAAAAGCGCTGTAAAAACACCTTACCCTTTCACGCCGAGGCACTGCAAAAACGCCCTAAAACTTTAGGGTCTTAGCGGTGCTTTACCAGGACATTTTTTCTGTGCTGAAAAAGCCCCTTTAGCTTATACTCGAGTGAGGGTCCCACTTATCACTTTAAGCTGTAGCTGCGACCGCCTCTAGAGGTCTGGATAGCGCTGGTGATCCTCCTCTAGAAGTCCAACAGCGGTCTGCAGTGTTTCAGAGTCGCCACCATTTTTTTGTAGCCGTGGTTGTAACTTATGAGTACAATGGAAATCCGGAGACCGTAAACAAGGTGAAGCTGCAGATGGGCACAGCGAGGCTGCAGATGGGCACAGCGAGGCTGCAGATGGGCACAGCGAGGCTGCAGATGGGCACAGCTTACCAGTAGCTGCTGCAATTTCCCACCCCTAGGCTTATACTCGAGTCAATACATTTTTTTTGTAGTAAAAATGGGTGTCTTGCTTATAGTCGGGTCAGCTTATACTTGAGGTATGTGTGTGTGTGTGTATATATACATACATACATACATACATACATATAGTATTATTACATGTATACACAAAACTTGAGGGTGCAGAGGGTATCAATGCATAAAAATACAAAATATATATATGAGTCAAACTTTAGGCTTGGTTCACTTTATTTGGATGCGGAACCACAACGATTTCTGTGTAGGTTCCTGCATCGCATCTGACTCGCAGGCAGTTGACACAGACATCTGCAAACCGCTTCGGGTGTCAATATCAAGGTAATGAATCGGAAGCCTCCCCCCTCCGGTGTCACATTTGACACCTTTCAGGAGGGAGGGGGTGCAGATGGTATTTGCACCCACTTCTGGCCACACAGTCTGCAGGTAGACTGCGGGCAGGACGTCGCCTCCCGCCCCCCCTCCCCCCCCGGCTGTGTTCTGGAAAACACACAACTGCCTGAACACAGCGGGAGCCAGTCCGCATGACGCATCGCGACTCGGAGAGCTTCACTTCCTGGCTCCCTCACTGAGGATGGAGGGAGGGCAGCAGAGTGACGAGAGAGCGCTCTTCCTCTGCTGCGGACGACGCTGGACTCCAGGACAGGTAAGTGTGCCGATATTAAAAGTCAGCAGCTGCAGTATTTGTAGCTGCTGCTGACTTTTAATATTCTTTTTTTCAGCGGACATCCACTTTAAAGCGGAGCTCCACCCGCATTTTTTTTTTTTTCAAAGTCGGCAGCTACTAAGTGTAGCTGCTGACTTTGAATAAGGACACTTACCTGTCCTAGGCGCCCGCGCTGACGGCCGCCCCCCCCCCCCGATGCCGGTCCCACGATCGCTCCGGGTCCGGCGCCGCCATTCACACTATGGGAAACAGGCAGTGAAGCCTTACGGCTTCACTGCCCATTTCCTACTGCGCCTGCGCGAGTCTCACGCTGGCTTGTGAATGGGCGCGCTGCTCTCTGAGAACACACACAGTTCCCAGAAAGCAGCGCGCCCCATTCACAAGGAGAAGGACAAGAAGAAAAGGCACCGCGGAGTGGAAGAGGCAGATTACGGACTTCCGCATAGCAACAGGTATTTCGGGTGAGTATTTTTTTTTTTCACGTTTTTTTTTATGTATTTTTTTAAGACTTTTGGCCAAATGTGGTTTTCCTGGGTGGAACTCCACTTTAAGGCCGCGTACACACGATGAGACATGTCCGCTCAAACATGTCCGACGGACCGTCTCGGATTTTGGTCCGATGGCGTGTACACACCATCGGACGAAAATCCCCTCGGGCTGAGGACGCTGTGACGTGGCGGTGACGTTGACGCCGCCACGTCACCACTCCAGAAGTAAAATACTTCCACGCATGCGTCGAAGCCATTCGACGCATGCAGAAATTTCTGTCTGCTGGTTAGTGTACTATCTGATGGACATGTCTCCGGCGGACAAATTTCAAAGCATGCTTTGAAATTTGTCCGCTAGCCCGTACACATGATCGGAGATGTCTGCTGAAACGGTCCGGACCAGTTTTAGCAGATAAATTCGATCGTGTGTACGCGGCCTAAGGGTGGATTGCAGGTGCTATTTTTAATGCTATAGCGTGGGGTCGAGGACGGCTGCGGGCGCTTTGATCTAAGACAAGTACTACATAATAAGCTAGTATGCCATGCATACTAGCTCATTATGCCTTTGTCTTTCGTTTTTTTTTTTTTCTTCGGGAAATCATTCTTTCAAAAGGAAAGATCTAAAAATGTAAAAAAAACAACTGCTGTGTTAATACTACTAAGAGACTACACCACATACTATATGTATTTTTTATTTGGCACTAATTTAATTTTACCTTTACTTTAAGAATTGTTTCCAGGTTAGCATTGTGTTATTAAAGTTGCTTATTAACAAAAAAAAGACATGATCAGGAATAGGAAAAAGACAGCAGAAGTAGAAGTGTACTTGCCAGTGAAACATTTAACCTCTGAAGCATGTTTGATTTTTCAGTTCTCCTGAGACAGGGCGGGAGAGTTAAAAACAGTAAAAAAAGCCAAGCAAAAAACATCAGCAACAAAGATCGGTGTCAGAGGGAAAGACGTTTTCACAATTTTTCTAGCTGTTTGATAGTAAGAAATCTTTTTGCAGAAAAATAAATTTGGCTTCCAAACTTAAAGCCCAGCTTGCCCCTCTGATCAGTCTGGGATATCATGGATTCTGCAGAGCTGCATCTCAAGTAATGAAAACAGTTGGCAGGGCTGCAGGGAGCAGATGGCTTCATTTCTCTATACTATAGAGCTTGCCGATAGTCCAGCTGCCCAGTAACATTTCATTCCCATCTTGAAACTACCCCCAACCCAATCTATTTGTATTACGAATGCGAAACCACCCATGAAATTGTTAAGACGGCCTATCTACAGGAAACATTCCCATTGCTGTCACAGTGTCAGCGGTCGTGTACTGAAGTGTGTCAGTGGGCCCCAATGTGCACTTCACTGCACAAATAGTCCTGATCAGACCCACGCTAAACGTTCTTTTTATCCGCAAGCTGAGTAAATGTTTTCTTGTTATGTCTGAACACTCTTCCCATCGCTGACCAACTTCATGCTTCTTGCACCGTACGCAGACACGACCAACAGTGACCCAAGGAAAATATATAAGCTGACCTGAATATAAGCTGAGGCACCCAATTTTACCACAAAAAAACTAGGAAAAAATATTGACTCGAGTATAAGCCTAGGGTGTCAATCTGCATGCCTCACTGTGCCCATGACTAGACTGACATTTAACATGGGAGTCTATGGAAGGGGTGCCCGGCTTTGAAAAATCGGTGCTCCCTGGCCAACAAACTTTGCACACTTGTAGAGGAAGAGTGGAGCTACATGTGTACCAAGGTTGGGGTACCGAGTCCCCAAAGTCCAGATGATCAGGTGCAAAAAGTTGACTTGAGTATAAGCCGAGGGGGGCATTTTCAGCACAAAAAAAAATGTGCTGAAAAACTTGGCTTATACTCGAGTATATACGGTAGTCTTTAGCAACTACTAAGCAGCCACATGCTATTACTCATCACTTAAAGTGGTTCTAAGGTCTGGAAATTTACCATTCCCAGAATTAAAGGGGTTGTAAAAATAGAATTTTTTGTACTTACCGTAAAATCCTTTTCTCCGACGTCCATGGATGGACACAGCTCCTTAAATCTTGACAAGTAGGTTATGTTCCCTGTTTACAGGAGAGGATCCTCTCCTGTAAACAGGGAACATAACCACTTGTCAAGATATAGCGCTGGCTGTTTCACGGGAGCATGCGCGCAAGCTAACCCCATGGGAGAGAGCTTCCTATGAATGGGGTTAGCTGATGTGGGGAGGAGCCGAGACAGCCGCCGGGGGACCCCAGAAGATTAGAATCGGGGCGTAGCGGCTTCACTGCCCAGTTCCCTAATGCGCATGCCAAGTAGAGCGGCGCGCCATCACTGGTCCCCATTCTCTCCTGGGAACAGTGCGTTTCCCAGGAGACAGCGGGGGGAGTGCCTGGAAGTGGTGCAAATACCTGTCTTACCTGGTCCCCTCCCTCTTGAAAGGTGCCAAATGCATCACCGGAGAAGGGGAGGGTTCCAAAAAGCAGAAGTTTCATTCTTGGGTGGAATGCCCACAGCGTCATGATGCACTGCTGCAAAAAAATAAAGTTAATTGGAAGTTAATTAAACTGGGCGTCCCCCTCATCCTACCAAAGGATTTGTACAGTATTTTTCCATCTAGTCTTGAGATTTATACCGCTCTGCCACACAGCACAGCCTAATCTGGCAGGGATTTTTCTCCTTTGTACTTCAGTAACACTTGCAGGACCCCCAGCTTGTGTCTAGCCATTAAAAAAGGAAGAGAATCAGCAGACTCATGATGCCATGTCACTCTGCTCTCTCCTACTGGCATACTCCTTGGCTGGCTCTCTGTACCGATTCTGTCTCCCAGTCTCTGCTCTGCTGTACAGTGGATTTCAAGGGTGATAGATTGACATGCTATCTCCTCACGGATCTCCAACTTACTGAATATCGGTATGGATGTCCCACCACTTTCTCAAACTCAATCTTTCTAAAACTGAGATTGTTATATCCCCCCCCCCCCATGACTTTACCATTAAGATCAACACCACAGCCATTGGTCCCTCCACACATGCCAGGGTCCTGGGTGTAATCCTTGACTCTGACCTCCCCTTCAGCCCCCACATCCAATCACTGCCTAAATCCTCCCCCCTTAACATCTCCAGAATTCGACCCTTCCTGACTAATGACACCACAAAGCAACGTATTCACTCCTCCACTAACCGCTCCGTGACGGCTGCTCCTCTCTGCCAATCCATTCACTGGCTTCCCCTACCGTATAAAATTCAAAATACTAACCACAACATACAAGGCCATTCACAACATTACCCCCATCTACATCACCAACCTCATCTGCAGATATCACCCAAATCGTCCCCTCCGCTCCTCTCAGGACCTCCTGCTCTCTAGCTCCCTTGTCACCCCCTCCCATGCTGACCTTCAGGACTTCTCCAGAGCCTTGCTTATCCTCTGGAACTTCCTGCCCCGGTATGTCCCATAAGCCCCTAACCTGTCCACCTTTAGAAGATCCCTGAAAACTCACTTATTTCAGGAAGCCAATGCCACACCCACCCCCATCAAATGATTCTCCACAGCCATTACCCTTTGTACCACCACCACCGCCGCCTCCTTTTAGAATGTAAGTTCTACAAGCAGGGCCCCCCTGTCCCTTCTGTATTTAACTGTACTGTAATTGTGCTGTCCCTCTACATTGTAAAGCACTGAGTAAACTGCTGGCGCTATATAAATCGCGTATAATAATAATGTCAAAGTTGGGTACATACATTGCTTGCATTTGAAGAATTACATTTAATGATGTAATAATGAATGCAGAGCTGCATTCCTGTGTGCCTTTTATACATTCCTGGAGTTCTGATTTAAACACTGCTGTAGAGATTAAAATCCACTTCGGAAAAGCGGGTTAAACCCTAGTTGATATGTAGAGGATTCATAGGATTCCATAAGAAATCACTATGCCTCAATACTTCCACTATGCGCTTGGTCAGGTTAGTCATTTTTCCTGAGAAAGCTGCAGTTTGCCAGTTATCTTCACCACACATTTGAACAAGGACAGAGTGTCCTTTGGTCAGCCGAGTTCAACGACTTCGCATCCAGGCCAATTCTGACACTTCGCTCCTACATGTAAAAAAATAAAATATTTTTGCTAGAAAATTACATAGAAACCCCAAAAATTATATATGTTTTTTAGCAGAGACCCTAGAGAATACAATGACAGTCATTGCAACTTTTTATCTTGCACGGTGTTTGCGCAGCAATTTTTAAACCCTTTTTTGGGGGGGGGGAGGGGGACAGTTTCATGCTTAAATAATATTTTTTTTTTTTAGCATAGTATGAAAAATGAAGTTACGCCAAATAGATATCTAACATGTCACGCTTCGAAATTGCACACGCTCGTGGAATGGCGCCAAACTTCGGTACTTAAAAATCCTCAGGCGGTGCTTTTTTTTTTACTGGTTACATGTTTTGAGTTACAGAGAAGGTTTAGGGCTAGAATTATTGCTCTCACACTAACGTTCGCGGCAACAGCTTACATGTGTGGTTTGAACACCGATTTCATATGTGGGTGGGACTTGCGCTGCTGTGTGCGAGGACAGGGGCACTTTAAAAAATAAAAAAAATAAAAATATTATGTTTTTTTACGTAAAAAAAAAAAGTTGACACTTAAAAAAAACATTTTGATCACTTATTCCTATTACAAGGAATGTTAACATCCCTTGTAATAGGAATATGACATGATCGGTCATCATTACAGTGAGATATGGGGTCAATAAGACCCCACATCTCACCTCTAGGCTGGGAAGCCTAAAATGAAAAATAAAGAAAAACGATCATGACTTCCTAGCCGAGACGGCGCCGTTTCTTTTTAATGCAGAGGCGGGCGTGATATCAGAACATTGACCATCTGGTCCACCAGAAATCTCCATGGTCAACATCAGGGGCAGGCGAATCCATTCTCCGACTCACCGATCGCATCGGTTAATCGGTAGAAGCAGCGGAGGGTGGCGTCCCCTTTCACTGCCCATAAGAACGATCAAGTGGCGGAACAGCCGCTATGATCATTCTTATGGTAGGGAATCACCAGCTGAAAATACAGATATCTGAATGATGCCTGTATACCACCACAAAGCGGAGGATGTCATATGACGGCAAGTGGTTAAATAAAAAGGCAATTTTTTTTTGTTTATTTTGGATAGAATGAAGAGTTAGGCTGGGTTCACACTACGATTTTCCCGTCCGTCAGCCGCATACGATTTCAGTTTTGAAAACGTACGGGCCTGTACGGGAAAACGCATACATAGACAATGCATTGCAAATCGTATGCACTCAGATGCATCCGGGTGCGTACGATTTGCTGGCAAAACGTTTTTTAACAGTACGCAAAACCGTGTTCGACCACGGTTTTGAGGCCGTTTTTGAAACCGTATGGCAAACGCATACGTTTTTTTTTAACATGAAAGTCAATGGAAAACGCACGTATAAACCGTATGCGTTTTTCGAAGCAGATGTGAAACCACTCCTACTTCCTGCCAAATTTCAATAAAACAAGAAAATCTTTATTTATTAAATGACACTAATTCCAAAAACGTATGCGTTTTTTTAATCAAAACCGGATGGAACCGTACGCACTTTTTGAAACCGTATACGTTTTATAAACGCATACGTTTCACTTTTGGGCATACGTTTACGTACGGTTCAATCCGTTTCAGCCGCATACGTTTTTTCATATAAATCGCATGCGGCTGACGGACGGGAAAATCGTAGTGTGAACCCAGCCTTATTAGAACATCTGTCAGTTTGTATTGCTGTCTGTGGCCCCCGTTAAGGAGATGTACCCTCTCTGACCCGTTTACCATTCTCATTTAAAGTAACAGAAAATCCCAAATTTTGGGTTGTCCCCAGAAAAGTAAGAGGAGAAATCTTCCAATGGTGACCTGGTGGTCCTCAAGGAATTCTAATTTGCAGGGATTTCTTCTCACTTCCTGTTGGGTTATGGGACAGGAAGTGAAGGAAAAATCTCTGCAATGGGACACAGATGGGATAAAAAAAAAAAAAAGTTTTGCCTATAGGTCCATGTTAAATCTTGGATGCAGAAGCCTTTTTCTCTCCTAATCAATTTAGCTTGATATAGTGGTCATTTAGGGCGGACTGGTCTTTGAACAAAAGCGACGGTTTGTTTAAATCTCTCTCCAGGACGCAGCGATTGCCTACTTTGTAAACTTTTAATAACAGCTGCTGTTTGGCACAGGAATCGTTTTTCAGCCCACAGTAAAATTAATTTGTCGTTACCAACTTTGATAAGGGAAGTACTGAGAAATATTTTTCAGCTTTCCATCAATGATTTATTTAGCAAACCCAAGCCAACCTTCAATCAGTAACATTCCAATGATAGTTTATAAAACACCAACACTCCACACAATGTATGTATAAGGAGTATACAGTACTTAAGCCAGCTTTAGACGGATCTCCATTTTGCTGGTTCAGTAAGAACTGGTCAAATTTCGGTGTGGCTGTCCTTGGACAGAAAGAAGTCAGTCATTTGACCGACTTCCGTCGAATGGACAAGTAATGCCCCGTACACACGATTCGAATATCGTACGATTTTTCTTCAGACGATCGTTTTCGTCCGATATTCGGATCGTGTGTACGGGCCATTAGAAAACTTGACAAAACTTGCCAATTAGTGGCTGGAGCCAGTGATCGGTGTATTCTGACGGCAGCAAGTGCAGCTGTCAATGGTCACTGGGGTTGATTTACTAAAGGCAAACAGTCTATGCACTGCAAGTGCAGTTGCTCTAGATCTGAGGGGGACACGCAAGGGAAAAAACAAAATAAAATGCAATTTTGCATGCTCACAATTGGAAGATAAAAAACAGTAGAGCATCTCCTTAGATCTAGAGCAACTGCACTTTAAAGTGCACATCAAATTTAGCTTTAATAAATCGACTTTAATGTCACCATCAACCTCACTTATGTGTATGGCCAGCTTAACAGTTCAACTTAAAGTGGGGGCCCCCTGCCGAGAGCTGATTGCTATGGGGACACTGGTGTGGCTCGGCCCCGCCCCCTACTCACTGCCTGCGTTTGACAGCAGAAGGAGCCAATAGCGCCCACTGCTGTATCTAAGCCAATGAGGAAGGAGAGAGCCACTGCTCTTGTGTACATCGCTGGATCGCGATTGGGCTCAGGAAAGTATAAGAAGGGGGGGGGGGGGGGGCGCTTGCAGAAGGTTTTTTACCTTAACTTTAGCTCCACTAACTTAGTTTGAATGATTTTTGCTTTGCTGCACCCGGACTGTATTTAAAGCATTTTAAATCAATACAAAATTGATGACACTGCTGATGTACCAACACCACTACACATGTGCCATTTCCAAATACAGCCCTTCTTGCATAGCTCTTTATTTTACCACAATTGCATACAGGCTACTGATGTATTTAACAACAGGAAGGAAAGAGAATGACAAGCAGAACAATCTACTATTGTTAAAACATAGCCAATCACTAAAACTAACAAACGAAAAAGAGAAGAGTAGTGAAACAATAAACATCTTTAGACTGTCTAATCAAGTATTGCCAAAACCACACATAACCACTTTAGTCTTCATGTACACTAGTCTACCCTGACCGCAGCTGCACGAAAATTCGAATGCTGCAAAAAACACAACATGTGTTTTTCTGCGATTGCGTTAACACCCCCGCCCCCCCCCCCCTCCCCCCCAGCCAGCGGTCAAAATGTTTCTATCCCAAAGGAGATTCTTCCATGTTAATGAGAGGGAGGTTTAGTCTCACCTAAACTATAGCTTTATGTACACCATGAAGTGAACTACTTTGACCGCCGGCCTCGGGGAAAACGCAAAACGTGGTAAAAAACAAACATAGAAGTGTTCTCTGCCCCCTTTTCCCCACAGCAGTGACCTCTGATCCCTCTTTCCCCATCCCCTAGTTTCTGCCCAGAGCAGTGTCCCAATAACAGAGTGGAAGCTAGTTGAGTGACTTTTCATTATAAAAAGTTGGTGACTGGTTGCTAGGGCCATCCTCTGTCCAAGCAACCAATTACCTGCCAGTTAGCTTGCAAGAATAATTTGGCCAGCTCCTCCTCCTGCCCTTCATCCTGAGCTGTGCCATGAGGATCAGAGCAGCGGAGGAGGCTGGGGGGGGGGGCAGGGTTGGTTGGTAGAAGGATCAGCACCTAAAAGATGAGGGTCAGCGGTGCAGGGTCACAGTCCATCTGTCACCTGCCCACGGTCCCCAGGTAGACTGCGATCAATGGGTTGCCGACCCCACCTTACAGGATACCCTGAGTGAATGCATGTTTTACATTTGTCAACAGTTTATCAGGTTTAAACCAAGGTGGATAAAAATCAATGACTGTTTACTAGGAAATTAAATCAGGATTTAAATTGTGGTTTAAGTAGACTTGATTTAAATCAGATCCAACCTAAATTAAACTACAGAGAGAAGAACATTTGCTTACTCAGGACAGATCCAGCTAGAGCACAGGTGTCAAACACAAGGCCCGCGGGCCAAATCTGGCCCTCACACCTCTCCTGCACCTGCAGGAGAGCTCCAGCCCTCTGGTCCTACTCCAAACCCTTACTTTCTGCTTTCAAGCAATGCATCCAGCTTTTTCCCAGCAGCAGCATAAGAAAAGGGGGTGCACTGTGATGTAAGGGAGAGTAGGGGACTCAACTTCTGATGGTGGGGGGGCTCTTGACATATAATGTAAGGGGAGGGGGATGCACTGGACATCTAATCTTAAAGATACAAGCGCCCCTTTTGAGGGCAATCATAATGCTGGTATGGCCCTCAATGAGTTTGACACCCTTGATCTAAAGAATCTATTTACTACACTGGGATAGATGAGTCTGATGACATCTCAGCTTAGGTAAAGTTACTTGGCTGTAGAGCAAGTATTCTTTAAAGGGGCACTTCAGTCTCCCGATACGTTGTTCCTGCCCCTCCACAAATCTCGCACATGCTCAGATGTGCAACAAATCTTTGCCAATCTAGGTGAATTGGCACACCGTCCAGGTATCTTGGTACTGGATATTATTGGTGCATGCAGGAAAGGAAACTGAGGGCTGAGTGGACCGGGGGCTGTTTGTCTCTGGAGTCTCCCAACAATCTGTGGTGTGTGTGCACAGGCATGGAATCTTTAAGATTAGTATATCTTAGGCCTCATTCACACAGGCGGACTCCGTCGTAACGGAGTCCGCCTGTATCCGCCAGCTCAGCCGGAGATCTGTCCGCAGATCTCCGCTGAGCCGACGGGTGACAAGCTCCTCTCTGCTCACTGAGCGGGGAGGAGCTTGTCGAGCCCCGCTGTCCTCTATGGAGCGATCTGATGAAAACGGACAGCTTGTCCGTTTTCATTAAATGTTACCCGATCCGATCCGCATGGACGGATGGGGACGTATCCCCCATATGTTTGTTTTTAGCAGATCGGATCAGGTCGGATGTCAGCGGACATGTCTCCGCTGACATCCGACGCTCCATAGAGATGCATGGAGCGCCCGTTCAGGTCCGCCTGAAAAACTGACAGACGGACCTGAACGGATCCATGTGTGAATGAGGCCTTAGCGCGCAATTACAATGAATCCTGGGACATTCAAGACAGCTCTTAACCGGGGTCAAGCTGTTAAAATGGAAGGCTACAGAGGTTCAAGTGGTATTAAACCCAAAAATGTCTTATATTGAAGCTTACCAATCATTAGATGTGATGGCTGCCACAGGTTTTTATTTTTTTTGCTCACCCCTCCCACGATCTTGCCAGTAATACACCTTCTGTATGTCCATGCACACTGGCTTAAAAAAAAACAAAAAAACACTGCTCATAGGAGTTAATGTTTTGCCTGAAGAAGCAACTACAGTAAAACCTTAATTTGCGAACATAATTCATTCTAGAAACATGCTTGTAATCCAAAGCACTTTTATATCAAAGCATTTTTTTTACAGGGTATAAAAGAAGAGAGGCGCCTCTAAGTGTAGCAATAAGTTGCTAAATGTTGTACCTTCATTAAATGTAACCATATTGCCACACTTAGAGCTCCTCTATTCTTTTTTATACTCAGTTGCGACATGACGCTACTCTTGTATCAAGACATCGCTTGTATATCAAGGCAAATTGTATTAAAACATTTAGCTTGTCTTGCAAAACGCTCTCAAGCCAAGTTACTCTAAACCAAGGTTTTACTGCAATGTTATTCTATGTGTCCATGCGCATTATGTCGTTTACAGTCAGAAAAAAAAAAAAGGTGCTAAATGCTCATAAAATGCCAGAAAAAATGCTTAAAATTAGAGCACCGGCGTTTAAGCCCGTGCGCATAGAACTTAAAGGGTCACTAAAGGAAACACATTTTTTTGCTGAAATTACCGTTTACAGGGTATAGAGACATAAAAGTTAACCGATTCCTTTTAAAAATGATTAAGAATAGATAAAAAACAATCATATAATGTGCCTGCAGTTTAGTTTCACTTTTAAACTGGTTTCATGTTTCTGTGAAGTAGAAAGAGACACACAGAACAAAAACAAACAAATCCAGGGCAGTGTTCTGTTTTTAAAATGAATCCGATTGGTTCTGAGGAGTTTTAGACACACAGTAATGACAGCTTAGACCACCGTGAAAAGCTGCCATGAGATTTTTCATAAGGAGCAAGACAAGCAGGAAGTGTGGAGATCAGAGCAGAATTACAGCAACTTCAAAGCAAAAACAAACTGAGGACATGAAACCAGGACTGCAGTAAGGTAAAGGAAGCTATTTAGCTAAAAAAAATGATTCCTTTAGTGATCCTTTAAGTGAGACAACTCTGGAGTAATGAGAACAGGAGGCCAAGCAGGCCAAGCAGGTTGGTAGTAGGGCTGCAACTAACGATTATTTCATACTCTATTAGTTGGCCGATTAATCGAATAATAGCCTTAAAAAATAAAAAAATAAAAATTGGGGGCCAATTTGTTGTTGGGCAGATTACAAGACACAAATTGCAGCAAAAACACGTGACTTGCTTTTCTGCAGCTTCTCCATTGAAGTATACTGAACCAAAAAAATAAAAAAATTGCACTGTTTTGCGTTAAAAAGTCCTTGCCCTTTCCAAATACGCAGCAGATGAAAAAAAAATCATGGATGTGAACGTGTCCCATAGGAACACATGTAAATGAACTGTAGTGCGTTTCTGCAAAAAGCACCAAAACCAGAGGCGTGAACCCAGGCCTGAGATGTTTAGTAACATAATGGGGTTAAAAAAACAAAAATAAGTACAAAAAGAGCAAATAATCGCTACTGTAAGGGGTTCATTCTTTTGCTGTGGGACAGTGAAAGTAATATGTACAGTGGAGATTTGCTTTTTTGTACTATACAGGGATCATTTTAGTTGTTTCAGGTTACTGACCGATTAATCGATCATGAAAATTGTAATCGATTAATTTCATAATCGATTAATCGATTAGTTGTTTCGGCCCTAGTTGGTAGCGTTAAAACGTATTAGCAGATTAGGTCACACTAACAAATTGGAGCCAACCTCCAGCTCAAACTTTAAAATCAGTTACAGCAAATCATTTTTTTATTTTGGGATAAAAGGTTTTGCATGAATAAAAAAAAGCCGATTTTAATCGCCCCTGCCATTGTTCAGTCTAATACATGTAAACTGATGCATTCTGCTGGGGGGCTTGGGCATTTGAAAAACAACAGACTAGCTGGCTGGATCCCCAGATGAAAATAGAAAGCCTAAAAAGGAAACGAACACAGCCGCGATATCTAAGAATTGGAAAGCTGCACTGTATTAAAGGTTTGCTTTTAATACCGCTTTCACTTTAAAATACAGAAGGATGATATTGCTTAAAATGAATCACATCTAAGTAAATATCAGCACATGAGGCATGCGAGACTTCTGGGATTTGTGTTTTTGTGTGTGTTGCAAAAGTGAGTTTGAACAGATCTACTTTCTGGGATCCAGAGTTGTATCTGCGCACACACCGAGTGATAGCTGGATTCACTACATCTATTGGGAAACGCAGTGCAGTCCATCATCTCCAATCCCACTGCTGACTAGAACCTTATTAAACAGGGCCCTGGGTATATAACCCTGACAGAGGAAGAAGTACAGGTCATGTTGTGCAATCACCATCATCAGTTTAGCTGACAGAATCGGAAACACAAAGGAGGACTAAGAGGAACTATGCCGACTTTCTTTCTAAATAAACTTGCAGAAAACCAAAAGCTGCATTTTAAATGGTGTTTACTATTCTCCTTTAACAGGGATATTGGTTACATTGCAAGAAGTTTGGATTAAGCATTTCTTTCTTGCAGACTCCACCCTAAAAAAAAAAAAAATCACTCCGCTGACCAACTCAATATATCAGTGCCTCCGAACAACTGATCAGAAGCAGAACGCAAATGAATCTACAACTTATTGGGTTGCAAACTGCATGTGGCGGCGGCCTCGGGCATAGTCTATCCCTGTATGGGTCAAACTGGAAACTAGGAGCACACAAGTTCTTGTACATCAACATGCATTTTTAGGTACAGTGTATTTAAAGAGACAGTGTGCATTTATTGTACAGATGTACTGCATACAAATATTTACAGACACACACAAACAAACAAGAATGTGCGAGCGGGAATGTGAATGGGGCCCAAGTGTGTAAGGATCAATCTTAACCACTTAAGGACCTTGGGTGTTTTTCAGATTTGGCGTTTACAAGACTAAAACTTTTTTTTTTGCTATAAAATTACTTAAACCCCCAAACATTATATATATTTTTTTCTAACACCCTAGAGAATAAAATGGCGGTCATTGCAATACTTTGTCACACCGTATTTGCGCAGCGGTCTTACAAGCGCACTTTTTTTTGAAAAAAAAAAAAACACTTGGAGTTAAAAAATAGGACAATAAATTTGGCCCAATTTTTTTATACATTGTAAAAGATAATGTTACACTCGTGGAATGGGGTCAAACTTTTACCCTTAAAAATCTTGATAGGCGAAGTTTACATTATTTTTATAGGTTGTATATTTTGAGCTACAGAGGAGGTCTAGGGCTAGAATTATTGCTCTCGCTCCAACGATCGTGGTGATACTTCACTTGTGTGGTTTGAACACGGTTTTCATATGCGGGCGCTACTCACGTATGTGTTCGCTTCTGCGCACAAGCTTGTCGGGACGGGGCACTTTAAAAAAAAAAGTCTGTTTTCTTATTTTTATTTGTTTTATTTTTTATACTGAAAAAAAAAAAAAATGGGTCACTTATTCCTAAAACATCCCTTGTAATAGAAAAAAGCATGACAGGTCCTCTTAAATATGAGATATGGGGTCAAAAAGACATCAGATCTCATATTTAGACTTAGATGCAAAAAAGAAAAGGAAGTTTTGTCATTTGAAAAAATGACATTTAGAAAATGTTGCTTTAAGAAGCATGGGCTGAACTGACGTTTTGACGTCACTTCCGCCCTGCTATGCTATGGGGACGGGTGGGGGCCATCCTGCCCTCACTCGCATCCCCACACAGCACAACAGAGGACCCGATCGCCGCTACCGACGGCTCTGGTAAGCGGGAGAGCGGTGGGAGGGGGGCCCGCCGCCGATAATGGTGATCTTTTGGTGGAGACCACTGTTATCGTTTACAGGACCGCTCACGCTAAAGATGGATATCTCGGTTGTGGCAGCAGCTGCTGCCGTTACCGAGATATCCATCTATAAAAAAGGACGTATATCTGCGTGAGCAGGTCCTTAAATGGAGGTAAACTCAAATTATTATTTTTTATGTCACAATGTACAGTATAAGATTTCCTATCATCTGTGCCCAGTCTTGCCACAGAGTTAATCCAGCTCTGAGAAATCCTCTTTTATTGTTCATTAAATAAAAACTGACTTACTGAGAAAAACCTTAGTCCGTTCCGCCCCCTTGCTGTGAGTGACAGGTTATTTACATATCTCATGCACTAGCCTGGAGACAGGCATTTTTTAATTCCAAAGCCCACTCCTTTTCTGAAGTCATGTGGTTACTTTTCTGGATTTTGACTGGATGTTAGTGATCATAGCAGAATTCAGTGTAAGAAATACACAGGAAAAAATGCATGTTGACAAAGGGAGTGTAGAGGAGGGCGGGGAGTCTACTGACATCACAACTCCACCCACCGAGCTCCAGACAACAGACCAACCTACAGAATCTGCAGTTCTCATAACAGAGGGGAAACATTTGAAAGGTAAGGATACATGCAGGAGGCATCTATATCCTTATAGATCAGCACTATGGCATTAGTTTAGAAAGGATGAGCGTGGGTTTACATCCACTTTGAGCTAGCCATACTTGTGCCAATTTTCACCACAATCTAAGCAATCTCCCTCGCAGTCATACACACAAGTTTGATTGTCCATCAGAAATTGGTCGCTTTATATTGGCTGTCAATTTATTTCTTGGTTTCAGTTTACTGAGAGATCACAGTGAAATGAAACCAAAAGCAATTTCAACACATTGATTAAAACAGTTTTGATGCCGTCTTAAAAAAAAATATATATATATTCAGTCTTGGATTGCTTTGTGATTTCAACATAAAATGGAATTGAAAGTTTGATCTTTGAGAAATTGCCGTGTGTATTGTATGGCCAGTAAGGTTGAAATCTACATGTACAATATCAAAGAAAATAGCGCATGAATGTGAATAACATGAACTGCAATCTGAAGGGAACATTTCACACAGCCCCAAAAGAGTATCATCATACACAGGGTTTGACAAATTTGCTTGGAATCTTGGAGCCAGGTAAAAAAGTTAGGAGCCAGAAAACGAGCCCCGTCCCGCCGAGCTCGCGCGCAGAAGCATATGTGAGTAGCGCCATGTGAGTATTCAAACCACACACGTGAGGTATCGTCGCGATTGGTACAGCGAGAGAACTCAAAACATGTAATCTGTAGAATTTTTTAAACGTCGCCTATTGAGATTTTAAAGGGTAAAAGTTTGTCGCCATTCCACGAGCGGACGCAATTTTGAAGCGCGACATGTTGGGTATCCATTTACTCGGCGTAAAATTATCTTCCACAATATAAAAAAAATAAAAAATCGGCTAACTTTACTTTGGTCTTATTTTTTAATTTAAAAAAGTGTATTTTGTCCCAAAAAAATGAGCTTGCAAGACCGCTGCGCAAATACGATGTGACAGAAAGTATTGCAACAACCGCCATTACTCTCTAGGATGTTAGAATAAAATTTTTTTATATATATATATATATATATATATATATATATATATATATATATATAAATAAATGTTTGGGGGTTCTAATTAGAGGGAAGGAGATGGCAGTGAAAACAGTGAGAAACACATTAAACTGCTGTTTTACCACAAGATGGCGCCAGATCGCAGAAGGAAGCTTAGGCCTGCAGAAGGCCGCAAAGCCGCAGCCTCAATTACCAGCGGGCGCGGCTTGGGAGCACGGAAACACAGGATCCTCTACCTCCGCACGATCGCGGCGGGCCCACGCCCACCAGCAATTAAGTCAGCAATTTCACAATGATCAAACTTTCAATTCCATTTTATGTTGAAATCACAAAGCAATCCAAGACTGAATATAGTTTTGTTTTTAAGCATCAAAACTGTTTTAATCAATGTGTTGAAATTGCTTTTGCGGCCTTAAGCTTCCCCGGGCGCCCGGATTTTGTCGAGGCCTGGTCATAAAAACAGTGAAGTGTCAACAATGAATGATAAAAAGTCCACGTAAAATAATCCAGAGCTCAAAAGAAGACAGTCAGACAAGAATCCCTGGAGTGAAAGAATGTCCGATACCCCAAATCTTTGCGTCAACGAGCCCACCACCAGCACACCTCAGTAACAAGAACCCTGAACTAACAGGATGGTCAAGCGCACAGGTTCCCTATACCAACGGATAAGAGATAACAGATGCAGGCATGTCCAGCCGTTCCAGCATTCACAGATATGACCGGGTGCATATAAAAGATAAAAAGGATCCAAGTGCTCACTGTGTTTTAAAAGGAACACTTTTATTGGTAAAACACTTACAAAGGTCCAGGTCTTGGTTCAGGCATGTAAATCGTATGTACAGCAGTGCACCAAAAAGCTGACATTTAGCTGTGTCATGAAACGTGGCTGCTCCTCCCATACGCGTTACGTCCTACAGGACTTTGTCAGCAGATGGAAAATAGGGTCACTATCCGTCTGAATTTCACTTACAGGATCAGATCTTAAAAGGGCAGATGTCGTCCGCCGCTCCATAGACCTGATCGGAGCGCCCGAGCAAAAGGAACCTAATTTTTTTTTCCCGTTCAGCCAGCGAGGTAATGGAGAAATCAATTTTTTCTGTTCAGCCGGTGGGCAGAATAAAAAAAAAAAAAAAATCATGCATGGCCAGCTTTAGGGAGTATCTCACCAAAAACACATTATAACCCAATACCACCACTTTCTCCCAGGAATCCTCCAGAACAGTCACATGAAAGTGCCCGTCCTGGAGGATGACTAGAGAAAACAAGTTATTATCCAATAAATAACGCCTTTACCAGGAATCCTCCAGGACAATCAATTTTATGTGACTGTCCGGGAGGATGACTTGGGGAAAATAAAATTCCTAGGCTGCCATATTGACCACTTCAGCCCGGGAAGAATTTACCCCTTCCTTACCAGAGCACTTTTTGCGATTCGGCACTGCGTCGATTTAACTGACAATTGCGCGGTCGTGCGACGTTGTACCCAAACAAAATTGACGTCCTTTTTTCCCCAACAAATAGAGCTTTCTTTTGGTGGTATTTGATCACCGCTGCGGTTTTTATTTTTTGCACTATAAACAAAAATAGAGCAACAATTTTGAAAAAAAAAAAAAGTTAAATATTTACATTTTGCTATAATAAATATCCCCCAAAAAAATCTATAAAAAAAAATAGTCTTCCTCAGTTTAGGATGATACGTATTCTTCTACATATTTTTGGTAAATAAGCGTATAATGGATTGGTTTGCGCAAAAGTTCTAGTGTCAACAAAATAAGGGATAGTTTTATTGCATTTTTTTTATTTACTTTTACTATAATGGCGGCAATCTGCGTTTATTGTGACTGACATTGCAACGGACATGTCGGACACTTTTGAAACATTTTTGGGACCGGTCACATATATACAAGTGATTAGTGCTATAAAACTGCACCGATCTCAATGGGACTGGCAGGGAAAGGGTTAATATGTTACCTAGTGTGTGATTCTAACTGTAGGGGGAGGGGACTCACAAGGGGAGGAGACCGATCTGTGTTCCTCTGTACTGGGAACACACATTGGTCTCCTCACCCGACAGGACCGTGGATCTGTGCGTTTACACACACAGATCCATGGTCCTGCCATGATTGTGGGCACGGAGGACATTGCGGGCACGGAGGACATCGCGGCCACAGAGGACATGCACCGGGGGCCCTAGACGGCTGGGAATCCCAGAACGTCATATGATGTCCACCCAGGAGCTCCCATCCGTGGACATCATATGACTACGGGCGGGTAAAAAAATTTTTTTTTTTTTACATTTTTAGAAAATTACAGTGGCCTCAGATTAAAAAGCAGAGGACATTTTTAATAAAATGTATTTACATAATGGTTTGTGCCTCAATATTACATGCCAATTTTATTTTAATTAGGGGAGTTTTCGTTTAGGTCATGCACATAACTTTCTTTTTCAGTACCTTATGCCACGAACGAATCACGTCGGGTCCTTGAATATAAAATCAGCATTGTGTACCTATCCCAGGCAGATCTTCAAAGCCACAGCTGCTTCACACAACTCAACTGTTCATAATGTACAGACTACAATGGCTTCATTAACAACTGGTGGAAATTCAGTTACCCACAGCAACAAGAATCTAACCAATTCAATTAAAGCAAGAGTCCAATTACTATGAGTATCAGCACTATTATCACGCGCAACTGTTTCCATAAATATCCGTGTCTCTGCTCAGTGACAGGGCTACAGAGGCATCAGGCAAGGGAATGCGGTCACGCTCAAGGCACTCCCTGTATACTGGAGTTCTAGAAGGTTTTGTTCCATAGCAATTTCATGATTAAAACCAAGACTGCCTACATACTAATGAAGTCACAAGTTCTGAAACCTAAAAATCTTTAGTCAGCAGCGATTCTTGGAAAGCAGAAAGGGAAATGCAGAAAAGCCACCTACAGACATTGATGATGATCATGTAAGATCCGGCTGCTGAAAGATCACGGTGATAAAAGATCGTGGCATAGACAAGCACGTTGGCAGCACATTCCAGGCTACAGACTCCTTTGGGGGGGCCAGTGATGATCGGCCAGGAAAAATTCACTTTTACTAAGAAAGTTCTAGCAGGGGGATGTCCGCCATAAATGAGCCATCTGCAAACATCTGTCACGTCCCCCAGCAGCATATGAGCGCCTTTCCATTTCTCACCAGGAGGGTAAGAGCGCCCACAGGGGCATCCTCCATGTGCAAGTACTTGGCATCATACAGAATTACCAGACAACTGAAGAGCATCAAAGCTCAGTAAAGCAGATTGTATTGCTGATATATTTCCATGGGCCACAAGTTTTCAAACTGGATGTAACAAAATACACCAAGTATTGGGACGCCTGCCTTTACACAAACTTTTTCCCAGTCTTCGTCTGTAGGGTTCAATATTGGGTTGGCCCTCCCTTTGCAGCTATAACAGCTTCAACTCTTCTGGGAAGACTGTCCACAAGGTTTGGGAATGTTTGGCCATCATTCTAAAAGCGCATGTGACATTAGGCTCTAATGTGGATGAGAAAGCCTGGCTCGCAGTCCCTGCTCTAATTCACCCCAAAGGTATTCTATTGGGTTGAGGTCAGGACTCTGTGCTGGCAAGTCAAGTTCCTCCACCCTAAACTCGCTCTTTATGGACCTTGCTTTGTACACTGGTGTGCAGTCTTGTTGGAACAGGAAGGGGCCACCCCCAAACTGTTTCCACAAAGTTAGGAGCATGAAATTGTCAAAAATGTCTTGGTATGCTGCCGCCTTAAAGGGGTTGTAAAGGTTTGTTTTTTATTTTCTATAATCGGTTCCTTTAAGCTAGTGCATAGTTGGTTCACTTATCTTTTCCTTCGATTTTCTGTCAAAATTCTTCGTCTGAATTTTACACTTCTTGTACCTCCTCAGTAAGCTTGCCCCCATCATCTGGCTGGGGGTTAGTCAGCCAGATCAGCTTACTGAGGAACAGGAAGTGAGAAATTCAGACAAAAAAAACATTTAGGGCTCTTTCACACGTCTGTTCCGTTCGTCCATTTTTTGGACGTCCGGTAACGGACCTCAATGCTTCCCTATGGGAGCGGATCCGTTAGCGGATGATGCATCCGCTAACGTCCGCCAGATCCGCATCCGTTTTTTCAGACGGAAGAATGTCCTATTTTTCTTCCGTCCGGCCAAACGGATCGGATGCAAACGGACAGACGGTCCGTTTCCATCCGATTCCCCATAGGGGATAGAGGAGAAGAGACAGGGCGGTCCCTGCATAGTGTGCGGGGACCGCCCTGTCCGCCCGACAGCTCAGCAAAGACCCCCCCGCGCTGAGCCGACGGACACACGGAGCGGACCGAAAAACGGACCGCGCGTGTGAAAGAGCCCTAAGAAGGGAAATCGAAGGAAAAGGTAAGTGAACCAACAATGCACTAGCTTAAAAGGAACCTATTTAGAAAATAAAAAAACAAACCTTTACAACCCTTTTAAGAGTTCCCTTCACTGGAACTAAAAGGTCCCACCCCAACCCCCTTAAAAAAAAAACCCTACACCATAATCCCCCCTCCACCAAATGATTTGGACCCAGTGCACAAGCCCATAAAGACATGGATGAGCGAGTTTGGGGTGGAGGAACTTGACTGGCCCGCACAGAGTCCTGACCTCAACCTGACAGAACACGCTGTGGTCAGTGAAAGGACCCATGAGCACTGCAGGGGACATGGGAAATTTCAGAATTGTAGGTTTCCAAAGAGACATTCAACGGCAGCAGGAGAACTATTTATAGTCTTTGCAGGTGATTCCTTTGCTGTGACTTAGTTAAGCAACAGAGTTGCTTTAAGGACACTTGCACTGCTAGAAATAAGCAGCCCATCGCTGCCGACCATCTAAACATACCAGGTGTCTGGCTGTCTTTGGCTCCGACACATTTTAAGTCAATGATGAAAACAAGCAGTGCCTCAAAGTGATAAGACCAGCATGGCAGCCATGCAACTAGAAATTTCAGTGGGGACGTTGGCATTGGCAGCCTCTAGTCTCTCAATCAAGTTATATGCCAGTTATATGTTAAGCAGCTTTGTTACCAGGGACTTACCCTTAGGCCACTTCCACACTGGAGCGGGGGCGGGGTCGGCAGTAAAGCGCTGCCATTTTTACCATCGCTTTACCACCAATTTTGCAGCGCTATTCGGCCGAGAAAGGGTTTAAAATCACCGCAAAGCACCTCTGCAGAGGTGCATTGCCGGCGGTATAGCTGCGGTGTCCCATCGATTTCAATGGGCGGGAGCGGTGGAGAAGCGGTATACACACCGATCCAAAGATGCGGCTCGCGGGAAATACCCAAAGTGACACTTGGGTGTTTACGGCGCCTGCGCAGTCAGCTCTACACGGCAAGCGCAGGCGCCGTAAACGCAGGAGTGTCACTTCGGGTATTTTCGGAAGGCGTGACGCGCCTTAGCAGCCGTCAATCAACTCCTCTTTGCTTAGAAACGCCTACTCCCCGCAGGATCCCCCGCTCGGAGCCAGATAACAAGGCCTCCTATAACGATAAGTACCAAAAAAAAACAGCATACTGCAGATGTTAGCAGTATGCTGGAGCTAATGCCAGAAAGTGGATTTTTGGGTGAACCTCCGCTTTAAAGTTAAGATTTATTTTGGAACTTAAATCTGCATAAAACTTAAAGCGTATGTCCACTCAAAAAAAAATAAAAATATTAAAAGCCAGCAGCTACAAATACTGCAGCTGCTGACTTTAAATATTAGGAAACTTACCTGTCCTGGATTCCAGCGCCATCCGCAGCAGAGGACGAGCGATCGCTCGACACTCTGCCGCCATCCACGGTGAGGGAACCATGAAGTGAAGCGCTCCGGCTTCACTGCCGGTTCCCTACAGCGCATGCGCGAGTCACGCTGTACCCGCAGATTGGCTCCCGCTGTGTACTGGGAGCCGAGTGTTCCCAGCACACAACGGGGAGGCGACGACATGCCCGTATTCTGCCCAAGAATGCTGGGCCGGAAGTGGGTGCAATTACCTGTCTTTAGACAGGTATCTGCACCCCCCTCCCCCCTGAAAGGTGTCAAATGTGACACTGGAGGAGGGGGAGGGTTCCGATCAGCGCGAGTTCCACTTTAGGGTGGAGATCCGCTTTAAGTTTCATTTCATGAGATAATTTACGAGGGCGTGTTTAGGGGCAGACTTAGGGTAGGGGTTGGGTGGGGTAACTGGTGGCGAGTAACTCTTAAGGCCTGACTAGTGGCTCAGGACTTGGAATTTTGAGCCCTGTCATGAGGAATTGCAAAACTGACATTCACAGACATGACTAGGCATGATGGGAATTGTAGTTCCTTAACAACTGGAGGGCCGTAGTTTGAAGACCCCGGCTCTACAAGATTCCATTTGAAAAGAGCCAACGTTGATTGTGCAATTACAGGAAACTAAGCAGCCACCACTATAACATTTCATAGCATGGAGTGCTATTAGGTAGAACCCTCCATTTTTTTTTGTCTTTATGTCCAGATTGGGCACCACTGAGTTTTTCTACTTTTGAGAACATTTTGAGAAAATTGATCACCTAGAAAACAGCAACCAGCAAAGAAGGGACACAAACGGGAAATGTGTGCATTATAACGTGTTGCGTATAAAAATGGCCAACTGTTTATTTAGGACAATATCCAAAGCTTGTGTTCAGTGGAAAGAACAAGAGTTTTAATTGGCTCTTGCGCTAAGAAATGGAAACATCCACATCTGGTCACAAAACCCGCACAACACAGGCGGATTATCTTATGCCCGCCATCAATCATAGGACGTCATCAGTTCAGCTTTGGAAAGCAGAGGTTAGTAATACAGTATAAAACACAAATTGAAGATTGCCAATGGACACAATTTGAAGGAATCTTATAAAAAGCTGAGGGTCACTGAAGTGTGAAGAGTGGAAGATCACAGTGGAAAGGATGCACTATGAAGGTAGGAACAAGCACCAAAATGTACAAATATGAAGGTCTATCTGCTGGCACTATTGTGTGCCTCGGGCCCATTACACAGAGGTAAACCTGAAGTCATAGGAACAGGGGGGGGGGGGGGGACTTCATTCTCACCACACCTCAACAGCAGGTACATAACAGTGCATGGCAAACATCTGTGCACTGTAGCCTTAGGCTTTGTACATAGCATGGGATCACACATACAGGGTGAGATGAGGACATGCCTACTAGACTTTCCAGAGGCAAACAAGTACTATGTATCTGTATCAACGCCATCATTACAGTTAGGGTTGTCCTGATACCACTTTAAGACAGAGTACAAGTACCAATACTTTTTTTTACAAGTACTCGGCGAAACCGATTATTGATACATGACATAAAAAAAATAAAAAAAACAGTGGCACATGTGTCAGTATTTATTTTAATTTCTTTTAATTAAATTTTTTTTAAATGTTTGTTATGTTTTTTTTACAGTGCTTATCCTTGTTTTGGTGGATTGTGTCAGTGTGTTTATAATTTTTTTTCAATTCAGTTTTTTTCTTTAGCCCTGTTGGGGGGCTTTGGTGAGATTTCAGGGGACCCCTGACATCTCCCCTTTGAGACAGAGAAAGGGACTAAGGACACAGATTCCCCAGTCCCTTTCTCTGCAGCCTCAGCTAAAATGAATGCACAAGAGGCTCCTCCCCATTCATAACCTGAAGTAGGGCTGCAACTAACGATTATTTTCATAATCGATTAGTTGGCCGACCATTGTTTCGATTAAATCGGATAATAGCCTTAAAAAAAAGAAAAATTGCATTGCTAAATTTTTTGGGCCAATTTGTTGTTGGACAGATTACAAAACACAAATTGCCTATGATCTGATGTTCACAGTGATACCTCGTGTGGGACGCTCGCGGTTTGAGTGTGGGACCTTTGCGTGCAAAAGTGGGGCACTTTTTTTTATTTTTATAAAGAGACAGTGTGAAAAAAAAATGAACAATACAATTTTTGATCACTTTTACTGCCGTCTCAAGGAATGCAAATATCCCCTGTGACAGCAATAGGAATGTGACGGGTCCCTCCTCTGTCCTTAAAAGCATTTGATCACACAAGATCGTTTGATCAAGTGCTTTTGATTTTTAAAAATGGTGCCGCTGACATCTGGGTAACCTGGAAGCAATGTGATCAATGTCCGGGTTACTATATCATAGAGCCCAACAAAGCATATCTGGTCTTTGTTGGGCTCTAGGATCAGCCGGTGGAAGTCCCGGCTAGTTAATTGGGACTCCTGGCGGCAGGGATGGACTGGCCATTGGGACTACAGGGAGTTTCCTGGTGGGCCGATGGCTCAGTGGGCCGGCTACAGTGACAGCAGACCGCCGCCCCCTCTCCGCTCCTCTGGCCGCGTACACACGATCAAACTTGTCTGCTGAAACTGGTCCGCAGACCAGTTTCAGCGGACATATCCGACCGCGTGTACGGGGTAGCAGACAGGTTTTTCCAGCAGACAAGTTTTAAAGCTTGGGTGGCCGGGGGGGGTGCGTAGCCGTCGGTAGCGGCGGAGGCGATCAGGTCCTCTTGCTGGCTGTCCGGGGATGCAACTGAGGGAAAAAATGTCCCTCAGCCGTCCCCATACCTCTGCTGGGCGAAAGTCAAAACGTAATTTCCGCCCAGCGTCTTAAAGAGACATTTATTTTGTTTACATTTTTTCTTTTTTTTCTTTTGCATTTAAGCCTGAATATGAGATCTGATGTCTTTTTGACCCCAGATCTCATATTTAAGAGGACCTGTCATGCTTTTTTCTATTACAAGGGATGTTTACATTCCTTGTAATAGGAATAAAAGTGATAATTTTTTTTTTTTCAGTGTTAAAAATTATAAAATAAATAAAAACCAACATTTTTTTTTTTTTTAAAGTGCCCCGTCTCGACGAGCTCGCGCGCAGAAGCAAACGCATACGCGAGTAGCGCCCGCATATGAAAACGGTGTTCAAACCACACAAGTGAGGTATCGCCGCGATCGTTAGAGCGAGAGCAATAATTCTAGCCCTAGACCTCCTCTGTATCTCGGCGTAACATTATCTTTCACAATATATAAAAAATTGGGCCAAATTTATTGTTGTCTTATTTTTTTAATTCAAGAAAAAGTGCGTTTGTAAGACCGCTGCGCAAATACGGTGTGAGAAAAAGTATTGCAATGACCGCCATTTTATTCCCTAGGGTGTTAGAAAAAATATATATAATGTTTGGGGGTTTTAAATAATTTTCTAGCAAAAAAAACTGTTTTAGTATCGTAAGCACCGAATCTGAAAAACAGGCTCGGGGCTCAAGTGGTTAAGCTACTAGGCCACACTCAGCCCTATGGAAATATCCTTGTTAGCATTCTATCAATAGGGATTTGAAATGATGACTTTAAAAAAAATTGTCTTTAAACATAAACACAGATTACATACTATAGCCATTACACTGATGGGATTTAATAACTTGTTGTTAGGTAATTGGGAAAAAAACTAAAACTATAAGCAGTAGCAAGCTTTACAGCTTATATCTACGGTCACACTGTGTATTTATATAGAAGTGTCAGCTGATAAAGTCTCCCCTTTCTGTGTTATGCATGAAATTCCTTGGTAATTGATTTCAATTACCTGCCGACAACATCTGTGGTTATATCAACCTTTCTGCCCCAGTGCAACCCCTCAGTTCTAAGGAAACCTGTCAGGAAGGGCATGCCAATAGACAAGATGGCCCCTCTGGGTGGACCTCAATGCATCTTCACAGGCTAATCCACATTCCTTCTCGTGCTTGTAGAAATTGGGCACATACATGTGTGCATCGGCATGCTAACGCAGCGGTCAGGAGCGTGAGTGAGCAGGCTGATGAGCATGTGCCCAGTTCCTACATCCACGAGAAGGCACGTGGATTAGCCTGTGAAGATGTAGAGATCCACCCAGTGGGACCATTTTGTCTATTGTCATGCCCTAACAGAAGCTCTGCTAAAACCAATTAATTGAAGGTCAGTGGAAAAAAAAGCCCCTTACATTGGTGTCCAGTAAGATGTAGGCACTCCTCGGGGCTCCTTCACACACCTCCTCACAGCCTGTTTTAACCCCCCCCCCCCCCCCCCTCAAAAAAAAAAAAAGAGATCATTTTTGATGCATGCAAGTAGAATATGCTTGTTTTAAAAAAATAATTACTTTAAAAAGATTGTTTGGCCAAGCTGATCCAAACTAACCATATTCTTCATAGATATATGTGACCGCTGTCCGCGCAGTATAAACGGGTTGTAGCATCAGCTACGCACAGTATCTAGAGTTACAAACCTTCCTCAGATTGGCCAAGTGGAGATCGAGCCGTCATTCACCCATCTCTCCACCAATCATAGGATGCTTTCCATTAATTCATAGAATACAAAGCTTCCTGTGAATGGCTAAGCGCAGCTCAACCTTACTTGATTTTGTTCCAGAAGTGGGACGGGAAGTTCCCATCCCACAGCCGGAGCACAGAGCTGTATACTGTCCGGCCCGGATTCACAAAGCACTTACGCCGACGTAAAACACTTTACGCCGGCGTAGTGCAAATGTGCAAATGAGTCACAAACCAACATACATCCAAAAACAGGCCATCCTACCCCGACGTATCTTGCTTATGCCGGCGTAGCGTGGGCGCAAATATGGTTTGGACGCATGTTGCTTCTCCCATTGATTAGGCATTCAAATATGCAAATGAGGGCAGTACAGCGATTCACAAACGTACGTGCGCCCGACGCATCTATGCAATGTTTGCGCAAGTTGTACGTCCGGTGTAAAGTTATTCCCCATAGATGAGGCGCAACCCAGCAAAGGTCTGCCCCAGAGAACACAGGCTGGCGTATTGGGCATACGTTACGTTCACGGCGTACACGCCGTAGCTTAGGCAGTTGTGCCGGCGTAGTTGTGAGCATGCGCATAAGGGTGCAGTGTCATGCGTCCACGTCACGACTACGTCGTGGCGCATGCGCGTTCGTGATAAGCCGGGCCAGGCGTAAAACACTGCACCATGCTCAGACCATCGTTTGCATGGGGTCACTCCCACTTCCACTTACGCTGGCCTGCGCCTTCAAAAATACGCTACACTGGCGTATCTTGGTGAGCAATAGCTTGCTGAATACAGTGCATGCCTCTCCGCGCTGCACCAGCGTAGCATATATGTGCATGCTACGCCGGTGTAAATGTGCGCCCAGTCTGTGAATCTGGGCCCAAATATCTTAGGCAGAGGTGGGGGCAGCCGAGACAGCCCTAGAGAGGTGACAGGAGTCAGGTAAGTGTTTAGGAAATGGGAAAGGTAGAACAAGTAGTGGGCGTTACTTTAATGTAGAGAATGCATTAAGCAAAAAAAAAAAAAAAAAAAACTTAAAATACTTTTGTCCATGCATTAGGGCGGGAAATTCAAAGCAACGCTTTGCCCAGCCGTGCCATTCTGGCGATGTATATCGTCGTTAGACGCTTGGCAAGTGGCTAACATGCATGTTATATCCATTTAGATCTGCTGCCATGAGCTTATCCAATGCCATAAAAAAAAAAAAACGCTGAAAAAACCCCCCCAGATGTTTTTTAGATGGTAATGCATTGCTGAGTGGGGCACAGGCAACCTTTATTACGGGGACGTTGGACACATGAATCCTAGCTCATTGGAATGCATGTTACAACAACGGTGTAAATGGGTCTTTAAGAAATAGATTCTACACACTTTGTGTAATTACCAGGAATGCCAAGCAATCTGAATATAGCCTTTCCAACAATGGAATATACAAAGTACAAATACCTACAATAAAACAAAAGTCTTAACTAGATGAAAACACAACTTAAAGGTTCTATTATCCAGACGCATCTGACATTCCAGTCTGCTGTATAACATACAATATACCGCAGGTTCAGTACATGTTCAGGCATAGACCGCCGTCTGTGAAAAAATAAAAAACACATACAAGACAAAACAGCAGTTGTTTCCAGAGGTATTTACCAATGTGAATAGCACAATGCCAGGGATATTTACTACCTAAAAGGCAACCACAAAGAAGCACCATTTTTTGGAGACTTGGGAGGATAAGAAAAACGACAGCAACTGCCTTCTAAATGGAGACCTGCACTGAGAATACACACAAAGGCTGCAATGGATAAATACTAGTGTGCAAAATGCTTTTTGCCTGGCTTTAAAACAGAACACGCCGGAGCTCATCCTTATTTTTTGGTGGAGAATAAGGATGAGCTCCGGCGTGTTCGCACAGTCTATGTTTAGAGCCCGCCAAGAAGTCGACACCACGCTGCGCAAATCACAGGCAGGGAGACATTTCCTGATTTCTGCAGCCGAGCATCGGAAAATTTCTCCCTGCCTGTGATTAGCACGGTGCAGACTTCCTGGCAGGATTCAGCAAAACTGGCAGGATTCAAGCCACAGCAGTGTGCAGTACCACGTTTGGCCTGAGGTGGTGGGGGGCGCCAGAGCCAATCTGAGCCATTTGGAAAAACCCTGTTCCCGAGCCTTTCGAAGTTCAGCCGAGCTGTCCTCTGGCCTAAGGCCAGAGGACAGCCCTTCCATTGAATTCAATGCGGAACAAATTATTTTAGTTTCCATTGACTTCTATGGGGAAACTCGCTTTGATATGCAAGTACTTTGGATTACGTGCATTCTCCTGGAACGAATTATGCTCGTAATCCGAGGTTCCACTGTATATGCAAATTGCCATCATTAAAAATTGAGGAACCAGACTTTGTGAAAAATTTATATGTGTCGTTCACAAAACATTTGGCCAGGGCAGTATAAAGAATAACCTGACATGACCAGAGTAATTCAATGTCCTAACATTTCAGGGCACACTCAGCCCAAGGAAGGCAGCATTTGTGAAGGTACAAAAGAAACAGGATGTAATGTTTAAGGACTTGGAAGGAAATGTACACTTTAATGGAAGATACTCCTTCAGGGAAGAACATGTTGTGACTTACATATAGAATTCACCAGGCCAGAAAAGAGGTACAAACTGTGAAACCAAAAAACACATTGTTAAAAAAATAAAAATAAAACCTTTTTGCAGTTTTTTCTTTCCTATGAAATGTATGTGACTAGCTTTGATGACATTTTTAGTAAACTCCTGAGTGTTCGTCATCAGCCCGGGGTTTCTTCGCTGGCAGTTCTCCCCAGTGCCACACAGCCTTTGCATCCAAACCACCTGAAGGTCCTTGTGCACAAGCATGACAAGGCCCTTGAAAAAGTATTCATCCCCTTGAAATTTTTCACATTTTGTCATGTTATAACCGTAAATGTTTTTTTATTTTTTTTTTCGAATTATATGCGATAGACCAACACAAAGTGGCACATAATTGTGAAGTGGAAGGAAAATGATTTTCAATTTTTTTTTTACAAAACATCTGAAAAGTGTGGCGTGCATTTGTATTCAGGCCCATTTACTCCAATAACCCTAACTAAAATCTAGTGGAACCAATTGCCTTCAGAATTAACCCAATCGGTAAATCGAGTCGACCTATGTGCAAGTTCCTCTCAGTATAAATACAGCTGTTCTGTGAAGCCTGCAGAGGTTTGTTAGAGAACCTTAAACAGCATCATGAAGGCCAAGCAACACACCAGACAGGTCAGGGATAAAGTTGTGGAGAAGTTTAACCCAGGGTTATGTTATAAAAACAATATCTCAAGCTTTGAACTTTTAATAGAGCTCTGTTCAATCCATCATCCGAAAATGGAAAAATGTATGGCAGAACTGCGAACTTACCAAGACATGGCCGTCCACCTAAACGGACAGGCCGGGTAAGGAGAGTATTAATCAGAGAAGCAGCCAAGAGGCCCATGGTAACTCTGGAGGAGCCGCAGATATCAACAGCTCAGGTGGGAGAATCTGTCCACAGGACAACTATTAGTAGGGCACTCCACAAATCTGGGCTTTATGATAGAGCCACAAGAAGACAGACATACCCAAAAAGCCTTGCAGCTGTAATTGTAGCGAAAGGTGGTTCTACAAAGAGTTATACATAAAGGAGAAGTCCAGCATGAGCTTTTTAGACTGGCCTTCTCCTATGGGTCACAGGAACGCAATTCGTTTTGCACTCCTGTGAGCTGTTTTTTGGCGGAGAGCGGTCTGAAGTCTGCTTTCTTCTGTTGACGTCACTGAAATCAGTCCGAGCAGTGCGTCATCCCAACTTAGAAAGGCTGGATCCATCCATCTGCCTGGACTGATGGCAGTCTCAGTGAGCCACTGAGTCAGCCGCTCCCCAGCACTCCAATGAGCGTGGAGGAGAGGAGCAAGAGAGATGCTGACTGACAGGCAGCAGTTCTCCACTCAAGAGGTGAGAGAACCGAGCCATCAGTGATGTTGGGTGGCTCGGTTCTTAGTGAAGAGGCAGCGGGGGACAATGCTGCATCGGTCTGATGCTGCATCCACCTAGGCCAGTATGAATAAAAAAAAAAAACGCACTTTTTACTAAAGGAAAAAATAAATTAAAGTGCAACAGGTAACTTTAAAATCCTGGTAATAAGGGAATACATAACACTCTCTCTGCTTATTTGTCAAAGGAAAAGATCCATAAACTACACATGAAGCAGACCCATGTGCAAGAAGCGAGATGAATGTCAGCTTCAGCCAAGCCACGTCCAACACGTTTCACTCCATCCTTTGGAGCCTAATCATGATTAAGCTCCAAGAAGTAGAGAGAAATGTGTTGGGGCATGGCCTGGCTGGAGTCTGGGCTGAAGCTTCCATTCATCTCACTTCATGCATATGGGTCTGCTTTATGATGTGCAGCTTATGGATCTTTCCTTGTCCCTACCTGCATTCACAGCGGTCTAGTTGAACTTCACCTCTCTACCCGAGTGGCACCTAAATTTTGTCTTTTTGGTCACTCTGCTTTCCCACAATGCAGTGCTTGCTATCCAATGCCTAGAGTGAACACTGTCAAATGGCAA